>CM023864.1:22100946-22700946 GCA_013389735.1 Phaseolus lunatus
TATTCCAATAAATTTTCAGGGTCCTTACATTCTCCCCAACAAGAAAAATTTTTCGTCCTCGAAAATGGATTACAAGGAAAAGAGGTATGGATAACCTCCCTCATGGGTTTTCTAACTCCCAAGTAGAATCCCCCGATTTCTCATCCCACCACTTTCACCATGTCGATGTCGATGGTCTTACCTCTGAGCTGTTTACATTGCCGATCGTCAATCTTGACTGGTTTTGCTTCAAAGGACAAGTCATCTAATCTGCACGTCGTCTACATCCAGCATGACTAGGGTCTGCCATGTACTTCCTCAGCTGTGACACGTGAAACACATTGTGCAGATTCGCCAGATGGGGAGGTAGGGCGATCTCATACGCCACTGGGCCAATCCTTCTTAAGATCTGATATGGTCCCACGAACTTAGGGGACAACTTTCTTCGACCTGATCGCCCGCCCTACACCCCTTGGTTGGTGTCACTTTCATGAACACGTGATCTCCAGCAGCAAAAACTCCAAAGGCTTTCTCCTCTGATCTGCATAGGATTTCTGCCTACTCTGAGAGGCTTTCATTCTGCTTTGTATCTGCTTCACCTTCTCGGTCGTCTGCTGAATCAACTCTGGCCCAACCAAGACTGCCTCGCCCTCCTGGTACCAACATAAGGGAGTTCTGCATTTCCTCCCATACAGGGCTTCATATGGGCCATCCCAATGCTGGCGTGGTAGCTATTGTTATAGGTAAACTCCACTAGTGGCAACACCTCCTCCCAACCTCCCAATTGATCCAAAAACGCTGCCCTCAGCAGATCTTCCAAAGATTGGATCGTCCTCTCTGACTGACCATCTGTTTGGGGATGATATGCAGAGCTCATCCTCAACTTGGTTCCAAAACACTCTTGCAAGGTCTGCCAAAAACCGTGAAGTGAACCTGGGATCCCTATCTGAAATGATGCTGGAAGGCACTCCATGCAACCTCACAATCTCCTTGATGTACAGCTGTGCCAACTTGGCCATGGGCATCTTCATATTTACTGGGAGGAAGTGGGCACTCTTCGTCAGCCTATCAATGATGACCCAGATGCATCATGACCCTTTACCGATCGGTAAATGGGTGACAAAATCCATGGCAATGCTGTCCCACTTCCACTCGGGGATATCCAGTTGCTGCAACAGTCCGCCAGGTTTTTGATGCTCCACCTTCGCCTTTTGACACGTAAGCAGGTTGCCACGTACTGGGCGACGTCCCTCTTCATGCCTGACCACCAAAATGACTCCTTCAAGTCATGGTACATCTTGTTCATGCCTGGGTGGAGGTTAAGGCGACTCTTATGACCTTCCTCTAGGATCATCTTCTTCAACTCATCATTTGCGGGTATGCAAATCCTGCCATCAAACCTCAAGATCCCATCATCGCCCATCTCAAAGCCTCTCACTGATCTGTTCCTAGCGACTCCATAGTGCGCTTCAGGCTAGGGTCCTCCAATTGCTTATCCTTCAACATTCCCAGGAAGTCATTAGTTATAGTCAGCTTACTACAACTAATGTGATTCACGTGAAACTCTACTCCCAGGTTTAAGTCCCTGAACTGCTCGATCAGTTTCTGCTCTCTTCCATCATCATGGTGGCGACTTGTATAGACTTCCTACTCAAGGCATCTGCCACTACATTGGCCTTCCCTGGGTGATACATGAGTTGAAAGTCGTAGTCCTTTAGGAATTCCATCCACCTTCTTTGTCTCATGTTTAGCTCCTTCTGATCGAACAGGTACTTCAAGCTCTTGTGGTCACTGAACACCTGGAACCGAGCTCCATACAGATAATGCCTCCAGATCTTCAAGGCAAACACTACCGCTGCCAACTCCAAATCATGAGTAGGGTAGTTTCTCTCATGCACCTTGAGTTGCCTTGAAGCATATGCAACCACCCTCTTCTCTTGCATCAAGACGCATCCCAAGCCTTGATGTGAGGCATCACAGAAGACATCAAAAGGTCTTCCTACTTCTGGAATCACCAGCACTGGAGCACTGGTCAACCTCTCCTTTAGTTCCCTGAAGCTCTGCTCACATCGGTCGGTCCAAGCAAAGGGTTGGTCCTTGCGGGTCAGTTGTGTTAAAGGAGCCACAACTTTGGAAAAATCCTCAATGAACCTCCGATAGTAGCCCGCCAACCCCACAAAGCTCCTTATCTCAGTCACTGTCTTAGGACGTTCCCATTGCAGCACTGCCTCTACCTTGGCTGGATCTACCGAGATCCCCTGGGCAGATATCACGTGTCCTAAGAAGTTGACTTCCCTTAGCCAGAACTCACACTTAGAGAACTTGGCATAGAGCTGCTTCTCCCTCAGTATTTCCAATACTGTCCTCAGGTGTTCCTCATGCTCTTCCTCGGTCCTTGAATAAATGAGGATGTCATCTATGAAGACCACCACAAACTTGTCCAAGAAAGGGCGAAAAATCCTATTCATGTAGTCCATGAATAGAGCTGGAGCATTGGTGACTCCAAATGGCATCACTACATACTCGTAGTGCCCATATCTAGACCTAAAAGCTGTCTTCTGAACATCTTCAGCTTTTACCAAGATTTGGTGATACCCCGATCTCAGGTCAATCTTGGAGAACACCGAGGCCCCCTGAATCTGGTCCATCAAATCGTCAATCCGAGGTAGGGGGTACTTGTTCTTGATGGTCAATTTGTTCAATTGCCTGTAGTCTATACACAACCGAGACCCTCCATCCTTCTTCTTGACTAGGAGCACTGGAGCTCCCCACGGAGATACACTGGGCCTGATGAACTGTTTCTCCAGCAGCTCTTCCAACTGCTTCTTTAACTCTACTAACTCGGCTGGTGCCATCCTGTAAGGTGCCATTGATATTGGTCCAGCTCCAGGTACCAAGTCAATAGAGAATTCCAATTCTCTCTTAGGGGGTAACCCAGGCACCTCTTCTGGAAATACATCCGTGAAATCCCTCACCACGTGTATTCTGCTTACGTCCCCTTCATTCCTCACTTCCAACCGAGCTAGCATCACGAAGCACCTCGCCCCTTCCTCCAACTCTGATCGCCCTCTTTGAACTGGCCACACCTCTGATTCTTGGGGGTCTGGAAATGCTACCTCCTGCCTACCACAGTCTATGAGAACATGATTGGCAGCTAGCCAATCCATTCCCAGGATAACATCCAGGTCCTGAAGAGGTAGGCAGATCAAGTTCACTTTGAATCTACGTCCCTCTACTATCACTGGACATTCAGGGCAAACTGTGGAGGTCAACACCTGTCCTGACGCAGGTGTAGAGACCAACAGTTCGAAGGGTAACTCTCTCACCACAAGGCCCAACTCGGCTACACACATGCTTGACACAAAGGAGTGTGTCGCTCCAGAATCAAACAAAGTTTTTACACCTCTACCAGCTATAAAGCAAACATTCTGCACAAGGTTACCTGATTGGGACGCCTCAGCTCCTGACATGGCAAACACCCTCCCGGTTGCCTGAGGTCTGTTGCCTTCGTTCCTCATCTGCTGGGAACCACTGGGTTGAGTCATTCTGTGCTGAGTAGGACAATACTTGGCAACGTGCCCCGTCTTCTGGCAGGTAAAGCATCTCCTCTCTGAGTCTTTCTTGGGGCACACATTGGCTGCGTGTGGCCCACCGCAAAGGAAGCATTGAAATTTCCTGGTTTGTTGCTGATGAGACTGGGGTGGTGCTGCTCTCGCCCTATGCTGTGGAGGCCTCGCGTAGGGCTTAAACTGCTGTTGCTGTACCCTTGCCTTCCCATTGGAGGGACCGCCTGGGTGGGACCTGCTCACCCGAGACTCACCCTTCTCTAGAGTCTCCACCATTTTCGCCTTCTCCACTAAGGCATGAAATTCTCTAATGCACATCGGGGCTATGGTCCTCTTCAGCCCATGCTTCAGTCCTTCTTCGAATTTCCTACACCTCCAAGCCTCAGAGGTGGCTTGGGTATAAAACCTGGCGAGGTACTCGAACCGAGCAGCATAGGCATTCACAGACATATCCCCCTGCTCCAACCTCAGGAACTCAGCTTCCTTCGCAAATCTTGCGCTGTCTGGGAAGTACTTCTCCAAGAACCTCACTCTGAAGCTTTCCCAATCCATCACTTCCTCTCGGGCCTCCATCATCTGTTGAGTTCCCATCCACCAGAACTCAGCTTCCCCAGACAGGAGGTATGTGGCAAACACCAGCTTCTTGTCTTCAGGGCAGGAAGTCGCCCTGAATATCTTCTCTAACCCCCTGACCCACTGATCTGCTTGATCAGGGGTAACGTTCCCACTGAACTTAGGTGGGTTGTGCCTGAGGAACTCAGTCAGTCCCATATGCTCCTGAGGCTGACCGACGTCGGGGTTTGTTGCGGCCGATCTGGCGGTCTCCCACTGTTGCATTGTAGCTTGGTGATTTTGAGACATCGCCGCATTCTGCTGCTGGATGGCACTTGCCATCATCTCGATGGCCTTGGCAATCTGACCCATTTCAGAAGAAGGTTGGGGAGGGGTAGAGGGTCTACGTGCCATCTCTCTTGTTTCGGATCTTGAAGCTATGAGTTTTCTATATTCCCTACAACTACAGGAATGAGATTGATAAGAAATCAATTCATTCAGGAGGTAATAACTAGACCTTACAAAGGTCAGCATCTCAAAGTCATCAAGAATTTGAGCTTAACAACATACTCGTAATACTTAGAATCTCAAGCAAGGTATTAGAACAGCTACTGATATCATCACCATCAGTTCAAACAACCATTTTCAGTCAATTGCAGAAACACTCAATAAGCTAAACTAGATCACACCAGCATTCAATGTATACTAAACATCAAATCTTTGGAATTAAGATTGAGAATCATCTCGATCCAGTTATGAGTGTGCACCCTCATTACTTCATCAAGATCTTCTCACCCTTAATACTAAGATTTTCAGCTAGAGTATACGTTCACTAAAGCACAGAAGCACACACAAACTTTTCAATACAAAACGTTTGAAAACCTTTCACTATAGTTGTTATTTAAAAACTCAAATAACTTTTATGAGCAGAAGAAACACAATGGATCCACAGCCCTCAGGTCATCCTAAGGACGAACTGCTCTGATACCATTAATGTAACATCCCACCAAATACATTTCATATTTATATAATATAAATGAAGATAAACAAGTATTTTGAAATAAACATAATCATATATATATATAATGGAGTTTCTCCTCATCGGGAGTTTAATACACAAACTGTGAATCTTTCCAAAAGCACTTAACCAAAAAATACAACAAAAGACAAATCGGGCGATATGCTAAAAAAAAAAAAAAGGGCGATCTCCTAGTCAATCAGGTGATCTCCTATCAGCCAGGCGATCTCCTATCAGACCGGCGATCTCCTATCAGACCGGCGATCTCACTTTCCTGCAACGTCATCTGCTCCCGTGTAAATCATACACGATCATCACAAGTTTTAAGAAGAACATCCACAAACGAAAACGCAGGGTAAGCTAGACAGTTTTAAAAGAGAATTTAGATATGAACTTTAAAATCAAGATAAATTAATTTAAGGCACCCACGTAAAAACATCAGCTTTCTCATTCTTCCCACATACCATCAAGTAAAAACCCACATTTCACAATTCCTCAAGAGTAGTTCATATCACACAGTGCAGCAAGTGTCTATCCACATACAGTGTTCCTCATTTCTCACGTCAGGTTTTCCACTGACTCACAATACATAGACACAAGACACTAATTCCGGAATACTCGTGCATTGATTAGACTCAGAGATCTGCACCTGCCATATTGCCCACTGTGGAATCTCTCACATCCACAGGGTCGCCGTGAAATCTCTCACATTCATCAGCGTATAATGAATCTCACACATCACCATACAGCATGACAGGGTTAATCCACGCGAAACAGGTCGGTTTGTTCTCTTTCAAACAACCCACCCATACAGGTGAACCTCCTTCGACTCTCAACAACTGAGTAACTTCCTCTACGTGAGTCCATTACCTCAGCAGAGTCAGGATATCTCGTTCTTAATCACCGATCAATGCACCTACTACAAGATCTTACACGGTATTTTCTTTCCTGAAAATACTATGCCTCGACCTCACACTCACCACATCCAACACATCATACCATTCAAATAAATCATTCAAATCACATCAACAACCATTTCAAAGCTTCAGATCTTCGAATACCTCATGTAAATCTCAAGTAGTTTCAAAACAGTATCAAAAACAGAGGAGTTCGTAAAACAGCGCCAAAACCGGCGATCTAGTTCAAAAACAGAGTGTTTCGAAGATTGTATATAAAACCGGCGACCTCGTCGCCCAAGCACACAAACAGAGCATTTTACGCAGATGAAAACGAAAATGGCGACCACGTCGCCCTCACTTCAGAAGATAGCTAAACTATGGCTCGTATGGAAAAGAGGTCTAGCTTCCCTTACCTGGACTTGCGCAAACACCAGGAGTTCCGAAATCCAACGAAGCTTGAAGAACGCTTTGACTCTGTTCTTGTGTCTGGTTTTGAAGAGCTTGCAGAGAACCACCCAAGTGCTCCAAGGGCAAACGTCGAACTGGTGCTTGAGGATGCCTGGAAAACGCAGCGCGAAGGGGAGAAAGGAGGAGGATGGAGATAGTCTCGCTCTTTCACTCTTGGGTCACTTGTAACGCTCTTTGCCTCCTCTCAGTGGGTTTTGATCCCAACCATACCTGTCCTCGTATACTGCTGCCCTCCCCTTTTTCTGCAAAAGCCTGGGCGTACGTTCCTCTGAACAGTACGACCCCGGTTGTCTTTTGTGCATGCAAACCACTGCTCTGAACAGTACTGCCACTGTTTGTCGCTTGTGCATGCCAGCCACTGCTCTGAACAGTACGACCGTGAGTGTCTCCCGCGCATGCCAACATTCTGATGTCACTATTCTGAACCACCCTTTTCGTCTACGTGGCGCGCGTGCAGAACGTCTCATGCTGGATGTCTGGGTCCCACGTTCTCTGTGTATAACTTAACGTAGCGCGATGACCTTTCGCGCGAAGACTCTCGACCGATGACCTCTCGCGCGAAGACTCTCGACCGATGACCTCTCGCGCGAAGACTCTCGACCGATGACCTCTCGCGCGAAGACTCTCGACCGATGACCTCTCGCGCGAAGACTCTCGACCGATGACCTCTCGCGCGAAGACTCTCGACCGATGACCTCTCGCGCGAAGACTCTCGACCGATGACCTCTCGCGCGAAGACTCTCGACCGATGTCTTCCTCTGGCGACGCCCTCATAACTCTCGCGCCTTGGCCACGTCCACATGCATCGCGCCCTGGCAATGCCCGCGTGCCTCGCGTCCGCGCGATGCCCGCATGCCCCTCGCGTCCGCGCGATGCCTGCATGCCTCTCGCGCCCGCGCGATGTCCACCTGGCGCTCATGTGTAGCAGACGACCGGCGACCTCGTAGCCTTCTAAACTTAACTTTTTCCTCCCTTTCTATTCTAAATAAAAACATACTTAGAATTTATTTAAAATATAACTCTTTTATTCCAATAAATTTTTCAGGTCCTTACACTATCCTCTACCACGTGTTACCCTGTGAATGGTCCACGTGGTCAACTGCTGCTGATGTCATCGAATACCGATGACCGACCGGATCACTAACTATTCTGAAACACTCCTAATGTCTACGTGTCGCGCATGCAGAACATTCATGCTGGGAGCCTGGGTCCTACCTTATCTGTGTGAAACACGACATCGCTCGATGACCATCCACCGACGACTGATGTGCCTCTCATCCCGGCGATGACTGATGTACCTCTCATCCCGGCGATGACTGATGTCCTTCTCATCCCGGCGATGACTGATGTCCTTCTCATCCCGGCAATGACTGGTTCCTCTTCCTGACGGACGACTGATTCCTCACTCTGGCAGACCACCGATGTGTCTCCCATCCTGGTTGATGACCGTCTGTCTCTCGCCCTGGCGATGCCCGCGTGTCTCTCGCCCTGGTGATCCCCGAGTGTCTCTCGCCCTGGCGATCTCTGCGTGTCTCTCGCCCTGGCGATCTCTCATCGTCCTTGGTGTGGTGAGGACACATCGCCTTGCTTCTGTCGACTGATGCCACATCGTCACACCCTGTTGAGGGCTCGTCCTACCACTACTCCACGCCTGTGTTATCACCCCCACATGGCTTGGTGACGTCGGTAGCTTCTCCTTCCCGAGGGCAGCTCAGTATTCAATCCTTACATGCCTAAGCATGCAACACTAAGGTAAATCCCTTATGTCCAAGCGTAAAGTCCCGTAGTTATTCTGCATGCATGACACCCCTAAGGTTCAAATCACACCTCCCTACATGTGATTTCTGGAACCCACTATGGTCCACCGACCGACCTCTACCACGCCGCCCTCAGACCTTGGGCGACATCCAAGGTCTGACCACCATGAAATTTCCATTACAAGCTGTAACATCCCGCCAAATTACTTTTCATATTTATATAATAAAAATAAAGGTAAACAATTATATTGAAGTGAACATAATTATATATATGTAATGAAGTTTCTCCTCATAGGGAGTTTAATACATAATCGGTCACTTTTCCAGAAAACGTAAACAAAATACAGTAAAATATAAATACAGGCGATCTCCTAACAGCAAAAAGGCGATCTCCTATCAGAGAACGGCGATCTCCTATCAGAAAACAGAAAAAGGGTGATCGCCTAACAGAAATAGGAACAGGCAATCTCCTTCCGGCGACCACTCACTGAGGAGCTCTACTTCCTGCTGTAAGGACCTGAAAAATTAAATTGGAATAAAAGAGTTATATTTTAAAAATGAATTCTAAGTATGTTTTTATTAAATAAAAAGGGAGGAAAAGTTAAGTTAGAAGGCTACGAGGTCGCCGGTCGCCTGCTACACATGAGCGCCAGGTGGACGTCGCCAGGGCGCGAGAGGCATGCAGGCATCGCGCGGGCGCGGGAGGCATGCAGGCATCGCGCGGGCGCTAGAGGCATGCAGGCAGCGCGCGGGCGCGAGAGGCATGCAGGCATCGCGTGGGCGCGAGGCATGCGGGCATTGCCAGGGCACGAGGCATGTGGACGTGGTCAAGGCGCGAGAGTTATGAGGGCGTCGCCAGGGAAGACATCGGTCGTCCCCCAGAGGAAGACATCGGTCGTCTTCCAGGGCGAAGGAGACATCGGTCGTTCGCCAGGATGAGTCAGCAGTGGAAAGTTATCGCGCGACGTCGAGTTTCACACAGAGAAGGTAAGACCCAGACTCCCAGCATGAAGCGTAGGGCATGCGCGCCACGTAGACAAAAAGGGTGGTTCAGAATAGTGACATCAGAATGTTGGCATGCGCGGGAGACACTCGCGGTCGTACTGTTCAGAGCAGTGGCTGGCATGCACAAGCGACAACAGTGGCAGTACTGTTCAGAGCAGTGGTTGGCATGCACCAGAGACAACAGTGGTCGTACTGTTCAGGGCAGTGGTTCTCAGACTTCTCTGCAGAGTGGGTGGTGGCAGCTGCTTTTGGTGGATAAATTGGTTTAAGATGCAGAAAACCCACTGCTGAGAGGAAGAAAACGTTGCAGCCTTCAAAGAGAGAAAGAGTGAGTTACCTCCCTTCTCCTCCAGATATATCCTTCGCGCTGCGATTCTAACACCTTCACACAAGAGTACGACGAGCGACAGCCACCATTAGAGCACCTGGGCAGTCCTCTGCAAGTCCTTCAACCAGACGCAAAAACAGAGCCAAGGCGTTCTTCAAGCTTTGTTGGGTTTCAGAACTCTAGGTGTTTGCGCAAGTCCAGGTAAGGGAAGCTAGACTTCATTTTCAATACAAGCCATAGTTTAGCTATTTCTGAAGTGAGGGCGACGTGGTCGCCGGTTTTTGTTTCATCTTTGTAAAATGCTCTGTTCTTATGTGTTTGGGCGACGTGGTCGCCGGTTTTATATATAGTCTTCGAAATACCTTGTTTTTGAACTAGATCGCCGGTTTTGGCGCTGTTTTGCGAACTCCTTGTGTTTGATGTTGTTTTGAGAACTGCTTGAGATTTACATGAGATATTCGAAGATATGAATCCTTTGAAATGGCTATTGCTGTGATTGAAATCATTCTTTTAAGTGTGGCATGATATGTTGAATGTTGTGAATGTGGGATCGAGGCATAGTATTTTCAGGAAAGGAAATACCGTGTAAGATCGTGTGAGAGGTGCATTGATCGGTGATTATGAACGAGATATCCTGACTCTGCTGGTAATGGAATCACATAGAAGAAGTTACCCAGTTGGTGAGAGTCGAAGGAGGTCCATGTGATGGGCGCCTCGTGTGAAACAGAACGAGCTCCACCTGTCTTGTGGATTAACCTTGTCATGCTGTATGGTGATGTGTTGAGATTCATCGTACGTTTGTGAATGTGTGAGATTTCACGGCGACCCTGTGGATGTGTGTGATTCCACAGTGGGCAGTGTGACAGGTGCAAATCTCTGAGTCTAATCAATGCATGAGTCTTCCGGAAGTAGTGTCAAGTGTCTTGTGTGATGAGTCAGTGGAAGTCTGACGTGAGAAAGGAGAAACATTGAATTGATAGACACTTGATACAGTTGTGAAAATGAATGACTCTTGTGAATATTGTGAAATGTGTGATTCCTGGGCGATCAGGTGATGAGTATTGAGAAAATCTATAGCTTTACGTGAATACCTTGAAAATTGCTTACCCTGATTTTAATGTTCTTATTTAAACTCTCTTTAAAAATATCTAGCTTACCCTTTGTATTGTTCTCTGGCTGTTTTCCTCTTAAAACTGTGATGATCGTGTAATTTACACGGGAGCAGATGATTTTCCAGGAAGTAGAGCTCCTTAGTGAGTGGTCGCCGGAAGGTGATCGCCTGATTTCTGTTCTGGCAGCAGATCGGTTGTTTTGGGTCCTCTGATAGGAGATCGGTCTCTTCCGATAGGAGATCGGTCCCTCCCGATAGGAGATCGCCTGCTTTGCTTCTTTTACTGTATTTTGTTTATGTTTCTGGAAAATTTGACCGAATTTGTATTAAACTCCCTGTGAGGAGAAACTACATTTCATATATATAATATTTTGTTCACTTCAATCTATTTGTTACCTTTATTTTCATTATATACATTGGTATAGTATTTTGGCGGGATGTTACACCTGCAACATCATCTGCTCCCGTGTAAATTATACACGATCATCACAGGTTTAAGAAAAAGCCAAACACAACACCAAAAATCACAGGGTAAGCTAGACATTTGAAAAAGAGTTTAGATATGAAACTTTAAAATCAAGATAAAACAAATTCAAGATACCCACGTAAAACCATCAGCTTTCTCATTCTCTTCACATGACCATCAAGTAAACACATATTTCACAATTCCTCAAAAGTCTTTCAATTCACGTAATGCATCAAGTGTCTATCAATTTCAATGTTCCTCATTTCTCACGTCAGACTTCCACTGACTCATCACACAAGACACTTGACACTACTTCCGGAAGACTCGTGCATTGACTAGACTCAGAGATCTGCACCTGTCATACTAAACTGCTGTAATGTTTCCACAGCTATGCGCATCAACACAATCTCGATCTCAATTTCATCACTCTCACAGTATGACAGGGTTAATCCATATAACAGGCCGAGCTCGTTCTTTTTCACACGACTCACCCATTCATATGAACCTCCTTCGACTCTCACCAACTGAATAACTTCCTCTATGTGATTCCATTATCTCAGCAGAGTCAGGATATCTCATTATAGAAATCACCGATCAATGCACATCCTACACGATCTTACACGGTATTTTCTTTCCTGAAAATACTATGCCTTGATCCCACATTCACAACATTCAACACGTCATACAACACTAAAATGAATGATTCCAATCACAGAAAAACTCATGCCAAGGTTCAGATTTTCGAATATCACATTTAAATCTCAAACAGTTTCAAACAACACCAAAAACAGGGGAGTTCGAAAAACAACGCCAAAACCGGCGATCTCGTTCAAAAACAGGGGATTATACAATAACAGTTGAAAACCGGCGACCACGTCGCCCCATCATCTCAAACATCTACTATAAGGTTTTTCGTTAGAAATAAGGCTAGCTTCCCTTACCTGGACTTGCGCAAAACACCAAGAGTTCCAAAACCCACCGAGCTTAAAGGATGCCTAGGCCCTGTTTTAGCGTCTGGTTCGTAGAACTTGCAGAGAACCTCCCAGGTGCTCTAAGGGCAGTCGTCGCTCGTCGTACTGGTGCTTGAGGATGCCTGAATCACAGCGCGAAGGAGAGGAAAGAAAAGGATGAAGGTGAGCTCACTCTTTCACTCTTGAACCACTGCAACGTCCTTTGCCCCTCAGAAGTGGGTTTTTGAGTCTTAAACCAAGTTGTCCACAAAAGCCGCTGCCACCACCAACTCTGCAAGGAAGTTTGCGTGTACGCTTCAATGAATAGTACGACTACGCGTGCCTCTGCGCAGGCTAACACTCTGAGGTCACTATTCTGAACCACCCTTTTTGTCTACGTGTCGCATGTGCAGTATGTCTGATGCTGAGAGCCTGGGTCCCACCTTATCTATGTGAACTCGACATCGCGCGATAACCTTCCACCGATGCCTCATCCTGGAGGACGACCGATGTCTCTCCCTGGGAGACGACCGATGTCTCGCCCGGCGATGCCGCATGCCTCGCGCCCTGGCGATGCCCGCATGCCTCGCGCCCGGCGATGCCCGACGACACATCGCCACGCCTTGCTGTAGGTTCTTCATCCCACTATGTTACGTCTAAGGTATCATCTCCACATGACTTGGTGACGTCGGTAGCTTCACATTTCCAAGAATAGGTCAACACTACTCCTCGTGCGCCCATGCATGCAACACCAAGGACGAATTCTTATGCTCAAGCATAGAGTTTTGCATGCACAGCGTATGTAACATCCCGCCAAAATACTATTCATGTTTATATAATGAAAATAAAGGTAACAAATAGATTGAAGTGAACAAAATTATATATATGAAATGTAGTTTCTCCTCACAGGGAGTTTAATACAAATTCGGTCAAATTTTCTAGAAACATAAACAAAATACAGTAAAAAAAACAAAGCAGGCGATCTCTTATCGGAAGAGGCCGATCTCCTATCAGAAGAGGGCGATCTCCTATCAGAAGACAGCAAAAGGGTGATCGCCTAACAGAAGTAGAAACAGGCGATCTCCTTCCGGCGACCACTCACTGAGGAGCTCTGCTTCCTGCAACATCATCTGCTCCCGTGTAAATTATACACGATCATCACAGGTTTAAGAAAGAGCCAAACACAACACCAAAGAAACACCACAGGGTAAGCTAGACATTTGAAAAAGAGTTTAGATATGAACTTTAAAATCAAGATAAAACAAATTCAAGATACCCACGTAAACCATCAACTAAACACATATTGCACGATTCCTCAAAGGTCATTAAAATCACAACGTTTATCAAGTGTCTATCAATTCAATGTTTCTCATTCTCACGTCAGACTTCCACTGACTCATCACACAAGACACTTGACCCTACTTCCGGAAGACTCGTGCGTTGAACCTAGCATCCAGAGACATGCACCTGTCATACTTCATTTGCTGTAATGTTTCCACAGCCATGCGCATCAACACAATCTCGATCTCAATTCATCACTCTCACAGTATGACAGGGTTAATCCATAAGACAGGCCGAGCTCGTTCTTTTTCACACGACTCATCCATTCATATGGACCTCCTTCGACTCTCACTGACTGAGTAACTTCCTCTATGTGATTCCATTATCTCAGCAGAGTCAGGATCGCCTCATTCACAGGATACTTACAGATCAATACACTTCATAACCAAATCTCAACACGGTATTTCCTTTCCTGAAAATACTATGTCTTGATCCCACATTCACGACATTCCACACATCATACCACTCAAATGAACGATCCAAATCATAGCAACAGTCATTTCAAAGGTTCAGATTTTTGAATATCACATGTATTTCACATTTAAATCTCAAACAGCTTCAAACAATACCAAAAACAGGGGAGTTCGAAAAACAACGCCAAAACCGGCGATCTCGTTCAAAAACAGAGGATTTTACAATAACAGTTGAAAAACCGGCGACCACGTCGCCCCCATCATCTCAATCATGAATATAAGGATTTTCGTTGGAAATAAGGCTAGCTTCCCTTACCTAGACTTGCGCAAAACACCAAGAGCTCCAAATTCCACCGAGCTTAAAGGATGCCTTAGCTCTGTTTTCAGCGTTTGGTTTGTAGAACTTGCAGAGGACCTCCCAGGTGCTCTAAGGGCAGTCGCCGCACGTCGCACTGGTGCTGGAGGTTGCCTGAGTTGCAGCGCGAAGGAGAGAAAAGAGAGGGATGAAGATGCAGACACTCTTTCACTCTTGAGCCACTGTAACCTTCTTTGCCTTCCCGCAGTGGGCTTTTGAATCCAAGCCTACCTGTCCACGTATGCTGCTGCTGCCACCCCTTCTGCAGGAAAGCCTGAGTGTACTATTTCACTGAACAGTACGGCCACGGTTGTCTCTTGCGCCTGCCAACCACTGCCCTGAACAGTACGACCACTGTTGTCTCTTGTGCATGCCAACCACTGCCCTGAACAGTACGACCGCGAGTGTCTCTTGCGCATGCCAACATTCTGATGTCACTATTCTGAACCACCCTTTTGTCTACGTGGCGCGCGTGCAGGACGTTTCATGCTGGGAGTCTGGGTCCCACTTTATCTGCGTGAAGCTCGACATCGCGCGATAACCTTCCACCGATGACCGCTCGCGCGATGACTATCCACTGAGGTCTCATACTGGCAAACGACTGATGTCTCTCCCTGGAAGACGACCGATGTCTCTCCCTGGGAGACGACCGATGTCTATCCCTGGCAACGCCCGCATGCCTCTCGCGACCCGGCGATGCCTCATGCCTCGGGGCCCGACGACGCCCGCATGCCTCTCGCGCCCCAGCGTTGCCCGCATGCCTCGCGCCCCGGCGACGCCCGCATGGCTCTCGCGCCCCAGCGTTGCCCGCATGCCTCTCGCGCCCCAGCGTTGCCCGCATGCCTCGCGCCCCGGCGTTGCCCGCATGCCTCGCGCGCCCTGGTGATGTCCACATGCCTCGTGCGCCCTGGCGACGTCCACATGCCTCGCGCCCTGGCGATCATGTGTAGTAGACGACCGGCGATTAAGTACTAACTAGGCGATCTCATAGTCTTCTAAGCTACACTTTCCTTCCTTTTTATTTTAAATAAAAACATACTTAGAATTCATTTAAAATATATCCCTTTTTATTCCAATTGAATTTTACAGGTCCTTACAGCGTATCTAAGGCTTAACCCACACCTTGATACGCGTGGTTGTTGGAACCCACTCTGGTTGATCTAGTATCCTGACCACATACTGAGTGCACTTTCGGCGATCATGTGCACCATAGGCGACTGGCGATCACGTGCAACCTAGGCGACAGGCGATCATGCACTAACCAGGCGATCTCATAGTCTTCTAAACTACACTTTCCTTCCTTTTTATTTTAAATAAAAACATACTTAGAATTCATTTAAAATATATTCCTTTTTATTCCAATTTAATTTTACAGGTCCTTACACAAGCTCTTTTCGTTTTAAGTAATAACATATTCAGAATTCATTAAAATTATACTTCTTCTATTCCAAATAATTATCTAGATCCTTACAATCTCCCCAACAAGAAGAATTTTCGTCCCCGAAAATTGAATTACAAGGAAAAGAGGTAGGGATAGGCTTCTCTCATGGTTTCTTCTAATTCCCAAGTTGAATCACCCGATCTGTCATCCCACACTACCTTCACCATGTTGATGGTCTTGCCTCTGAGCTGCTTACTCTGTTGATCGTCAATCCTGACTGGTTTCGCTTCAAACGACAAGTCATCCCTGATCTGCACATCGTCCACTTCCAACACGTGACTAGGGTCTGCAAGATACTTCCTTAGCTGTGACACGTGAAAGACATTATGCGAATTTGCTAATTGGGGAGGTAGAGCAATCTCATAAGCTACAGGACCTATCTTCCTTAAGATCTGATATGGTCCAACAAACTTAGGAGACAACTTCCTTGATCTGATAGCTCGTCCTACACCCTTGGTTGGCGTCACTCTTATAAACACATGATCCCCAGCAGCAAACTCCAAAGGTCTTCTTGGTCGCCGGTTTTCATATTCCCTTTCACAATGCTCTGTTTTTATGTGTGGGGTGACGTGATCGCCGGTTTTTGTAACATCCCGCCAAATTCTTTTCATATTTATATAATAAAATAAAGGTAAACAAATATATTGAAGTGAACATAATTATATATATGTGTAATGAAGTTTCTCCTCACAGGGAGTTTAATACATAATCAGTCAATTTCCAAAACTTAAACAAAATACAGCAAAAAGACAAACAGGCAATCTCCTATCACAAAAAGGGCGATCTCCTATCAGACAACAGAAAAAGGGTGATCGCCTAACAGAAGCAGAAACAGGCGATCTCCTTCCGGCGACCACTCACTGAGGAGCTCTACTTCCTGCAACATCATCTGCTCCCGTGTAAATTATACACGATCATCACAGGTTTAAGAAAAAGCCAAACACAACACCAAAAACACAGGGTAAGCTAGATATTTGAAAGAGAGTTTAGATATGAACTTTAAAATCAAGATAAAACAAATTCAAGATACCCACGTAAAACCATCAACTTTCTCATTCTCTTCACATGACCATCAAGTAAACACATATTTCACAATTCCTCAAAAGTCGTTAAAATCACATAATTCATCAAGTGTCTATCAATTCAATGTTTCTCATTTCTCACGTCAGACTTCCACTGACTCATCACACAAGACACTTGACCCTACTTCCGGAAGACTCGTGCATTGAACTTAGGATCCAGAGACCTGCACCTGATGGAAGAGGCCTAAGCTCAGGCCCAACAACTAGGTCCATGGCAAAGAGGATTCAAGAAGAGTGGGACTCTGCTACTGATGGCAGAGAAACTTTTCTCTACATATTCAAAGACCCTTCAGAGGACTACAAGGAGTAAAGCCCAAGCCATGGGAGCTGAGCATAAATTAATTTTAGTTTATTTATAATTTCAGTAGAGTAGGGTTCATTTAGCACAATCGGGGGTGTATTTAACAATTTAGCTTGTACCTAGGCCTTTTAGGGTAGGAATGTAGCCCTACCTTCTAGAAGCATGCTAAGGGGCTGCATTGATCTTTAGTCAACACCCTAGCAGCCCCCTCTTTTATGTATTCCCCATCCTACCCTTGTTCCTTACTCTCCAAGGCACCATCTCCTATAAATAGGGTGCTTTGGCTCATGTTTTTTTAAGATCAATTTATATGAGTAAATGCTGCCAAAATTATGCTAGCTTCTACTCTTTGTCTAGTCTCTCTAGGTTAGACACTTTGATCTTCATCTTCACCTTCCTCCAAGTGATTTGGCCTAACCTATCACTCTCCATACCTTTCATGCACCTACAAGGAACCCATAGCTCTATATGAGTCATCCTTGACCCATATCATCCATAGCTTCCACCACCTTTTTACCTCATATTTTAAGAAGAACAAATGGTCATGAAGAACAACCTATCATTTGGTATCTAGAGCTTTGGTTCTTCAAGAGATAAGTGTTCTCTTCATTTTATTTTTTGAGTCTTCTTTATTCCATGTTGTTCATCATATCCTTAAATGTCTTGCTGTTTTTAATTTCTTTTTAAGTTGGTGTTGCTGTTTTTAAATTTCTATTTGGTATTTTTGGTTCAACTTGATCTTGAACTTCCATTTTTTCAAACTGTTTTAGGTTCCTTTTGTGTTGGCTGTTCTGTTTTTATTTTATTTGAGTCTTATTGATGTTTTTAATCGGTGCAAAGTGTTTGTGGTTGAGTCATTTTGATTTTTGAATCCATACAAGTTTTGTCAAAGTCATGTTCATCCTACAATGTCATAAATTCCAAGTGGTGCCTTTTATTGTTGATTTGGTTGCTTGATTTTGTTTTGAGTGCAGTTTATATTTCTGGTTTTGAAGCTTTGGTGCCTTTTATACTTTCGTATTTGAGTTCATACTTGTGTGTTAGTTCCATACAAGTTCGTATCCAATCATTTCCATTGTGTTTTTGAAGTTTCTTTACCGTTTTCTAATTTCAAGTTAGGATTTCTCTGTTTTCACTGCTACTGTTCTGGCTGGAATCGTTCCCAGAAATTACATTTGTTGGTAAAAAATTCCGAAATTTTGGATTTGAGTAGTTTGATGTGTTAAGAAAAAGTGAAAAAAAGAAGCACATCAAAATTCAAAATACAAAAAAAATGATAAATGAAATACGAACAGAGTGCAAAAATCCTGACTCTGAAAAAACGCTGACGCGGCAGTGATTTCGGAAAAATTATTACAATTATTTGACTCACTGTTTTGGTGAAATTCCAACGCCTATATTGAGCTAAAACATTGAAGTTTCTGTGGTTAAAATTTCAAGCTCAAATTTAAAGTATTCTGTCCAGCATAAAATTGGAAAGTTGTGAAAAATTTTACACAAAAAATTCTGTAGTGCTGTTTTGGTTTTATTCATCTATTCTAGTTCCATTCACTAGGATTCCACTTTGTGTGCTACCTTTTTCTTGTGTGCCTTAATTTTTTGCTTGTCAAATTTTATTGAATACTCTTTCAAGTCTTGTCAAATATCAACTCCATTTGCAGTATTCCTTGATTTTAAATTTGAGTTTTGTTGCTTTAAAACTTGTTTGACCTCTCTTTGGTGGATTTGACCTAAAAAGTGCTTTGGTGAGTGTGGAGCTAAAATTTTGTTTTGGTGAAAGCCATATCACTAAAGAGGAGCTGGATTAAAGATTTAAGGTTGAATAACCTAAGGAGACAAAGCAAGGGACAGCAGCAACCTCATTGAAAAATACACAAATATACACAAAGGAGCTACAAGTGAAGGAGTGCATAGAATAGGACTTTAAATTTTTGTGCATCAAAATTTGTTAACCTAATTTCTTTGTATTTCTTTGAGTTGTAATTTGCAAGGACATTGATTAATTAGTGGATTAATACGTCTTAGACGGTGAGTGTGTCTTCAAGGTTCCAAAGTGCCAAGAAGCCTCACCTTAGGATTCGACTAGTTTTAAAAGCTTTCTAGATAGCAAATTTCATTTGTGTTTTATTGCTTTACATATAGTTTTTCTTGCATAAAAATTTTGTTTTTATCTTTGATTGTGCTCTAAGTAAATTGCTTAGAGAAAGGTTTCTGAAAGTGTTGTGGGATAGTATCTGGCTAAGGAAAGGCTTGGTACTTAAGAGATCCTAGTGATCCACCTCCCTTTCCTGGGAAATTACCTACTTCACTCCACTTATCTTTCTTTTTGAAAATTACTTTTATCACAAACCCTAAACATGTCTACTCATTCTTCAAGTCATAGTGAAAGTGATAGAAAATCCACAAAATCTCTTTTGAAACAATTGGCTAGAGATTTTCAATCACTATCACTAAGACAATTGCAACATGAGGCTCAACTTTTGGAAGATAAAAAAGAAAGAGATGCCCATCTTGCACTTTTGGAAGAGGAGTTGAGAATTGTTAGAGAAAAAGATGAATACATTCGAAAATTAAAAAAATCACATGCATCACATGCATCTAGTTCTAGGTCAAGTGACTCACATGTTGAGGGGAGTCTGAGAGTAAATGATTATTATCAACCTCCACCTAGAAGAACTAGGAGAGAAAGCCACCCAAAAGAGACTAGGATAGACTTACCTCATTTTTATGGAAAGGAAAATGTTGAAACATACCTAGATTGGGAAATGAAAGTAGAACAACTTTTTGCTTGCCATCATGTTAGCGAGGAAAGGAAAGTACCCTTAGCCACTTTAAGCTTTCAAGGAAATGCTATGTATTGGTGGACAGCCCTAGAGAGAGATAGGCGCCTCCACAGGGACCCTCCCATAGAATATTGGAATGACCTTAGGGGAGCCTTGAGACGCCGCCATATTCCTTCATACTATGATAGGGAGTTAATGGACAAGCTCCAAAGACTCCAACAGAAAAACATGAGTGTAGAGGAGTATAGGCAAAAGATGGAGCTCTACATGATGAGAGCCTCTATTAGGGAAGAAGCCACCACCACCATAGCTAGGTTCCTAAGTGGTCTCAATCTTGAGATAAGGGATAAAGTAGAACTTTTTCCCTACAGGGACTTGAATGATTTGATCCAACTTTGTATAAAAGTTGAACAACAAAATTTGAGAAAGGGATCAAGTCGCAAGGAGAGTTCTTACTCTAACTCTTATCCCAAGAGAGAGTATAGAAGAGAAAAGGAGGATAGTCTTTCAAAGGATAAATCCAAAGAAACTCCCAAGAGTGTAGGAAAAGATGTGTCTACCTCACAACCCCGCAGTAGAGACATCCAGTGCTTCAAGTGTCTTGGTAGAGGCCATATAGCATCCCAATGCCCAAATAGGAGAACCATGATCTTAAGAGGGAGGGATGAGTATAGCAGCCAAGATGAAGAGTCTAGTGGGGAAGAAGAGAAGGAAAGTAGTGAGGGGGCATATCCTTGTGAGGGAGAATTAATGATGATCAGAAGAACCCTCAACAATCAACCTAGTGTGAACCATGAAACACAGAGAGAGAACATCTTGCATACAAGATGCAAAGTTTCAGAAAAAATTTGTTCTCTCATTGTGGATAGTGGCTCTTGCTGCAATTGTTGTAGCACTAGGATGGTTGAAAAGCTTAATCTACAATTAATACCTCATCCAAAACCTTACAAACTTCAGTGGATAAATGAAGATGGGGAATTAACTGTAGATAAGCGGGTAAAAATCAGTCTTTCTGTGGGGAACTATAAAGATGAGATTTTATGTGATGTAGTACCCATGGAAGCCTGCCACATCTTATTGGGGAGACCATGGCAATTTGACAAGAAAACCATCCATAATGGTCTTACCAACGAGATAACTTTTACCCATAGGGAAAAAAAGTTTGTACTCTATCCTTTAACACCTTCACAAGTGGTAAAGGACCAAGTACAAATGAAAATAAAAAGAGAAAATGAGAAAAAGAAAAAAAAAAGGAAAACAAGAGAAAATCCTTAGGAACGATGTTGAGGCGTGGGAGAAGAGTGTTCCTTCCCACAAGGTTATTCAGAAAGAAGAAAAATTTGAAAGTAAAATTGAAAAGATACTTCTATCTGAACAACCTTCAGGCCTCCTTCTGTGTAAAGGAACACTTGCATGCACTGCCACACTTTCTGAAGTTTGTGAACTACCTCTTCAAGTCCAAAAACTTTTAAAAGAATTTGGTGATGTATTCCCTGAGGAAGGACCTATTGGACTTCCACCTGTTAGGGGTATAGAACACCAAATAGATTTAGTTCCGGGAGCTAGTTTACCAAATAGACCAGCTTACAGAACTAATCCAGAAGAGACTAAGGAGATAGAGTCACAGGTTCAGGATTTGTTGGAGAAAGGCTGGGTTCAAAAAAGCCTAAGTCCTTGTGCTGTACCTGTTTTGTTGGTTCCAAAGAAAGATGGCAAGTGGAGAATGTGTTGTGATTGTAGGGCCATCAACAATATCACCATCAAATACAGGCATCCAATTCCTAGACTTGATGATATGCTTGATGAATTGCATGGGTCTACCATATTTTCCAAGATTGACCTTAAAAGTGGATATCACCAAATTAGAATTAAAGAAGGTGATGAGTGGAAAACTGCTTTTAAGACCAAATTTGGACTATATGAGTGGTTAGTGATGCCTTTTGGACTCACTAATGCACCTAGCACTTTCATGAGGCTTATGAATCATGTCTTTAGGGATTGCATAGGTAAGTATGTAGTAGTCTATTTTGATGATATCTTAGTATATAGTCAAAGCCTAGAGTCCCACCTAAGTCACCTTAGGGAGGTTCTTTTAGTGCTTAGGAAAAATAGTTTGTTTGCCAATATAGATAAATGCACTTTTTGTGTAGATAGTGTAGTGTTTTTAGGTTTTATATTAAACAAAAATGGGGTACATGTTGACCCCGAGAAAATCAAAGCCATCCAAGAGTGGCCAACCCCGCAAAATGTAGGAGATGTTAGGAGCTTTCATGGTCTAGCAAGTTTTTATAGAAGATTTGTTCCTAACTTCTCAAGTCTAGCTTCACCACTCAATGAGTTAGTAAAGAAAGACACTCCATTTTTTTGGACAGAGAAGCATGAGCAAGCCTTTCAAAGTTTGAAAGCTCAACTCACTAATGCACCCATTCTAGCTTTGCCAAACTTTTCAAAAAATTTTGAGCTAGAGTGTGATGCATCAGGAGTAGGAATAGGTGCTGTGTTGTTGCAAGGTGGGCACCCAATTGCATATTTTAGTGAAAAACTTCACGGTGCCACCCTCAACTACCCCACCTATGACAAAGAGCTTTATGCACTTGTGAGGGCCCTACAGACTTGGGAACACTATCTAGTTTCAAAAGAATTTATCATACATAGTGATCATGAGTCTTTGAAATATCTAACGGGTCAACACAAGTTGAACAAAAGACATGCAAAGTGGATGGAATTTCTTGAGCAATTTCCATATGTTATCAAATACAAGAAGGGCAGTACAAACATTGTGGCTGATGCTCTCTCAAGGAGACATATCCTCTTTTCTAAACTTGGAGCCCAAATTCTTGGATTTGAAAACATACCTGAACTTTATAAAGAAGATCAGGATTTTGCACCCACTTTTGCTGAGTGCCAACATAGAGCACAAGGAGGTTTTTATGTTTCTGAGGGGTACTTATTTAAAGAAGGAAAACTTTGCATACCCCAAGGAACCCATAGAAAACTCCTTGTAAAAGAATCACATGAAGGAGGACTCATGGGCCATTTTGGAGTTGATAAAACTCTTGAGCTTTTGAAAGGAAAATTCTTTTGGCCACACATGAGGAAAGATGTCCAAAGACATTGTCATAGATGCATTTCATGTTTAAAAGCTAAGTCTAAGACAATGCCTCATGGACTCTACACTCCTTTACCTTTTGCAAGTGCTCCTTGGGAAGATATAAGCATGGATTTCATATTAGGACTTCCTAGGACACAAAGAGGTTTTGATTCCATTTTTGTGGTAGTGGATAGGTTTAGCAAGATGGCTCATTTTATACCTTGCCATAAAGTGGATGATGCTAGCAACATCTCTAAGCTCTTCTTTAGAGAAGTGGTAAGACTACATGGTTTACCTAAGACCATAGTGTCGGATAGAGATCCTAAATTTATTGGCCATTTCTGGAGAACTCTCTGGGAAAAGCTAGGAACTAAGTTGAAATTCTCAACTTCTTGTCATCCTCAAACGGATGGACAAACTGAAGTTGTAAATAGATCTCTTTCCACTATGCTTAGGTCAATCATGAAAGGAAACCACAAATCTTGGGATGAGTACCTTCCTCATATTGAGTTTGCATATAATAGGGTAGTTCATAAAACTACTAATATTTCTCCTTTTGAGGTTATGTATGGGTTCAATCCTCTTACTCCTTTGGATTTGTTACCTCTACCTAATCCACAAAATTTTGTGCATAAGGAAGGAGTAACGAAGGCTGAATTTGTAAAGAAAATGCATGAGAGGATTAAGAACCAAATACAACAACAAACAGAGAAATACATGAAACATAGCAATAAGGGGAAGAGAGAGATGATTTTTGAGGAGGGAGACTGGGTTTGGCTTCACCTTAGAAAAGATAGATTCCCTAATCAGAGGAAGTGTAAACTTAGTCCCCGGGGTGATGGTCCTTTCCAAGTTCTCAAAAGAATCAATAATAATGCATATCAAATTGACCTGCCTGAGGAATATGGAGTACATACTACCTTCAATGTTATGGATCTAACACCCTTTGCAGGTAGAGAAAATGAAGAGGCAGAAGCATGTGATTTGAGGACAAATCCTCTTCAAGAGGGAGGGGATGATGGAAGAGGCCTAAGCTCAGGCCCAACAACTAGGTCCATGGCAAAGAGGATTCAAGAAGAGTGGGACTCTGCTACTGATGGCAGAGAAACTTTTCTCTACATATTCAAAGACCCTTCAGAGGACTACAAGGAGTAAAGCCCAAGCCATGGGAGCTAAGCATAAATTAATTTTAGTTTATTTATAATTTCAGTAGAGTAGGGTTCATTTAGCACAATCGGGGGTGTATTTAACAATTTAGCTTGTACCTAGGCCTTTTAAGGTAGGAATGTAGCCCTACCTTCTAGAAGCATGCTAAGGGGCTGCATTGACCTTTAGTCAACACCCTAGCAGCCCCCTCTTTTATGTATTCCCCATCCTACCCTTGTTCCTTACTCTCCAAGGCACCATCTCCTATAAATAGGGTGCTTTGGCTCATGTTTTTTTAAGATCAATTTATATGAGTAAATGCTGCCAAAATTATGCTAGCTTCTACTCTTTGTCTAGTCTCTCTAGGTTAGACACTTTGATCTTCATCTTCACCTTCCTCCAAGTGATTTGGCCTAACCTATCACTCTCCATACTTTTCATGCACCTACAAGGAACCCATAGCTCTATATGAGTCATCCTTGACCCATATCATCCATAGCTTCCACCACCTTTTTACCTCATATTTTAAGAAGAACAAATGGTCATGAAGAACAACCTATCAGCACCTGTCATACTTCATTGCTGTAATGTTTCCACAGCCATGCGCATCAACACAATCTCGATCTCAATTTCATCACTCTCACAGTATGACAGGGTTAATCCATATAACAGGTCAAGTCAGTTATCTTTCAAACGACTTTCCCATACATATGGACCTCCCTTGACTCTCACCAACTGAATGACTTCATCTATGTGACTCCATCATATCAGCAGAGTCAGGATCGTCTCATTCACAGGATACTCACTAATCAATACACCTCATAACCAAATCTCAACACGGTATTTCCTTTCCTGAAAATACTATGTCTTGATCCCACATTCACAACATTCAACACATCATATAACACTTAAATGACCAATTCCAATCACAGCAAAACTCATTCCAAGGTTCAGATTTTCGAATATCACATTTAAATCTCAAACAGTTTTCAAACAACACCAAAAATAGGGGAGTTCGAGAAACAACGCCAAAACCGGCGATCTCGTCCAAAAACAGGGGATTATGCAATAACAGTTGAAAAACCGGCGACCACGTCGCCCCATCATCTCAATCATCTAATATAAGGTTTTCGTTGGAATTAAGGCTAGCTTCCCTTACCTGGACTTGCGCAAAACACCAAGAGCTCCAAAACCCACCGAAGCTTAAAGATGCCTTAGCTCTGTTCTAGCGTCTGATTTGTAGAACTTGCAGAGAACCTCCCAGGTGCTCCAAGGGCAGTCGTCGCTCGTCGTACTGGTGCTTGAGGATGCCTGAATCGCAGCGCGAAGGAGAGAAAAGAGAAGAATGAAGGTAAACTCACTCTTTCACTCTTGAACCACTGCAACGTTCTTTGCCTCTCAGAAGTGGATTTTTGAATCTAACCCAACTTGTCCACAAAAGCCGCTGCCACCACCCACTCTGCAGGGAAGTTTGCGTGTACGCTTCCCTAAACAGTATGACTACGCGTCCCTCTGCACAGGCCAACACTCTGAGGTCACTATTCTGAACCACCCTTTTTGTCTACGTGTCGCGCGTGCAGTACGTCTGATGCTGAGAGCCCGGGTCCCACTTTATCTGTGTGAAACTCGACATCGCGCGATAACCTTCCACCGATGACCGCTCGCGCGATGACTAACCACCGATGCCTCATCCTGGCGGACGATCGATGTCTCTCCCTGGGAGACAACCGATGTCTCGCCCTGGCGATGCCCGCATGCCTCGCGCCCGGCGATGTCCGCATGCCTCGCGCCCGGCGATGCCCGACGACACATCGCCACGCCTTGCTGAAGGTTCTTCATCCCACTATGTTACGTCCAAGGTAGCATCTCCACATGACTTGGTGACGTCGGTAGCTTCACATTTCCAAGAGTAGGTCAGCACTACTCCTCGTACGCCCATGCATGCAACACTAAGGACGATTTCTTATGCTCAAGCATAGAGCTTCGCATGCACAGCGTATATAAGGCTTAACCCCCATCTTGATACGTGTGGTTTTGTGGAACCCACTCTGGTTGATCCAGTATCCTGACCACACACTGAGTGCACTTTCGGCGATCATGTGCACCATAGGCGACTGGCGATCACGTGAAATCTAGGCGACAGGCGATTATGTACTAACCAGGCGATCTCATAGTCTTCTAAACTACACTTTCCTTCCTTTTTATTTTAAATAAAAACATACTTAGAATTCATTTAAAATATATTCCTTTTTATTCCAATTTAATTTTACAGGTCCTTACAGTTTTAAATGTTGATTTCGAACTCCCCTATTTTAGTGTCGTTTGAAACTGTTTGAGATTGAAATGTGATATTCGAAAATTTGAACCTTGGAATGATTGTTGCTGTGATTGGAATCGTTCATTTAAGTGTTATATGATGTGTTGAATGTTGTGAATGTGGGATCAAGTCATAGTATTTTCAGGAAAGAAAATACCGTGTAAGATCGTGTAGGATGTGCATTGATCGGTGATTTCTATAATGAGATAGCCTGACTCTCCTGATATAATGGAATCATATAGATGAAGTTATTCAGGCGTTGAGAGTCGATGGAGGTTCATACGTATGGGTAAGTTGTTTGAAAGATAACTACTTGACCTGTTGTGTGGATTCACCCTGTCATACTAGGAGAGTGATGAGATTGAGATTGAGATTATGTTGATGCGCATAGCTGTGGGAACTTTACAGCAGTGTAGTATGACAGGTGCAGATCTCTGAGTCTAGTCAATGCACGTGTCTTCCGAAAGTAGTGTCAAGTGTCTGTGTGTGATGAGTCAGTGGAAGTCTGACGTGAGAAATGAGAAACATTGAAATTGATAGACACTTGATGGATTATGTGAATTGAACGAATCTTGAGGAAATTGTAAAATATGTGATTACTTGATGGTCATGTGAAGGGAATGAGAAAGTTGATGGTTTTTACGTGGGTGTCTTAAATTTGTTTTATCTTGATTTTAAAGTTTCATATCTAAATTCTCTTTAAAATATCTAGCTTACCCTGCGTTTTTGTTTTGTGGATGTTTTCTTAAACCTGTGATGATCGTGTATAATTTATACGGGAGCAGATGATGTTGCAGGAAGTAGAGCTCCTCAGTGAGTGGTCGCCGGAAGGAGATCGCCTGTTTCTGTTTCTGTTAGGCGATCGCCTGTTTCTGTTTCTGTTAGGCGATCGCCTGTTTTCTGTTTCTGATAGGATGATCGCCTGTTTTCTGTTTTCTGTTAGGAGATCGCCTGTTTTTCTATTTTGCTGTATTTTTGGTTAAGTTTGGAAAACTGACTGGATATGTATTAAACTCCCTGTGAGGAGAAATTTCATTATATATATATGATCTCGCCGCGGACTCGAGCGTGGGGAGAATGCCTCGTCACTCCTTCGTTTGGCTTTCTAACTGTTGCGCGTCCTGCAAGGAGGCTCCAGGAACCTTCGACGGGACTCCAAGCGGTGCCTGCAAAACACGCGAATGGCGCCTCTAGCGGCCGTTGTAGCTCCGACGCTCAAGTCAGGCAACGGGAACACCAAAAAGTCTCTCTCAGATCTCTCTGTGTGAGACCGTGTGTGTGTGCCCTCAGTCCTCTTCGATTCGAAAACTGAGTGCTCTCTCTCTGTTTAGTGTTGTGTATCCTGAGGTAAAAATTGCATACCTGGTTTGGTGTTCTTCTTCCTCATATAAACCCTGCGTAGCCCCTACAGGCTACCTCTAGGTTCACTTAATTACTCTGCAGTGCCGTTTCCACTCCCCAGGGTGCTTTGCGTGCCAGCCTTCTTCACTTGAGTGCCAGGTCTGACAGGGGAGGCCGCGTGGGTACCTCTCGACCCCTCGACTTCTGTGCCTACCTGCCTTACCTATTCTCTGGGAACATCTTCACCATCCACATGGTAGACATGCAACCCCACTGGGAGACTCTAACTTTGATGGGTTCTCGTCCAGTAGAATTCTGCACTTAACTGCGTCTTTTCATCTTCATGCGTGGTCGTTTCGCGACTAAGGCCATTCACTGTCTCTGGGCGCTTTGCTGATCATCGATTGCGTTGTTCACATCGCGCGGCCGATGTCACCTCAACACACACCGATGACCGAGGTGCTTCTTCACATCCTCGTGCTCTGCTTATGGAATCAGGCGAGGTCCTTGAGCAACGTTCTCGCTGGGAGCCTGGGTCCCAGTTTAACACGTGTTGACAAGGAACCCCCGACGACTGATCATTCTCCATGCACCGATGACTGATCACAATGCATGTACCGATGACAGATCACTCTGAACGCACCGATGACTGATCGGTGCTTCGTCCTTTCTCGCGCTCTTCTTCCAGGCGCTCAAGTAGGAACTGATCTGCTGGTAGCGGTCACTCGGTAGCTGACCAGTGATCGCCGTTCTTGAACGATCTCCACCTTGGTTCATCTGCCTTTACGTGCCACGCGTCACTCTGTGATTGGCCCACGTGGTCATCTGCTTCTGACGTCATCGCCGACCGATGACCGACCGAATCACAAGCCCCCCAGTCTCGAGCTGTGAACTTGTTCGCAGCGAAGCGACTAAGTGGTCTTCGTTGCCAAAGGGAAGAAGGAGCTCGAAGCTGATGTACCTGAGACCAGGGCTGTTGGTGCCGACGTTCCGATAGATGGGTTCCATGGGCTGGCAGCAGGTTCACTGCGTCCTTCCAGACTTGGACTCTACCCAATCTGGCCTCCACCAGTCAGTGGCCGATGGCAGGCTCATTCCTCCTCCTTGAGCTTGTTTCCTTGCCACTTCTCCTTTTGTGCAATTTTTATTGCTGTTACAAACTTTGTATATAAATCTTTTACGCATAAGTTCATGTTTGATGACTGACCTGATGGCGTCTAAATGCTTCGACTTGATCGTCCAAGAGCTTGTTTGGGCATGCTTTCATACTAAGTGCTTTGCTACCGACCACCGACTAGCATGTTAGCGCACCACCGATCAGTCATCGCGCTTCAGGCTTCGCATTACTTCCGTGTCACTCCAGCGCTAAGTGCATAGAGGACCCGACCCCTGAAGATGATGCTTGTGTTTTGGGGAAGGGGACTGCTTCTTGATGACCCCTCTTGCCTCAGCCTCGCTATAAGAAGTCGAGGTGAGGACTTTCTCTGTAGTCTTAACCTTGCTGTATGAAGCAGAGGATAAGGACTTGGTTCCTTTGCCTCAACCTTGCTGTAAAAAGCAGAGGAAGAGGGCTTTCTCTGCCTGCACCCCGCTGTACAAAGTTGAGGGTGAGGACTTTCTCTATTGAGTGGGTGCATGCTCCCAGGGGAGCACCAGGGGTGGCTGTCTAAGCGCACTCGCCAGGCGCATCCCTGCCTGCATGGTATCACCGCACGCCCTTTGAGCGGGCAACTCCTCTTCTTCTGGTTTGGAATCATGCGGGGTGCATGTGTAACGCTCTCGCTGGGAGCCTGGGTCCCAGCTTAACACGTGTTAACAAGACCCTGATGACAAACCTTCTTCTGGAATCATGCGAGGTGCGCGCGTAACGCTCTCGCTGGGAACCTGGGTCCCAGCTTAACACGTGTTAGCACGACCCCGATGACCAGTGAACCGACCGAGTACTTACTCCCCACATGCACCGACGGCTGATCTTACTTTGGGGCACCGATGACCGATCGAGCTCTGCTTATTGGTGCTCAAACGCGAAGGTGATGTCTTGCTACGGGGAAGGAGAGTTTTTCTTGTTGACCCCTCTCGCTTGCCCCGAGGTCATCGATCTTTAGGTCTGGTTCCTCTTTGGACGTTTGTTGAAATCTTCCCTTTCCCTCTCTTGTTTTTACTAGAACTCCCGAGTTCCCAAACTTTGGCCACCTGCACTCACTCCTGGGGTGAGGAGAACACAGGTCAGTGGTCCGTACTCGCGCCTGGGGCGAGCAGGCTCCAACCGATCCCTTGGACTTGCATCTGTGGCAAGCGGAACTTGAGACTGGGAAACATGTGCACACTTGACATACTGAAATCTATTTTTTTTTTTTTTTATTGGGTGGCCTCGTTAAAAACCCTCTAGGGAAAAGAGTGCCCCCTGATTTTCTCAACTACTTATAGTATATACATTGGGAGCACGAGAACGCGTCTACTTTACAACTTAACTGAAGTAGAATCTCAAGTGTGTAGCGTTCCATGTCCTGGGGATAGGTGCTCCATCCAGAGTCTCCAGCCGATAAGCTCCATTCTCCAACGCCTCAACTACTCTATATGGACCCGTCCACTTTGGAGATAACTTGTTCCCCATCTCATTCTGGTGTGCTTTCCTCATCACCAGATCGCCTTCCTGGAAACACCTGGGCTTCACCTTGGAATTGTGCCTCCGTTCCACCCTTCTTTTGACAGCTTCAGCACTAACCCTGGCTCCCTCTCGCACTTCGTCCAGGAGGTCCAGATTCACCTTTCGCTCCTGATTGGACTCTTCGACGATAAAGTTCAGGAATCTAGGGGAGCTCTCCTGTATCTCCACGGGGATCATAGCATCCGTCCCATAGACAAGACTAAAGGGTGTCTCTTGGGTGCTAGACTGTGGGGTGGTATGGTAGGACCATACAATTCTGGGAACCTCTTCTGCCCAATTCCCCTTGGCTTTCTCTAATCTTCGCTTCAATCCCCTAAGCAGCACTCGGTTGGCTGACTCCACCTGCCCGTTGGTCTGCGGGTGTTCTACTGAGGCGAACACTTGCTGTATCTTCAGCTCTTCGCACATCTTTCTCAACTGATGACTGGTGAACTGAGTGCCGTTGTCGGATACCAGCCTCTTGGGTACTCCGAAACGACAGACGATATTCTTCCAGACAAAATGCTCGACCTTCTGAGCGGTGATGTGGGCCACTGGTTCCGCCTCCACCCATTTTGTGAAATACTCGATGGCCACTATGAGGAACTTCATCTGTCTGATCGCCAGAGGAAAGGGTCCCAGGATGTCGATTCCCCACGTGTGAAATGGCCACGGGCTATGGATGGACTTCAACTCCTCCGGGGGCGCCTTATGCCAGTCTGCATGAAGTTGGCATTGTTTGCACCGCTGAGCGTACTTCACACAGTCTTCCTTCAGCGTTGGCCAGTAATACCCTGCGCGGAGGATTCTACTTGCCAAAGCGCGACCACCGACGTGGCTCCCGCACACCCCTTCGTGCAACTCTGACATGAGTCTGGTGCATTGCTCTCCATGCACGCACATTTGTACTGGGTGGGAAAAGCCAAATCTAAACAAGTTCCCATCGATTAGAGTAAACTTACACGAGCTCTTCCTTATCTTCTTTGCCTCTGTTGGGTCCAGTGGGAGCACACCATCCTCTAGGTACAACTGGTACGGCGTTATCCACGTATCGGGCCCCTTGACAGCGCAGACTTCCATCGCCTCATCGGTCCTTGCCGGTCGCGCCCTCACCCTCGGTGCTCTCAGCGTTTCTTGAGTCAGGGACCGATGACTTGTCGCCGGACGCTCCACCGACTTGGATACTTGAAGTACTTGATTATCAGATACGAACGCTCGTGGCACCTTTAAAGTCTCTTGGATGACGGTCCTCTGTTTTCCCCCCTTGCCTGAGCTGGCCAGCTTGGCAAGCAGATCTACTCTGGCATTTTACTCTCGGGGCACATGTACCAACTCGAACTCATCGAAGGACGTCTTCATGAGCTGGACGTACTCCAGGTAGACTGCCATCTGAGGATCTTTCGCCTGGAACTCCCCTGTAACTTGCCCAGTGACTAGCAATGAATCACTCTTAGCCACCAGACTTCTTGCTCCCATTTCTTTTGCCAGCAACATTCCTGCGATCAGGGCTTCATACTCTGCCTGATTGTTGCTAGCCTTGAAGGCAAAGCGAAGGGATTGTTCGATCAGTACCCCGTTCGGGCCTTCCAGAATGACTCCAGCGCCGCTTCCCTGCTGATTGGAGGAGCCATCCACTGATAAGACCCATCGGAAAACTACGCCTTCTGCAGGTGTCGCGACCGGCGACAGTTCAACCACGAAGTCGGCGAACACCTGCCCCTTGATTGGTCCTCGGGGCTCGTACTGGATGTTGAATTCTGAGAGTTCCACAGCCCACTTGACCATCCTCCCTGCTACGTCTGGCTTCCTCAACACGTTCTGGATGGGCAAGTCTGTCATGACCACTATGGTGAAGCTGTGGAAATAGTGTCTTAGCCTTCTGGCTGAAAAAACTACCGCCAGTGCTGCCTTCTCCAGGGTTTGATACCTCGTTTCCGGGCCTCGCAGTACCTTACTTACAAAATACACAGGTTTCTGAACCTGATCCTGCTCTTGTACCAGGACCGAGCTGACCGCCCTCTCTGTCACAGCAAAATACAGGCAAAGAGGGGTGCCCATTTGTGGTTTACACAATACTGGTGGGCTCGCCAGATACTCCTTCAGCTTCAAGAAGGCTTCTTCGCATTCTGGTGTCCACACAAATCTACTGCTGCGCTTGAGACATTGGAAAAACGGATGACCCTTCTCTCCTCCAGCAGACATGAACCGTGACAAGGCGGCCAACCGACCAATGAGCTGCTGCACCTCCTTCACCGTCGCTGGGCTCCTCATTGCCACGATTGCCGCGCACTTCTCCGGGTTTGCCTCAATTCCACGCTCTGTTAGGAGGAAACCCAAGAACTTCCCAGCCTCCACACCGAAGATGCATTTCTCAGGGTTGAGCTTCAACCCATACTTGGCGATGGTGGTGAAAAGTTCCTCCAGATCAACTACATGGTGCGCCTTCTCCCGCGACGTGACCACCATGTCATCCACGTATGCATGCACGTTCCTTCCAAGCATGGGCGAGAGCACCCTATCCATAAGTCTCTGATAGGTAGCTCCTGCGTTCTTCGACTCGAATGGCATTACCTTGTAGCAGTAGCAGGATCGTTCCGTCATGAAAGCAGTCTTGCACTCGTCCATGGGGTGCATCCTTATCTGGTTGTAGCCTGAGAAGGCGTCCAGAAAGCTGAGGAGCTTCCCCCCTGACGCGCTGTCCACCAATGCATCTATGCTAGGGAGAGGGTAGGAGTCCTTGGGGCAGGCCTTATTGAGATCAGTGAAGTCCACACACATCCTCCACTTGCCATTTGACTTCTGCACCAGTACCACGTTTGCCAGCCACTCGGGGTACTGGATCTCTCTGATATGTCCAGCAGCAAGGAGCTTCTGCGTTTCGTCGTGGATCACCTTCTTCTTCTCTTCATTGAAACTCCTTCGCCTTTGGCGCACTGGCCGCGCCTTGGGGTCCATTGACAGGCGGTGGCAAAGGAAATCAGGGTCGATTCCCGGCATGTCAGAAGCTGACCACGCAAAGGCGCCCATGTGCTTCTCAATCACACAGGCGATCTGTGATCGGTCTTCCGCAGTGAGCGATTCCCCCAACTTAAACCTTTTTCCCCTTATCTCCACCTCTTTCCATCCCTCAGCAGGATGGGACCTCCTTTCATGGGCGACGACCGCCTTGGCGATGTCTAACTCGCGAGGATCGATCACGTTTCCTGCTTCTGCTTCGACTTGAGCTACCTGAGAGCCCCCCAGCGTAGCATCCTCCATTACCTGATCTGGCTGTGCCCCACGAACCACCGATCTGTCCTGGAGCACGCCTGCTGGCGGTGTTGTAGTGACATGGCAGATGCTTCTCTTCTGCTTGAGGCTGTTCTCATAACAGCGCCTAGCCTCAGCCTGATCTGACTTGATGGTAATGACAGCCCCTTCCACCGACGGCAGCTTCAACTTCATGTGCCTCGTCGATGGCACTGCGCCCAACCTGTTGAGCGTGGGTCTTCCCAACAAGATATTGTATGCAGATGGGACATTCACCACCAAGAACTTTATCTTCTCTGTGCGGGACGCCGCTCCATCGGTAAACGTCGTCCTCAGCTCTATGTAGCCCCGCACCTCGACCTGGTCTCCCGCGAAACCATATAGACACCCATCATATGGCCTCAACTGATCGGGGGATAGTTGTAACTTGTTGAACGTTGGCCAGAACATGACGTCCGCTGAGCTTCCTTGGTCTACGAGTGCCCTGTGCACTCGTCTTCCCGCTGTCACCAAGGTGATGACCACCGGGTCGTTGTTGTGGGGTATTACGTCTTGTAAATCAGCCCTTGTGAAGGTAATGTCCACCTCGGGGAAATGGCCTTCATCCACCGAGTCCACGGCCATCACCGACCGTGCATACCTTCTTCTCTGTGACCTGGAACACCCTCCACCGGAAAAACCTCCCGCAATGGTCATCACCTCCCCATGCACAGGGATTTCGTGTTGCTGATCACCTGCTTGAGACCCCGAAGCGCGATCACCCTGCACTCCCTGTAGGTAATCGGTCAGGAGGCCTGACTTCACCAACTCAGCGAGTTGACGTCCCAATGCCAGGCAGGTGCGGAGTGTGTGTCCATAAGCATGATGGAACTCACACCACTCATCCTTCTTCCTTCCAAGTACCTTGTTAGTTTTCTCTGGTACTCGGAGCCTTGCAGCCACAGCAGGGATGGCGATCAGCTCTGCCAACTCTACAACGAAATCGTACCTAGGGGGTGCGTCGTGCTCCCTTGCACCCCCCTTGACCTGGTCTTTCCTGGGTGTATAGGGACGAGGCCTCCCTTGCACCCTCTTTCCTTCCTTGGCCTCATACACCCGCGCCTGTTGCTGTTGCCTCCCATGACCCCCGCGTGGCTTAGATGGTGCAACACTGCTTCTCTTCTCAGAGACCTCTGTCTCTGCTACTATGTGCGCCACCGCTCGTCGCCGAATCTCAGCAAAGGTGGCAGGGTGGCTCCTGATGAGCAATTCGCTGAAAGGGCCAGGTAGCACGCCTTTCTTGAATGCATGCACCAACATGCTCTCATCCTTGCTGGGCAATCTCACCACCCGTGCACCAAAGCGGTTGAGGAAGTCCTTCAGCGATTCACCTTGGTTTTGGCGCACGTCGAACAGGTCGTAAGCTACCACCGGCGGCGCTTTGTTGACTATGTACTGCTCCGTGAACAGCTTTGAGAACTGATGGAAGGAGGTGATGTGGCCCTCCGGCAGGCTCACAAACCACTCCATAGCCACTCCGCTCAGCGTGCTCATAAACATTTTGCAGTACACTGCGTCTGAACCTCCAGACAGCATCATCTGAGTGTGGAAGGCTGTCAAATGCGCCTCTGAGTCTTCCACCCCCGTGAACGACGCCTTGACTCCCACCAAGTTGGGGGGCACCACCGTGTCCATGATCTCGGGGGAGAAGGGCATAGGAAATGCTCTAGGGGGCGACGGCGGCATCGACGTTCTGTCTTCGGATACGCGCTCATTCTGCGCCTGCAGCTCCCTACACAACTCCTCGTTCACGCGGTTCAACTCTTCATTCCTGCTATGCGATGCAGTCAGCTCTGCATGCATCTTCTCCTGCTCAACTCTCGATGCCGCGACGTTCTCCTGCAACGTGCGCATCATCTCCATGACCTGTGCCATGGTCACAGTTCCTTCACCAGCAGGTGGTGGAGGTGTCGTTTGTCTGGTTCTTCTCATCTGTGCGATTTCCACTCTCGTTCTTGTGTATGGGGGCTTCGTTTTACTTCGGGCCCCACGGTGGGCGCTAAATGATCTCGCCGCGGACTCGAGCGTAGGGAGAATGCCTCGTCACTCCTTCGTTTGGCTTTCTAACTGTTGCGCGTCCTGCAAGGAGGCTCCAGGAACCTTCGACGGGACTCCAAGCGGTGCCTGCAAAACACGCGAACGGCGCCTCTAGCGGCCGTTGTAGCTCCGACGCTCAAGTCAGGCAACGGGAACACCAAAAAGTCTCTCTCAGATCTCTCTGTGTGAGACCATGTGTGTGTGCCCTCAGTCCTCTTCGATTCGAAAACTGAGTGCTCTCTCTCTGTTTAGTGTTGTGTATCCTGAGGTAAAAATTGCATACCTGGTTTGGTGTTCTTCTTCCTCATATAAACCCTGCGTAGCCCCTACAGGCTACCTCTAGGTTCACTTAATTACTCTGCAGTGCCGTTTCCACTCCCCAGGGTGCTTTGCGTGCCAGCCTTCTTCACTTGAGGGCCAGGTCTGACAGGGGAGGCCGCGTGGGTACCTCTTGACCCCTCGACTTCTATGCCTACCTGCCTTACCTATTCTCTGGGAACATCTTCACCATCCACGTGGCAGACATGCAACCCCACTGGGAGACTCTAACTTTGATGGGTTCTCGTCCAGTAGAATTCTGCACTTAACTGCGTCTTTTCATCTTCATGCGTGGTCGTTTCGCGACTAGGGCCATTTACTGTCTCTGGGCGCTTTGCTGATCATCGATTGCGTTGTTCACATCGCGCGGCCGATGTCACCTCAACACACACCGATGACCGAGGTGCTTCTTCACATCCTCGTGCTCTGCTTATGGAATCAGGCGAGGTCCGTGAGCAACGTTCTCGCTGGGAGCCTGGGTCCCAGTTTAACACGTGTTGACAAGGAACCCCCGACGACTGATCATTCTCCATGCACCGATGACTGATCACAATGCATGTACCGATGACAGATCACTCTGAACGCACCGATGACTGATCGGTGCTTCGTCCTTTCTCGCGCTCTTCTTCCAGGCGCTCAAGTAGGAACTGATCTGCTGGTAGCGGTCACTCGGTAGCTGATCACTGATCGCCGTTCTTGAACGATCTCCACCCTGGTTCATCTGCCTTTATGTGCCACGCGTCACTCTGTGATTGGCCCACGTGGTCATCTGCTTCTGACGTCATCGCCTACCGATGACCGACCGGATCAATATATATGTTCACTTCGATATTATTGTTTTACCTTTATTTCATTATATAAATATGAAAAGAATTTGGCGGGATGTTACATTAATGGTATCAGAGCAGTTCGTCCTTAGGATGACCTGAGGAGAGTGGGTTCATTGTGTTTCTTCTGCTAGTGGAGTCTTAATCAAAGCTATAGTGAAAGGTTTTCAAATGTTTTCTAATTGAAATCTTGTTTGTGCTTTAGTAGATATAGGCTCTGAATGAAAATTTTGGTATTAAGAGTGAAAGGATCTTGATAAAGTAGTGAGGGTGCACACTCATAACTGAATCGAGATGTTCTCAATCTTAATTCCAAAAGTTTGATGTTGAGCATATATCCACTTCTGGTGTGTTTTATCCCAATTATTAAGTGTGGTGATATTTGATTGGTAGTTTGTACCCATGACTGTTCAGTGTTATGCTTTCTATTTTTGAGCATTATGATTCTGTTGATGAACTCAAATTCTTAATGACTTTGAGATGCTGACCTTTGTAAGGTCTAGATGTTACCTCCTGAATGAATTGATTTCTTATCGATCTCATTCTTGTAGTTGTAGGGAATATAGAACCCTATAGTTTCAAAATCTGAAACGAAGAAAGATGGCACGTAGACCTCCTACCCCTCCCCAACCTTCTTCGGAAATGAGCCAGATTGCCAAGGCTATTGAGATGATGGCAACTGCCATCCAACAATAGAATGCAGCAATGGCTCAGAATCATCAAGCTGCAATGCACCATTGGGAAACTGCTCGGTCGGCTGAAACAGCTTCCCACGTCGGATAGCCTCAGGAACAGATGGGACTGACCGAGTTCATGAGGCACAACCCACCCAAGTTCAGGGGGAATGCTACCACTGATCAAGCAGATCAGTGGGTCAGAGAGTTAGAGAAAATCTTTAGGGCGACCTCCTGCCCTGAAGAGAAGAAATTGGTATTCGCCATCTATCTGCTATCTGGAGAAGCTGAGTTCTGGTGGATGGGAGCTCAGCAGATGATGGAAGCCAGAGCTGATGTTTTAGACTGGGAGAGCTTTAGGGTGAGATTTCTGGAAAAATACTTCCCAGATAGTGCAAAGTTTGCGAAGGAAGCAGAATTCCTCAGATTGGAGCAGGGGGAGATGTTAGTGAATGTTTATGTTGCTCGGTTTGAGTACCTCGCCCGATTCTATACCCAGGCGACCTCTGAGGCTTGGAGGTGTAGGAAGTTTGAAGAGGGACTGAAGCATGGGCTGAAGAGGACCATAGCCCCTATGTGCATCAGGGAATTTCACGCCTTAGTATAGAAGGCGAAGATGGTGGAGACTCTGGAAAAGGGTGATTCTCGGGTGATCAGGTCATACCCAGGGGGTTCTTCCAGTGGGAAGACCAAGGTGCAGCACCCACAAAGCAAGCCCTATGCGAGACCTCCACCACATCGGGCAGGAGCAGCGTCATCCCAGTTTCAGCAGCAACAACCTTGGAAACCCAAATGTTTCCATTGTGGTGGACCACACACGCCCAATGTGTGCCCCAAGAAGACTTCGGAGAGAAGGTGTTTTGCATGTCAAAAGACGGGACACATTGCTAGAGATTGTCCTACCCAGAATAGGATGACTCAACCCGTTGGTCCTCAGCAGTTGAGGAATGGAGGCAGTAGACCTCAAGCAACAGGGAGGGTGTTTTCCATGACAGGAGCAGAGGCGTCTCAGTCAGGTAACCTAGTGCAAGGTGTTTGTTTTATAGCTGGTAGAGGTGTAAAAGCCTTGTTTGATTCTGGAGCGACACACTCCTTTGTGTCAAGCCTGTGTGTAGCCGAGTTGGGCCTTCTAGTGAAGGAGTTACCGTTTGAACTGTTGGTCTCTACACCTGCGTCAGGACAGGTGTTGACCTCTACAGTTTGCCCTGAATGTCCAGTGATAGTAGAGGGACGTAGGTTCAAAGTAAACTTGATCTGCCTACCTCTTCAGGACCTGGATGTTATCCTGGGAATGGATTGGCTATCTGCCAATCACATTCTCATAGACTGCGGTAGTAAAAAAATAGCGTTTCCAGACCTCCAAGAGTCAGATGTGATATCTGCTCAGCATGGATGGTCGGAGTTGGAAAAAGGGGCGAGGTGCTTCGTGATCCTAGCTCGGTTGGAAGTGAAGAATGAAGAGGACGTAAGCAGGATACATGTGGTGAAAGATTTCATGGATGTATTTCCAGAAGAAATACCTGGATTACCTCCTAAGAGAGAAGTGGAATTCTCTATTGATTTGGTACCTAGAGCTGGACCAGTGTCAATGGCACCTTACAGGATGGCTCCAGCCGAGTTGGTAGAATTAAAGAAGCAAGTGGAAGAGTTGTTGGAGAAACAATTCATCAAACCCAGTGTATCTCCATGGGGGGCTCCAGTGCTCCTAGTTAAGAAAAAGGATGGAGGGTCTCGGTTGTGTATAGATTACAGGCAGTTGAACAAGTTCACCATCAAGAACAAGTACCCCCTACCTAGAATTGATGATTTGATGGATCAATTACATGGGGCCTCGGTGTTCTCAAAGATTGATCTGAGATCCGGGTACCACCAAATTTTGGTAAAAGCTGAAGATGTTCAAAAGACAACATTTAGGTCTCGTTATGGGCACTATGAGTATGTGGTGATGCCGTTTGGAGTAACAAACGCTCCAGCTCTGTTCATGGATTTCATGAATAGAAATTTTCGCCCTTTCTTGGATAAGTTTGTGGTAGTCTTCATAGACGACATACTCATTTATTCAAGGACCAAGGAAGAACATGAAGAACATCTGAAGACAATATTGGAGATCTTGAGGGAGAAGCAATTATATGCCAAATTCTCTAAGTGTGAGTTCTGGTTGAAGGAAGTCAACTTCTTAGGACATGTAATATCTGCCCAAGGGATCTCGGTGGATCCAGCCAAAGTAGAGGCAGTGCTTCAGTGGGAACGTCCTAAGACAGTTACTGAGATAAGGAGTTTTGTGGGTTTAGCAGGCTACTATCGGAGGTTCATTGAGGACTTTTCCAAGGTAGTGGCTCCTTTAACACAGTTGACCCACAAGGATCAACCTTTTGCTTGGACCGATCGATGTGAGCAGAGCTTCATGGAACTAAAGGAAAGGTTGACTAGTGCTCCAGTGTTGGTGATCCCCGATGTAGGAAGACCTTTTGATGTCTACTGTGATGCTTCACATCAGGGTTTGGGATGTGTTTTGATGCAAGAGAAAAGAGTGGTTGCATATGCTTCAAGGCAACTCAAGGTTCATGAGAGAAACTATCCTACTCATGATTTGGAGTTGGCGGCTGTGGTGTTTGCCTTGAAGATTTGGAGGCACTATTTGTATGGAGCTCGGTTTCAGGTGTTTAGTGACCACAAAAGCCTGAAATATCTGTTTGATCAGAAGGAGTTAAATATGAGACAAAGAAGATGGATGGAGTTCCTAAAAGATTATGACTTCCAACTGATATATCATCCAGGGAAGGCCAATGTAGTGGCAGATGCCTTGAGTAGGAAATCAATACAAGTATCAACCATGATGATTGAATAGCAGAAATTGATTGAGCAGTTTAGAGATTTAAACTTTGGAGTGGAATTCCATGTAAATCACATTAGTTGTAGTAAGCTGGCTATAACTAATGACTTCCTTGGAGTGATAAAGGATAAGCAGTTGGAGGATCCTAGTCTGAAGCGTACTGTGGAGTCACTAGGGACCGACCAGGCTAAAGACTTTGTGATGGGCGATGATGGGATCTTGAGATTTAATGGCAGAATTTGCATACCTGCAAATGAAGAGTTGAAGAAGATGATCCTAGAGGAAGGTCACCGGAGTCGCCTTAGCCTACATCCAGGCATGAACAAGATGTACCATGACTTGAAGGAGTCATTTTGGTGGTCGGGCATGAAGAGGGACATCGCCCATTATGTGACTACCTGCTTGACGTGTCAGAAGGCAAAGGTAGAGCATCAAAGACCTAGCGGTTTGTTACAGCAATTGGATATCCCTGAATGGAAATGGGACAGCATCGCCATGGATTTTGTTACCCATTTACCCAGATCGGTAAAGGGTCATGATGCAATCTGGGTCATCATTGATCGGCTGACGAAGAGTGCTCACTTTCTTCCGGTGAATATGAGGATGCCTATGGCCAAATTGGCACAGCTGTATATCAGAGAAATTGTGAGGTTGCATGGAGTGCCTTCCAGCATTGTTTCGGATAGAGATCCCAGGTTCACTTCACGGTTTTGGCAGACCTTACAAGATTGCTTGGGAACCAAGTTGAGAATGAGCTCGGCATATCATCCTCAAACAGATGGACAGTCAGAGTTAACGATCCAGTCCTTGGAAGATCTGCTGAGGACGTGTGTCTTAGATCAATTGGGAAGATGGGATGAGGTGTTGCCGCTGGTGGAGTTTACTTATAATAACAGTTACCACGCCAGTATTGGGATGGCACCATATGAAGCCCTGTATGGGAGGAAATGCAGAACTCCCTTATGTTGGTACCAGGAAGGCGAAGCAGTCTTGGTTGGGCCAGAGTTGATTCAGCAGACAACCGAGAAGGTGAAACAGATACAAGACAGAATGAAAGCTTCTCAAAGCCGGCAGAAATCCTATGCAGATCAGAGGAGAAGACCTCTGGAGTTTGCTGCTGGGGATCATGTGTTTATGAGAGTGATGCCAACCAAGGGTGTAGGACGAGCTATCAGATCAAGGAAGCTGTCTCCTAAGTTCGTTGGACCATATCAGATCTTAAGGAAGATAGGTCCTGTAGCTTATGAGATTGCTCTACCTCCCCAATTAGCAAATCTGCATAATGTCTTTCACGTGTCACAGCTAAGGAAGTATCTTGAAGACCCTAGTCACGTGTTGGAAGTGGACGATGTGCAGATCAGGGATGACTTGTCGTTTGAAGCGAAACCAGTCAGGATTGACGATCAGCAGAGTAAGCAGCTCAGAGGCAAGACCATCAACATGGTAAAGGTGGTGTGGGATGACAGATCGGGTGATTCAACTTGGGAATTAGAGGAAACCATGAGAAAAGCTTATCCATACCTCTTTTCCTTGTAATTCAATTTTCGAGGACGAAAATTTTTCTTGTTGGGGAGAATGTAAGGACCTAGAAAATTTTATTGGAATGAAAGTGATATATTTTAAGTGAATTCTAAGTATGTTTTTATTTAAAATATAAAGGAAGGAAAGTGTAGCTTAGAAGTCTACGAGATCGCCGTTGTTGAAGACGGAGGCGACCTCCAACTTCTCTGGTACATAATCGCCAATCGCCTATGGTGCACATGATCGCCGAAAGTGCACTCAGTATGTGGTCAAGATACTGGATCAACCATAGTGGGTTCCAAAAACCACGCGTATCAAGGTGTGGGTTAAGCCTTAGATACGCTGTGCATGCGAAGCTCTATGCTTGAGCATAAGAAATCGTTCTTAGTGTTGCATGCATGGGCGCACGAGGAGTAGTGCTGATCTACTCTTGGAAATGTGAAGCTACCGACGTCACCAAGTCATGTGGAGATGATACCTAGGACGTAACATAGTGGGATGAAGAACCTTCAGCAAGGTGTGGCGATGTGTCGTCGGGCATCGCCAGGGCGCGAGGCATGCGGACATCGCCAGGGCGCGAGACCTGCGGGCATCGCCAGGGCGCGAGGCATGCGGGCATCGCCAGGGCGCGAGACATGCGGGCATCACCAGGGCGCGAGGCATGCGGGCATCGCCAGGGCCCGAGACATGCGGGCATCGCCAGGGCGCGAGACATGCGGGCATCGCCAGGGCGCGAGGCATGCGGGCATCGCCAGGGCGCGAGACATGCGGGCATCGCCAGGGCGCGAGACATGCGGACATCGCCAGGGTGCGAGGCATGCGGGCATCGCCAGGGCGAGACATCGGTCGTCTTCGAGAGAAAGACATCGGTCGTCCGCCAGGATGAGTCGTCGGTGGAAGGTTATCGCGCGATGTCGAGTTTCACACAGATAAGGTGGGACCCAGGCTCCCAGCATGAGACGTCCTGCACGCGCGACACGTAGACAAAAAGGGTGGTTCAGAATAGTGACATCAGAGAGTTGGCATGCGCAGAGACACACGTGGCCGTACTGTTCAGGGAAGCGTGCACGCAAGCTTTCCAGCAGAGTGGGTGGTGGCAGCGGCAATTGTGGACAAGTTGGTTTAGATTCAAAAACTCACTTCTGAGAGGAAAAGAACGTTGCAGTGGTTCAAGAGTGACAGAGTGAGTTTACCTTCATCCTTCTCTTTTCTCTCCTTCGCACTGCGATTCAGGCATCCTCAAGCACCAGTACGACGAGCGACGACTGCCCTTGGATACCTGGGGAGTTCTCTGCGAGTTTTCCGTCAGGACGCTAGAACAGAGTTAAGGCATCTTTAAGCTTCGGTGGGTTTTGGAGCTCTTGGTGTTTTGCACAAGTTCAGGTAAGGGAAGCTAGCATTTTCATTTATAAAAAATGTTAGGCGAGTAGGTTCTGAAGTGAGGGCGACGTGGTCGCCGGTTTTCATATTCCCTTTCACAATGCTCTGTTTTTATGTGTGGGGTGACGTGATCGCCGATTTTAAATGTTGATTTCGAACTCCCCTGTTTTAGTGTCGTTTGAAACTGTTTGAGATTGAAATGTGATATTCGAAAATCTGAACCTTGGAATGATTGTTGCTGTGATTGGAATCGTTCATTTAAGTGTTATATGATGTGTTGAATGTTGTGAATGTGGGATCAAGGCATAGTATTTTGAGGAAAGAAAATACCGTGTAAGATCGTGTAGGATGTGCATTGATCGGTGATTTCTATAATGAGATATCCTGACTCTCCTGATATAATGGAATCATATAGATGAAGTTATTCAGGCGTTGAGAGTCGATGGAGGTTCATACGTATGGGTAAGTTGTTTGAAAGATAACTACTTGACCTGTTGTGTGGATTCACCCTGTCATACTAGGAGAGTGATGAGATTGAGATTGAGATTATGTTGATGCGCATAGCTGTGGGAACTTTACAGCAGTGTAGTATGATAGGTGCAGATCTCTGAGTCTAGTCAATGCACGTGTCTTCCGGAAGTAGTGTCAAGTGTCTGTGTGTGATGAGTCAGTGGAAGTCTGACGTGAGAAATGAGAAACATTGAAATTGATAGACACTTGATGGATTATGTGAATTGAACGACTCTTGAGGAAATTGTGAAATATGTGATTACTTGATGGTCATGTGAAGGGAATGAGAAAGTTGATGGTTTTTACGTGGGTGTCTTAAATTTGTTTTATCTTGATTTTAAAGTTTCATATCTAAATTTTCTTTAAAATATCTAGCTTACCCTGCGTTTTTGTTTTGTGGATGTTTTCTTAAACCTGTGATGATCGTGTATAATTTACACAGGAGCAGATGATGTTGCAGGAAGTAGAGCTCCTCAGTGAGTGGTCGCCGGAAGGAGATAGCCTGTTTCTGTTTCTGTTAGGCGATCGCCTGTTTTCTGTTTCTGATAGGATGATCGCCTGTTTTTTGTTTTCTGTTAGGAGATTGCCTGTTTTTCTATTTTGCTGTATTTTTGGTTAAGTTTGGAAAACTGACTGGATATGTATTAAACTCCCTGTGAGGAGAAATTTCATTATATATATATATATATATGTTCACTTCGATATTATTGTTTTACCTTTATTTCATTATATAAATATGAAAAGAATTTGGCGGGATGTTACAACTCTACTTCCGGAAGACTCGTGCATTGACTAGACTCAGAGATCTGCACCTGTCATACTACATTGCTGTAAAGTTCCCACAGCTATGCGCATCAACATAATCTCAATCTCAATCTCATCACTCTCCTAGTATGACAGGTTTAATCCATACAACAGGTCAAGTAGTTATCTTTCAAACCACTTACCCATACAGATGAACCTCCATCGACTCTCAACGCTTGAATAACTTCATCTATGTGATTGCATTATATCAGGAGAGTCAAGATATCTCATTATAGAAATCACCGATCAATGCACATTCTACACGATCTTACACGGTATTTTCTTTCCTGAAAATACTATGCCTTGATCCGACATTCACAACATTCAACACATCATATAACACTTAAATGAACGATTCCAATCACAGCAACAATCATTCCAAGGTTCAGATTTTCGAATATCACATGCATTTCACATTTCAATCTCAAACAGTTTCAAACGACACTAAAGCAGGGGAGTTCGAAATCAACATTAAAACCGGCGATCACGTCGCCCCACACATAAAAACAGAGCATCGTGAAAAATAGAATGTGAAGCCGGCGACCACGTCGCCCTCACTTCAGAACCTACTCGCCTAAAGTTTTTATAAACGAAAATGCTAGCTTCCCTTACCTGAACTTGCGCAAAATCACTAAGAGCTCCAAAACCCACCGAAGCTTAAAGATGTCCTAACCTGCACCATGGAGCCTTTATCACAAAACTGACTATACTACTCATTTTCTACGCTAACTGATCCGGTCGGTCATCGGTAGTCGATGACATCAGCAACAGTTGACCACGTGGACCATTCATAGAGTAAAACGTGGTAGAGGATAGCAGGCGAATCAGGGAGGCGATCACTCAGAATGGTAATCGCCTGTGATGATGAGTAATCGCCTGACGCCTTGAGGTGAGTAATCGCCTATCGCCTTGAGGATGAGTAGTCGGTCATCGCCGGTATGGATCAGTAATCGCCCAGATTGCACATGATCGCCGTGTGTTAAGGTTGGGAGATCAGGTGGTCAGCAAGTCGCCGAAAGAGCACATCGCCGGGTGTTTGAGAAGACTTGGCAAGCACTTGTTGTATGGTCAAAGTACAGAGGATAAGTGGCATATCTGCCACCATGTGTAGTGTGAGCTGCAATGCCCAGGGTTAACCAGCTCGCCATGTTAAGGTTGCGCCCAGAGTAGCCTGCGTACTAAGCTACTCCCTGTGTGGATAACTTAGTCGCAGGGGCACAGTGGAAGTAACGTTTTAGCTGTAGATGCTCCAGATGGTGACACATGTACGACCAGATGTTATCCACGTGTCAAGAGGAATAACCGTCAGGAGAGAGAAAGACTCAGGTATATATACAAACTCTTAACGAAATTGAGAGGAGGTTTTATAGATTCTCACTGCTTACACATTTGAGAGTTTCAGTTTCACACGGGTCTCATAGAGAGATTCAGATATAGTTTTGGTGTTCCTGTTGCCTGACTTGAGCGTCGGAGCTACAACGGCCGCTAGAGGCGCCGTCTGTGTGTTTTGCAGGCAGCGTTTGGAGTTCCGGCGGTGGTTCTTGGAGCGTTCCTGCAGAACAGAGGGCTAGACGAAGGAGTGACGAGGCAGTCCTCCATGTTCGAGTCAAGCGGCCGGAACACTAACAGAGACGATTTCTGGAGCTAAGGGAGTCGCCGGCAACGCCTATGCAGAGGCAACCCTCTCAAGCTCAGATTCGACTCGAAAAACAGAGTAAAACGACTTACTCTGTTCTAGCGTCCTGACGGGAGAACTTGCAGAGTAACCTTCCCAGGTGCTCTATGGCAGTCGCCGGTCTTCAACTGGTACGCTAGGACGTCTGAACGCAGGGAGAAGGGGAGGAAAGAAACAGGGAACCAAAGCTAACTCACTCAGTCACTCTCGAACCACAGCAACGTCCACTGCCTCTCAGGAGTGAGTTTTGAATCTAAACCAACTTGCCCAGAAATGCCGCTGCCACCACCCACTCTGCAAGAAAGCTTGCGGGCACACTTCCTTGAACAGTATGACCACGTGGGTCTCTGCGCATACCAACTCTCTGATGCTAACTATTCTGAAACACTCCTAATGTCTACGTGTCGCGCATGCAGAACGTTCATGCTGGGAGCCTGGGTCCTACCTTCTCTGTGTGAAATACGACATCGCTCGATGACCATCCACCGACGACTGATGTGCCTCTCATCCCGGCGATGACTGATGTGCCTCTCATCCCGGCGATGACTGGTGTCCTTCTCATCCCGGCGATGACTGATGTCCTTCTCATCCCGGCGATGACTGGTTCCTCTTCCTGACGGGCGATGTAACATCCCGCCAAAATGCTATTCATGTTTATATAATGAAAATAAAGGTAACCGATAGATTGAAGTGGACAAAATTTTATATAAATAAATAAGTTTCTCCTCACAGGGAGTTTAATACATAACCGGTCAATTTTTCCAAAACATAAACAAAATACAGCCAACTAAATTGAAAACCGGTGATCTCCCTACATAGACCGGCGATCTCCTATCAGAGGACCCAAAACAGCCGATCTGCTACCAGAACAGAAATCAGGCGATCTCCTTCCGGCGACCACTCACTAAGGAGCTCTACTTCCTGGAAAATCATCTGCTCTCGTGTAAAATACACGATCATCACAGTTTTAAGAGAAAACAGCCAGAGAACAATACAAAGAAAAGGGGTAAGCTAGATGGTTTAAAAGCTTTTAAATAAATAGCAAACATAAAACTTCACACCATTCATGATCCATAACAATTACAACCATCAACATATCCATTATCCACATACTCGTCAAGTGTCCATTTGCTACTTTCAGTATTCAAGATTCACACGTCAGACTTTCCACTGACCCACAATGCATAGACACATGACACTACTTCCGGATTGACTCGTGCGTTGACTCAGGCCCAGAGATCTGCACCTGTCATACCATACCACTGTGAAATCCACACAGGGTCGCTGTGAAATCCACACAGCCATGCGCATATAATCTCAATGTCATTAACTCTCCCGGTATGACAGGGTTAATTCATAGAACAGGCCGAGCTCGTTCTTTTTCACACTACTCGCCCATTCATATGAACCTCCTCCGACTCTCCACAACTGAATAACTTCATCTACATGATTCCATTATATCAGTAGAGTCAGGATATCTCCTTCTAGACAAGCCCCTAGTCAATACACCTACACACGATCTTACACGGTATTTCCTTTCCTGAAAATACTATGCCTTGATCCCACATTCACAACATTCAATACATCATACCACTCAAATGAATGATTCAAATCACAGCAACAATCATTTCAAGGGTTCAGATTTTCGAATATCACATGTATATTGTATTTAAATCCCAAACAGCTTCAAACAACATCAAAACAGGGGAGTTCGAAATCCGTATTTAAAACCGGCGACCACGTCGCCCAACCACATGGAACAGAGCATTGCGAAAAGAAACAGAAAACCGGCGACCACGTCGCCCTCACTCCAAAAACAGCTAATCTATGGCTTGTATTGAAAACGAAGGCTAGCTTCCCTTACCTGGACTTGCGCAAAACACCGAGAACTCCAGAACCCAACGAAGCTTAAAAGATGCTCTCACTCTGTTTTTGCGTCTGGTTTGTAGGACTTGCAGAGAACTTCCCAGGTGCTCTAATGGTAGCCGTCGTTCGTCGTACTTTTGGGTGAAGGTGCCTGAGTCGCAGTGTGAAGGAGAGAAAGGAGAAGAAGGGAGGTAAACACACTCTTCCGCTCTTGAACCACTGCAACGTTTCTTTCTCTCAGAAGTGGGTTTTTGCATCTTAAACTAACTTGTCCACAAAAGCCGCTGCCACCACCTACTCTGCAGGGAAGTTTGCGTGTACGCTGCACTGAACAGTACGACTAAGCGTGCCTCTGCGCAGGCTAACACTCTGAGGTCACTATTCTGAACCACCCTTTTTGCCTACGTGTCGCGCGTGCAGGACGTTTCATGTTGGGAGCCTGGGTCCCACTTTACTCTGTGTGAAACTCGACGTCGCACGATAACTTTCCACCGCTGACTCATCCTGGCGAACGACCGACCCCTCCCTCGCCCTGGAAGACGACCGATGTCACCCTCGCCCTGCAAGACGACCGATGTCTCCCTCTGGGGACGACCGATGTCTATCCCTGGCGACGCTCTCATGCCTCGCGCCCTGGCAATGCCCGCATGCCTCTCGCGCCCTGGCAATGCCCGCATGCCTCGCGCCCTGGCGATGCCCACATGCCTCTCGCGCCCTGGCAATGCCCGCATGCCTCGCGCCCTGGCGATGCCCGCATGCCTCTCGCCCCCTGGCAATGCCGCATGCCTCGCGCCCTGGCGATGCCCGCATGCCTCTCGCCCTGGCGACGTCCACATGCCTCGCGCCCCGCGCGATGCCTGCATGCCTCGCGCCCGCGCGATGCCTGCATGCCTCGCGCCCGCACGATGCCTGCATGCCTCGTGCCCTGGCGACGTCTACATGCCTCGTGCCCGCGCGATGCCTGCATGCCTCGCGCCCTGGCGCTCATGTGTAGCAGGCGACCGGCGATCATGTACTACTAGGCCATAGCCTTCCAAACTACACTTTCCTTCCTTTTTATTTTAAATAAAAACATACTTAGAATTCATTTAAAATATATCTCTTTTTATTTCAATTCAATTTTACAGGTCCTTACATTCTCCCCAACAAGAAAAATTTTCGTCCTCGAAAATTGAATTACAAGGAAAAGAGGTATGGATAGGCTTCTCTCATGGGTGCTTCTAACTCCCAAGTTGAATAACCCGATCTCTCATCCCACACCACTTTCACCATGCTGATGGTCTTGCCTCTGAGCTGTTTACTTTGCCTATCGTCAATCCTGACTGGTTTCACTTCAAAGGACAAGTCATCCCTGATCTGCACATCGTCCACTTCCAGCACATGACTGGGGTCTGCCATGTACTTCCTCAGCTGTGATACGTGAAAGACATTGTGCAGATTCGCTAAATGGGGAGGCAGGGCGATCTCGTAGGCCACTGGACCAATCCTCCTTAAGATCTGATATGGTCCCACGAACTTAGGGGACAACTTCTTTGGTCTGATCGCCCGTCCTACACCCTTGGTTGGTGTCACTTTCATGAACACATGGTCTCCAGCAGCAAACTCCAAATGCTTTCTCCTCTGGTCTGCAAATGACTTCTGCCTACTTTGAGAAGCCTTCATTCTGCTTTGTATCTGTTGCACCTTCTCGGTCGTCTGCTGAATCAACTCTGGCCCAACCAAGACTGCTTCGCCCTCCTGGTACCAACATAAGGGAGTTCTGCATTTCCTCCCATACAGGGCTTCATATGGTGCCATCCCAATACTAGCGTGATAACTGTTCTTATAGGTAAAATCCACCAGTGGCAACACCTCGTCCCAATTCCCCAATTGATCCAAGACACACGTCCTCAGCAGATCTTCCAAGGACTGGATCGTTCTCTCAGACTGACCATCTGTTTGGGGATGATATGCAGAGCTCATCCTCAACTTAGTTCCCAAGCAACTTTGTAAGGTCTGCCAAAACCGTGAAGTGAACCTGGGATCTCTATCTGAAACGATGTTGGAAGGCACTCCATGCAACCTTACTATCTCTTTGATGTACAACTGTGCCAACTTGGTCATAGGCATCCTCATGTTCACTGGGAGAAAGTGAGCACTCTTCGTCAGCCGATCAGTGATGACCCAGATTGCATCATGGCCCTTTACCGATCTGGGTAAATGGGTGACAAAATCCATGGCAATGCTGTCCCATTTCCACTCAGGGATATCCAATGGCTGTAACAACCCGCCAGGCCTTTGATGTTCTACCTTTGCCTTCTGACACGTCAAACAGGTAGTAACATACTGGGCGATGTCTCTCTTCATGCCTGACCACCAAAATGACTCCTTCAAGTCATGGTACATCTTGGTCATGCCTGGATGTAGGCTAAGGCGACTCTTGTGACCTTCCTCTAGGACCATCTTCTTCAATTCTTCATTTGGCGGTATGCAAATCCTGCCCTCAAATCTCAAGATCCCATCATTGCCCATCACAAAGCCTTTAGCCTGGTCGGTCCCTAGTGACTCCACAGTACGCTTCAGACTAGGGTCCTCCAACTGCTTGTCCTTTATCATTCCAAGGAAGTCATTAGTTATAGCCAGCTTGCTACAACTAATGTGATTTACGTGGAACTCTACCCCAAGGTTTAAATCTCTGAATTGCTCGATCAGTTTCTGCTCTTCCATCATCATGGTGGCTACTTGTACTGATTTTCTACTCAAGGCATCTGCCACTACATTGGCCTTCCCTGGATGATACATGAGTTGAAAATCGTAGTCCTTTAGAAACTCCATCCACCTTCTTTGTCTCATGTTTAGTTCTTTCTGATCGAACAGGTATTTCAGGCTCTTATGGTCACTGAACACCTGGAACCGAGCCCCATATAAATAGTGCCTCCAGATCTTCAAGGCAAATACCACAGCCGCCAACTCCAAATCATGCGTAGGGTAGTTTCTCTCATGAACCTTGAGTTGCCTTGAAGCATATGCAACCACTCTTTTCTCTTGCATTAAAACACATCCCAGACCCTGATGTGAACCATCACTGTAGACCTCAAAAGGTCTTCCTACCTCTGGGATCACCAGCACTGGAGCACTAGTCAACCTTTCCTTTAGTTCCTTGAAGCTCTGCTCACATCGGTCGGTCCAAGCAAAAGGTTGATCCTTGCGGGTCAGCTGTGTTAAAGGAGCCACTACCTTGGAAAAGTCCTCAATAAACCGCCGATAGTAGCCAGCTAGGCCCACAAAACTCCTTATTTCAGTCACTGTCTTAGGACGTTCCCACTGAAGCACTGCCTCCACTTTGGCTGGATCCACCGAGATCCCCTGGGCAGATATCACGTGTCCTAAGAAGTTGACTTCCCTCAGCCATAACTCACACTTAGAGAACTTGGCATAGAGTTGCTTCTCTCTCAGAATCTCCAATACTGTCCTTAGATGGTCTTCATGTTCTTCCTCGGTCCTTGAATAAATGAGTATGTCGTCTATGAAGACTACCACAAACTTATCCAAGAAAGGGCGAAAAATCCTATTCATGTAGTCCATGAACAGAGCTGGAGCATTTGTGACTCCAAACGGCATCACCACATACTCATAATGCCCATACCGAGACCTAAAAGCTGTCTTTTGAACATCTTCAGCTTTTACCAAAATTTGGTGGTACCCCGATCTCAGGTCAATCTTGGAGAACACCGAGGCCCCATGTATTTGATCCATCAAATCATCAATCCTAGGTAGGGGGTACTTGTTCTTGATGGTCAACTTGTTCAACTGTCTGTAATCTATACACAGCCGAGACCCTCCATCCTTCTTCTTAACTAGGAGCACTGGAGCCCCCCATGGAGATACACTGGGTCTGATGAATTGTTTCTCCAACAATTCTTCCACTTGCTTCTTTAATTCCACCAACTCGGCTGGTGCCATCCTGTAAGGTGCCATCGACACTGGTCCAGCTCCAGGTACCAAATCAATGGAGAATTCCACTTCTCTCTTAGGGGGTAACCCAGGTACTTCTTCTGGAAATACATCCATGAATTCTTTCACCACATGTATCCTGCTTACGTCCCCTTCATTCTTCACCTCCAACCGAGCTAGGATCATGAAGCACCTCGCCCCTTCTTCCAACACCGACCGCCCTTGCTGAGCTGATATCACCTCTGGCTCTTGAAGGTCTGGAAACGCTATCTTCTGGTTACCGCAGTCTATGAGAACGTGATTGGCAGCTAGCCAATCCATCCCCAGGATAACATCCAGGTCTTGAAGAGGTAGGCAGATCAAGTTCACTTTGAATCTGCGTCCCTCTACTTTCACTGGACATTCAGGGCAAACTGTAGAGGTCAACACCTGTCCTGACGCAGGTGTAGAGACCAACAGTTCGAAAGGCAACTCCTTCACTAGAAGGCCCAACTCGGCTACACACAGGCTTGACACAAAGGAGTGTGTCGCTCCAGAATCAAACAAGGCTTTTACACCTCTACCAGCTATAAAACAAACACCTTGCACGAGGTTACCTGACTGAGACGCTTCTGCTCCTGACATGGCGAACACTCTCCCTGTTGCCTGAGGTCTGCCGCCTTCGTTCCTCAACTGCTGAGAACCGCTGGGTTGAGTCGCACCATTCCTGCTTGGGCAATCTCTAGAAACGTGCCCCGTCCTTTGGCAGACAAAACACCTTCTCTCAGCAGCCTTCTTGGGGCACGCGTTGGACACGTGTGGTCCACCACAATGGAAACACTTGAGTTTCCAAGGTTGTTGCTGCTGAAACTGGGATGACGTTGCTTCCGACCGACGTGGTGGAGGTCTCGTATAAGGCTTGCTTTGTGGGTGCTGCACCTTAGCCTTCCCACTGGAATAACTCCCTGGGTGTGACCTGATCACCCGAGAATCACCCTTTTCCAGGGTCTCCACCATCTTCGCCTTCTCTACCAAGGCTTGAAATTCCCTGATGCACATTGTAAGAACCTAGAAGTTTATATTGGAATAAAAGTGTTATATTATAAATAAATTCGAAGCACGTGTTTATTTAAATATAAAGGAAGGAATGTATAGCTGAGAAGCCTACGAGATCGCCGTTATTAAGCGGGTAGGCGATCTCCAACTTCTCTGGCACTTGAACGCCTATCGCCTAGATTATGCTTGAACGCCTATCGCCTAGATTATGCTTGAACGCCTATCGCCTAGATTATGCTTGAACGCCTATCGCCTAGCTTATGCTTGAACGCCTATCGCCTGTGTGTACCTAGTAGCCTGTCGCCTAGAGTACACCTAATCGCCGAAACTACACTTAGTGTGTAGCCAAAATGTTGGATCAACCCTGGTACGTCCCAAAAGCCACGCGTATCAAGGTGTGGGTTAAACCTTGGATACGCTGGGCAGGCGAAGCTCTATACTTGAGCATAAGAGAATCATCCTTAACGTTACACGCTTGGGCGCACGAGGACTTGTGCTAATCAACTCTTGGAAGTGTGAAGCTACCGACGTCACCAAGCCTTGTGGAGAGAATACCTTGGATGTAACATAGTGGAATGAAGAACCTCCAGGAAGGCGTGGCGATGTGTCATCGAGCATCGCCAGGGCGCAAGGCATGCAGGATCGCCTGGGCGCGAGGAGCATGCGGGCATCATCAGGGGGAGAGGTCATCGGTTGTTAGCCTTCGCGCGAGAGGTCATCGGTTGTTAGCCTTCGCGCGAGAGGTCATCGGTTGTTAGCCTTCGCGCGAGAGGTCATCGGTTGTTAGCCTTCGCGCGAGAGGTCATCGGTTGCTAGCCTTCGCGCGAGAGGTCATCGGTTGCTAGCCTTCGCGCGAGAGGTCATCGGTTGTTAGCCTTCGCGCGAGAGGTCATCGGTTGTTAGCCTTCGCGCGAGAGGTCATCGGTGGATAGTCTTCGCGCCTGTGGTCATCGGTGAAAAGGTCATCGCGCTACGTTAAGTTATACACAGAGAACGTGGGACCCAGACATCCAGCATGAGACGTTCTGCATGCGCGCCACGTAGATAAAAGAGTGGTTCAGAATAGTGACCTCAGAGTGTTAGCCTGCGCAGAGGCACGCTTAGGTGTACTGTTCAGCGAAGCGTACACGCAAACTCCCAGCAGAGTGGGTGGTGGCAGCGGTTTTTGTGGAGAAGTCAGCTTAAGATGCAAAAACCCATTTCTGAGGGAGAAGGAAAAGAACGTTGCTGTGGTTCCAGAGCTAAAGGGTGCGTTTATCTCCCTTCTCCTCCATTCTCTCCTTCGCACTGCGATTCTAGTACACCTTCACGCGGGAATACGACGAGCGACAGCCACCATTGGAGCACTTGGGTGGTTCTCTGCAAGCTCTTCAAAACCAGACACAAGAACAGAGTCAAGGCGTTCTTCAAGCTTCGTTGGATTTCGGAACTCCTGGTGTTTGCGCAAGTCCAGGTAAGGGAAGCTAGCCTTCATCTTTACTACGAGCCATAGTTGAACCATTTCTGAAGTGAGGGCGACGTGGTCGCCATTTTCGTTTTCAACTACGTGAAATGTTTGGTTTGTGTGCTTGGGCGACGTAGTCGCCGGTTTTAAATACAGTCTTCGAAACACCTCGTTTTTGAACTAGATCGCCGGTTTTGGCGTGGTTTTGCGAACTCCTTGTGTTTGATGTTGTTTTGAGAACTGCTTGAGATTTACATGAAATATTCGAAGACCTGAAGCTTTGAAATGGTTGTTGATGTGATTTGAATGATTTATTTAAATGGTATGATGTGTTGGATGTGGTGAGTGTGAGGTCGAGGCATAGTATTTTCAGGAAAGAAAATACCGTGTAAGATCTTGTAGTAGGTGCATTGATCGGTGATTAAGAACGAGATATCCTGACTCTGCTGAGGTAATGGACTCACGTAGAGGAAGTTACTCAGTTGTTGAGAGTCGAAGGAGGTTCACCTGTATGGGTGGGTTGTTTGAAAGAGAACAAACCGACCTGTTTTGCGTGGATTAACCCTGTCATGCTGTATGGTGATGTGTGAGATTCATTATACGCTGATGAATGTGAGAGATTTCACGGCGACCCTGTGGATGTGTGAGATTCCACAGTGGGCAATATGACAGGTGCAGATCTCTGAGTCTAATCAATGCACGAGTATTCCGGAATTAGTGTCTTGTGTCTATGTATTGTGAGTCAGTGGAAAACCTGACATGTGAAATGAGAAACTGGAATATTGATAGACACTTGATGCTGTGTTGTGAAAATGGAATGACTATGGGAATGTAGTGAATTTGTGATTTTGGGCGATCAGCTGAATGCTAATTGTAGTTCTACGTTTTACATGGATAATTTGGAACTTGGTTTACTTGGATTTTCATGTTCATGAGTTAAACTTCTTTTAAATTATCTAGCTTACCCTTTTATCTGTTGTTGTGGTGGTTTTCTCAAAACTGTGATGATCGTGTAATTGTACACGGGAGCAGATGATCTTCCAGGGAGTAGAGCTCCTCAGTGAGTGGTCGCCGAAAGGAGATCGCCTATCTCCGTCTCTATCGGGTGATCGCCGGTTTATGCCTCCATCGGGTGATCGCCGGTTTTCGTGTCCTGATAGAAGATCGCCCGTTTTGAGGTCTTCTGTTAGAGATCGCCGTTTTAAAGTTGGAGATCGTCGTTTTCTTTTGAGACCGCCTGTCTTACTGCATTTCTTTTAATTTCGTAAAATCTTGCAAACATTTGATTTGGTTATGTATTAAACTCCCTAAGAGGAGTAACTTCATTTCTGATATATATATATATACATTTTATTTTGCACTCTTCAATATTATTTGGTTACACTTAATTTCAATTATACATGGAGGTATGTATTATTTTGGTGGGATGTTACATTAATGGTATCAGAGCAGTTCGTCCTTAGGATGACCTGAGGGCTGTGGATCCATTGTGTTTCTTCTGCTCATGAAAGTTATTTGAGTTTAAAATAATAACTATAGTGAAAGGTTTTCAAACGTTTTTGTATTGAAATTTTGTGTGTGCTTGGGTGAATATATGTTCTAATTGAAAATCTTAGTATTAAGAATGAGAAGGTCTTGATAAAGTAGTGAGGGTGCACACTCATAACTGGATCGAGATGAGTCTCAATCTTAATTCCAAAGGTTTGATGTTTAGCATATATTGAATTCTGGTATGAGCTATCTCATTCTCTTGAGTGTCTTTGTAATTGATTGGAAATGGCTGATTGGACTGGTGACTGCATACCAGTAGTTGTGCTGGTGTTATGCTTGATGTTATAAGCATTATGATTCTGTTGATGAGCTCAAATTCTTAATGATTTTGAGATGCTGACCTTTGTAAGGTCTAGCTGTTACCCCCCTTGAATGAATTGATTTCTTATCGATCTCATTCTTGTAGTTGTAGGGAATATAGGAATATTATAGTTTCAAAATCTGAAAACGAAGGAGATGGCACGTAGACCTTCTACCCCTCCCCAACCTTCTTCGGAGATGAGCCAGATTGCCAAGGCTATCGAGATGATGGCGACTGCCATCCAACAGCAGAATACGGTAATGGCCCAGATTCATCAGACTGTAATGAATCATTTGGAAACTGCTGGATCGGCTGCAACAGCTTCCCAAGTCAATCAGCCTCGGGAGCAGGTAGGGATGACCGAGTTCGTGAGGCACAACCCACCCATGCTCAGTGGGAGTGCTACCCCTGATCAAGCAGATCCGTGGACCAGGGAGTTACATGCCCTAGTGAGGAAGGCAAGGGTAGTGGAGACCCTGGAGAGGAGTGGTTCCAGAGTAATCAGATCACAACCAGGGGGTCCCTCCAGTGGGAAGGCCAAGGTACAGCACCCACGAAGCAAACCTTATGTGATACCTCCACCACCTCGGACAGGAGCAATTCCGCCCCAGTTTCAGCAGCAACAACCAGGGAAACCAAGATGTTTCCGTTGTGGTGGGTTACATAACGTCAAGGTGTGCCCCAAGGGGAACTCAGAGAAAGGGTGTTTCACATGTCAAGAGATGGGGCACATTTCTAGAGATTGTCCTAACAGAAAAAGGATGACTCAACCCGTTAGTTCCCAGCAGTTGAGGAATGGAGGCAGTCGACCTCAGGCAGCAGGGAGAGTGCTTGCCATGGCTGGAGCGGAGGCATCTCAGTCAGGTAACTTAGTACAGAATGTTGCTCTATAGCTGGTAGATACGTTATAGTTTTGTTTGATTCTGGAGAGACACACTCTTTTGTGTCAAATCGGTGTGCAACCGAGCTTGGGCCATATAGTGGAGGAGCTGTCGTTTGAACGATTGGCCTCTGCACCTGCTTCAAAAACAGGTTTTGACCTCCCTAGGTTGCTCTGAATGCCCAGTGGTAGTAGATGGAATGAAAGGAACAAGTGTGAGTTAGATTTGGTAGTACCAAGGTTTAGTCCCAGTTACGTATAAGTCATGGAGAGTAAATAAGCAAGAGGCTGGGGGTTTAAAGCTTAAGCATGTGTAACCATGGGAAGTACCAGAGTTAAATTCCAAGGAAGGAATTTTCTTTTGAAGCGTAGAAGATGCTCATGTCAATGAAACAGCATGAGATGGTTCTAGCTTAGGCTTCACGCAGAATGGATGCTGTTTGGCTGATCGGGATTTGAAAGAGGATTATGGAAATGGTGGGTTGAGATAAAAGGCTTCCGAAAATGTAAGCCTCCGAAGTTTTTGGCAAATAAGATGTAGATCGACCTGTAAATGTAGAAGGGAAGGAGGATATGGCTGTGGATAAGAATGAGGGTAGGCCGTGTTATGATGATGTTGAGTCTTTCTAGAGATGTAGTAAATTTCAGAATGATGGGTGTGGAAGGGATTGTGAGTGGAAATAGCCTGTGGTATCTGGGACAGAAGGAGAATAGAGTTATCCTTGGGCAAGAGATTCTGGAGGCAGAGGTGCGTTCGTTCTCGTATGCCTTCTGGATAGGCACCTGAAACCGACATCAATGCATCCAACGTATACATTGAAGAAGAAGGTCGTAATGGGAACAGGAAGTCGAGTTGGCAAAAGGGGTCATAATAATAATTTGGAAGGTAACAGCAACAGAAACCTTGTCTTTGTAAGGTACAGAATTATGCAGCGGAGTAATGAATAAAAAGTGTCCCTTTTGGGAGCGTGGGAATTTGATCAGCAGTTGAGAAGTCGGTGAATGATTTGATCAAGATGCTGGAGTTGGCACTCTATGGGGCAGCATATCCCATGTACAGGGATGTAAAATGGATTTTGATGAAGTATTGAGGTAGGAAGAGTTGGTTCAATAGATCACCGAGAGGGTGAATCTGATACAGGACAGAATAAAAGTTTCTTAAGGTCAGCAAATGCCCTAGGCAGAGCAGAGGAGAAGACCTTTGGAGGTTGCTGCTGGTGTCATGTCTTTATGAAGGGGGACACCAGCCAAGGGTGTAGGGTAGACGATCAGATCAAAGAAGCTGTCCCCTAAGTTTGTTGGGCCATATCGGATCTTAAGGAGGATAAGTCTAGTGGCTTATGAGATCGCCCCACCTCCCCAATTAGCAAGTCTACATAATGTATTCCACGTATCATAGCTAAGGAAGTCCCTTGCAGACCCTACTCACGTGTTGGGAGTGGACAACGTGAAGATCGGGTGATTCACCATGGGAATTTGAAGAAACCATGAGAGAAGCATATCCTTACCTCCTTCCTTGTAACCCAATTTTCGAGGACGAAAATTTTTCTTGTTGGGGAGATTGTAAGAACCTAGAAGTTTATATTGGAATAAAAGTGTTATATTATAAATAAATTCGAAGCACGTGTTTATTTAAATATAAAGGAAGGAATGTATAGCTGAGAAGCCTACGAGATCGCCGTTATTAAGCGGGTAGGCGATCTCCAACTTCTCTGGCACTTGAACGCCTATCGCCTAGATTATGCTTGAACGCCTATCGCCTAGATTATGCTTGAACGCCTATCGCCTAGATTATGCTTGAACGCCTATCGCCTAGCTTATGCTTGAACGCCTATCGCCTGTGTGTACCTAGTAGCCTGTCGCCTAGAGTACACCTAATCGCCGAAACTACACTTAGTGTGTAGCCAAAATGTTGGATCAACCCTGGTACGTCCCAAAAGCCACGCGTATCAAGGTGTGGGTTAAACCTTGGATACGCTGGGCAGGCGAAGCTCTATACTTGAGCATAAGAGAATCATCCTTAACGTTACACGCTTGGGCGCACGAGGACTTGTGCTAATCAACTCTTGGAAGTGTGAAGCTACCGACGTCACCAAGCCTTGTGGAGAGAATACCTTGGATGTAACATAGTGGAATGAAGAACCTCCAGGAAGGCGTGGCGATGTGTCATCGAGCATCGCCAGGGCGCAAGGCATGCGGGATCGCCTGGGCGCGAGGAGCATGCGGGCATCATCAGGGGGAGAGGTCATCGGTTGTTAGCCTTCGCGCGAGAGGTCATCGGTTGTTAGCCTTCGCGCGAGAGGTCATCGGTTGTTAGCCTTCGCGCGAGAGGTCATCGGTTGTTAGCCTTCGCGCGAGAGGTCATCGGTTGCTAGCCTTCGCGCGAGAGGTCATCGGTTGCTAGCCTTCGCGCGAGAGGTCATCGGTTGTTAGCCTTCGCGCGAGAGGTCATCGGTTGTTAGCCTTCGCGCGAGAGGTCATCGGTGGATAGTCTTCGCGCCTGTGGTCATCGGTGAAAAGGTCATCGCGCTACGTTAAGTTATACACAGAGAACGTGGGACCCAGACATCCAGCATGAGACGTTCTGCATGCGCGCCACGTAGACAAAAGAGTGGTTCAGAATAGTGACCTCAGAGTGTTAGCCTGCGCAGAGGCACGCTTAGGTGTACTGTTCAGCGAAGCGTACACGCAAACTCCCAGCAGAGTGGGTGGTGGCAGCGGTTTTTGTGGAGAAGTCAGCTTAAGATGCAAAAACCCATTTCTGAGGGAGAAGGAAAAGAACGTTGCTGTGGTTCCAGAGCTAAAGGGTGCGTTTATCTCCCTTCTCCTCCATTCTCTCCTTCGCACTGCGATTCTAGTACACCTTCACGCGGGAATACGACGAGCGACAGCCACCATTGGAGCACTTGGGTGGTTCTCTGCAAGCTCTTCAAAACCAGACACAAGAACAGAGTCAAGGCGTTCTTCAAGCTTCGTTGGATTTCGGAACTCCTGGTGTTTGCGCAAGTCCAGGTAAGGGAAGCTAGCCTTCATCTTTACTACGAGCCATAGTTGAACCATTTCTGAAGTGAGGGCGACGTGGTCGCCATTTTCGTTTTCAACTACGTGAAATGTTTGGTTTGTGTGCTTGGGCGACGTAGTCGCCGGTTTTAAATACAGTCTTCGAAACACCTCGTTTTTGAACTAGATCGCCGGTTTTGGCGTGGTTTTGCGAACTCCTTGTGTTTGATGTTGTTTTGAGAACTGCTTGAGATTTACATGAAATATTCGAAGACCTGAAGCTTTGAAATGGTTGTTGATGTGATTTGAATGATTTATTTAAATGGTATGATGTGTTGGATGTGGTGAGTGTGAGGTCGAGGCATAGTATTTTCAGGAAAGAAAATACCGTGTAAGATCTTGTAGTAGGTGCATTGATCGGTGATTAAGAACGAGATATCCTGACTCTGCTGAGGTAATGGACTCACGTAGAGGAAGTTACTCAGTTGTTGAGAGTCGAAGGAGGTTCACCTGTATGGGTGGGTTGTTTGAAAGAGAACAAACCGACCTGTTTTGCGTGGATTAACCCTGTCATGCTGTATGGTGATGTGTGAGATTCATTATACGCTGATGAATGTGAGAGATTTCACGGCGACCCTGTGGATGTGTGAGATTCCACAGTGGGCAATATGACAGGTGCAGATCTCTGAGTCTAATCAATGCACGAGTATTCCGGAATTAGTGTCTTGTGTCTATGTATTGTGAGTCAGTGGAAAACCTGACATGTGAAATGAGAAACTGGAATATTGATAGACACTTGATGCTGTGTTGTGAAAATGGAATGACTATGGGAATGTAGTGAATTTGTGATTTTGGGCGATCAGCTGAATGCTAATTGTAGTTCTACGTTTTACATGGATAATTTGGAACTTGGTTTACTTGGATTTTCATGTTCATGAGTTAAACTTCTTTTAAATTATCTAGCTTACCCTTTTATCTGTTGTTGTGGTGGTTTTCTCAAAACTGTGATGATCGTGTAATTGTACACGGGAGCAGATGATCTTCCAGGGAGTAGAGCTCCTCAGTGAGTGGTCGCCGAAAGGAGATCGCCTATCTCCGTCTCTATCGGGTGATCGCCGGTTTATGCCTCCATCGGGTGATCGCCGGTTTTCGTGTCCTGATAGAAGATCGCCCGTTTTGAGGTCTTCTGTTAGAGATCGCCGTTTTAAAGTTGGAGATCGCCGTTTTCTTTTGAGACCGCCTGTCTTACTGCATTTCTTTTAATTTCGTAAAATCTTGCAAACATTTGATTTGGTTATGTATTAAACTCCCTAAGAGGAGTAACTTCATTTCTGATATATATATATATACATTTTATTTTGCACTCTTCAATATTATTTGGTTACACTTAATTTCAATTATACATGGAGGTATGTATTATTTTGGTGGGATGTTACACACATCGGGGCTATGGTCCTCTTCAGCCCATGCTTCAGTCCCTCTTCAAACTTCCTACACCTCCAAGCCTCAGAGGTCGCCTGGGTGTAGAATCGGGCGAGATACTCAAACCGAGCAGCATAGGCGTTCACAGACATATCCCCCTGCTCCAACTTTAGGAACTCAGCTTCCCTCGCAAACCTTGCGCTGTCTGGGAAGTATTTCTCCAAGAACCTCACCCTGAAGCTTTCCCAATCCAACACATCCTCTCGGGCCTCCATCATCTGCTGAGCCCCCATCCACCAGAACTCAGCTTCTCCTGATAGCAGATAGGTGGCGAATAACAATTTTTTCTCTTCAGGGCAGGAGGTCGCCCTAAAGATTTTCTCCAACTCCCTGACCCACTGATATGCTTGATCAGGGGTGGCATTCCCACTGAACTTGGGTGGGTTGTGCCTCATGAACTCGGTCAGTCCCATCTGTTCCTGAGGCTGACCAACGTGGGAATTTGTCTCAGCCGACCGAGCAGTTTCCCAGTGGTGCATTGTAGCTTGATGGTTCTGAGCCATCGCTGCATTCTGTTGCTGGATGGCAGTTGCCATCATCTCGATGGCCTTGGCAATCTGGCTCATTTCTGAAGAAGGTTGGGGAGGGGTAGGAGGCCTACGTGCCATCTTCTTCGTTTCTGATTCTGAAACTATTGGTTTCTATATTCCCTACAACTACAAGAATGAGATCGATAAGAAATCAATTCATTCAGGAGGTAACATCTAGACCTTACAAAGGTCAGCATCTCAAAGTCATCAAGAATTTGAGCTCATTAACCGAATCATAATACTTATAACTTCAAACAAAACACTAGGACAGCTACTGGTATACAATCATCAATCCAAACAACCACTTTCAATCAATACGAAAACACTCAAGAAAATGAAGTAAATCACACCAGAATTCAAGGTATGCTAAACATCAAACCTTTGGAATTAAGATTGAGAATCATCTCGATCCAGTTATGAGTGTGCACCCTCACTACTTTATCAAGACCCTCTCATTCTTAATACTAAGATTTTCAGTTAGAGCATATATTCACCAAAGCACACACAAAATCTCAATACAAAAACGTTTGAAAACCTTTCACTATAGTTGTTATTTTAAACTCAAATAATTTTCCTGAGCAGAAGAAACACAATGGATCCACAGCCCTCAGGTCATCCTAAGGACGAACTGCTCTGATACCATTAATGTAACATCCCGCCAAAATGCTATTCATGTTTATATAATGAAAATAAAGGTAACCGATAGAATGAAGTGGACAAAATTTTATATAAATAAATAAGTTTCTCCTCACAGGGAGTTTAATACATAACCGGTCAATTTTTCCAAAACATAAACAAAATACAGCCAACTAAATTGAAAACCGGCGATCTCGCTACATAGACCGGCGATCTCCTATCAGAGGACCCAAAACAGCCGATCTGCTACCAGAACAGAAATCAGGCGATCTCCTTCCGGCGACCACTCACTAAGGAGCTCTACTTCCTGGAAAATCATCTGCTCTCGTGTAAAATACACGATCATCACAGTTTTAAGAGAAAACAGCCAGAGAACAATACAAAGAAAAGGGGTAAGCTAGATGGTTTAAAAGCTTTTAAATAAATAGCAAACATAAAACTTCACACCATTCATGATCCATAACAATTACAACCATCAACATATCCATTATCCACATACTCGTCAAGTGTCCATTTGCTACTTTCAGTATTCAAGATTCACACGTCAGACTTTCCACTGACCCACAATGCATAGACACATGACACTACTTCCGGATTGACTCGTGCGTTGACTCAGGCCCAGAGATCTGCACCTGTCATACCATACCACTGTGAAATTCACACAGGGTCGCTGTGAAACCCACACAGCCATGCGCATATAATCTCAATGTCATTAACTCTCCCGGTATGACAGGGTTAATTCATAGAACAGGCCGAGCTCGTTCTTTTTCACACTACTCGCCCATTCATATGAACCTCCTCCGACTCTCCACAACTGAATAACTTCATCTACATGATTCCATTATATCAGTAGAGTTAGGATATCTCCTTCTAGACAAGCCCCTAGTCAATACACCTACACACGATCTTACACGGTATTTCCTTTCCTGAAAATACTATGCCTTGATCCCACATTCACAACATTCAAAACATCATACCACTCAAATGAATGATTCAAATCACAGCAACAATCATTTCAAGGGTTCAGATTTTCGAATATCACATGTATATTGTATTTAAATCCCAAACAGCTTCAAACAACATCAAAACAGGGGAGTTCGAAATCCGTATTTAAAACCGGCGACCACGTCGCCCAACCACATGGAACAGAGCATTGCGAAAAGAAACAGAAAACTGGCGACCACGTCGCCCTCACTCCAGAAACAGCTAATCTATGGCTTGTATTGAAAACGAAGGCTAGCTTCCCTTACCTGGACTTGCGCAAAACACCGAGAACTCCAGAACCCAACGAAGCTTAAAAGATGCTCTCACTCTGTTTTTGCGTCTGGTTTGTAGGACTTGTAGAGAACTTCCCAGGTGCTCTAATGGTAGCCGTCGTTCGTCGTACTTTTGGGTGAAGGTGCCTGAGTCGCAGTGTGAAGGAGAGAAAGGAGAAGAAGGGAGGTAAACACACTCTTCCGCTCTTGAACCACTGCAACGTTTCTTTCTCTCAGAAGTGGGTTTTTGCATCTTAAACTAACTTGTCCACAAAAGCCGCTGCCACCACCTACTCTGCAGGGAAGTTTGCGTGTACGCTGCACTGAACAGTACGACTAAGCGTGCCTCTGCGCAGGCTAACACTCTGAGGTCACTATTCTGAACCACCCTTTTTGCCTACGTGTCGCGCGTGCAGGACGTTTCATGCTGGGAGCCTGGGTCCCACTTTACTCTGTGTGAAACTCGACGTCGCGCGATAACTTTCCACCGCTGACTCATCCTGGCGAACGACCGATGTCTCCCTCGCCCTGGAAGACGACCGATGTCTCCCTCGCCCTGGAAGACGACCGATGTCTCCCTCTGGGGGACGACCGATGTCTATCCCTGGCGACGCTCTCATGCCTCGCGCCCTGGCAATGCCCGCATGCCTCTCGCGCCCTGGCAATGCCCGCATGCCTCGCGCCCTGGCGACATCCACATGCCTCGCGCCCGCGCTATGCTTGCATGCCTCGCGCCCACGCGATGCCTGCATCCCTCGCGCCCTGGCGACGTCCACATGCCTCGTGCCCGCGCGATGCCTGCATGCCTCGCGCCCGCGCGATGTCCACATGCCTCGTGTCCGCGCGATGCCTGCATGCCTCGCGCCCTGGCGCTCATGTGTAGCAGGCGACCGACGATCATGTACTACTAGGCCATAGCCTTCCAAACTACACTTTCCTTCCTTTTTATTTTAAATAAAAACATACTTAGAATTCATTTAAAATATATCTCTTTTTATTTCAATTCAATTTTACAGGTCCTTACAGGCGACTGATTCCTCACTCTGGCAGACCACCGATGTGTCTCCTGTAAGGACCTGTAAAAATTAAATTGGAATAAAAGGGTATATTTTAAATGAATTCTAAGTATGTTTTTATTTAAAATAAAAAAAAGAAGGAAAGTGTAGCTTAGAAGACTATAAGATTTCCTGGTTAGTACATAATCGTCGGTCGCCTACTACACATGATCGCCAGGGCGCGAGGCATGTGGACGTCGCCAAGGCGCGAGGCATGTGGACGTCGCCAAGGCGCGAGGCATGTGGACGTCGCCAGGGCGCGAGAGGCATGCAGGCATCGCCAGGGCACGAGAGGCATGCGGGCGTCGCCAGGGATAGACATCGGTCGTCTCCCAGAGAGAGACATCGGTCGTCTTCCAGGGAGAGACATCGGTCGTGCCCCAGGATGAGACATCGGTGGATAGTCATCGCGCGAGCGGTCATCGGTGGAAGATTTTCGCGCGATGTCGAGTTTCACACGAATAAAGTGGGACCCAGACTCCCAGCATGACACGTCCTGCACGCGCGCCATGTGGACAAAAAAGGGTGGTTCAGAATAGTGACATCAGAAAGTTGGCATGCGCAAGAGACACTCGCGGTCGTACTGTTCAGGGAAGTGGTTGGCATGCACAAGAAGACAACCGTGGCCGTACTGTTCAGTGAAATGTACACTCTGGCTTTCTTGCAGAGGGGGTGGTGGCAGCAGCATGCGTGGACAAGTAGGCTTGGATTCAAAAACCCACTGCGAGGAGGCAAAGAACGTTGCAGTGACTCAAGAGTGAAAGAGTGAGTGCATCTCATCCCTCTCTTTTCTCTCCTTCGCGCTGTGTTTCAGGCAACCTCAAGCACCAGTACGACGAGCGACGACTGCCCTTGGACACTTGGGAGGTTCTCTGCAAGTTCTCCAGACCGGGACACTAAAACAGAGTGAAAGCATCTTAAAGCTTCGTTGGGTTTTGGAGCTCTTAGGGTTTTGCGCTAGTCCAGGTAAGGGAAGCTAGCCTTATTTCCAACGAAAAACCTTATAGTAGATGTTTGAGATGATGGGGCGACGTGGTCGCCGGTTTTCAACTGTTATTGTATAATCCCCTGTTTTTGAACGAGATCGTCGGTTTTGGCGTTGTTTTTCGAACTCCCCTGTTTTGGTGTTGTTTGAAACTGTTTGAGATTTAAATGTGATATTCGAAAATCTGAACCTTGGCATGAGTTTTTCTGTGACTGGAATCGTTCATTAAGTGTTGTATGACGTGTTGAATGTTGTGAATGTGGGATCAAGGCATAGTATTTTCAGGAAAGAAAATACCGTGTAAGATCGTGTAGGATGTGCATTGATCGGTGATTTCTATAATGAGATATCCTGACTCTGCTGAGATAATGGAATCACATAGAGGAAGTTATTCAGTTGGTGAGAGTCGAAGGAGGTTCATATGAATGGGTGAGTCGTGTGAAAAAGAACGAGCTCGGCCTGTTATATGGATTAACCCTGTCATACTGTGAGAGTGAGGAAATTGAGATCGAGATTGTGTTGATGCGCATAGCTGTGGAAACATTACAGCAGTTTAGTATGACAGGTGCAGATCTCTGAGTCTAGTCAATGCACGAGTCTTCCGGAAGTAGTGTCAAGTGTCTTGTGTGATGAGTCAGTGGAAGTCTGACGTGAGAAATGAGGAACATTGAAATTGTTAGACACTTGATGCATTATGTGAAATAGAACGACTCTTGAGAATATTGTGAAATGTGTGATTACTTGGTGGTTATGTGAAGGGAACGAGAAAATTGATAGTTTTTACATGGGTGTCTTTAATTTGTTTCATCTTGATTTTTAAGTTTCATATCTAAACTCTTTTTCAAATGTCTAGCTTACCCTGCGATTTTTGGTGCTGTGTTTGGCTTTTTCTTAAACCTGTGATGATCGTGTATAATTTACACGGGAGCAGATGATGTTACAGGAAGTAGAGCTCCTCAGTGAGTGGTCGCCGGGAGGAGATCGCCTGTTCCTATTTCTGTTAGGCGATCACCCTTTTTCTGTTCTCTGATAGGAGATCGCCTTTTTGCTGTTAAGAGATCGCCTGTATTTATATTTTACTGTATTTTGTTTACGTTTTCTGGAAAAGTGACCGATTATGTATTAAACTCCCTGTGAGGAGAAACTTCATTACATATATATAATTATGTTCACTTCAATAAAATTGTTTACCTTTATTTTTATTATATAAATATGAAAAGCTTTTGGCGGGATGTTACATCTCCCATCCTAGTTGATGACCGTCTGTCTCTTGTAAGGACCTGAAAAATTAAATTGGAATAAAAGAGTTATATTTTAAATGAATTCTAAGTATGTTTTTATTTAAAATAAAAAGGGAGGAAAAGTTAAGTTTAGAAGGCTACGAGGTCGCCGGTCGCCTGCTACACATGAGCGCCAGGTGGACGTCGCCAGGGCGCGAGAGGCATGCAGGCATCGCGCGGGCGCGAGAGGCATGCAGGCATCACGCGGGCGCGAGAGGCATGCAGGCATCGCGCGGGCGCGAGAGGCATGCAGGCTTTGCCAGGGCGCGAGGCATGTGGACGTGGCCAAGGCGCGAGAGTTATGAGGGCGTCGCCAGGGAAGACATCGGTTGTCTCCCAGAGGAAGACATCGGTCGTCTTCCAGGGCGAAGGAGACATCGGTCGTTCGCCAGGATGAGTCAGCAGTGGAAAGTTATCGCGCGACGTCGAGTTTCACACAGAGAAGGTAAGACCCAGACTCCCAGCATGAAGCGTAGTGCACGCACGCCACGTAGACAAAAAGGGTGGTTCAGAATAGTGACATCAGAATGTTGGCATGCGCGGGAGACACTCGCGGTCGTACTGTTCAGAGCAGTGGTTGACATGCACAAGCGACAACAGTGGCAGTACTGTTCAGAGCAGTGGTTGGCATGCACCAGAGACAACAGTGGTCGTACTATTCAGGGCAGTGGTTCTCAGACTTCTCTGCAGAGTGGGTGTAGCAGCTGCTTTTGATGGATAAGTTGGTTTAAGATGCAGAGACCCACTGCTGAGAGAAACAAAAAAACGTTGCAGCTTTCAAAGAGAAAAAGAGTGAGTTACCTCCCTTCTCCTCCAGTTGCCTCCTTCGCGCTGCGATTCTAGCACCTTCACACGAGAGTACGACGAGCGACAGCCACCATTAGAGCACCTGGGCAGTCCTCTGCAAGTCCTTCAACCAGACGCAAAAACAGAGCCAAGGCGTTCTTCAAGCTTTGTTGGGTTTCGGAACTCTAGGTGTTTGCGCAAGTCCAGGTAAGGGAAGCTAGCCTTCATTCTCAATACAAGCCATAGTTTAGCTATTTCTGAAGTGAGGGCGACGTGGTCGCCGGTTTTCGTTTCATCTTCGTGAATGCTCTGTTCTTATGTGTTTGGGCGACGTGGTCGCCGGTTTTATATACAGTCTTCGAAATACCTTGTTTTTGAACTAGATCGCCGGTTTTGGCGTTGTTTGCGAACTCTCTGTTTTTGGTGTTGCTTTGAAAACTGTTAGAGATTCAAATGACATATTCGAAAACATGAACCTTTGAAATGACTATTGCGGTGATTGAATCATCTAGTTGAGAGTGGTATGATGTGTTGAATGTTGTGAATGTGGGATCGAGGCATAGTATTTTCAGGAAAGAAAATACCGTGTAAGATCGTGTAGGATGTGCATTGACCGGTGATTCGTCATGATATCCTGACTCTCCTGAGATAATGAATTCATATAGATGAAGTTATTCAGGCGTTGAGAGTCGAAGGAGGTTCATACGTATGGGTGAGTTGTTTGAAAGAGAACGAGCTCGACCTGTGGTGTGGATTAACCCTGTCATGCTTGGATGGTGATGATATTGAGATTCATTATACGCTTGTGAATGTGTGTGATTTCACGGCGACCCTGTGAATGTGTGTGATTTCACAGTGGGCAGTATGACAGGTGCGAATCTATGAGTCTAGTCAATGCATGAGTAAATCCGGAAGTAGTGTCAAGTGTCTTGTGTGTTGAGTAAGTGGTGGTCTGACATGTGAAATGAGGAACTTGAAATTGATAGACACTTGGTACAGTTGTGAAATAGAATGACTCTGGAAAATATTGTGAAATGTGTGATTTCTGGGTGATCAGGTGAAGAGTATGAGAAACTTGATAACTTTACGTGAATATCTTGAAATTGTTTACCTTGATTTTATTTTAAGTATCCTTATTTAAACTCTTTTTAAATGTCTAGCTTACCCTGTGTTTTCGTTTGTGTTGTGGCCTTTTCTTAAACCTGTAATGATCGTGTAAAATTTACACGGGAGCAGATGATGTTGCAGGAAGTAGAGCTCTTTAGAAAATTGTCGCTGGAAGGAGATCGCCTGTTTTCTTTTCTGTTGGGTGATCGCCCCTCTTGCTGCTTTATAATAGGAGATCGCCTTTATGAAAGGAGATCGCCTTTCTTATAGGAGATCGCCCTTTTTGCCAGGAGATCGCCTATCTGTCTTTTGTATTGTATTTCGTTTACGTTTTTAGTGGAGAAGTGATCGTTTGTATTAAACTCCCTGTGAGGAGAAACTTATTTATTTTATATAAAGATTTTGCTCACTTCAATCTATTTGTCACCTTTATTTTCGTTTTATATTTATTTTCAAAGAAATTTGGCGGGATGTTACATTAATCACTTCAATCTATTTGTCACCTTTATTTTCGTTTTATATTTATTTTCAAAGAAATTTGGCGGGATGTTACATCTCTCGCCCTGGCGATGCCCGCGTGTCTCTCGCCCTAGCGATCTCCGTGTGTCTCTCACCCTGGCGATCCCCGCGTGTCTCTCGCCCTAGCGATCTCCGTGTGTCTCTCGCCCTGGCGATCTCTCATCGTCCTTGGTGTGGCGAGGACACATCGCCTTGCTTCTGTCGACTGATGCCACATCGTCACACCCTGTTGAGGGCTCGTCCTACCACTACTCCACGCCTGTGTTATCACCCCCACATGGCTTGGTGACGTCGGTAGCTTCTCCTGCCCGAGGGCAGCTCAGTATTCAATCCTTACGTGCCTAAGCATGCAACACTAAGGTAAATCCCTTATGTCCAAGCGTAAAGTCCCGTAGTTATTCTGCATGCATGGCGCCCCTAAGGTTCAAATCACACCTCCCTACATGTGATTTCTGGAACCCACTATGGTCCACCGACCTACCTCTACCACGCCGCCCTCAGACCTTGGGCGACATCCGAGGTCTGACCACCATGAAATTTCCATTACAAGCTCTTTTCATTTTAAGTAATAACATATTCAGAATTCATTAAAATTATACTTCTTCTATTCCAAATAATTATCTAGATCCTTACAATTGGCCCACTCTGGGAACCAATCTTAGCTGTTCTGGTTACACTGTTGAAATCACCCAAGACCGATGTCACCTCGTCACACTCTGTTGCCGAGGACTCCTCAAACTGCGGAGTGACGAAGACACATCAGCCCTTTCTGGTGATCGTCATGCTAATGGCTCATCACCCTTCGCTGTAGGCTGATGACTAATCACCCCTCTCTGTAGGCTGATGACTAATCATGTAACGCCCCTCAAAGTCTTTTCATATTTATATAATAAAATAAGCGTAGACATTAATTTATAAAAAAACCAACATATGTATATATATTGAAAATCCTCATCCCATACATTGTATCTCAAGAAGAAACGTCCCTCTTATGGGCGTTTTAATACATTCCATCAACTGTTTCGAAATAGAACCAAAATACAGCATAAAAAGAAAACAGGCGATCTCTTCCTCCAACTGCTCACTGAGGAGCTCGACTACCTGCAACATCATCTGCTCCCGTGTAAAATACACGATCATCACAGTTTTAAAGAAAACAAACACAAAACAAAACGCAGGGGTAAGCTAGCTATTCTAAAACTTGAAGTACGAAACTTTAAAATCAATATAAAACAGATTTAAAACACCCACGTAAAATCCATCAATTTTCCCATTCATTTCACACACTTCAAAATTTCATCAAGTGTTATTTGTTTCACATAAACCATCAAGTGTTTATCAAATTTCAATAATTCTCTTTCTCACGTCAGACTTCCACTGACTCACCACACATAGACACATACCACACCACTGTAAAGTCCACACAGGACAGCTAGTGAAGTCCACACAAGACAGCTCGTGAAGTCCACACAGGACAGCTAGTGAAGTCCACACAGGACAGCTCATGAAGTCCACACAGGACAGCTAATGAAGTCCACACAGGACAGCTCGTGAAGTCCACACAGGACAGCTACTGAAGTCCACACAGGACAGCTCGTGAAGTCCACACAGGACAGCTAATGAAGTCCACACAGGACAGCTAATGAAGTCCACACAGGACAGCTCGTGAAGTCCACACAGGACAGCTAATGAAGTCCACACAGGATAACTCGTGAAGTCCACACAGAACAGCTAAAGAAATCCACACAGGACAGCTAAAGAAGTCCACACAGGACAGCTAAAGAAGTCCACACAGGACAGCTAAATATCATCAATTCACCCAATGCACCATACAACACTTAAATGAACGATTCCAACCACAGCAACAATCATATCAAGGTTCAGATTTTCCAATATCACATGCATTTCACATATCAATCTCAAACAAGTTCAAAGCGACACTAAAACAGGGGATTTCGAAAACAACATTAAAACCGGCGATCACGTCGCCCCACACATAAAAACAGAGCATCGTGAAAAAGAATATGAAACCGGCGACCACGTCGCCCTCACTTCAAAACCTACTCGCCTAAAGTTTTTATAAACGAAAATGCTAGCTTCCCTTACCTGGACTAGCGTAAACTTCACTAAGAGCTCCAACCCAACGAGATTCAAGGATGCCTTAACTCTGTTTTAGCGCTTTGAGCAGAAAACTTGCAGAGCACAACGTCAGGAATCCAGGGTAGTCGCCGATCTTCAACTGGTTCGCTAGGACGTATGAACGCAGGGAGAAGGAGAGGAAAGGAATAGGGAACCAACGCTAACTCTCTCAATCACTCTTGAACCACAGCAACGTCCACTGCCTCTTAGGAGTGAGTTTTGAATCTAAACCAACTTGCCCAGAAATGCCGCTGCCACCACCCACTCTGCAGGAAAGCTTGCGTGCACACTTCCTTGAACAGTATGACCACGTGGGTTTCTGCGCATACCAACTCTCTGATGCTAACTATTCTGAAACAACCTTTTTGTCTACGTGTCGCGCATGCAAGACGTCTCATGCTGGGAGCCTGGGTCCCACCTTATCTATGTGAAACACGACATCGCGCGATAACCTTCCACCGATGACTGCTCGCGCGATGACTATCCACTGATGTCTAATCCTGGCGGACGACCGATGTCTCTCCCTGGAAGACGACCGATGTCTCCCTCTGGAAGACGACCGATGTCTCTCCCTGGAAGACGACCGATGTCTCTCCCTGGAAGACGACCGATGTCTCTCCCTGGAAGACGACCTATGTCTCTCCCTGGAAGTCGACCGATGTCTCTCCCTGGAAGACGACCGATGCGTCCCTCATCCTGGCGATGACCGTCTGTCTCTCGCCCTGGCGATCCCTGCGTGTCTCTCGCCCTGGCAATGCCCGCATGTCTCTCGCCCTGGCGATGCCCGCATGTCTCTCGCCCTGGCGATGCCCGCATGTCTCTCGCCCTGGCGATGACTGATGACACATCGCCACGCCTTGCTGAAGGTTCTTCATCCCACTATGTTACGTCCAAGGTATCACCTCCACATGGCTTGGTGACGTTGGTAGCTTCACATTTCCAAGAATAGATCAGCACTACTCCTCGTGCGCCCATGCATGCAACACTAAGGACGATTTCTTATGCTCAACCATAGAGCTTCGCATGCACAGCGTATCTAAGGCTTAACCCACACCTTGATACGCGTGGTTTTTGGAACCCACTATGGTTGATCCAGCATCTTGACCACATACTAACTGCACTTTCGGCGATCATGTACACCATAGGTGATTGGCGATCATGTGTACTCTAGGCGACAGGCGATTATGTGCCAGAGAAGTCGGAGATCGCCTCCGTCTTCAACAACGACGATCTCGTCGACTTCTAAGCTACACTTTTCTTCCTTTACTCTTCTTGATCCACATGTCTTCCTCGAGCACACCCACGTGATTACCTCACGATAAAGTCATCGCACCTGACTACTTGGTTAATACAATGGTCAGCCGACCGACCTCTACCAGCTGACCCCCAGACCTTGGGCGACGTCCGAGGTCCGACTACTACGAAACTTCTATTACCAGCTCTTTGTATTTTAAAATAACAACATCTTCTGAAATTATTTAAATATAACACTTTTATTCCAATTAAAGTTTCTAGGTCCTTAGAAATCACCCCTCTCTGTAGGCTGATGACTAATCACCCTCTCTGTAGGCTGATGACTAATCACCCTTCTCTGTAGGCTGATGACTAATCACCCTTCTCTGTAGGCTGATGACTAATCACCCCTCTCATCAATACCACCTGCGGGGTCCATTCCACGTGGCTTTGGCTCATGCTGTGGGACCCAGCTGACATGGTTCGACCCCTTTACAAACTATCCTCAGCATCTGAGGACTGGTCGGTGCACAAGCCCCCAGTCTCAAGCTGTTAACTTGTTTCAGCGAAGAGACTAAGTCATAGGTGAGGACTGATCGGAACACAAGCCCCCCTAGTCTCAAGTTGTTAACTTGTTTCAGCGAAGAGACTAAGTCATTGGCTCGGGCGACCTACGTGGCTCTGCACATAAGTACATGAACAGTACGCTGAATGGACACTTCACCAACCCCCCTTCATCCGCTAACACGTGGCTGCATCAACGGTCTGGTATTCATAACGTTTGGGCTCCCTAGGGCTACGTTAAACCTCTTCAAAACCCCGCGCTACTTCACTGTTCCATCACTTTGCATTCTCACCTTCTGTAAACTCTATCTTCCAGCGCACACTTTCTTCCTCTCACCAGGCTTTTCAAACTCCTTCGCCCTCGCTCAACCAAAGGTATGATTTTTATGTCTTCTCCTCCTTCATAACATAATCTCGATCATCCATATTGCATGTTGTAACTGTTCTGGGCCTGTTTTTGATTTGTGCATTCTAGGGTTTTTGTTCTTCTTTTCTGGGTTCGTTCTACCTTTGAGTCTTCATCCACCATTGTTTTCTTCAAAGCCTTTTTCTTTTTCTGCCTCTCATTTGTTTAGATTCGAGATGGCCAGAACCAAAACCACTTCCAACCCTCCTCCAACCGTAGCGGTTGATTACAGGGCCCTCTACCCATGGGCTTCTGAGGATCTCCTTGCTGAGACCTCAAAACTCACATCCTGTGAAGATCTTTGTAAGCATAAGGATGATGAGAATGAAATCAAAAGGCGTTTATTTGGCAGGGAAACTGACGCGTACGTCTCTGTGCGTCCCTGTACCGAAAACGAACCCGTTTGCGCCGATGATCGCTGCAACAACGGGGAACCTTTCTTCTTCTTTTACGCCACCATCTTCAAACGAGTCAAAGTCCGCCTTCCTTTCATTGGGTTCGAGAGGACTTTGCTCACAGAGTTGAATGTGGCGCCTGCCCAACTGCACCCCAATAGCTGGGCCTTTATCAGGGCGTTCTCCGTCCTTTGCAATAACTTAGGGTTCACTCCCTCCATCGACGTGTTTCTTTACTTCTTCGAGGCGAAGAGCCCTGGCAAGAGGCTTTGGGTGAGCTTGAACAGGGTGGCAGAGTCCTACTCACTCTCTTCTCACAATCGCACAAGAACTTCAAAGGAAGGTTCTTCCGAGTCTGCTGCAGCTCCTACGACTCCACCATGCTCGATGGGTTCCCATTATATTGGGTGGAGAAGTTGAAGTTCAAGAAACCCCGCAGACTCGAAGAGTTGACTGTCCCTGACCAAGAACTATGCCATACCATCTCCAGCTAGGGTGTGGTGTTTGACACAGCCCAGCTGATCAGGCATGAATACGACGCCAAGACCCTCAACGTGTATATTGGTACATCATCTTCGTCTTGCATTAAACTTGTTTATATACTTCATCTTTGTCTTCCTCACCCCTTTCTTATTGTCCACTGCAGGCATAGTGCTCAGCGCTGAGAAAAAAAGGAGGTTGGCCGAGGTGCTGAATCGCTGCAATGCTAGCGGCTCAGCCCCTGCCGGCCCTTCATCACCCGCAGGTGCTGCCCTGGAACCCATTGCTGAAAAATCCAAGAGGGCAGCCCCTGTAGAGGTTTCCAAAGATGAGGACACTTGTTCTGGCCTCGTCTTCAAAAGGAAAAGGGTGGGAACTGCCGCAAAAGTCTCTTCAGCCACAGAAAGGCACCCTTCATCCTTCAGGGAGCACCCTCCCAGCGCTTCATCCCCTCCCGAGCCAATCTTGACACTTGAGGGAAGTGGGGAGAGTGCTCCTCCCACTAGCCAGATGCCTTCTGCCCCAGAGCTGCCCCCTCTGCTCTAGAGATCTCTTGCGCAGATGCCTGGCCAAGATGCTTTGGAGGCCCTGGACAGAAATTCCTTCGAGCATCTCCTCAGTCATGGTCTTGGGGAGTTCCTGGCCGCTTCAAACTTCTTGCTGGTCAAGGGCAGCGGTGAGGCTGAGCTGCTCGAGAAGACTACCCAACTGGAGAAAGAGCTGGAGCAGAAGGATCTCCAACTCCGCCAAGCGGCTAAGCGCGAGACTGCCCTTAATCAAGAACTGGGTAGTCTCCGCCAATCTGAGAAGGAGACCAAGAAGCTCATCTTCTCCAAGGGGCAGGAGGCCCTCCAGCTTGAAGCCAAGATTCTTCCCCTCCGCAACAAGATCATCGAACTGGAAGAGCAAGCGGAGGGGGCTCAAGCCAAAATGACCAAGCTGGAGGAAAGAGCTACCAACCGAGAAGTTCAGCTGGGCAAGGTTGAGGAGGAACTTGCCCAACAAATCGAATTGCTGAAGAAGACCGAGGCTGAGCTCACTGAAGACGTCGCCGACGCCTATGGGGAAGGCTTTGGTGATGCCCTTGTTCAGGTTGCCTGCGTGCATCCTGAGATGGACCTCTCACCATACTCTGCAACCATGCAGGTAGTCGATGGGCAAATAGTGCCTAGATAGGTCTTCTGAGCAATTGTATCTAATGGCTGAACATCTTGTAATCACCCTCCTTTATAATGTAATTACCGTGTTTTCAATCTTCTTTGCTTTATATAGCACTGTGCTTGCCTTTGTATTTCTGCTGCTTGTTCATCTGTTTGACATGCTTTATATTTTGTGGAACTCACAACTTAGGATTCAGATCACAAATAACGCACCTGTCAAAATGAATCTTAGGTAGCACGATTTCTGTTGATTTCACTAGTGAACCCTTACTTTAAGCTGGGAGTTCTCACTCGGAGGGGAAGGTGTTCCTTGCGAACTTCCCTTACCACTCACGAGACCTCTAACCCCAACTAATAGGTTCTGACTGACCTCACATCGCCCACAGGCGAGGAGGATTTCTCTAGGCGAACCCTTCTTTCACATTGGAAGTTCTCACTCGAAGGGGAGGTGTTCTCTATGAACCTACCTCTCCACTTACGAGACCTCTAACTCCAAGTGACAGGTTCTAACTGACCTCACATCGCTCACAGGCGAGGAGGATTTCTCTGGGTGAACCCTTCTTTCACATTGGAAGTTCTCACTCGAAGGGGAGGTGTTCTCTATGAACCTACCTCTCCACTTCTGAGACCTCTAACTCCAAGTGACAGGTTCTAACTGACCTCACATCACTCACAGGCGAGGAGGATTTCTCTGGGTGAACCCTTCTTTCACATTGGAAGTTCTCACTCGAAGTGGAGGTGTTCTCTACGAACCTACCTCTCCACTTACGAGACCTCTAACTCCAAGTGACAGGTTCTAATAGCATTGTACAAACACATAAAATATATATCTTTAACTGAATTTTATTGGGTGACCTCATTAAAAACCCTTAGAAAGGGAAAAAAGAGTGTCCCCTGCATTGTGTAGTGTACAAGATTACATGGCTTTAACTGAAATAAAACTTCAGGTGGGTCGCATTCCATGTTCGAGGAATCGGACCTCCTTCTAAAGTCTCAAGCCTATATGCTCCATTCCCTAGGGCCTTTGTCACTCTGAAAGGACCAGTCCACTTAAGGGATAGCTTGTTCTCTATCTGGTATGGAGACGCCTTGCGCATGACGAGGTCAGCCACCTGGAACTGCCGAGCTCTCAACTTAGAACTGTGTTTGAGCTCTACTCTCCTCTTCAGCGCCTCAGCTTTGATTCCTGCTTCTCCCCTAGCTTCATCCAAAAGATCAAGATTCACCTTCCTCTCTTCATTGGACTCTTCAGCCACAAAGTTCTAGAAACGTGGTGAGTTCTCCTGGATCTCCACAGGGATCATGGCATCTGAACCATACACCAAACTAAAGGGAGTCTCCTTGGTAGTGGACTGGGGAGTAGTATGGTAAGCCCATACTATTCTGGGAACCTCCTCAGCCCACCTTCCCTTTGCTTTCTCCAACCTTCTCTTCAGTCCTCTGAGAAGGACTCGGTTGGCCGATTCAACCTGTCCATTGGTCTGTGGGTGCTCGACTGACGCAAACACCTGCTTGATTCCCAACTCTGTACATAGCTTCCCCAATTGTTGGCTTGCGAACTGCGTGCCATTGTCAGACACCAAACGTTTGGGCACCTCGAAACCACATACAATATTCTTCCACACGAAGTGTTGGATCTTCTGTGCTGTGATCTGTGCTACTGGCTCAGCCTCGATCCACTTCACAAAATATTCTATGGCGACCACGAGGTATTTCATGTGTCGTATTGCCAAAGGGAAAGGCCCCAAGATGTCGATTCCCCATGTGTGAAATGGCCAAGGGCTATATATCGACCTGAGCTCCACTGGTGGCGCCTTAGGCCAATCAGCATGTAACTGGCATTGCTTGCACTGCTGAGCATACCTAGTGCAATCTTCCGTCATTGTTGGCCAGTAGTTTCCTGCTCGAATGGCCTTAGAGGCCAAAGCTCGACCTCCGATATGACTACCACAGATGCCTTCATGGAGCTTTGCCATTATTCTCACACACTGCTCGCCATGTACGCAGACGAGGATGGGGTGGGTGAACCCATGTCTGTACAACTCGCCCTCAATGAGCGTGTACTTGGCCGAGTTCTTCTTTATCCTCCTTGCTTCCGTCGGCTCTGCTGGGTGCATTCCATCCGCCATGTAACGCTTATAGGGCGTCATCCATGTCTCTCCACTTTGTAGCAGGCAGACTTGTGATGACCCTACCTCCATTAGCATGCATGCGTTGACCCGTGGTTTCTTCAGAGTTTCCTGAGTCAACGAGTGATGACTCCTCTTCCCACCGTCTGACTGGCTGATCTGATGGACCCCCACCAAGTTGTCAGCTGTATAAGTACGAGGCGCCCTCAGAGTCTCCTGGATGACTGTCCTCTGCCTGCCCCCATTACCTGAGCTGGCGAGTTTGGCCAACAAGTCAGCTCTGGCATTCTGCTCCCTGGGCACATGCACTAGTTCGAATGTTTCAAATGAACTCTTCAATCGTTGGACATACTCCAAGTAAGAGGCCATTTGGGGGTCTTTGGCCTGGTACTCTCCTGCCACTTGACCAGTGACCAACAGTGAGTCACTCTTCGCCATAAGGCTCTGCGCTCCCATCTCCTTAGCCAACAATATCCTAGCAATCAAAGCTTCATACTCTGCTTGATTATTGCTGGCTTTGAAGGCGAACCGCAGGGCCTGCTTTATCAACAACCCTTTGGGTCCTTCCAGGATCACCCCTGCTCCGCTACCTTGCTGATTCGAGGACCCGTCTACTGACAATACCCACTTGAAGCTGGGTCCCTCCTGTTTGGCCTTGGTTGAGGACATCTCGGCCAGAAAGTCTGCGTAGACCTGTCCTTTGATCGGGCCCCTGGGTTCATACTGGATGTCGAATTCTGACAACTCGACTGCCCAACGCACCATTCTTCCCGCCACGTCCGGCTTCTGCAGGACCTTGCATATTGGTAGATCTGTCATCACCACCACTGTGAAGCTCTGAAAATAGTGGCGAAGTCTCCTGGCTGAGAACACCACTGCTAAGGCTGCCTTTTCTATAACTTGGTATCTCGTCTCAGGCCCCTACAAAACTTTGCTGACGAAATAAATGGGCTTCTGGCTCTGTTCCTGCTCCTGAACCAAGACTGAACTCACCGTCCTCTCTGTAACTGCAAAGTAAAGCCGCAGGGGTGTGTCGAGCTGAGGCTTGCACAAGACTGGCGGGCTGGCTAGATACTCTTTGAGCTTGAGGAAGGCCTGCTCACATTCTGCAGTCCAGGCGAATCTGCTATTCCTTCTTAGGCATTGGAAATAAGGGTGGCCTTTGTCTCCTCCGGCTGACACGAACTTGGAGAGGGCAGCCATCCGACCTGTCAACTGTTGCACTTCTTTGACCGATGTCGGGCTCCTCATGGCTATGATCGCTGCACACTTGTCAGGGTTGGCCTCAATCCCTCTTTCCGTAAGCAAAAAACCAAGGAACTTGCCTGCTTCCACCCTAAAGACACACTTCTCTGGATTCAACTTCAGCCTGTACTTCACTATCGTATTAAATAGTTCCTCCAAGTCGTCGACATGCTGATCTCGTGCCTGGGACGTCACCACCATGTCATCTACATAGGCCTGCACATTGCGTCCCAGTATGGGCATAAGGACCTTGTCCATCAGCCTCTGATAAGTGGCACCCGCGTTCTTCAGCCCAAATGGCATGACTGTGTAGCAGTAGCAAGACAGCTCTATCATGAACGCAGTCTTGTTCTCGTCCATCGGGTGCATCTTGATCTGATTATACCCAGAGAAAGCGTCCAAGAAGCTGAGTAACTTGCAACCCGAGGCACTGTCTACTAGCGCATCTATGTTGGGCAGAGGGTAGGAGTCTTTCGGACAGATGTTGTTGAGATCTGTGAAGTCTACACACATCCTCCACTTCCCATTGGCCTTTTTTACCAGAACGACATTCGCAAGCCACTCAGGATACTGGATTTCCCGTATGTGGCCTGCTTTGAGCAACTTCTGTGTCTCCTCCCTGACGACCTGTCTTCGTTCATCATTGAACTTCCTTCTCCTCTGGCGGACTGGTCTGACTTGGGGATTCAGTGCCAGGCGATGGCATAGGAAGTTAGGGTCAATGCCTGGCATGTCTGAGGGGGACCAAGCAAAAGCGTCCAAATGCTTTCCTATGACCCCCGCTACTTGGTCTTGGGTCTCCTGAGGCAGGGACTTACCCAGCTTGAAAATCTTTCCCCCAATCTCCTTCTCCACCACCTCCTCTGCCGGTTCAGGTCGCCTCGCCCGGGCGACCTCTGCTCGCGTAACCCCGACGTCACCTCGGGGCATATCAGCTTCGTCAACACCCCCTCTTGGACGTGAGGTGGTCACCATGCAGACTCCCCTTTTCGTCTTGAGGCTATTCTCATAGCACCTTTTAGCCTCCTTTTGATCTGATTTGATGGTTACCACCATCCCTTCCATCGAAGGCAACTTCATTTTCATGTGTCTTGTGGACACCACAGCCCCTAGCCTGTTTAGGGCTGGTCTGCCCAGCAGTATGTTGTAGGCAGATGGGGCGTTTACTACAAGGTACCTGATGTTCTCTGTGCGGGAAGCCACTCCATCAGTAAAAGTGGTCCTCAGCTCGATGTACCCTCGCACTTCCACTTGGTCTCCTGCGAACCCATACAAGAAGCCAACGTAGGGTCGCAACTGATCAGGAGACAACTGCAACTTGTTGAATGTCAACCAGAACATCACATCGGCCGAGCTTCCTTGATCTACTAGCACTCGGTGCACCTTGCGTGCGACAGTGACAACTGAAATGACCACCGGATCGTTATCGTGGGGGATAACATCTCGGCGATCAGCTTTTGTGAAGACGAGGTCGATGTCTGGGAAGTGATCTTCCTCGCAGGTCTCCACTGCCATCACAGAACGTTCATACCTTTTTGCGTTGCGAAGAAGTGCACCCTCCTCCCGAGAACCCACCTGAAATGGTGTGGATCTCACCATGGATGGGCACCTCGTGCCCCTGGTCTGTCCTTGGTACAACGACCGCCTCGCCCTCTTGTGCCTCCTTCAAGTAGTCACTCAAGAACCAACTCTTCACTAACTCGTCCAATTGGTGGCCCAAGGCCAGACAATTGCGAATGGGGTGACCAAAGGCCTGATGGAACTCGCACCAGGCGTTCTTGTTTGGCCCCAACCTCTTTTCACTCTTTGGGGGCATCTTCAACCTTTCTGCCACGTTAGGAATGGCAATCAGCTCCTTCAGCTCCACCACAAATTCATGCCTAGGGGGCATGTCATCCTTGCCTCGTGCCCTAGCTTGGGGTTTTCGGGGCTCATAGGGCTTCTGTTTTCCTTGAGCCTTCTTCTTTGTGGTCGCCTCGTACACCCGCAGGGGTTGAGGTCGACTAGGCACTCGGGGCCTTAATGAGACTGCACTTTCTCGCTTCTCGCTGAGCTCTCCCTCAGCGACAATGTGGGCCACGGCACGTCGTTTTATGTCGCCGAAAGTCTTGGGGCGGCTGCGGATCAAAGACTCGCTGAAAGGCCCTGGGAATACGCCTTTCCTGAAGGCGTGCACCACCATATCTTCATCCTTGGTGTGCAACCTTACCACCATCGCCCCAAACCTGTTGAGGTAATCTTTAAGGGACTCCCTCTGGTGCTGCCTCACATCGAAGAGGTCGTAAGACACTGGTGGAGGGGCCCTGTTGACAAGATATTGCTCCTTGAACAGCGCGGAGAATTGCGCGAAGGACGTGATATGTCCCTCGGGCAAACTCACGAACCATTCTAGCGCGGTTCCTGTTAGTGTGGCCATAAAAAGCTTACAGTGCACTGCGTCAGACCCTCCTGACAACATCATCTACATATGGAAAGCAGTGAGATGTGTTTCAGGGTCTTTTTTCCCGGTGAACATGGTCTTAGGCCCTACAAAGGTGGCTGGGACCACCGTGTTCATAATCGCCTGGGAGAAAGGCATGGGAAAGGCCCTTGGGGGCACTGGTGGAGCCCGATCATCTTCCCTACGATCTCCAGCTTGTTGTATGTGTTGTAAATTCAAGTGCAGCTCCTCATTCGCTCGGTGCAACTCCTCATTCCTGGCCTGTGAGGCGGCCAGGTCTTCCTGCATACGCGCCTGATGCGCTCTGGACTCCGCCACCGTCTCCTGGAGGGCGCGCATCGTTTCCATAAGCTGTTGCATGGTAACAATGTCGCCTCCATTTGGTGGGACGGACCCGTGTCCTGTATTCCTCATCTTCTGTGGTTTTTTCTCACTCTCGTATATGGGACCTTGTTTTACTCCGGCCCCACGGTGGGCGCCAAATGTTCTTGCCGGTTGACTCGCCTGTCAGTTGACTCCGCAACACTTACGCGCCTCCTTCCTCACGTTGATACGTGCTTGATTCTTGCGAAACAATCTGCACCTGCAAAAGAGAAAGGGGCGCCCTAGAGGCCGTTTGCACTCCGACGCTCAAGTCAATAGGGGGCAAGTCACACCAAGTGTATTGAGTTTCTCTATGTTTAGGTCTAGAAACTGCGTACCTTTGTGAAGTATTTTACTGTCCCTTATATAGTCTAGGGTTTACTGCGCCGCTAGCCCTAATTAGGGTTCACTGCGCTACTAGCCATATTTAGGGTTTACTGGAATACCCTTGCGCCGCTATCACCCAATCTTAGGGTAATCTAGCACATAAGGTTTCCTTTTCTGGAGTGCAAACTCTCACAGGGTGACCACCTGGGTGCCTCCTTCACTGTTCACGTGCCATGCATGTAGCTTCACGGGGAAACCCTAGTTCTGATGAGTACTCGACCCCTCAGACTCTGCACCTAACTGTGCTCTCCCTGCTACCCACATGGGCACTTCGTGACTAAGGCCTCTCCCTGGCTTTGGGTATTTAACTGGTCATTGGCCCACTCTGGGAACCAATCTTAGCTGTTCTGGTTACACTGTTGAAATCACCCAAGACCGATGTCACCTCGTCACACTCTATTGCCGAGGACTCCTCAACCTGCGGAGTGACGAAGACACATCAGCCCTTTCTGGTGATCGTCACGCTGATGGCTCATCACCCTTCTCTGTAGGCTGATGACTAATCACCCCTCTCTGTAGGCTGATGACTAATCACCCCTCTCTGTAGGCTGATGAGTAATCACCCTTCTCTTTAGGCTGATGACTAATCACCCTTCTCTTTAGGCTGATGACTAATCACCCCTCTCATCAATACTACCTGCGGGGTCCATTCCACGTGGCTTTGGCCCATGCTGTGGGACCCAGCTGACATGGTTCGACCCCTTTACAAACTATCCTCAGCGTCCGAGGACTGGTCGGTACAAGTACCATTTCAAGCTAGAATCTCAAGTTGAATTCTAAAAAATGTGTTTGGGGTGGAAGTAGGAAAATTCTTGGGATTCTTGCTGACTGAACGCGGAATAGAGGCCAACACAGAAAAATGCGTAGCCATAGCTGTAAGGACCTGAAATTTATTGGAATGAAAGAGTATGTTTTAAGTAAATTCTAAGTATGTTTTATCTAAGTTAAAAAGGAAGGAAAGTGTAGTCTAGAAAAAACTATAAGAGTTCCTTGTTTATACATCATCGCCGGTCGCCTAGACTACACGTCATCGCCTGGGCGCGAGGCATGCAGGCATCGCCAGGGCGCGATGCATGCGGGCATCATCGGGGGGGGGGGGGTGAGACATCGGTCGTTCGCCAGGAAGAGGTCATCAGCGGTTTGTCTTCGCGCGAGAGGTCATCAGTGGTTTGTCCTCGCGCGAGAGGTCATCAGCGGTTTGTCTTCGCGCGAGAGGTCATCAGTGGTTTGTCCTCGCGCGAGAGGTCATCAGCGGTTTGTCTTCGCGCGAGAGGTCGTCAGTGGTTTGTCCTCGCGCGAGAGGTCATCAGCGGTTTGTCATCGCGCGAGAGGTCATCGGTGGTTTGTCTTCGTGCGAGGTCATCGGTGGTTCGTCTTCGCGCTGGTAGCCATCGGCGAAAGGTCATCGCGCGGCGCTTAGTTACACACCGAGAACGTAGGACCTAGACTCCCAGCAAGAGACGTTCTGCACGTGCGCCACGTAGACGAAAAGGTGGTTCAGAATAGTGACCTCATAGCGTAGCCTGCGCAGAGGCATGCTTAGTAGTACTGTGCAGGGAAGCGTACACGCAAACTTCCCTGCAAAGTGGGTGGTGGCAGCTGCTTTTGGAGGGATAAGTTGGTTTAAGTTACTGAAATCCACTACTGAAGAGGAAGAAAACGTTGTTGTAGTCGAAGAGAGAAAGAGTGAGTTCCCTCCTCCGCGTTGCGATTTCAGCCTCTCCACACAAGAGTACGACGAGAAGCAACACCATTGGAGCACTTGGGTAGTCCTCTGCAAGTTCTTCAGACCAGACGCGAAAAACAGAGCCAAGGTATTCTGCAAGCTTCGTTGGATTTCGAAGCTCCTGGTGGTTGCGCAAGTCCAGGTAAGGGAAGCTAGCCTTCATCTTTACTACGAGCCATAGTTGAACCATTTCTGAAGTGTGGGCGACGTGGTCGCCGTTTTCGCTTTCGTCTTCGTGAAATGCTCTGTGTTGTGTGCTTGGGCGACGTGGTCGCCTGTTTTAATATACAGCCTTCGAAATACCATATTTTGAACTAGATCGCCGGTTTTGGCGCTGTTTTGCGAACTCCTTGTGTTTGATGTTGTTTTGAGAACTGCTTGAGATTTACATGAGATATTCGAAAATATGAATCCTTTGAAATGGCTATTGCTGTGATTGAAATCATTCTTTTAAGTGTGGCATGATGTCTTTGAATGCTGTGAATGTGGGATCGAGGCATAGTATTTTCAGGAAAGAAAATACCGTGTAAGATCTTGTGGTAGGTGCATTGATCGGTGATTCCTAAGGGGATATCCTGACTCTGCTGAGGTAATGGAATCACGTAGAGGAAGTTACTCAGTTGTTGAGAGTCGAAGGAGGTCTATATGATGGGCGTCTCGTGTGAAAAAGAACGAGCTCCGTCTGTCCTATGGATTAACCCTGTCATACCAGGAGAACTATGGTAACATTGAGATGATATATGCGCATGCTGTGTGGATTCACAGCGACCCTGTGTGGACTTCACAGTGGTGTGGTATGACAGGTGCAGATCTCTGAGTCTAATCAACGCACGAGTCAATCCGGAAGTAGTGTCAAGTGTCTTGTGTGGTGAGTCAGTGGAAAGTCTGACATGTGAAATGAGAAACTTGAATATTGATAGACACTTGATGCTGTATTGTGAAATGGAATGACTATGGGTGAATGTTGTGAAATGTGATTTTGGGCGATCAGCTGAATGCTATGAGCAGCTCTACGTTTTACATGGATATTTTGGAACTTGGTTTACTTGGATTTTCATGTTCTTGATTTAAACTTCTTTTAAATTATCTAGCTTACCCTTTTATCTGTTATTGTGGTTGTTTTCTCAAAACTGTGATGATCGTGTAATTGTTACACGGGAGCAGATGATCTTCCAGGAAGAAGAGCCCTCTAGTGAGTGATCGCCGAGGAGGAGATCGCCGGTTTTCTGTCTCTATCGGGTGATCGCCTGTGTCTGCCTCCATCGGGTGATCGCCTGTTTTTTTTCTGTCTTGATAGGAGATCGGTCTCGTCCGATAGGAGATCGGTTTCTTCCGATAGGAGATCGCCTGCTTTGTTTTTTTTACTGTATTTTGTTTATGTTTCTGGAAAATTTGACCGAATTTGTATTAAACTCCCTAAGAGGAGCAACTTCATTTCATATATATAATATTTTGTTCATAGAATCTATTTGTTACCTTTATTTTCATTTTATATTTATTTCAAAGTAATTTGGAGGGATGTTACATTAATGGTATCAGAGCAGTTCGTCCTTAGGATGACCTGAGGGCTGTGGATCCATTGTGTTTCTTCTGCTCATGAAATTTATTTGAGTTTAAAATAACAACTATAGTGAAAAGTTTTCAAACGTTTTTGTATTGAGATTTTGTGTGTGCTTTGGTGAATATATGTTATAACTGAAAATCTTAGTATTAAGAATGAGAAGGTCCTGATAAAGTAGTGAGGGTGCACACTCATAACTGGATCGGGATGAGTCTCAACCTTAATTCCAAAGGTTTGATGTTTAGCATATATTGAATTCTGGTGTGAGCTATTTCATTTTCTTGAGTGTCCTTGTAATGGATTGAAAATGGTTGATTGGATTGATGACTGCATACCAGTAGTTGTTCTGGTGTTATGCTTGATGTTATAAGCATTATGATTCTGTTGTTGAACTCAAATTCTTAATGACTTTGAGATGCTGACCTTTGTAAGGTCTAGATGGTACCTCCTGAATGAATTGATTTCTGATCGATCTCATTCTTGTAGTTGTAAGGAATATAGAAACCAATAGATTCAGAATCCAGAACGAAGAAGATGGCACGTAGACCTTCTACCCCACCCCAACCTTCCTCAGAGATGAGCCAGATCGCCAAGGCCATCGAGATGATGGCGACTGCCATTCAGCAGCAGAATGTGGCGATGGCTCAGAACCATCAAGCCACAATGCAACACTGGGAAACTGCCCGATCTGCTGAGACAAACTCCCATGTCGGTCAGCCCCAAGAACAGATGGGACTGGCCGAGTTCATGAGGCACAACCCACCTAAGTTCAGTGGGAATGCTACCCCTGACCAGGCAGACCAGTGGGTCAGGGAGTTGGAGAAAATCTTTAGGGCGACCTCCTGCCCTGAAGAGAAGAAGCTGCTGTTCGCCACTTATCTGCTATCAGGAGAAGCTGAGTTCTGGTGGATGGGAGCTCAGCAGATGATGGAGGCACGAGAGGATGTATTGGATTGGGAGAGCTTCAGGGTGAAGTTCTTGGAGAAATACTTCCCTGACAGTGCCAAGTTTGCAAGGGAAGCTGAGTTCTTAAAGTTGGAGCAGGGGGACATGTCAGTAAACGCCTATGCTGCCCGTTTTGAGTACCTCGCCCGGTTCTATACCCAGGCGACCTCCGAGGCCTGGAGGTGTAGGAAGTTCGAGGAAGGGCTGAAGAAGACCATAGCCCCGATGTGCATCAGGGAGTTCCACGCCTTAGTGGAGAAGGCGAAGATGGTGGAGACCCTGGAAAAGGGTGAGTCTCGGGTGATCAGGTCACACCCAGGAGGTCCTTCCAGTGGGAGAGCTAAGGCACAGCACCCACAAAGCAAACCCTATGCGAGACCTCCATCACATCGGGCAGGAGCAGCACCTCCCCAGTTCCAACAGCAACAACCTTGGAAACCTAAGTGTCTTCACTGTGGTGGACCACACGCCTCCAATGCTTGTTTCAAGAAGATTTCAGAGAGGAGATGTTTTGTCTGCCAAAAGACAGGGCACGTTGCTAGAGAGTGCCCTAGCAGGAATGGGGCGACCCAACCCAGTGGCTCCCAACAGTTGAGGAACGAGGGCAACAGACCTCAGGCAACAGGGAGGGTGTTCGCCATGTCTGGAACAGAGGCAGCTCAGTCAGGTAACCTCATCCAAGGTATTTGTTTTATTGCTGGTAGAGGTGTAAGGGCCTTGTTTGATTCTGGAGCGACACACTCCTTTGTGTCAAGCCTGTGTGTAGCCGAGTTGGGCCTCCTAGTGAAGGAGTTACCTTTCGAGCTGTTGGTCTCTACACCTGCGTCAGGACAGGTGTCGACCTCTACAGTGTGCCCTGAATGTCCAGTGATTGTAGAAGGACGCAGATTCAAGGTGAACTTGATCTGCCTACCTCTTCAGGACCTGGATGTTATCCTGGGAATGGATTGGTTAGCTGCCAATCACGTTCTCATAGACTGTGGTAGGCAGAAAGTAGCGTTTCCAGACCCCCAAGAATCGGATGTGTTATCAGTTCAACGAGGGCGATCAGAGCTGGAAGGAGGGGCGAGGTGCTTCGTGGTGCTCGCCCGGTTGGAAGTGGAGAATAAAGGGGACGTAAACAGGATACAAGTGGTGAAAGATTTCACAGATGTATTCCCAGAAGAGGTGCCTGGGTTACCCCCTAAGAGAGAAGTGGAATTCTCTATTGACTTGGTACCTGGAGCTGGACCAGTGTCAATGGCACCTTACAGGATGGCACCAGCCGAGTTAGTGGAGTTAAAGAAGCAAGTGGAAGAGTTGCTGGAGAAGCAGTTCATCAGACCCAGCGTATCTCCATGGGGAGCTCCAGTGCTCCTAGTCAAGAAGAAGGATGGAGGGTCTCGGCTGTGTATAGACTACAGGCAATTGAACAAATTGACCATCAAGAACAAGTACCCCCTACCTCGGATTGATGATTTGATGGACCAAATTCATGGGGCCTCGGTGTTCTCCAAGATTGACCTGAGATCGGGGTATCACCAAATCTTGGTAAAAGCTGAAGATGTTCAGAAGACAGCTTTTAGGTCTCGATATGGGCACTACGAGTATGTAGTGATGCCATTTGGAGTCACCAATGCTCCAGCTCTATTCATGGACTACATGAATAGGATCTTTCGCCCTTTCTTGGATAAGTTTGTGGTGGTCTTCATAGATGACATCCTCATTTATTCAAGGACCGAGGAAGAGCATGAGGAACACCTGAGGACAGTATTGGAAATACTGAGAGAGAAGCAGCTCTATGCCAAGTTCTCCAAGTGTGAGTTCTGGCTGAGGGAAGTCAACTTCTTAGGACACGTGATATCTGCCCAGGGGATCTCGGTAGATCCAGCCAAGGTAGAGGCAGTGCTGCAATGGGAACGTCCTAAGACAGTGACTGAGATAAGGAGCTTTGTGGGGTTGGCGGGCTACTATCGGAGGTTTATTGAGGATTTTTCCAAAGTAGTGGCTCCTTTAACACAACTGACCCGCAAGGACCAACCCTTTGCTTGGACCGACCGATGTGAGCAGAGCTTCAGGGAACTAAAGGAGAGGTTGACCAGTGCTCCAGTGCTGGTGATTCCAGAAGTAGGAAGACCTTTTGATGTCTTCTGTGATGCCTCACATCAAGGCTTGGGATGCGTCTTGATGCAAGAGAAGAGAGTGGTTGCATATGCTTCAAGGCAACTCAAGGTGCATGAGAGAAACTACCCTACTCATGATTTGGAGTTGGCAGCGGTAGTGTTTGCCTTGAAGATCTGGAGGCATTATCTTTATGGAGCTCGGTTCCAGGTATTCAGTGACCACAAGAGCTTGAAGTACCTGTTCGATCAGAAGGAACTAAACATGAGACAAAGAAGGTGGATGGAATTCCTAAAGGACTACGACTTTCAACTCATGTATCACCCAGGGAAGGCCAATGTAGTGGCAGATGCCTTGAGTAGGAAGTCTATACAAGTCGCCACCATGATGATGGAAGAGCAGAAACTGATCGAGCAGTTCAGAGACTTAAACCTTGGAGTGGAATTTCACGTGAATCACATTAGTTGTAGTAAGCTGACTATAACTAATGACTTCCTTGGGATGTTGAAGGATAAACAATTGGAGGACCCTAGCCTGAAGCGCACTGTGGAGTCACTAGGGACAGATCAGGCGAGAGGCTTTGAGATGGGCGATGATGGGATCTTGAGGTTTGATGGCAGAATTTACATACCTGCAAATGATGAGTTGAAGAAGATGATCCTAGAGGAAGGTCATAAGAGCCGCCTCAACCTTCACCCAGGCATGAACAAGATGTACCATGACTTGAAGGAGTCATTTTGGTGGTCAGGCATGAAGAGGGACGTCGCCCAGTACGTGGCAACCTGCTTAACGTGTCAAAAGGCGAAGGTAGAGCATCAAAGACCTGGCGGGCTGTTGCAGCAACTGGATATCCCCGAGTGGAAGTGGGACAGCATTGCCATGGATTTTGTCACCCATTTACCCAGATCGGTAAAGGGTCATGATGCAATCTGGGTCATCATTGATAGGCTGACGAAGAGTGCCCACTTCCTCCCAGTAAATATGAAGATGCCCATGGCCAAGTTGGCACAGCTGTACATCAAGGAGATTGTGAGGTTGCATGGAGTGCCTTCCAGCATCATTTCAGATAGAGATCCCAGGTTCACTTCACGGTTTTGGCAGACCTTGCAAGAGTGTTTGGGAACCAAGTTGAGGATGAGCTCTGCATATCATCCCCAACAGATGGTCAGTCAGAGAGGACGATCCAATCTTTGGAAGATCTGCTGAGGGCATGCGTTTTGGATCAATTGGGAGGTTGGGAGGAGGTGTTGCCACTAGTGGAGTTTACCTATAACAATAGCTACCACGCCAGCATTGGGATGGCACCATATGAAGCCCTGTATGGGAGGAAATGCAGAACTCCCTTATGTTGGTACCAGGAGGGCGAGGCAGTCTTGGTTGGGCCAGAGTTGATTCAGCAGACGACCGAGAAGGTGAAGCAGATACAAAGCAGAATGAAAGCCTCTCAGAGTAGGCAGAAGTCCTATGCAGATCAGAGGAGAAAGCCTTTGGAGTTTGCTGCTGGAGATCACGTGTTCATGAAAGTGACACCAACCAAGGGTGTAGGGCGGGCGATCAGGTCAAAGAAGTTGTCCCCTAAGTTCGTGGGACCATATCAGATCTTAAGAAGGATTGGCCCAGTGGCGTATGAGATCGCCCTACCTCCCCATCTGGCGAATCTGCACAATGTGTTTCACGTGTCACAGCTGAGGAAGTACATGGCAGACCCTAGTCATGTGCTGGATGTAGACAACGTGCAGATTAGGGATGACTTGTCCTTTGAAGCCAAACCAGTCAGGATTGATGATCGGCAATGTAAACAGCTCAGGGGCAAGACCATCGACATGGTGAAAGTGGTGTGGGATGAGAAATCGGGGGATTCTACTTGGGAGTTAGAAGAACCCATGAGGGAGGCTTATCCATACCTCTTTTCCTTGTAATCCAATTTTCGAGGACGAAAATTTTTGTTGTTGGGGAGAATGTAAGGACCTGAAATTTATTGGAATGAAAGAGTATGTTTTAAGTAAATTCTAAGTATGTTTTATCTAAGTTAAAAAGGAAGGAAAGTGTAGTCTAGAAAAAACTATAAGAGTTCCTTGTTTATACATCATCGCCGGTCGCCTAGACTACACGTCATCGCCTGGGCGCGAGGCATGCAGGCGTCGCCAGGGCGCGATGCATGCGGGCATCATCGGGGGGGGGGGGGTGAGACATCGGTCGTTCGCCAGGAAGAGGTCATCAGCGGTTTGTCTTCGCGCGAGAGGTCATCAGTGGTTTGTCCTCGCGCGAGAGGTCATCAGCGGTTTGTCTTCGCGCGAGAGGTCATCAGTGGTTTGTCCTCGCGCGAGAGGTCATCAGCGGTTTGTCTTCGCGCGAGAGGTCGTCAGTGGTTTGTCCTCGCGCGAGAGGTCATCAGCGGTTTGTCATCGCGCGAGAGGTCATCGGTGGTTTGTCTTCGTGCGAGGTCATCGGTGGTTCGTCTTCGCGCTGGTAGCCATCGGCGAAAGGTCATCGCGCGGCGCTTAGTTACACACCGAGAACGTAGGACCTAGACTCCCAGCAAGAGACGTTCTGCACGCGCGCCACGTAGACGAAAAGGGGGTTCAGAATAGTGACCTCATAGCGTAGCCTGCGCAGAGGCAAGCTTAGTAGTACTGTGCAGGGAAGCGTACACGCAAACTTCCCTGCAGAGTGGGTGGTGGCAGCTGCTTTTGGAGGGATAAGTTGGTTTAAGTTACTGAAATCCACTACTGAGGAGGAAGAAAACGTTGTTGTAGTCGAAGAGAGAAAGAGTGAGTTCCCTCCTCCGCGTTGCGATTTCAGCCTCTCCACACAAGAGTACGACGAGAAGCAACCCCATTGGAGCACTTGGGTAGTCCTCTGCAAGTTCTTCAGACCAGACGCGAAAAACAGAGCCAAGGTATTCTGCAAGCTTCGTTGGATTTCGAAGCTCCTGGTGGTTGCGCAAGTCCAGGTAAGGGAAGCTAGCCTTCATCTTTACTACGAGCCATAGTTGAACCATTTCTGAAGTGTGGGCGACGTGGTCGCCGTTTTCGCTTTCGTCTTCGTGAAATGCTCTGTGTTGTGTGCTTGGGCGACGTGGTCGCCTGTTTTAATATACAGCCTTCGAAATACCATATTTTGAACTAGATCGCCGGTTTTGGCGCTGTTTTGCGAACTCCTTGTGTTTGATGTTGTTTTGAGAACTGCTTGAGATTTACATGAGATATTCGAAAATATGAATCCTTTGAAATGGCTATTGCTGTGATTGAAATCATTCTTTTAAGTGTGGCATGATGTCTTTGAATGCTGTGAATGTGGGATCGAGGCATAGTATTTTCAGGAAAGAAAATACCGTGTAAGATCTTGTGGTAGGTGCATTGATCGGTGATTCCTAAGGGGATATCCTGACTCTGCTGAGGTAATGGAATCACGTAGAGGAAGTTACTCAGTTGTTGAGAGTCGAAGGAGGTCTATATGATGGGCGTCTCGTGTGAAAAAGAACGAGCTCCGTCTGTCCTATGGATTAACCCTGTCATACCAGGAGAACTATGGTAACATTGAGATGATATATGCGCATGCTGTGTGGATTCACAGCGACCCTGTGTGGACTTCACAATGGTGTGGTATGACAGGTGCAGATCTCTGAGTCTAATCAACGCACGAGTCAATCCGGAAGTAGTGTCAAGTGTCTTGTGTGGTGAGTCAGTGGAAAGTCTGACATGTGAAATGAGAAACTTGAATATTGATAGACACTTGATGCTGTATTGTGAAATGGAATGACTATGGGTGAATGTTGTGAAATGTGATTTTGGGCGATCAGCTGAATGCTATGAGCAGCTCTACGTTTTACATGGATATTTTGGAACTTGGTTTACTTGGATTTTCATGTTCTTGATTTAAACTTCTTTTAAATTATCTAGCTTACCCTTTTATCTGTTATTGTGGTTGTTTTCTCAAAACTGTGATGATCGTGTAATTGTTACACGGGAGCAGATGATCTTCCAGGAAGAAGAGCCCTCTAGTGAGTGATCGCCGAGGAGGAGATCGCCGGTTTTCTGTCTCTATCGGGTGATCGCCTGTGTCTGCCTCCATCGGGTGATCGCCTGTTTTTTTTCTGTCTTGATAGGAGATCGGTCTCGTCCGATAGGAGATCGGTTTCTTCCGATAGGAGATCGCCTGCTTTGTTTTTTTTTACTGTATTTTGTTTATGTTTCTGGAAAATTTGACCAAATTTGTATTAAACTCCCTAAGAGGAGCAACTTCATTTCATATATATAATATTTTGTTCATAGAATCTATTTGTTACCTTTATTTTCATTTTATATTTATTTCAAAGTAATTTGGAGGGATGTTACAATAGCGAAGATGAGGAGTCCTGTTTCTGTGAAGGAGGTACAGCAGCTACCAGGTTGCATCCTGTCGCATTTCGTTTCCATAGGGGGCGAAAGGGGTTACCCTTTCTTCCAATGTTTGAAAAGGAACAACAGGTCTGTATGGACTCCTGAGTGTGAAAAGTCCTTCCTCGAGTTAAAAGATTATCTAGCCAGTCCTCTAGTGTTGTGTAAGCCGCGGCAAGGTCTCCCACTTCGCTTGTACTTCGCCATCACTGAAAAAGCGATTAGCTCGGTTCTCGTCCAGGAACAAGACCAAGCACAGAGACCAATACACTTTGTTAGCAAGGTCTTGTAGGGGCCTGAGGTATGATATCAGGTCATTGAGAAGGCGACGCTAGCCGTGGTTTTCTCCGTAAGGAGACTGCGTCATTATTTCCATAGCTTCATGATCATTGTGATGACGAACCTCCCCATCCAAAAGGTGCTGCAGAAACCAAATGTTGCAGGAAGAATGGTTCGTTGGGCGGTAGAATTATCTGAATTTGATGTGCAGTATGAACCCTGACGACCTATAAAGGGTCAGGTTTATGCAGATTTTGTGGCAGAACTCTCCGTGGAGGCCACTCAGCAGGAAGAGGCAAGTTTCAGGTGGGTCCTCTCAGTAGATGGGTCGTCGAACCAGTAGGGTAGTGCCATTTAGGTGAAGTTGGACGGGGGCGACATTCATCTAGGTTAACAACGCCCGCTCAAACCCACTGAAGGGGAGCCACAGACACACCCTCTAGAAGATGGTGGAATAGATGAAGCAGAAGGGGGCCTCTTGAACTGAAGCCTCGTCGCAGCAGACGAGCTCACCCCCACGTACTTATCGTCTTCCTTTCCGAAGACGTGGGAGGCGTGGCTGGCTTTGTTTCTCACCTCTTTTTTCCTATAATCAACTATGGCTTTGGAGGTGGTGAACTCGGAACCTCCTTCAAGAGTCCTTCAGGGGCCCAAGGATACAACGACTGATAGAAGTCAGAATGAAGCCCTAGGACTACTTGGTGAGTGGGGGGCTGGGAGGAAGCTGAATCAACCCCGGAGTGGGAAGAGGTAGAGTGATCCATTTGAGAATGATGAAGGCTAAAACACAAAAAAAGAAGAAGGAAGAAGACAGACTTAGAAGAGGAATAGAACAAACGCACCTCAAAGGAATATCATGACGAGAAAATAGGGCACGATGGGATGAGGTGAGCAGAAAACGTAAACAGTCCCAGGCAGTTATAAATGCATGGAGGGGCATCGCAATAGCAAAGGAAAGTTAGAAATGATGAAAAGAACGTACCTTTAACAGATTGTGAGTGAAGTGGATGAAGGGTCGAGAGAGAAGAAAATAGCGCTCGAAGAAGCAAGGACTTTTTGAAAAGATGAAATGAGAAGGAATGAAACAGTGAAGAGTGTAGGACGCAAAGGGTTAACATATAGGGGAAGCGCGAATCGACAAAGCACCCTAGCCGTTGAGATTGCCACGTGTACGCTCCAGGGAAAGTATGGTGAAATGTCACCTCAAAGCACTGTGCGCGTCCCATCACTTAGTCTCACCGCAGTGCCACGAAGGTCGACAGTTCGAGCAGTTAGGCTTTTCGCTGAAACAAGTTCTAGCTCGAGCCTGGGGGCTTGTGTAGTGGCTAGATCTCGGACGTCGGCACATGAGTGAGAGGTCGGCACAGTAGAGGTCGGCATGGTAGGGCCCACAGAGGGGTCCACAGAATTACACGTGTCAAGGCACGAAACCAGATTCACAGATATGCCATGCATGCAGGATGTGTTCAAGACGTAAGGCTCTGACACGATAGAATTATCCTTAGAAATACATGGGAGGCACGTGAAGGTTTTGAAGCACATGAGATATTAAGTTATTAGATAAGTTTGGGCTGGCGGTGCTGGGTTAGGCACTGAAACCCTAGCGGCCACACCTTAAGTTACGCACTCCAGGAAAGAGATAGGCCCAAGAGAGTTGCACTCTAAGAAAGGAAGGTTGCCACAGGATTATAGGGGAATTGTGCCCTAGAATCCCAAAAAGGTAACCCTAAATTCGCTAGAGGCAGCGCTTGGGCAGAGGCATGTATGCGGTAGGTAACCTAAAAACAGCTATATAATGGGGTAACGCCCAAGGTAAACACAGGTTCACACACCAACACAATTCTTTGCAAGCTTCGAGTGTCTCACACACTCTCGGCTTAAGATTTATTAATTGTTTGATGTTTCTTGACCTGTACTAACTTGAGCATCGGAGTGCAATTATAGGTAGGGCCCCTCTGCTTGAACGGAGCCACCAATCCACTACAAGGTGGAAAGGAGTCACTACCTACTTCAGCGTCAATGAAAACTGAGTCAACCGGCGAGAACAATATCATTAATATTATTAATATCATTAATATTAATAATAATAATAATAAGTATAATAAAAATCATAATAATATAAAAGAATTTTTCTGGTGTAGTGGTTAAAGTTTCTTTGGTCACTAAAAGAACATGGTTTCAAATCCCACCCACTGTAGATTTTATTTTATTCTCGCTTCATGGTGCCAAAGTTACATACGTATAACCTTTGGTTGCTAGAATTCGTATATAATTCGAGATTTTCTTGTAGTGTGAATAGTAAAGAAACTCTACACAATTTATTAATCACCATAAGCTTCCTCTCCTTCATCTTGTTTCCATTTCCATTTATGTCTTATTTTCTTAAAGTTCATGTTCTTGCTTTCCTTTCGTCTTCCATTTGGCCATCTCTTCTTAAATTTGTTTCCTTCCATGTTCTTCAATTTTCGCACCATCATCATGTTCACCATATCATGTGTTTTCCTTTTACCTTTGTGAAGTGAACCTTCACACTTACTGATGTGAGTTGATTTTAGGTTCATTAATATTATGACACTTTTTAAGAATTAGGATCAAGATTCTTAGCAATTTAGAGTGAGCCACCTAAGGAAAATCCCCACTGGACATTAACTTAACAAGTGTTAAGTAGATGTGAAGGTTCATTTCCAAAGGTCCAAGACAAAAACACAATTATAGATGAATAATGACAAGCAAAGGATGCGACACATACAAAGGAAGCTTAAGGAAACATCAATGGAGTTCAAAGCCTTCCAAATGATGAACCAAACTCATGAACATGAGTGCAATTTCCTTACAAAACACAATTAGGGTGCGGAAACTTAAAACAACAACATAATAAAAGAATGAACTGATTGAAACAAGAAAAGAAGGAAAATGAATTGATTGAAAATAAGAACTAAACAAGAGAACCGAATAGGAATGGAAACAAAACAAAACTACCGATTGAAACTAAAAGATATGGTGTGGAAAATGGAAAGGAAGATAAAATGAGAAAGACCTATGTGGTTAAAGCCATGGAAGGGAAGAACACGCCACTTGGATGGTGTTTGATCCAAGATGCCGCCACTTGAGAGCTTCCCAAACACTCACAAGATGAGACTAGCTAGGAGAAAACAATTCTCACAACTCAAACACAATTTATGTATAGTTTCTTTACTTCAAATTCAATGTGTATTTACAAGAGCCAAGCACCTCTATTTATAGTGTTTAGAGGTCTGCAAAAGAAGAGGGAAAATTCAAACCAATGGCATTCAAATTCAACACCTATTCAAGTCACATGGGAGGTGTGACTTGATTTCTTACTTTGACACCTCCTAAATCTACACCTACACCTACTTTTTTTGTCACATGGAAGGTGTGACTTATCTTTGTACATTGGCACCCCTTATTTTAATATCTAAACCTTCCTTTAATGATCTAAAAACTATTCAAAGGTAATTATAAAAGGAGACATCCATTGATGCTCATCTCCCAAAGCTTTAGCCTTGCTCCTAATAATCCTTTGAGGCATGAAGGATGTTGAGCTCATCGATTGAGCTTGGGCCTCAGGTGCCTCCTTTACTTGGTCTTCATCACACTCCCCGAGTTAGAGAGAATTCATCCACGAATTTGGAAGACCTGCAGAAAAGGGAGTTAGATCATTGATATTAAAAGAATTACTACCAAGAAATGTATCAGACACATCTAACTCATAGGCATTATCATTAATCCTCCTGATGACCTGAAAATGACCATCACCACGAGGCATAAGTTTGGACTTCCTTTGAGAAGGGAATCTATCCTTCCTCAGATGTAGCCAAACCTAGTCGCCAGGTTCAGAGATTAATGCCTTACGCCTCTTGTGGCTTTTTCAACGTACTTGCCAACTTTCTTCTCAATTTGCAGCTTGATGTGATTATGCAAGTCTTTAATAAAAGAATCTTTTTCAAAACCATCATTGAATAAAACCTCATCAAGTATAGGAATTGGAAGAAGATCTAGAGGTGTTAAGGGGTTGAACCCATAAATAACCTCAAAAGGAGAATGGGCAGTGGTAGAATTTACTACTCTATTATATGAAAACTCAATATGAGGTAGTAAATTCTCCCATACCCTTGGATTCCCGAAAATAAAGCATCTTAACATTTGACCCAAAGTTCTATTGACCACCTCAGTTTGACCATCAGTTTGGGGGTGGCAAGTAGTAGAAAACAAAAGTTTTGTGCCAAGTTTGCCCCACAAGGGCCTCCAAAAGTGGCTTAAGAACTTAAAATCCCTATCGGATACAATACTTCTAGGAAGCCCATCCAAACGAACAACTTCCTTAAAGAAGAGATTTGCAATATAAGAAACGTCATCTACTTTATGGCAAGGAATAAAATGAGCCATCTTAGAAAAGCGGTCCACTACCACAAAGATAGAATCCTTACCCGTCGATGTCTTGGGAAGACCTAAGATAAAATCCATAGAAATATCTACCCAAGGCATTATTGGGATAGGAAGAGGAGTATATAAACCATGGGGGTGGAATTTAGATTTAGCCTTCCTACATGCTATACATTTATCACAGAAGCTATGTACGGATTTTCACATGTGAGGCCAAAAGAAATGTTCATACAATGTGTCTAAAGTCTTAGCAACCCCAAAATGTCCCATAAGCCTACCCTCATGAGCCTCTCTAACAAGAGATTGTCTTATAGATGCATGGGGAACACAAAGTCTTTTTCCTTTAAAAAGAAAATCATTATGTAAGAAAAAGTCTTTATGTCCTCCTTTGGAACACTCTTGATAGATAAGAGAGAAATCAAGGTCATCAGGATACAGTTAATTTATGTGATCAAAACCTAAGTATTGAACATCCAAAACATTTAACAAGGTATGTCTTCTTGAAAGAGCATCAACAACCACATTAATTTTTCCTTGTTTATGTTTGATCACATAAGGAAACTGCTCAATAAAATCAACCCACTTAGCATGTCTCTTATTTAGCTTGCTTTGGCCTTTCAAATATTTAAGGGACTCATGATCACTATGGATCACAAATTCCTTAAGAAAAAGATAATGTTGCCAATTTTGCAAAGCTCGAGCAAGAGCATAAAGTTTTTTATCATAAGTAGAATAATTAAGATGTCTTCCTTTGAGTTTTTCACTAAAATAAGCTATGGGGTGGCCCTCTTGAAGGAGAGCAACCCCAATGCCTATATTAGAGGCATCACATTCTATCTCAAATGTCTTAGCAAAGTTAGGAAGGGCTAAGATGGGGGCCTTAGTCAATTTTTCTTTTAAAGTCATAAAAGCATTTTCTTGCTCTTGTCCCCACTTAAAAACCACATCCTTCTTTACTATGGCATTGAGAGGTGCGACAATGGTACTAAAGTCTTTCACAAACTGCCTATAAAAACTAGCAAGTCCATGAAAGCTTCGTACCTCATTAACATTGGTGGGTGTTGGCCAATGTTGAATTGCTGCAACCTTTGTTTTATCAACATGCACCCCTTTATCACTTACAACAATCCCTAGGTAGTCTATATGATCTAATGCAAAGAAACATTTAGCATGGTTAGCATACAACTTTTCCTTCCTAAGGGTTTCTAGAACTTCCCTAACATGTTGCTCATGCTGTTCTAAAGACAAGCTATATATGAGAATATCATCAAAGTAAACTACAACAAACTTGCCAATGAATGCTCTTAAGAGATGATGCATGAGTCCCATGAAGGTACTAGGAGCATTAGTCAAGCCAAAAGGCATGACTAACCACTCATATAAACCAAATTTGGTCTTAAAAGCGGTTTTCCATTCATCCCCCGGTTTAATATGGACTTGGTTATAACCATTTTTAAGATCAATTTTAGTAAATATTTTAGACCCATGTAATTTATCCAACAAGTCATCTAACCTAGGAATGGGATGCCTATATTTGATGGTTATGTTGTTTATAGCACGACAATCCGTACACATCCTCCATGACCCATCCTTTTTAGGGCTTGTTCGATCAGGACCCCACCTGGTCCCTCCAAGATTACTCCAGCACCGTTGCCCTGCTGGTTCGATGACCCATCTACCGAGAGTACCCATCTGAAGTCTGCCTCTCCCTGCCATGTGGCTTCTGAGGACAGCTCCACTACAAAATCGGCATAAACTTGGCCCTTGATTGGCCCTCTAGACTCAAACTGCACCTCGAATTCAGATAACTCAATCGCGCAGCAGACCATTCTCCCTGCTACATCAGGCTTCTACAAGACCTTGCGAATGGGGAGGTTCATCATCACAATGATAGTGAAACTGTGAAAATAATACCGGAGCCTCCGTGCTGAAAAATACTATAGCTAGCGTTGCCTTCTCTATGGCCTGGTAGAGCACCTCAAGTCCCTACAAGACCTTGCTAACGAAATAAATGGGTTTTTGCACCTGGTCCTGTTCCTGGACGAGGAGCGAACTGATCGCCTGCTCTGTGATGGCAAAGTACAGGCAGAGTGGAGTACCTGGCAGTGACTTGCACAACATTGGGGGACTGGCCAGATACTCTTTCAGCTTAAAGAATGATTCCTCACACTCATCAGTCCATACGAACCTGTTGTTTCCCTTCAAACACTGGAAGTAAGGTCCTGTTCAAAGTCTTTCTCAAAGTTTTGTTTTGGCACAAGTGAACCTGTCCCAGCCCTTTTACCATTATGCTGAGCTGGAGACAGTTTGAAAATCTCTCTTTGTCTTTTCAAAAATAAATCCATTTATTTTAATATCAACTTGTTGATTTTATAACAATTTTAACTGTTTTTTGAAAAGTAGTTAGAAATAGTTTTCTATATAAAGAAAGTCTCATCTAACTTGAAAAGCAAGATGAGCAATCACATTTTAAACAGAGATAAAAAGTTTTTAGTGAGAGGAAAAAGGATTTGAATGAGTTTTTGAAAGGTTTTCTAAAAGAACTTCAAGAGTGCTTGTTCTTTATGAAGCCTTGATCAAGGTGAAGGTGCTGTCAATGTTGGACTACAATTTGGGCCACTATTTTGGGTTCTTGCATCTTCTGTTTAGGTGTTTTTGTTCCTTAATTCATTTCTATAAAGGTGTTTGTGTTAGACACTTTTTGATAGGGTTTCTTGAAGTGCAAGTAGTGCTGAAATAAGGTTTTTTAGCTTTGAGTGCCTTGTTCTTGTAGGGTTCAAGAACTTAAGGTTTTGTAATTGAGTTGATCTGTTTTAGTGGATTTTGCATTGGTGTAAGGTAAAACTGGATGTAGCTCTTGATGAGTGAACCACTATAAACTGTGTGTGCATCTCTCTTCTTAATCTCTACACTGCTTTTCTGAATAATTTGATAACCCATCAGAAAATAAATCTGTTGAACTAAAATTGAATATGTTATTTTTGGGTTTGTTCTTACTGTTCTTCATAGATTCTAAAAAGGTTATTTGTTTGTGAATTCTTGAATCTTTCTTATAGTTGTTTTAAGAGGATAATAAACTCGTCAAACCAAATCTATTAAAGGTTCTTATTAGTTTCAAGATTGCTCATTAAAAGATTCAAATATTTAATTCTTGGTGTGAATCTTGTTTTCTTTATTGCTGTAATAACATTTTCACTGTTCTAGAAAATCTCTTTTAATCTCAAGCTAATCAGATAAAGTTTCAGGTTCTGTTATAGTAGTCAGAAAATAAATCTGTTCTTTTAAGAATCAATCTATTCTTTTTCTCTGGTTTTCTGAAAAGCAGTTTCGGTTTACGAAAATTCTATAAGCTCAATTCACCTCCCTCTTGAACTTAGACACCACTAATCCCAACAATTGGTATCATGAGCTAGGACTTCAATTTTACTCAAGTTTGTGTGCAATATGCCTGAGTTTAAAATGCCTTTTGCTGAGGGTTCATCTATTAATAGACCCCCTATGTTTGCTGGAGTGAATTATGCTTTCTGGAAAATAAGAATGAAAATTTTCATGGAATCTATTGACTTTGGTATTTGGGATGTTGTGGTCAATAGACCTTTTGAGCCTATGCTGTTGATCAAGGATGATCAAGAGCATTAAAGAATCCAAATCCAAAGTGTTTGATGATGGCTGAAGTTGCTGCTGTGTATGGTGTAAGGACCTGTAAAATTGAATTGGAATAAAAAGGGTTATATTTTAAAAGAATTCTATGTATGTTTTATTTAAAACAAAAAGGGAGGAAAAGTTAAGTTTAGAAGGCTATGAGATCGCCGGTCGCCTGCTACACATGAGCGCCAGGTGGACGTCGCCAGGGCGCGTGAGGCATGCAGACATCGCGCGGGCGCGCGAGGCATGCAGGCATCGCGCGGGCGCGCGAGGCATGCAGGCATCGTGCGGGCGCGAGAGGCATGCAGGCATCGCGTGGGCGCGAGGCATGCGGGCATTGCCAGGGCGCGAGGCATGTGGACGTGGCCAAGGCGCGCGAGGCATGCGGGCATTGCCAGGGCGCGAGGCATGTGGACGTGGCCAAGGCGCGAGAGGCATGCGGGCATTGCCAGGGCGCGAGGCATGTGGACGTGGCCAAGGCGCGAGAGGCATGCGGGCATTGCCAGGGCGCGAGGCATGTGGACGTGGCCAAGGCGCGAGAGGCATGCGGGCATTGCCAGGGCGCGAGGCGTGCGGACGTGGCCAAGGCGCGAGAGGCATGCGGGCATCGCCAGGGCGCGAGGCATGTGGACGTAGCCAGGGCGCGAGAGTTATGAGGGCGTCGCCAGGGAAGACATCGGTCGTCTCCCAGAGGAAGACATCGGTCGTCTTCCAGGGCGAAGGAGACATCGGTCGTCTTCCAGGGCGAAGGAGACATCGGTCGTCTTCCAGGGCGAAGGAGACATCGGTCGTCTTCCAGGGCGAAGGAGACATCGGTCGTTCGCCAGGATGAGTCAGCAGTGGAATGTTATCGCACGACGTCGAGTTTCACACAGAGTAAAGTGGGACCCAGACTCTCAGCATGAAACGTCCTGCACGCGCGCCACGTAGACAAAAAGGATGATTCAGAGTGGTGACATCAGAATGTTGGCATGCACAAACGACAACAGTGGTCGTACTGTTCAGAGCAGTGGTTGGCATGCACAAACGACAACAGTGGTCGTACTGTTCAGAGCAGTGGTTGGCATGCATAAACGACAGCAGTGGTCGTACTGTTCAGGGCAGTGGTTCTCAGACTTTCCTGCAGGAGGGGTGGCAGCAGCAGCAAACGTGGACAGGTAAGCTGGGATTCAAAAGCCACTGCGGGAAGGCAAAGAGTGTTACAGACTCAAGAGTGTTAGAGTGAGTGCAAACTTCCTCCCTCCCTTCTTCCCTTCCTTGCGTTGAGACTCAGGCAACCTCCAGCATCAGTGCGACACGCGACGTTGCCCTTAGAGCACCTAAGAGGTTCTCTGCAAGTTCTACAGACCAGGCGCTGAAAACAGAGACAAGGCGGGGTTCAAGCTTCGTTGGGTTTCGGAGCTCCTGGTGTTTGCGCAAGTCCAGGTAAGGGAAGCTAGACTTCTTTTTCAATACAAGCCATAGTTTTAGCTATTTTCTGAAATGAGGGCGACGTGGTCGCCGGTTTCGTTTGCATCTGCGTGAATGCTCTATTCCATGTGTTTGGGCGACGTGGTCGCCGGTTTTTTTTAAATACAGACTTTGAAATACCCTGTTTTTGAACCAGGTCGCCGGTTTTGGCGCTGTTTGCGAAACTCTCTGTTTTTGGTGTTGCTTTGAAACTGTTGAGATTTAAATGAGATATTCGAAAATAAGAATCCTGGATTGAGTTTTGCTGTGATTGAAATCATTCCTTTAAGTGTTATGTGATGTGTTGGATGTGGTGAATGTGGATCGAGGCATAGTATTTTCAGGAAAGAAAATACCGTGTAAGATCGTGTAGGATGTGCATTGATCGGTGATGTCTATAATGGGATTATCCTGACTCTCCTGAGATAATGGATTCATATAGATGAGGTTATTCAGGCGTTGAGAGTCGAAGGAGGTTCATATGTATGGGTGAGTCGTGTGAAACAGAACGAGCTCGGCCTGTCATATGGATTAACCCTGTCATACTGTGAGAATGGTGAACTTGAGATTGAGATTGTGTTGATGCGCATAGCTGGTAAACATTACAGCTTGTATGACAGGTGCAGAATCCCTGAGTCTAGTCAATGCACGAGTCTTCCGGAAGTAGTGTCAAGTGTCTTGTGTGCTGAGTCAGTGGTGGTCTGACATGTGAAATGAGGAACTTGAAATTATAGACACTTGATGCAGTATTGTGAAAATGAATGACTCTTGAGAATATTGTGAAATGTGTGATTTCTGGGTGATCAGGTGAAGGGCATTGAGAAAATCTATAGCTTTACGTGAATATCTTGACAATTGCTTACTCTGATTTTAATGTTCTTATTTAAACTCTCTTTAAAATATCTAGCTTACCCTGCGTGTTTTGGTTCTGTGGCTGTTCTCTTAAAACTGTGATGATCGTGTATAACTTACACGGGAGCAGATGATCTTCCAGGAAGTAGAGCTCCTTAGTGAAGTGGTCGCCGGAAGGAGATCGGCTGTTTTTGGGTCCCCCGATGGGCGATCGGCCTCGTCCGATAGGAGATCGGTCTCTTCCGATAGGAGATCGCCTGCTTCGTTTTTTTTACTGTATTTCGTTTATGTTTCTGGAAAAATTTGACCGAATTTGTATTAAACTCCCTGTGAGGAGAAACTACATTTCATATATATATAATATTTTGTTCATAGAATCTATTTGTTACCTTTATTTTCATTATATACATTTGTATAGTATTTTGGCGGGATGTTACATATGGGTGGGAACAAGGGTAGATTTTATGTAATCCACACCTTGTTTAAATCTAAAACAAGTTTGAATTGAAAGCCTTTTTAAAATGGAATGTTTTTCAACTAAGTGAAAAACAACCTGTTTTTTTGTCGAAACAACTGATTATTTTATACTTAGAAGGTTTTTGAAAAGGTTGAAAAGTGTTTGGCTTGGTTGACTAAGCTGTCAAAGCCAAAACAATCGATTGTCTGTTGTGAAAATCCTAATAGCTTTGTGTTTACGAATTGAATCTTTATTAAATGATTTCTAACTGAATGCGCTCATGTTTTAAATGCTTTTGACCATTCTGTTGGTCTATATAAAGTTGGTTAGAAGTTTCTAAAAAGTAAGAAACAATTTTGAGAAATCAAAGTGAGATTTGACTAAGTGTTTTCAAGATTCATTCAAGCATTGGATTTTCAAGTGTGTGGAATAGGACTGGGTTGTATTTTCTGATCTTGAAGCTTTGTAATTCCTAGGTGTATCCTATTCTCTCTTCCTTGATTACTGTATTTATGTAAAAGGTTGTAAGTGCAAATTCAGAGGGGTTCTGAATTCTGTGGTGTGGTTTGCCAAAGATAGTGTGTTTCTTGAGGGGTTAAAGGTCACTACTTTGGTGTGTGGTGTGTGTAATTTGTGATTGATTGCATAGTGGAACCCAGTGGTTTTCTGGGAACTAGATGTAGCCCTTGTGAGTAGGGTGAACCAGTATAAAACTGTTGGTGTGTTTTTCTCTCATCCCTAACTCTTTTAATTTTTGTTTTAAGTTGTTTTAAATTTGCTGATATAAACAACCGATTGTTTCGAAGAAACAACCGATTATTTTTCTATATTTTACTTAAAACAAAATATATTCTTGGCTAACTTGATTTCTTTATCTGTAATTCTGCACTGTGTTTCATTGTACCTTCAAAGTTTGAGAAAATCTTTTATAAACAATTCACCCCCCTGATGTGAGTTGATTTTAGGTTCATTATATTTGTGACACTTTCTTAGAATTAGGATCAAGATTCTTAGCAATTTAGAGTGAGTCACCTAAGGAAAATCCCCACTAGACATTAACTTAATAAGTGTTAAGTAGATATGAAGTTAAGTAGATGTTAATAAGAAAGGAATGTTGCCACGGGAGTTGCACTAAGACTATGTGATAGTATCCTAAAAAGGTAACCCTAAATTCGATAGAGGCAAGGCTTTGGCAAGAGAATGTCAGTGGCGGGTCAACCTAGAAACAATTATATAAAGGCAGTAAACCCCACGGTAAAGGCACGCAGTCTTCTATGCAAGACATAGTTTTTACACACACATTATAAGGTTATGCACTTTTTCTTGTTTGATGTTTCTTGCCCTATATTGACTTGAGCATCGGAGTGCAGTTACAGGTAGGGGGGCCCTCTCTCTCAACGGAGCCATCATTTGGAAGCTCAGAATCACTATGAAGATAGGAGGAGCCACCATCTACCCCAGAGTCAACGACAACTGAGTCAACCGACGAGAACATTTGGCCCCCTCTCTCTAGTTATTGTTATAAGGTGATGCCCTTTGGACTGAAGAATGCCAGAGCGACTTACCAGAGACTGATGGACAGGATACTCGCCCCTATGATAGGGCGAAATGTGCAGGCATACGTGGACGACATGGTTGTCACCTCCCAGGAAAAGTGTAACATCCCGCAAAATAAAACCATACATACATGTATAATGAAAATAAAGGTAAACAAATAATATTGAAGAGTACATGATATTATATATATAAGAAATGAAGTTGCTCCTCTTAGGGAGTTAAATACATAACCAGGTCAAATGTTTTCAAAATTTAAAAACGGAATTCAACCAAATACAACAAGACCGGCGATCTCCATTCATGAACCGGCGATCTGTAACAGAAGGCCCAAAACAGCCGATCTGCTATCAGGACAGAAAAACAGGCGATCACCCGATGGAGGCATAAACAGGCGATCTCCTTCCGGCGACCACTCACTGAGGAGCTCTACTCCCTGGAAGATCATCTGCTCCCGTGTAGAATACACGATCATCACAGTTTTAAGAGAAAACAGCCACAGAGCAATACAAAAGAAAAGGGGTAAGCTAGATGGTTTAAAAAGAGTTTAAATATGAACATAAAAATCAGGATAAAACAAATTCCATATACCCACATAAAATTATAAAGTTTCTCATTTCTTACGTCGGACTTCCACTGATTTAACACACATAGACACTTACCATACCACTGTAAAGTCCACACAGGACAGCAACCGGAGTCCACACAGGACAGCCACCAAGGTCCACACAGGACAGCAAGCAAAGTCCACACAGGACAGCAACCAAGGTCCACACAGGACAGCAAGCAAAGTCCACACAGGACAGCAACCAAGGTCCACACAGGACAGCAAGCAAAGTCCACACAGGACACCAACCAAGGTCCACACAGGACAGCAAACAAAGTCCACACAGGACAGCAACCAAGGTCCACACAGGACAGCAAGCAAAGTCCACACAGGACAGCAACCAAGGTCCACACAGGACAGCAAGCAAAGTCCACACAGGACAGCAACCAAGGTCCACACAGGATAGCAAGCAAAGTCCACACAGGACAGCAACCAAGGTCCACACAGGACAGCAAGCAAAGTCCACACAGGACAGCAACCAAGGTCCACACAGGACAGCAAGCAAAGTCCACACAGGACACCAACCAAGGTCCACACAGGACAGCAAGCAAAGTCCACACAGGACAGCAAGCAAAGTCCACACAGGACAGTTAAAGATCATCAATTCGCCCAACGCACCATACAATACTTAAATGAACGATCTCAACCACAGCAACAAACGTATCCAGGTTCAGACTTTTTCCAAAAACGCGTGCATTTCACATATCAGTCACAAACAAGCTCAAAGCGACACTAAAACAGGGGAGTTCGTAAAACAGCGCCAAAACCGGCGATCTAGTTCAAAACGGGGTATTTCGAAGTCTGCATTTAAAACCGGCGACCACGTCGCCCAAACACATAGAAACAGAGCATTCACGAAGATGAAAACGAAAACCGGCGACCACGTCGCCCTCACTTCAGAAACAGCTAATCTATGGCTTGTATTGAAAATGAAGTCTAGCTTCCCTTACCTGGACTTGCGCAAAACACTAGGAGCTCCGATGTAACATCCCGCCAAAATAATACATACATACATGTATAATGAAATTAAGTGTAACCAAATAATATTGAAGAGTACAAGATAATATGTATATATATCAGAAATGAAGTTACTCCTCTTAGGGAGTTTAATACATAACCAAATCAAATGTTTTCAAGGTTTAACGAAAATAAATGAAATACAGTAAGACCGGCGGTCTCAAAAAAAAACGGCGATCTCCAACATAAAACGGCGATCCCAAACAGAAGACCTCAAAATGGGCGATCTTCTATCAGGACACGAAAACCGGCGATCACCACCGAGAGGTGGAGATAGGCGATCTCTTTCCCCGGCGACCACTCACTAGAGAGCTCTTCTTCCTGGAAGATCATCTGCTCCCGTGTAACAATTACACGATCATCACAGTTTTGAGAAAACAACCACAATAACAGATAAAAGGGTAAGCTAGATAATTTAAAAGAAGTTTAAATCAAGAACATGAAAATCCAAGTAAACCAAGTTCCAAAATATCCATGTAAAACGTAGAGCTGCTCATAGCATTCAGCTGATCGCCCAAAACCACAAACTTCACAACATTCACCCATAGTCATTCCATTTCACAATACAGCATCAAGTGTCTATCAATATTCAAGTTTCTCATTTCACATGTCAGACTTTCCACTGACTCACCACACAAGACACTTGACACTACTTCCGGATTGACTCGTGCGTTGATTAGACTCAGAGATCTGCACCTGTCATACCACACCACTGTGAAATCCACACAGGGTCGCTGTGAATCCACACAGCATGCGCATATATCATCTCAATGTTACCATAGTTCTCCTGGTATGACAGGGTTAATCCATAGGACAGACGGAGCTCGTTCTTTTTCACACGAGACGCCCATCATATAGACCTCCTTCGACTCTCAACAACTGAGTAACTTCCTCTACGTGATTCCATTACCTCAGCAGAGTCAGGATATCCCCTTAGGAATCACCGATCAATGCACCTACCACAAGATCTTACACGGTATTTTCTTTCCTGAAAATACTATGCCTCGATCCCACATTCACAGCATTCAAAGACATCATGCCACACTTAAAAGAATGATTTCAATCACAGCAATAGCCATTTCAAAGGATTCATATTTTCGGATATCTCATGTAAATCTCAAGCAGTTCTCAAAACAACATCAAACACAAGGAGTTCGCAAAACAGCGCCAAAACCGGCGACCTGGTTCAAAACAGGGTATTTTCGAAGTCTGCACATAAAACCGGCGACCACGTCGCCCAAACACATGAAACAGAGTATTCACGACGGTGAAAACGAAAACCGCGACCACGTCGCCCACACTTCAGAAACAGCTAATCTATGGCTTGTATTGAAAAAGAGGTCTAGCTTCCCTTACCTGGACTTGCGCAACCACCAGGAGCTTCGAAATCCAACGAAGCTTGCAGAATACCTTGGCTCTGTTTTTCGCGTCTGGTCTGAAGAACTTGCAGAGGACTACCCAAGTGCTCCAATGGTGTTGCTTCTCGTCGTACTCTTGTGTGGAGAGGCTAAAATCGCAACGCGGAGGAGGGAACTCACTCTTTCTCTCTTCGACTACAACAACGTTTTCTTCCTCTTCAGTAGTGGATTTCAGTAACTTAAACCAACTTATCCCTCCAAAAGCAGCTGCCACCACCCACTCTGCAGGGAAGTTTGCGTGTACGCTTCCCTGCACAGTACTACTAAGCATGCCTCTGCGCAGGCTACGCTATGAGGTCACTATTCTGAACCACCTTTTCGTCTACGTGGCGCGCGTGCAGAACGTCTCTTGCTGGGAGTCTAGGTCCTACGTTCTCGGTGTGTAACTAAGCGCCGCGCGATGACCTTTCGCCGATGGCTACCAGCGCGAAGACGAACCACCGATGACCTCGCACGAAGACAAACCACCGATGACCTCTCGCGCGATGACAAACCGCTGATGACCTCTCGCGCGAGGACAAACCACTGCCGACCTCTCGCGCGAAGACAAACCACCGATGACCTCTCGCGCGATGACAAACCGCTGATGACCTCTCGCGCGAGGACAAACCACTGACGACCTCTCGCGCGAAGACAAACCACCGATGACCTCTCGCGGGATGACAAACCACTGATGACCTCTCGCGCGAAGACAAACCGCTGATGACCTCTCGCGCGAGGACAAACCACTGATGACCTCTCGCGCGAAGACAAACCGCTGATGACCTCTTCCTGGCGAACGACCGATGTCTCACCCCCCCCCCCCCGATGATGCCCGCATGCATCGCGCCCTGGCGACGCCTGCATGCCTCGCGCCCAGGCGATGACGTGTAGTCTAGGCGACCGGCGATGATGTATAAACAAGGAACTCTTATAGTTTTTTCTAGACTACACTTTCCTTCCTTTTTAACTTAGATAAAACATACTTAGAATTTACTTAAAACATACTCTTTCATTCCAATAAATTTCAGGTCCTTACATCCGAAACCCAACGAAGCTTGAACAACGCCTTGGCTCTGTTTTTGCGTCTGGTTGAAGGACTTGCAGAGAACCTCCCAGGTGCTCTAATGGTGCTGCCTCTCGTCGTACTCTTGTGTGAAGATGCTAGAATCGCAGCGCGAAGGAGATATCTGGAGGAGAAGGAGCCAACGTTAACTCTCTAAATCACTTTCTAATCACCTCTCGTCTCTTACCTCTCAGGGGTGAGTTTAAATCTAAGCCAACTTGCCCAGGAATGCCGCTGCCTCCACCCACTCTGCAGGAAAGGTTGCGTGTACGCTTCCCTGAACAGTACGACTACGCATGCCTCTGCGCAGGCTAACACTCTGAGGTCACTATTCTGGACCACCCTTTCTGTCTACGTGTCGCGCGTGCAGTACGTCTGATGCTGAGAGCCTGGGTCCCACCTTATCGGCGTGAAACTCGACATCGCGCGATAACGTTCCACCGATGACCTCTCGCGCGATGACTATCCACCGATGACATCTCGCGCGATGACTATCCACTGATGACATCTCGTGCGATGATCTTCCACCGATGACCTCTCGCGCGATGACTATCCACTGATGACATCTCGCGCGATGACCTTCCACCGATGGATTATCCTGGAGGACGACCGATGTCTCTCCCTGGTAGACGACCGATGTCCACATGCCTCGCGCCCTGGCGATGCCCGCATGCCTTGCGCCCTGGCGATGACCGCATGCCTCGCGCCCCGGCGATGCCCGACAACACATCGTCACGCCTTCCCGAAGGTTCTTCATTCCACTATGTTACGTCCAAAGTATCATCTCCACATGACTCGGTGACGTCGGTAGCTTCACATTTCCAAGAGTAGACCAGCACCACTCTTCGTGCGCCCATGCATGCAACACTAAGGGCGATCTCTTTTGCTCAAGCATAGAGCTTCGCATGCACAGCGTATCTAAGGCTTAACCCACACCTTGATACGCGTGGTTGTTGGAACCCACTCTGGTTGATCCAGCACCTTGACCACATACTGAGTGCACTTTCGGCGATCATGTGCACCATAGGCGGCAGGCGATCATGCACTAACCAGGCGATCACATAGGAGACTTCTTAGCTACACTTTTCTTCCTTTACTCTTCTTGATCCACATGTCTTCCTCGAGCACATCCACGTGATTACCTCACGATAAAGTCATCGCACCTGACTACTATGTTACTGCAATGGTAAGCCGACCGACCTCTACCAGCTGACCTCAGATCTTGGGCGACGTCCGAGGTCCGACCACTATGAAACTTCGTTTACCAGCTCTTTGTATTTTAAATAATAACATCTTCTGAAATTATTTAAATATAACACTTTCATTCCAATTAAAGTTTCTAGGTCCTTACATTCTCCCCAACAAGAAAAATTTTCGTCCTCGAAAATTGGATTACAAGGAAAAGAGGTAGGGATAGGCTTCTCTCAGGGTTTCTTTCAAATTCCCAATTTGTATCACCCGATCTGTCATCCCACACCACCTTCACGGTCTTGCCTCTGAACTGCTTACCCTGCTGATCGTCAATCCTTACTGGTTTCGTCCCAACAACAAGTCATCCCTGATCTGCACATCGTCTACTTCCAACACGTGCCTAGGGTCTGCAAGATACTTCCTTAACTGTGACACGTGAAAGACATTATGCAGATTTTGCTCATTGGAGAGGTAGGGCGATTTCATAAGCCACTAGACCTATCCTCCTTAAGATCTGATATGGCTCGACTAACTTAGGAGACAGCTCCTTTGATCTGATAGCTCGTCCTACACCCTTGGTCGGCGTCACTTTCATAATGCATGATCTCCAACTACAACTCCAAAGGTCTTCTCCTCATTGTCAACGTCATCACTGCCTCCCCCAGAGTTATTATCGCTGTGTTCATTTAAGGCCAGAAGTGTCTTCACAGCGTTGTCAGCTTCGTCCTCATATCCACCACTAGAGTTGTTACCCTTGTCCTCATGAGCGACATAGGGTGGCTCCCTCCAGGTTATTCCCTTCATATTTTCCAGATCCGCAGGGGTTTCTCAACCAAACGATTCTTGCTCACCTTCTTAGTAACTTCAACTTTGGGGATGGATGATGATTCACTTTCTAAGGCAGAGTCATCCGACGAAGATCCCTCTACCACTGCCATTAACTGCAGTTACAACACCTTCCCACCACCCATCATACCACCAGGCATACACTGCTGATTCAAACCCAAGTGGGCGACCTGAACGGCGCTCAGGAGAGCATGGCTTGACTGTTAAGCGCTCTGAACATCGCATACCCAAATTAATCAGTAGCTGCCACTCTAGACGAAAGGACCCATTCCTCTAGTTTCTGTGGTCCCTCTTAACAAGCCAGTCATCGTACTAGACCTTCAGCAGTGTTGGAGACACACTCCAGATTTTGCATCTAAACCAGCGTTTTCTAACGCCACCATCTTGCCATGTTCAGGGGCCTTTAACTTCAACCATCCATTCCCACATTCATCTTTCAAATCCCGATCAACAAAACAACCCTATTCTGCGTGAAACCTTCCCTCTTAGGAGGTAGTCCAAGTATTTCTTCTGGAAATACATCCATGAAATCTTTCACCCCATGTATCCTGTTCACGCCCCCTTCACTCTTCACTCCCCCCTTCAGCTAGGATCACAAAACACGTCGCCCCTTCTTTCAACTCTGACTTCACATGCTGAGCAGATATCACACCTGACCCTTGGAGATTGGGAAACACCACCTTCTGGCTACTGCAATCTGTGAGAACTCGATTGGCATGTAGCCAATCCATTCCTAGGATAACATCCAGATCCTGAAGAGGTAGACAGATCAAATTCACTTTGAACCTGCGTCCCTCTACTATCACTGGACATTCAGAGCAAACTGGGGAGGTCAAAACCTGTCCTGATGCAGGTGTAGAGACCAACCGTTCAAACGGCAGCTCCTTCACTAGAAGGCCCAGTTCGGTTGCACACCGACTTGACACAAGAGAGTGTGTCGCTCCAGAAACAAACAAAACTCTAAAGTATCCACCAGCTATAAACAAGTATCTTGTACTAGGTTACCTGACTGAGATGCCTCCGCTCCAGACATGGCAAACACTCTCCCTGCTGCTTGAGGTCTGCTGCCTTCGTTCCTCAACTGCTGGGAACCACTGGGTTGAGTCGCCCTATTCCCGTTAGGACATTCTCTAGAAAGGTGCCCCGTCTTTCGGCAGATGTAGCATCTTCTCTCTGAATTTCTCTTGGGGCACACATTGGATGTGTGTGGTCCACCACAACGGGAACATCTGAGTTTCCAGGGCTGTTGCTGTTGAAACTGAGGCGGTGCTGCTCCTGCCCCATGCTGTGGAGGTCTCGCATAAGGCTTATTCTGCTGTTGCTGCACCTTGGCCTTCCCACTGGAAAAACCCCCTGGGTGTGACCTGATCACCCGAGAGTCACTCTTTTCCAGTGTCTCCACCATCATCGCCTTCTCCACTAAGGCGTGAAATTCTCTTATGCACATAGGTGCTATGGTCCTCTTCAGCTCATGCTTCAGTCCTTCTTCAAATTTCCTACACCTCCAAGCCTCAGAGGTCGCCTGGGTATAGAATCGGGCGAGATACTCAAACCAAGCAGCATAAGCATTCACTGACATCTCCCCCTGCTCCAATCTGAGGAATTCTGCTTCCCTCGCAAATCTTGCACTATCTGGGAAGTATTTTTCCAGAAATCTCACCCTGAAACTCTCCCAGTCTAACACTTCAGCTCTGGCTTCCATCATCTGCTGAGCTCCCATCCACCAGAACTCGGCTTCTCCAGATAGCAGATAGGTAGCGAATACCAATTTCTTCCCTTCAGGGCAGGAGGTCGCCCTAAAGATTTTCTCCAACTCCCTGACCCACTGATCTGCTTGATCAGGGGTAGCATTCCCACTGAACTTGGGTGGGTTGTGCCTCATGAACTCAGTCAGTCCCATCTGATCCTGAGGCTGACCGACGTGGGAAGCTGTTTCAGCCGACCGAGCAGTTTCCCAATGGTGCATTGCCGCCTGATGATTCTGAGCCATTGCTGCATTCTGTTGTTGGATGGCAGTTGCCATCATCTCAATAGCCTTGGCAATTTGGCTCATTTCCGAAGAAGGTTGGGGAGGGGTAGGAGGTCTACGTGCCATCTCTCTTCGTTTCAGATTTTGAAACTATAGGTTGTCTATATTCCCTACAACTACAAGAATGAGATCGATAAGAAATCAATTCATTCAGGAGGTAACATCTAGACCTTACAAAGGTCGGCATCTCAAATTCATTAAGAATTTGAGCTCATCAACAGAATCGTGATACTTATAATCTCAAGCAAAACACCAGAACAGCTACTGGTATGCAGTCATCAATCCAATCAACCATTTTCAATCAATTACAAAGACACTCCAGGGAATGAAATAGCTCACACCAGAATTCAATATATGCTAAACATCAAACCTTTAGAACTAAGATTGAGAATCATCTCGATCCAGTTATGAGTGTGCACCCTCACTACTTTATCAAGATCCTCTCATTCTTAATACTAAGATTTTCAGTTAGGGCATACATTCACTAAAGCACACACAAAATTTCAATACAAAAACGTTTGAAAACCTTTCACTATAGTTGTTAATTAAAACTCAAATAAATTTTATGAGCAGAAGAAACACAATGGATCCACAGCCCTCAGGTCATCCTAAGGACGAACTGCTCTGATACCATTAATGTAACATCCCACAAAATAAAACCATACATACATGTATAATGAAAATAAAGGTAAACAAATAATATTGAAGAGTACATGATATTATATATATAAGAAATGAAGTTGCTCCTCTTAGGGAGTTAAATACATAACCAGGTCAAATGTTTTCAAAATTTAAAAACGGAATTCAACCAAATACAACAAGACCGGCGATCTCCATTCATGAACCGGCGATCTGTAACAGAAGGCCCAAAACAGCCGATCTGCTATCAGGACAGAAAAACAGGCGATCACCCGATGGAGGCATAAACAGGCGATCTCCTTCCGGCGACCACTCACTGAGGAGCTCTACTCCCTGGAAGATCATCTGCTCCCGTGTAGAATACACGATCATCACAGTTTTAAGAGAAAACAGCCACAGAGCAATACAAAAGAAAAGGGGTAAGCTAGATGGTTTAAAAAGAGTTTAAATATGAACATAAAAATCAGGATAAAACAAATTCCATATACCCACATAAAATTATAAAGTTTCTCATTTCTTACGTCGGACTTCCACTGATTTAACACACATAGACACTTACCATACCACTGTAAAGTCCACACAGGACAGCAACCGGAGTCCACACAGGACAGCCACCAAGGTCCACACAGGACAGCAAGCAAAGTCCACACAGGACAGCAACCAAGGTCCACACAGGACAGCAAGCAAAGTCCACACAGGACAGCAACCAAGGTCCACACAGGACAGCAAGCAAAGTCCACACAGGACACCAACCAAGGTCCACACAGGACAGCAAACAAAGTCCACACAGGACAGCAACCAAGGTCCACACAGGACAGCAAGCAAAGTCCACACAGGACAGCAACCAAGGTCCACACAGGACAGCAAGCAAAGTCCACACAGGACAGCAACCAAGGTCCACACAGGACAGCAAGCAAAGTCCACACAGGACAGCAACCAAGGTCCACACAGGACAGCAAGCAAAGTCCACACAGGACAGCAACCAAGGTCCACACAGGACAGCAAGCAAAGTCCACACAGGACACCAACCAAGGTCCACACAGGACAGCAAGCAAAGTCCACACAGGACAGCAAGCAAAGTCCACACAGGACAGTTAAAGATCATCAATTCGCCCAACGCACCATACAATACTTAAATGAACGATCTCAACCACAGCAACAAACGTATCCAGGTTCAGACTTTTTCCAAAAACGCGTGCATTTCACATATCAGTCACAAACAAGCTCAAAGCGACACTAAAACAGGGGAGTTCGTAAAACAGCGCCAAAACCGGCGATCTAGTTCAAAACGGGGTATTTCGAAGTCTGCATTTAAAACCGGCGACCACGTCGCCCAAACACATAGAAACAGAGCATTCACGAAGATGAAAACGAAAACCGGCGACCACGTCGCCCTCACTTCAGAAACAGCTAATCTATGGCTTGTATTGAAAATGAAGTCTAGCTTCCCTTACCTGGACTTGCGCAAAACACTAGGAGCTCCGAAACCCAACGAAGCTTGAACAACGCCTTGGCTCTGTTTTTGCGTCTGGTTGAAGGACTTGCAGAGAACCTCCCAGGTGCTCTAATGGTGCTGCCTCTCGTCGTACTCTTGTGTGAAGATGCTAGAATCGCAGCGCGAAGGAGATATCTGGAGGAGAAGGAGCCAACGTTAACTCTCTAAATCACTTTCTAATCACCTCTCGTCTCTTACCTCTCAGGGGTGAGTTTAAATCTAAGCCAACTTGCCCAGGAATGCCGCTGCCTCCACCCACTCTGCAGGAAAGGTTGCGTGTACGCTTCCCTGAACAGTACGACTACGCATGCCTCTGCGCAGGCTAACACTCTGAGGTCACTATTCTGGACCACCCTTTCTGTCTACGTGTCGCGCGTGCAGTACGTCTGATGCTGAGAGCCTGGGTCCCACCTTATCGGCGTGAAACTCGACATCGCGCGATAACGTTCCACCGATGACCTCTCGCGCGATGACTATCCACCGATGACATCTCGCGCGATGACTATCCACTGATGACATCTCGTGCGATGATCTTCCACCGATGACCTCTCGCGCGATGACTATCCACTGATGACATCTCGCGCGATGACCTTCCACCGATGGATTATCCTGGAGGACGACCGATGTCTCTCCCTGGTAGACGACCGATGTCCACATGCCTCGCGCCCTGGCGATGCCCGCATGCCTTGCGCCCTGGCGATGACCGCATGCCTCGCGCCCCGGCGATGCCCGACAACACATCGTCACGCCTTCCCGAAGGTTCTTCATTCCACTATGTTACGTCCAAAGTATCATCTCCACATGACTCGGTGACGTCGGTAGCTTCACATTTCCAAGAGTAGACCAGCACCACTCTTCGTGCGCCCATGCATGCAACACTAAGGGCGATCTCTTTTGCTCAAGCATAGAGCTTCGCATGCACAGCGTATCTAAGGCTTAACCCACACCTTGATACGCGTGGTTGTTGGAACCCACTCTGGTTGATCCAGCACCTTGACCACATACTGAGTGCACTTTCGGCGATCATGTGCACCATAGGCGGCAGGCGATCATGCACTAACCAGGCGATCACATATGAGACTTCTTAGCTACACTTTTCTTCCTTTACTCTTCTTGATCCACATGTCTTCCTCGAGCACATCCACGTGATTACCTCACGATAAAGTCATCGCACCTGACTACTATGTTACTGCAATGGTAAGCCGACCGACCTCTACCAGCTGACCTCAGATCTTAGGCGACGTCCAAGGTCCGACCACTATGAAACTTCATTTACCAGCTCTTTGTATTTTAAATAATAACATCTTCTGAAATTATTTAAATATAACACTTTCATTCCAATTAAAGTTTCTAGGTCCTTACAAAAAGGACCAGCACATCGCTGACCTAGAAGAGCTGTTCAACACCATAGCCAAGTACAAGTTAAAACTGAACCTCGAAAAATGTTTGTTTGGGGTGGAAGCGGGAAAGTTCTTGGGGTTCTTACTGACTGAGCATGGAATAGAAGCAAACCCCGAGAAATGCGCGGAAATTGTGGGCATGAGGAGCCCAGTCTCAATGAAGTAAGTATAGCAGTTGACAGGTCAGATGGTCGCCCTGTCCCGATTTGTTTCAGTAAGAGGGGACAGGGGGTATCCTTACTTCCAGTGTTTGAAGAGAAAAAACAGGTTTGTGTGGACTGACGAGTGTGAGGAATCATTCCTGAAGCTGAAAGAGTATCTGGCTAGTCCCCCAGTGTTGTGCAAGCCACTGCTAGGAACTCCACTCTGCCTGTACTTTGCCATCATTGTGCGGTGATCAGTTCAGTCCTCGTCTAGGAGTAAGACCAGGTACAAAAACCCATCTATTTTGTCAGCAAGGTTGTGAGAGAGTCTCACAACTCTCTCTGACGTACAGGTCGGACCTATGGGTCCATGGTAAGATGATGGCACAAGAAGTCTGGGTCAATATTGATGGCCTTCATATGTTGAGCTCTCCTTGGATGTTGAAGATGGTGCGGAAGCAATGGTTGAAATGAGCAAGACCCTCCTAGGAGTGATGGTGATCTTGAAGGTGCATGATGTGTATGGGAGTAGGGAGGTTCGGCCAACCCTTGGTGAGGTCAAGGAGATGAAGATCAATTCCTAGAAACTAGGAGAGAGCAAAGCTTGGCACAAATTTGGCAGCATAACTTTACTCATATTAATCTTGAAAATACATGAGGTAGGCCTCCTTATTTATAGATTTAGGAGCCTTGGTGAGCAAGCTTAAAGGGTAGGGATGGAAATACAAAAAGTGGGGGCTGCCTAGGGTATTGACTTTAGTCAAACCACACCATCATCCTAATATTCTAGAAGATAGGTCAAAAATGCAACATTTGATAGTACACCCCTCCTTCTTTTGCTAAAGGCACCTATTTGCTAGCACACCCCTTCTTCTATTGCTAAGGGCACCTTTTTGATAGCACAGCCCTAAGTGAGCAAGTTTTGCTTTCTACACTACACTAATCTACTAAGCTACCCCTAATGGGCCTCCAAGTAGCATGTACAAGGTCTTCTCCCTCCCATCCGTGGCTTGACTCATTTGGGCGTGAATGTGCTTGGCCATGGACCTTGTGAGAGGTCCTAGACGGTCTAGGCTCCCTCCTAGACGCTCCTCATGTAGCTCCCCCTTGTCTTGTGCTAGACGCTCTCCATGTGGTTCTAGATGGTCTAGTCTTGGCCCTTGGCTTTCATGGTGGGGTGAGCTTGGCCTCTCTCCATCAAATATCTGGCATGTCCGAGGCAGTCCACACGAAGGCATGTAGATGTCGAGCCAAGACCCCGGCGACCTAGTCCTGCGCTCCCTGACTCAGGGACTTGCCAAGTTTGAACTATTTGCCCCCGATCTCTTGTTCCACGACCTTTCCTGTTGGCTCGATTTGTCTCTCAGGGGCGACCTCTACACAGACAATTCCTTCATTCATGGGTGCATGATTGGTGACAGAGCACACCCCTCTCTTTGTCTTGAGGTTGTTCTCACAACACTTCCTAGCCGTCTTGATGGAGATCAAATAGAAGAGGAAGATGTGGTCCAAGCCTAAGAAGCTCAAGGAAAAATTAGCTCAACATCCTTCAAGCCTCAAAGGATTACAAGTTGCAAGGCTAAAGTTTTGGGTAAAGAGCATCACATGTTATCACTCTTTGTAATTACCCTTGTATAAAAATTTGTAAATATTTGTAAATAATATAGAGCCTTAGGATAAATTCCAAAAGAGGAAAACCAAAAGAAACCTCTCTTTTTAAGGCATTAGTAGGCACTGTTTAGAAGAAAGAGTGGAAGAAGTGACTCTTCCTACTCCTTCTCACTTAGGCGCTAGAAGGAGCTAGAAGAGTGTCTCTTCCCACTCCCTCTCCTTTGTAAACACAATCGGTCCTCCTTTTATAAATAGGGGTCCTTGGTTCTTAATAATAAAAGTTGAAAATTGAAGTAAAGAAACTATCTTGAGATGTTGTGAGAGAGAGTTGTGAGACTAGTTCTCTTCCTCCTCCTTCCATGTCTTATCTTGTGAGCTTTGGAGATTCTCAAGTGGCGGCACCTCCCACTCATCTTGGAAGAGCCATCATCCAAGTGGCGTGAGTACATTCTCCAAAAGACTACAACAACATAAGTTATTTCTATTCATCTTCTAAAATACCCATTTTTGTTCTACTTATTTTTTTGCAATTTCAATCGATTCAATCACTTCCTTGTAATGTCCTCTTTCATTTGATGCATTTTTTCCTCATTTTAATCGGTGCAAACATTTTATACCAATCAGTTTTTTATTCGGTTTCCACCTTTACCCATTTCTATGTTGAGTTCTTGAATTTCCTTTAGTAGGTTGTGTTCTTGTTGTGTTTCTATTGTTAGTTTCAATTTTTGTTGTGTTTCTACTTTTAATCTTATGTTATTGTACTATTCTTGTGTTCTTAATACATATACCTTGCTGTTCTTGAGGAAACCCATTTGGTTTAATCCATATAATTCATAAAAGTCACTTAAACATGTGTTTTTCTCTTGGACCTTTAGAAATGAACCTTCACATCTAATTAGCACTTGCTAAGTTAATGTCTGACCGACCGGATCAATGTCCAATGGGGATTTTCTCTAGGTGACTCACCATAATTGTCCTAAGAATATTGATCCAATACTTGATATAGTGTTACAAATTAAACAAAGATGAATTCAACTCACATCACGTCTTCTGGTCAGACTTGATGGTGATCACCGTTCCATCAAGTAAGGGCAGCTTCATCTTCATGTGCCCCGTTGAGGGTACTGCTCCTAATCTGTTCAAAGCTGGTCTTCCCAAAAGAATGTTGTTATAAGCAGAGGGAGCGTTTACCACAAGATACCTTATGTTAACAGCGCGAGAGGCATTGTCGTCTGTGAATGTCGTCCTCAACTCGACGTGGTCTCCCACAAAACCATATAGGCAGCCATCGTAGGGCCTCAACTGGTCAGGGGATAACTGTAGTTTGTTGAAGGTTGTCTAGAACATCATGTCTGTTGAACTCCTCTGGTCGATAAGGACCCGGTGGACCTTCCTTCCTACTGTCACCACTAAAATCACCATGCATCATAGGTTGAATGTGACTTGTTGCACGAGGTTTGGACAGATCGACCCTCGCACGCTTTTCTATTACCTACTTTTCTGCGCTGATGTGGGCCACAGCTTGATGACGAATCTTATTGAAAGTCTTGGGTTGACACCTGATCAGGGAATCACTGAAAGGTCCTGGTAGGATCCCTTTCCCGAAGGCGTGTACCATCATGGCCTCGTCTTTGGTATGTAGCTTTACCACGAGTGCTCCAAAGTGATTCAGGAAGTCCTTCAGTGGTTCTCCCTAGTACTGCTTCACATCTAAAAGGTCAAAGGAAACGGGAGGGGGAGCCTGGTTGACGTTGGATTGCTCCTTGAAAAGTGACGAGAACTGGTCAAACGACATGATGTGTCCATCGGGGAGGCTAATGAACCAGTCCAGCGTCGTTCCTGAAAAAGTTCCCATAAATAACTTATAGTGCATGGCATCAGTTCCTCCCGAAATCATCATCTGTGTGTGGAAGGCCGTGATGTGGGCCTCGAGGTCTTCAACACCTATAAAGGTGATCTTTGGAACCATGCATGTTGCAGGGATCACTGCCTCCATGATCGCCTGGGAGAAAGGCATGGGGCGTGACCTAACTGGTGTGGGTGCGCCTGGCCCTCCAGCCACGCGCTCTCCCATTCCCCTCCTTAATTCCTTGTTGCTCTGCGCAGTTCTTTGTTGGTTGCCAACGATGCGTCTAGTTCGGCCCTGAACTGATCTTGTCTGAGGGTTTGCTCAGTATGAACCTCAGCCAGAACCCTCTCTTGATCAGCCTTGGATGCCACGAATGCCTGCTAAAGTTTGTATATTGTCCCCATGAGCTCTTGCATGGTTATGTGATCGTCCTCCTCCCTTCCAGCAGTGTCTTGCCTAGTATTCCTCATGTCGTCAGGTATCTCTGATCACAACTATGGATGGGACCTAGTTTTATCGGGCCCCACGGTGGGCGCCAAATGTTCTTGTCAGTTGACTCAGTCGTCGTTGACTCTGGGGAAGATGGTGGATCTTCCTATCTTCACAGTGATTCTGAGCTTCCAAAGGATGGCTCCGTTGAGACAGAGGGGGGCCCTACCTGTAAATGCACTCTGACGCTCAAGTCAATACAGGGCAAGAAACATCAAACAAGCAAAAAAGTGCTTAAGCTTATAATGTGTGTGTAAGAACTATGTCTTGCGTAGAAGACAGCATGTCTTTACCTCGGGGTTTACCCCCCTTATATAATTGTTTCTAGGTTAACCTGCCTCTGACATTCTCCTGCCAAAGCCTTGCCTCTAGCAAATTTACGGTTACCTTTTCGGGATACTATCGCACAGTCTTAGTGCAACTCCTGTGGCAACATTCCTTTCTTAGAGTGCAACTCTCGTGGCAACATTCTTGTAGTGGCCAGACCTCAGACGTCGGTAGTGTACAGTGGAAGTTGACGTGGCAAAGGTCAAAACATTAGGGCCCACAGAGGAACCCCTAGATATACCTCGTGTGGTGGCTAGACCTCGGACGTCGGCAGTGTACAGTGGAAGTCGACGTGGCAAAGGCCAACACAGTAGGGTCCACAAGGGGACCCTAGAGATTACAAGTTATAGTGGCCAGACCTCGGACATCGGTAGTGTACAGTAGAGGTCAATGTAGCAGAGGTCGACACAGTAAAGTATTACATTAGTGAAAGCCTGATTCACAGATATACCTTGCATGTGGAACGTGTATAAGACATTTGGGTCTGGCACAAGTAGATTTACCCTAGGGGCGCCAAGGCCCAAGAGCGCTACGGTTTTTCGAGAAAACTGCATGCAAGGCACGTGAGAAATTAGGACACTTACAAGAATAGGTTGGTCTCGTGGCACTGGTACACACGTTGTAACCCTAGCGGCCATACTGTTAGATACACACTCCAGAAAGGAATGTTGCCACGAATGTTGCACTCTAAGAAACGAATGTTGCCACGGGAGTTGCACTAAGACTGTGCGATGGTATCCCGAAAAGGTAACCCTAAATTTGCTAGAGGCAAGGCTTTGGCAAGAGAATGTCAGCGGCAGGTTAACCTAGAAACAATTATATAAGGGGAGTAAACCCCAAGGTAAAGGTATGCAGTCTTCTACGCAAGACATAGTTTTACACTTAAATATTATAAGCTTAAGCACTTTGCTTGTTTATGTTTCTTGCCCTGTATTGACTTGAGCGTCGGAGTGCAGTTACAAGTTGGGCCCCCTCTGTCTCAACGGAGCCACACCTTGGAGAACCATCGTAAAGATAGAAGGAGCCACTCCCTGCCTCAGAGTCAACGGCAGTTGAGTCAACTAGCGAGAACACTTATCATCTGGACATCTATCATGCCCTCTGTGGCTGTTCGAGGTGCTCTTAGAGTCTCCTGTCTGACTGTCCTTTGTCTTCCCCCCTTGCCTGAGCTGGCGAGCTTTGCCAACAAGTCAGCTGTGGCATTCTATTCTTTGGGAACATGTAGCAACTTGAACTCTACGAAGCTTCTCTTCAGGAGCTCCACATATTCGAGGTAAGCGGTCATCTGAGGGTCCTTGGCTTGGTACTCACTCGTCACCTGCCCCATTATCAATAGTGAATCCCTCTTTGCCAACAGACATTCCGCACCCATCTCCTTGGCTAGCAGTATTCCCACGATCAAAGCCTTATATTCTACTTCGTTGTTATTGGCTTTGAAGGTGAAACGAAGGGCCTGCTCGATCAGGACCCCACTTGGTCCTTCCAAAATTACTCTAGCACCGTTGCCCTACTAATTTGACGATCCGTCTACCGAGAGTACCCACCTAAAGTCTGCCTCTCCCTATTGTATGGCTTCTGAGGACAGCTCCACTACGAAGTTGGCATAAGCTTGGCCGTCTTGGTTCAAACTGCACATCACACTTTGACAACTCAACTACCCAGTGCACCATTCTCCCGGTGACATCAGGTTTCTGCAGGACCTTGCGAATGGGGAGGTCCATCATCACAACAATAGTGAAGCTGTGAAAGTAGTGCAGGAGGTGCCGCCACTTGAGAATCTCCAAAGCTCACAAGATAAGACATGGAAGGAGGAGGAAGAGAACTAGTCTCACAACATCTCAAGATAGTTTCTTTACTTCAATTTTCAACTTTTATTATTAAGAACAAAGGACCCCTATTTATAAAAAGGAGGACCGGTTGTGTTTACAAAGGAGAGGGAGTGGGAAGAGACACTCTTCTAGCTCCTTCTAGCACCTAAGTGAGAAGGAGTAGGAAAAGTCACTTCTTCCACTATTTTCTTCTAAAAAGTGCCTACTAATGCATTAAAAAGAGAGGTTTCTTTTGGTTTTCCTCTTTTGGAATTTATCCTAAGGCTCTATATTATTTACAAATATTTACAAATGTTTATTGATCCAGCATCTTGACCAAAGCGTTAGAGCTTCTCCTTCTAGAACCTCGTCCTCACCAGCTTCACGCCAATTACACCAATGACCTTCACCTGAAAGTCCTCGAAGAAACCTGAAAGAACAGTATGGTGCCTCTGCGGCCGGTTGCGCTTCGACGCTCAAGTCAGTGATTGAATCAACAAAGAATCTTAAAGAAACTCAGAACCGTGTACAAGTGAATCACAACCAAAAATCAATCCCCCCCTTAATTCCGTTAAGAATTTCACATATCTACCTGAGTCTTTCTCTCTCCTGACGGTTATTCCTCTTGACACGTGGATAACATCTGGTTATACACGTGTCACCATCTGGAGTACCTGCAGCTGAAACGTTACCTTCACTTTGCTCCTGCAACTAAGTTATCCACACAGGGAGTAGCTTAGTGCACAGGCTACTCTTGGCACAACCTTAACATGGCGAGCTGGTTAACACTGGGTATCACGGCTCACACTACACATGGTGGCAGAGATGCCACTTATCTTATGTATTTAGACCATATAACAAGTGCTTACCAAGTCTTCTCAAATACCCGGCGATATGCTCCTTTCGGCGACTTGTTAACCACCTGATCTCCTAATCTTCACACACGGCGATCATGTGCAATCTAGGCGATTACCGGTCTTCACACACGGCGATAGGCGATTACTGATATTGACACACGGCGATAGGCGATTACTGATCTTCACACACGGCGATAGGCGATTACTGATCTGTGCTTCTTGCGTAACGCTCTCGCTGGGAGCCTGGGTCCCAGCTTAACTGTGTGTTAACAGGAAACCCCCGATGACTGATCAGTGCTTCTTTACCTCTTGCGCTCTGCTTCCAAGCACTCATCGAGCTCTGCCTCCAGGCGCTCACCTGACACTGATCTGCGGGTGATGGTCCCTTAGCAACCGACCACCGATCACAATTCTGAGTGATCTCCTACCTGATTCACCTGCTATCCTCTACCACGTGTCACCCTGTGAACGGTCCACGTGGTCAACTGCTGTTGACGTCATCGACTACCGGTGACCGATCGGATCACAAGCCCCCCAGTCTCGAGTTGTGACTAGTCCAGCGAAAAGACTAAAAAATCGTCTTCTGGCGGTCTACAGGAGCGCACACTCTGGCACTAACGCTGTTTCATTCGTTCTTCTTCGCCTTCAGACATTCAAAGCATTTCTCTGTAAGACCCTTCGACTTCTTTAATCTCCAACCTTTGTGACGCTTTTCTGATCATCCAAAGGTAACCTTTTTATCTCTTCTACTAATGACTAATCACCCCTCTCTAAGGAGGTACACCGATGACCGATCACTCGCTAATCCAAGCTGCCTGCGAGGTCCACTCCACGTGGCTTTGGTCCATGCTGTGGGACCCAGCTGACGTGGTTCACCCTTTACTATCTGTTCTCGACAACCGAGGTCTGGCCACTACATCAATGTTCTTACTTCTACCCCTTTCCTTCGACGACCATTATCTGCTTGTAATGAATGAATTATAAATCTTGTCTTTACAACTCGAATCACTCTTTCTCCTTTACAGCTCAACTTTCACCTTGTGTGGGTTGTGCTTGGTGACCGTGCTAACTGATGTGTGCATCTCACCCTTCAATCCACAGCAGAAACCTTTCCTGAGCTAACTTGATGTGGTGCTAACTTTATTTCTTGACTCATGCTGGTTCCCTTGACTGATTAATCTTTGAAGTCCCCCTTCTCGACTGATAAGCTCCAGAATACCTCTTGTTTATACTCTGGTGATGGGAGATTCCTCCTGAGTCGACCTTGGCTGATAAGCTGAGGAGGACCTCTTTAATGGATGTCTTTCCCTTGTACTGGGTGGACAAGGGAAATAAAGGCTCCAAGGATAGCTTTAGGAGGCAAGGAGCCCTGACAACATGGGAGCACTGGACAGAGACCTCTGCCTTTTCTGGAAAAGCGTAGCTGCCTCCAACATCTCCCTTCCCACAACGTCTATCATTAGCTTTGAGTTTCTCGAAGACCAGCTAGACAAGCATGTAGGTTATCTTTCGTTCTCTTCACTTAGCCTTGTTTCTTTGTGCGTTTAACTGACATGCCAAGTGTCCTGCATCATCGCCAGAAATTCCTCTGATCTGGTACTCGCCGAATTAATTTTGGGCGATGTTGCCTTCTTTACCCAAATAAGGCGTCCTTTGTGGGATTTGTAACATCCCGCCAAAATACTATACAAATGTATATAATGAAAATAAAGGTAACAAATAGATTCTATGAACAAAATATTATATATATATGAAATGTAGTTTCTCCTCACAGGGAGTTTAATACAAGTTCGGTCAAATTTTTCCAGAAACATAAACAAAATACAGTAAAAAAAAACGAAGCAGGCGATCTCCTATCGGAAGAGACCGATCTCCTATCGGACGAGGCCGATCGCCCATCGGGGGACCCAAAAACAGCCGATCTCCTTCCGGCGACCACTTCACTAAGGAGCTCTACTTCCTGGAAGATCATCTGCTCCCGTGTAAGTTATACACGATCATCACAGTTTTAAGAGAACAGCCACAGAACCATAACACGCAGGGTAAGCTATATAATTTAAAGGAAGTTTAAATCATGAACATGAAAATCAAAGTAAAACAAGTTTCAAAATATCCATGTAAAACGTAGAGTTGCTCATATCATTCACCTGATCGCCCAAAATCACACATTTCACAACATTCACCCATAGTCATTCCATTTCACAATACTGCATCAAGTGTCTATAAACTATCAATGTTTCTCATTTCTCACGTCAGACTTTCCACTGACTCACCACACAAGACACTTGACACTACTTTCGGATTGACTCGTGCGTTGATTAGACTCAGAGATCTGCACCTGTCATACCACACCACTGTGAAATCCACACAGGGTCGCTGTGAATCCACACAGCATGCGCATATATCATCTCAATGTCAATAGTTCTCCTGGTATGACAGGGTTAATCCATAGGACAGGCGGAGCTCGTTCTTTTTCACACGAGACGCCCATCATATAGACCTCCTTCGACTCTCAACAACTGAGTAACTTCCTCTACGTGATTCCATTACCTCAGCAGAGTCAGGATATCCCCTTAGGAATCACCGATCAATGCACCTACTACAAGATCTTACACGGTATTTTCTTTCCTGAAAATACTATGCCTCGATCCCACATTCACAGCATTCAAGACATTCATTCCACTCAAATAACTGATTCAATCACAGCAACAATCATTTCAAAGGTTCAGATTTTCGAATATCACATTTAAGCCTCAAACAGTTTCAAAGCAACACCAAAAACAGGGAGTTCGTAAAACAGCGCCAAAACCGGCGACCTGGTTCAAAACGGGGTATTTTCGAAGTCTGCACATAAAACCGGCGACCACGTCGCCCAAACACATGAAACATAGCATTTACGAAGATGAAAACGAAACCGGCGACCACGTCGCCCTTACTTCAGAAATAGCTAAACTATGGCTTGTATTGAAAATGAAGTCTAGCTTCCCTTACCTGGACTTGCGTAAAATACCGCGAGCTCAAAACCCACCGAGGCTTGAACCCCGCCTTGTCTCTGTTTTCAGCGCCTGGTCTGTAGAACTTGCAGAGAACCTCTTAGGTGCTCTAAGGGCAACGTCGCGTGTCGCACTGATGCTGGAGGTTGCCTGAGTCTCAACGCAAGGAAGGGAAGAAGGGAGGGAGGAAGTTTGCACTCACTCTAACACTCTTGAGTCTGTAACACTCTTTGCCTTCCCGCAGTGGCTTTTGAATCCCAGCTTACCTGTCCACGTTTGCTGCTGCTGCCACCCCTTCTGCAGGAAAGTCTGAGAACCACTGCCCTGAACAGTACGACCACTGCTGTCGTTTATGCATGCCAACCACTGCTCTGAACAGTACGACCACTGTTGTCGTTTGTGCATGCCAACCACTGCTCTGAACAGTACGACCGCGAGTGTCTCTTGCGCATGCCAACATTCTGATGTCACCACTCTGAATCATCCTTTTTGTCTACGTGGCGCGCGTGCAGGACGTTTCATGCTGAGAGTCTGGGTCCCACTTTATCTGTGTGAGGCTCGCCATCGCGACAACTTTCCAATGCTGACTCATTCTGGCGAACGACCGATGTCTCCTTCGCCCTAGAAGACGACCGATGTCTTCCTCTGGGAGACGACCGATGTCTTCCCTGGCGACGCCCTCATAACTCTCGCGCCTTGGCCACGTCCACATGCCTCGCGCCCTGGCAATGCCCGCATGCCTCGCGCCCGCGCGATGCCTGCATGCCTCTCGGGCCCGCGCGTTGCCTGCATGCCTCTCGCGCCCGCGCGATGCCTGCATGCTTCTCGCGCCCGCGCGATGCCTGCATGCTTCTCGCGCCCGCGCGATGCCTGCATGCCTCTCGCGCCCGCGCGATGCCTGCATGCCTCTCGCGCCCGCGCGATGTCCACCTGGCGCTCATGTGTAGCAGGCGACCGGCGATCTCATAGCCTTCTAAACTTAACTTTTTCCTCCCTTTCTATTCTAAATAAAACATACATAGAATTCTTTTAAAATATATCTCTTTTTATTCCAATTCAATTTTACAGGTCCTTACAGGATTACCCTTTGCAACCTTCTATTCGCTTTTTCACCTGTCGTTCCTTTATACGAACTCTTCTTGCCTGCACCTGCTCGAAGGCATGGAGGACTTCCTCTGTCGCCTACACTTGCTCACAGGCAAGGAGGACTTCTTCTTTCTCGCCTGCACTTGCTCAAAGGCGAGGAGGTCTTCCTCTTTCTCGCCTGCACTTGCTCAAAGGCGAGGAGGTCTTCCTCTGTTGCCTCCACTTGCTCAAAGGCAAGGAGGACTTCCTCTTTCTCGCCTGCACTTGCTCAAAGACAAGGAGGTCTTCCTCTGTTGCCTACACTTGCTCAAAGGCAAGGAGGTCTTCCTCTTTCTCGCCTGCACTTGCTCAAAGGCAAGAAGGTCTTCCTCTGTTGCCTACACTTGCTCAAAGGCAAGGAGGACTTCCTCTTTCTCGCCTGCACTTGCTCAAAGGCAAGGAGGTCTTCCTCTTTCTCGCCTGCACTTGCTCAAAGGCAAGGAGGACTTCCTCTGTTGCCTTAAGATGCGCGAGAACATCGAGGACTTTGAACTTCGTTGGATGCCTCCGATCGCCAAAGGACGATGAGGACTTTAAAAACTTTTCACTTGTGCCTCTAATCGCCTAAGGGCGATGAGGTCTTAAAAACTTTTACTTAAAACGTGCACAATCATTTTACTTCTACCTTGAATCACTTTAGGTGATAAGGTTTTTCCAAAAACTTCTTTAAAACGATATGCACACAAACTTTAGTATACTTCAAAATTTCAATTTTGAATATCTTATTTCTTGGGTGGCCTCGTTAAAAACCTTCCTTAGGGAAAAAAGAGTGCCCCCTTGTAACTATTTTTACAAAACTGTTTATGATTCCCCTGAGTTCGTACCACTTACGAAGCTTTAACTGAAATAAAAGATGAGGTGTGTGGCGTTCCAAGTACGAGGAATCGCCCCTCTTTCTAGTGTCTCCAAACGGTAGGCGCCGTTCCCGAGTGCCTCGGTTATTCTAAACGGTCCTGTCCACTTGGGTGACAACTTATTCTCCATCTCGTACTGGTGGGCCTTCCTCATCACCAGATCGCCGCTTCTGAACTGCCTTGGTATTACTCTAGAATTGTATCTTCGTTCTATTCTTCTTTTCACCGCTTCAGCTTTCACTCTTGCTTCCTCTCTGACCTCATCCAGTAAATCCAGGTTCATTCTTCTCTCTTCATTTGATTCTTCTGCTACAAAGTGTTGAAAACTCGGCGAGCTCTCCTGGATTTCAACTGGAATCATCGCGTCACAGCCATACACTAAACTAAAAAGGCTTTCGTGATGTCCACATCGGGCGAGTGGTCCTCGAATGCTTCCACTGCCATCACAGATCGAGCATATTTCTTGCGCTGTGACGCGGTGCACCCACTTCCTGAGAAACCCCCAGCTATAGCGTGGATTTCCCCGTGGATGGGCACTTCATGTTGTTGGCCCTCGCTGGTCACAGGCTGGGAGCTCGACGCATTTGCTGCCTTCTTCTCCAGCAAATAGTCCTTCAGAAATCCACTTCTAACCAACTCGTCGAGTTGGTATCCCAGCGACAGGCAGGAGTCAAGGGTGTGGCCAAATCCTTTGTGGAATTCACACCATGCGTCTGGCTTTGGCCCCAACACCTTATCCGACATCTCTTCGGGCATCTTCAGCTTGGCGGCTATACTGGGAATGGCAATCAAGTCCACCAATCCCATCACGAACTCATGCCTCGGAGGGCGCTTAAATTCCCTCGGGCGACCTGGCCCTCTTCCTCTACTACTGCCATCACCTTTGTTTTTCTTCGGATCATAAGGATGGTATGTCCTTTGATCCTTCTTCACCACCGCCGTCTCCAACACCCTCTGAGGCTGAGTCTTGGCTTGGGCGCGTGGTTTCGCAGGAGCCATATTCCCTCTCTTCTCTATCACTTCATTCTCAGCGGCGATGTGAGCCACAGCACGTCGCCGAATCTCTGCAAACTTTGCAGGGTGGCTCCTGATTAATGATTCACTGAAGCCCTTCTTGAAGGCGTCAGGTAGCACGCCCTTCTTGAAGGCGTGCACGAACATCTCTTCATCTCTACCTGGTAGTCGGACTATCTGAGCTCCAAACCTATTCAGATAGTCCTTCAAAGATTCCCCCTGGAATTGCCTTACGTCGAACAGGTTGTACGACACCATAGGCGGCGCCTTATTCACAATGTACTAATCGTCTGAAAGCTTGGAGAATTGCTGGAAACTGGAAATGTGTCCAGTAGGTAGGCTTACAAACCAATCCAACGTTGTGCTGTGGAGAGTGCTCATGAACATCTTGCAATAGACCGCATCCGATCCTCCCGACAACATCATCTGCGTATGGAACGCGGTAAGGTGAGCCTCTGGATCTTCCACTCCAGTGAAGGAGGCCTTCACCGCCGTGATGTTTGTAGGAACCGCAGCATCCATGATCGCCTGCAAAAATGGCATTGGAAAAACTCGTGGCGGAGACGGTGGCACGCCTCCACTGGTCGCGACACTCTCCCTCTGCTCACGAAGAGCCTGACGTAACTCTTCATTAACCTTGCTCAGCTCTTCGTTCCTGGCCTGAGAAGCGACCAAGTCTTCGTGCATTTTCGTCTGCTCGATGCACGAAGCTGCCACATTTTCTTGCAAAGCACGCATCATCTCCAGCATTTGCGACATCGTCATGTTATTCTCTCCGGATTGAGGCGCAACTGAACTAGATCTGGTTGTCCTCATTTTCCTCATGAAACTTCTACTAATTTCACACGGTTGCCTTTCAACACGCAAAAGCTACCTCGCAACAACGCTCAAGAAACCTTTCAACTTCCTTCGCACAACGATTGATCCAAGAATCAATCGGTAGAAACCTCCAGAAAACCACTCTTCACCGATTGAACTTCGATTCAAACGGTCTAAACCTCTAGAAAACCACACCTCACTGATTGAACTTCGATTCAAACGGTCAAAACCTCCGAAATACGATTGCGGCAGAAAGCAATCGAACAGAAACTACCGGAAACCTCACAAACTCAACTGTGGATGGGAATCACAATTTACACGGCCCCACGATGGGCGCCTGATGATCCAGCATCTTGACCAAAGCGTTAGAGCTTCTCCTTCTAGAACCTTGTAACATCCCGCCAAAATACTACTCATATTTATATAAAGGAAAATAAAGGTAACAAATAGATTGAAGTGAATAAAATTATATATATGTAATGAAGTTTCTCCTCACAGGGAGTTTAATACAAATTCGGTCAATTTTCCAAAAAAACGTAAACAAAATTACATTAAAATAGAAAGATAGGCGATCTCTTAACAGCAAAAGGCGATCTCCTATCAGAGAACGGCGATCTCCTATCAGAAAACAGAAGAAGGGTGATCACCTAACAGAAAAAGGAACAGGCGATCTCCTTCCGGCGACCACTCACAGAGGAGCTCTATTTCCTGCAACATCATCTGCTCCCGTGTAAATTATACACGATCATCACAGGTTTAAGAAAAGCCAAACACAACACCAAAATCACAGGTTAAGCTAGATATTTGAAAGAGAGTTTAGATATGAACTTTAAAATCAAGATAAAACAATTTCAAGATACCCACGTAAACCATCAACTAAACATATATTTCACCATATTCTCAAGAGTCGTTCTATTTCACATAGTGCAGTAAGTGTCTATCAATTCAATGTTTCTCATTTCTCACGTCAGACTTCCACTGACTCATCACACAAGACACTTGACACTACTTCCGGAAGACTCGTGCATTGACTAGACTCAAAGATCTGCACCTGTCATACTAAACTGCTGTAATGTTTCCACAGCTATGCGCATAAACACTATCTCGATCTCAATTTCATCACTCTCACAGTATGACAGGGTTAATCCATATAACAGGCCGAGCTCGTTCTTTTTCACACAACTCACCCATTCATATGAACCTCCTTCGACTCTCACCAACTGAATAACTTCCTCTATGTGATTCCATTATCTCAGCAGAGTCAGGATAATCTCATTATAGAAATCACCGATCAATGCACATCCTACACGATCTTACACGGTATTTTCTTTCCTGAAAATACTATGCCTTGATCTCACATTCACCACATTCAACACGTCATACAACACTTAATGAACGATTCCAGTCACAGAAAAACTCATGCCAAGATTCAGATTTTTCGAATGTCACATTTAAATCTCAAACAGTTTCAAACAACACCAAAAACAGGGGAGTTCGTAAAACAACGCCAAAACCGGCAATCTCGTCCAAAAACAGGGGATTTCGAAATCTGTATTTAAAACCGGCGATCACGTCGCCCAAACACATAAGAACAGAACATCATGAAAAAGGGGTTTAAAACCGGCGACCACGTCGCCCAAACACATAGAACAGAGAATCACGAAAAAGAATATGAAACCGGCGACCACGTCGCCCTCACTTCAGAAACAGCAATTCTACGGCTTTTATTGAAAATAAAGCTAGCTTCCCTTACCTGGACTTGCGCAAAACACCAAGAGCTCCAAGACCCACCGAGCTTAAAGGATGCCTTAGCTCTGTTTTAGCGTCTGGTTTGTAGGACTTGCAGAGAAACTCCCAGGTGCTCCAAGGGCAGTCGTCGCTGGTTGCACTGGTGCTTGAGGTTGCCTAAATCGCAGCGCGAAGGAGAGAAAAGAGAGGGATGAAGATGCACTCACTCTTTCACTCTTGAGTCTCTGTAACGTTCTTTGCCTTCCCGCAGTGGGCTTTTGAATCCAAGCCTACCTGTCCACGTATGCTGCTGCTGCCACCCCTTCTGCAGGAAAGCCTGAGTGTACTATTTCACTGAACAGTACGACCACGGTTGTCTCTTGCGCGTGCCAACCACTGCCCTGAACAGTACGACCACTGTTGTCTCTTGTGCATGCCAACCACTGCCCTGAACAGTACGACCACTGTTGTCTCTTGCGCATGCCAACGTTCTGATGTCACTATTCTGAACCACCCTTTTTGTCTACGTGGCGCGCGTGCAGGACGTTTCATGCTGGGAGTCTGGGTCCCACTTTATCTGTGTGAAACTCGACATCGCGTGATAACCTTCCACCGATGACCGCTCGCGCGATGACTATCCACTGAGGTCTCATACTGGCAAACGACCGATGTCTCTCCCTCGAAGACGACCGATGTCTCTCCCTGGAAGACGACCGATGTCTCTCTCTGGGAGACGACCGATGTCTATCCCTGGCGACACCCGCATGCCTCTCGCGACCCGGCGATGCCTGCATGCCTCGCGTCCCGACGACGCCCGCATGCCTCTCGCGCCCCAGCGTTGCCCGCATGCCTCTCGCGCCCTGGTGACGTCCACATGCCTCGCGCCCTGGCGATGCCCGCATGCCTCTCGCGGCCTGGCGACGTCCACATGCCTCGCGCCCTGGCGATGCCCGCATGCCTCTCGTGCCCTGGCGATCATGTGTAGTAGACGACCGGCGATCTCATAGTCTTCTAAACTACACTTTCCTTCCTTTTTATTTTAAATAAAAGCATACTTAGAATTCATTTAAAATATATCCCTTTTTATTCCAATTCAATTTTACGGGTCCTTACAAACCTCGTCCTCACCAGCTTCACGCCAATTACACCAATGACCTTCACCTGAAAGTCCTCGAAGAAACCTGAAAGAACAGTATGGTGCCTCTGCGGCCGGTTGCGCTCCGACGCTCAAGTCAGTGATTGAATCAACAAAGAATCTTAAAGAAACTCAGAACCGTGTACAAGTGAATCACAACCAAAAATCAATCCCCCCCTTAATTCCGTTAAGAATTTCACATATCTACCTGAGTCTTTCTCTCTCCTGACGGTTATTCCTCTTGACACGTGGATAACATCTGGTTATACACGTGTCACCATCTGGAGTACCTGCAGCTGAAACGTTACCTTCACTTTGCTCCTGCAACTAAGTTATCCACACAGGGAGTAGCTTAGTGCACAGGCTACTCTTGGCACAACCTTAACATGGCGAGCTGGTTAACACTGGGTATCACGGCTCACACTACACATGGTGGCAGACATGCCACTTATCTTATGTATTTAGACCATATAACAAGTGCTTACCAAGTCTTCTCAAATACCCACGATAGGCGATTACCGGTCTTCACACACAGCGATAGGCGATTACTGATCTTGACACACGGCGATAGGCGATTACTGATCTTCACACACGGCAATAGGCGATTACTGATCTGTGCTTCTTGCGTAACGCTCTCGCTGGGAGCCTGTGTGTAACATCCCGCCAAAGTAATACATACATACAGGTATAATGAAATTAAATGTAACCAAATAATATTGAAGAGAAATAACATGATAATATATATATTTGAAATGAAGTTGCTCCTCTTAGGGAGTTTAATACATAACCAAATCAAATGTTTGCAAGATTTTACGAAAATAAAAGAAATGCAGTAAGACAGGCGGTCTCAAAAGAAAACGGCGATCTCCAACTTCAAAACGGCGATCACCAGAAGTCCCCAAAAATGGGCGACTTGCTAGCCAGACATAAAATCGGCGATCTCATAACAGGCGACCTCAAAACAGGCGATCTGATAGTAGGGCAAAATCCGGCGATCACCACCGAGAGGTGGAAATGGGCGATCTCTGCCCTCGGCGACCACCCCTTTAGGGAGCTCTTCTTCCTGGAAGGTCTTCTGCTCCCGCGTAACAATTACACGATCATCACAGTTTTGAGAAGGCAACCAAAATGACAGATAAAAGGGTAAGCTAGATAATATGAAAGGAGTTTAAATCATGCATATGAAAAAAACCCAAGTAAACCAAGTTTCCAAATATCCAAGTAAACGTAGAGCTACTCATAGCATTCAACTAATCGCCCAAATTCACAAATTCACAAACATTTCCCATAGTCATTCCATTTCACACCACAGCATCAAGTGTCTATCAGTATTCCAGTTTCTCATTTCACCATTTCACATGTCAGACTTTCCACTGACTCACCACACAAGACACTTGACACTACTTCCGGATTGACTCATGCATTGATTAGACTCGGAGATGTGCACCTGTCACACTGCCCACTGTGGAATCTCGCACATCCACAGGGTCGCCGTGAAATCTCACACATTCACAGGCATATGATGAATCTCAACACATCACCATACAGTATGACAAGGTAAATCCACGCAATACAGGTCGGTATGTTCTCTTTCAAACAACCCACCCATACAGGTGAACCTCCTTCGACTCTCCCAACTGAGTAACTTCCTCTATGTGATTCCATTATCAGCAGAGTCAGGATATCTCGTTCATAATCACCGATCAATGCACATCTAACATGGTCTTACACGGTATTTCCTTTCCTGAAAATACTATGCCTCGACCCCACATTCACAACATTCAACACATCATACCATACTCAAAGAAATGATTTCAATCACAGCAATAGCCATTTCAAAGGATTCATATTTTCGAATATCTCATGTAAATCTCAAGCAGTTCTCAAAACAACATCAAACACAAGGAGTTCGCAAAACAGCGCCAAAACCGGCGACCTGGTTCAAAACAAGGTATTTCGAAAACTGTATATAAAACCGGCGACCTCGTCGCCCAAGCACACAAACAGAGCATTTTACGCAGATGAAAACGAAAATGGCGACCACGTCGCCCTCACTTCAGAAGATAGTTAAACTATGGCTCGTATGGAAAGAGGTCTAGCTTCCCTTACCTGGACTTGCGCAAACACCAGGAGCTTCGAAATCCAACGAAGCTTGAAGAATGCCTTGGCTCTGTTTTGAAGATCTTGCAGAGAACTGCTCAAGTGCTCCAATGGTGTTCCTTCTCGTCGTACTCTTGTGTGGAGATGCTGAAATCGCAACGCGGAGGAGGAAACTCACTCTTTCTCTCTTCGAGTACAACAATGCTTTCTTTCTCTCAGGTGTGGATTTCTGCAACTTAAACCCCTTTTATCCCTCCAAAAGCAGCTGCCACCACCCACTCTGCAGGGAAGTTTGCGTGTACGCTTCCCTGCACAGTACTACTGAGCGTGCCTCTGCGCAGGCTACGCTATGAGGTCACTATTCTGAACCACCTTTTGTCTACGTGGCGCGCGTGCAGAACGTCTCTTGCTGGGAGTCTGGGTCCCACGTTCTCTGTGTATAACTTAACGTAGCGCGATGACCTTTTCACCGATGACCACAGGCGCGAAGGCTAACAACCGATGACCTCTCGCGCGAAGGCTAACAACCGATGAGCTATCGCGCGATGACAACCCGCTGATGAGCTATCGCGCGATGACAACCCGCTGATGAGCTATCGCGCGATGACAACCCGCTGATGAGCTATCGCGCGATGACAACCCGCTGATGACCTCTCGCGCGAGCGACCGATGTCTCTCTTCTCTGGTGACGCCTGCATGCCTCGCGCCCAGGCGATGACGTGTGGTCTAGGCGACCGGCGATGATGTATAAACAAGAAACTCTTATCGTTTTTCCTAGACTACACTTTCCTTCCTTTTTAACTTAGATAAAACATACATAGAATTTACTTAACATACTCATTCATTTCAATAAATCTCAGGTCCTTACATTCTCCCCAACAACAAAAATTTTCGTCCTCGAAAATTGGATTACAAGGAAAAGAGGTATGGATAAGCCTCCCTCATGGGTTCTTCTAATTCCCAAGTAGAATCCCCCGATTTCTCATCCCACACCACTTTCACCATGTTGATGGTCTTGCCCCTGAGCTGTTTACACTGCCGATCGTCAATCCTAACTGGTTTGGCTTCAAAGGACAAGTCATCCCTAATCTGCACGTCGTCTACATCCAGCACATGACTAGGGTCTGCCATGTACTTCCTCAGCTGTGACACGTGAAACACATTGTGCAGATTTGCCAGATGGGGAGGTAGGGCGATTTCATACGCCACAGGGCCAATCCTTCTCAAGATCTGATATGGTCCCACGAATTTGGGGGACAACTTCTTTGGCCTGATCGCCCGCCCTACACCCTTGGTTGGTGTCACTTTCATGAACACGTGATCTCCAGCAGCAAACTCCAAAGGCTTCCTCCTCTGATCTGCATAGGACTTCTGCCTACTCTGAGAGGCTTTCATCCTGCTTTGTATCAGCTTCACCTTCTCGGTCGTCTGCTGAATCAACTCTGGTCCAACCAAGACTGCCTCGCCCTCCTGGTACCAACATAATGGAGTTCTGCATTTCCTCCCATACAGGGCTTCATATGGCGCCATCCCAATGCTGGCGTGGTAGCTATTGTTATAGGTGAACTCCACTAGTGGCAACACCTCCGTCCAACCTCCCAATTGATCTAAAACGCATGCCCTCAGCAGATCTTCCAAAGATTGGATTGTCCTCTCTGACTGACCATCTGTTTGGGGATGATATGCAGAGCTCATCCTCAACTTGGTTCCCAAACACTCTTGCAAGGTCTGCCAAAACCGTGAAGTGAACCTGGGATCCCTATCTGAAATGATGCTGGAAGGCACTCCATGCAACCTCACAACCTCCTTGATGTACAGCTGTGCCAACTTGGCCATGGGCATCTTCATATTTACTGGGAGGAAGTGGGCACTCTTCGTCAGTCTATCAATGATGACCCAGATTGCATCATGACCCTTTACTGATCTGGGTAAATGGGTGACAAAATCCATGGCGATGCTGTCCCATTTCCACTCAGGGATATCCAGTTGCTGCAACAGCCCGCCAGGTCTTTGGTGTTCCACCTTCGCCTTTTGACACGTTAAGCAGGTTGCCACGTACTGGGCGACGTCCCTCTTCATGCCTGACCACCAAAATGACTCCTTCAAGTCATGGTACATCTTGTTCATGCCTGGGTGGAGGTTAAGGCGACTCTTATGGCCTTCCTCTAGGATCATCTCCTTCAACTCGTCATTTGTAGGTATGCAGATCCTGCCATCAAACCTCAAGATCCCATCCTCGCCCATCTCAAAGCCTCTCGCCTGATCTGTCCCTAGTGACTCCATAGTGCGCTTCAGGCTAGGGTCCTCCAATTGTTTGTCCTTCAACATCACAAGGAAGTCATTAGTTATAGTCAGCTTACTACAACTAATGTGATTCACGTGGAACTCTACTCCCAGGTTTAAGTCCCTGAACTGCTCGATCAGCTTCTGCTCTTCCATCATCATGGTGGCGACTTGTATAGACTTCCTACTCAAGGCATCTGCCACTACATTGGCCTTCCCTGGGTGATACATGAGTTGAAAGTCGTAGTCCTTTAGGAATTCCATCCACCTTCTTTGTCTCATGTTTAGCTCCCTCTGATCGAACAGGTACTTCAAGCTCTTGTGGTCACTGAACACCTGGAACCGAGCTCCATATAGATAATGCCTCCAGATCTTCAAGGCAAACACTACCGCTGCCAACTCCAAATCATGAGTAGGGTAGTTTCTCTCATGCACCTTGAGTTGCCTTGAAGCATATGCAACCCCCCTCTTCTCTTGCATCAAGACGCATCCCAAGCCTTGATGTGAGGCATCACAGAAGACGTCAAAAGGTCTTCCTATCTCGGGGATCACCAGCACTGGAGCACTGGTCAACCTCTCCTTTAGCTCCCTGAAGCTCTGCTCACATCGGTCGGTCCAAGCAAAGGGTTGGTCCTTGCGAGTCAGCTGTGTCAAAGGAGCCACTACCTTGGAAAAATCCTCAATAAACCTCCGATAGTAGCCCGCCAACCCCACAAAGCTCCTTATCTCAGTCACTGTCTTAGGACGTTCCCATTGTAGCACTGCCTCTACCTTGGCTGGATCTACCGAGATCCCTTGGGCAGATATCACGTGTCCTAAGAAGTTGACTTCCCTTAGCCAGAACTCACACTTGGAGAACTTGGCATAGAGCTGCTTCTCCCTCAGTATTTCCAATACTGCCCTTAGGTGTTCCTCATGCTCTTCCTCGGTCTTTGAATAAATGAGGATGTCATCTATGAAGACCACCACAAACTTATCCAAGAAAGGGCGAAAGATCCTATTCATATAGTCCATGAATAGAGCTGGAGCATTGGTGACTCCAAATGGCATCACTACATACTCGTAGTGCCCATATCTAGACCTAAAAGCTGTCTTCTGAACATCTTCAGCTTTTACCAAGATTTGGTGATACCCCGATCTCAGGTCAATCTTGGAGAACACCGAGGCCCCATGAATTTGGTCCATCAAATCATCAATCCGAGGTAGGGGGTACTTGTTCTTGATGGTCAATTTGTTCAATTGCCTGTAGTCTATGCACAACCGAGACCCTCCATCCTTCTTCTTGACTAGGAGCACTGGAGCTCCCCATGGAGATACGCTGGGTCTGATGAACTGCTTCTCCAGCAACTCTTCCAATTGCTTCTTTAACTCCTCCAACTCGGCTGGTGCCATCCTGTAAGGTGCCATTGACACTGGTCCAGCTCCAGGTACCAAGTCAATAGAGAATTCCACTTCTCTCTTAGGGGGTAATCCAGGCACCTCCTCTGGGAACACATCGGTGAAGTCTCTCACCACTTGGATCTCGTTTACGTCCCCTTTATTCTCCACTTCCAACCGGGCGAGCACCACGAAGCACCTCGCCCCTTCTTCCAATGCTGATCGCCCTTGTTGAACTGTTAACACATCCGCTTCATGGGGGTCTGGAAACGCTACCTTCTGCCTACCACAGTCTATGAGGACGTGATTGGCAGTTAACCAATCCATTCCTAGGATGACATCCAGGTCCTGAAGAGGTAGGCAGATCAAGTTCACCTTGAATCTACGTCCTTCTACAATCACTGGACATTCAGGGCACACTGTAGAGGTCGACACCTGTCCTGACGCAGGTGTAGAGACCAACAGCTCAAAAGGTAACTCCTTCACTAGGAGACCCAACTCAGCTACACACAGGCTTGACACAAAGGAGTGTGTCGCTCCAGAATCAAACAAAGCCCTTACACCTCTACCAGCAATAAAACAAACACCTTGGATGAGGTTACCTGACTGAGTTGCCTCTGCTCCAGACATGGCGAACACCCTCCCTGCTGCCTGAGGTCTGCTGCCCTCGTTCCTCGTCTGCTGAGAGCCACTGGGCTGGGTCGCCCTATTCTGGTTAGGGCATTCTCTAGCAAAATGCCCCGTCTTTTGGCAGACAAAACATCTCCTCTCTGGATCCCTCTTGGGGCACACGCTGGCTGTATGGGGTCCACCGCAATGGAAACATTTAAGTTTCCCAGGTTGTTGCTGTTGGAACCGGGATGAAGCTGTTCCCACCCGATGTGGTGAAGGCCTAGCATATGGCTTGCTTTGTGGGTGCTGTGCCTTAGCTCTCCCACTGGAAGGACCTCCTGGGTGTGACCTGATCACCCTAGACTCACCCTTTTCCAGGGTCTCCACCATCTTTGCCTTCTCCACTAAGGCGTGGAACTCCCTGATGCACATCGGTGCTATGGTCTTCTTCAGCCCATGCTTCAGTCCTTCCTCGAACTTCCTACACCTCCAGGCCTCGGAGGTCGCCTGGGTATAAAACCGGGCGAGGTACTCGAAACGGGCAGCATATGCGTTTATAGTCATGTCCCCCTGCTCCAACTTCAGGAACTCAGCCTCTCTTGCAAACTTGGCGCTGTCTGGGAAGTACTTCTCTAAGAACTTCACCCTGAAGCTCTCCCAATCCAGAACATCCTCCCGTGCCTCCATCATTTGCTGAGCTCCCATCCACCAGAACTCTGCTTCTCCTGATAGCAGATAAGTGGCGAACAGCAGCTTCTTCTCTTCAGGGCAGGAGGTCGCCCTAAAGATTTTCTCCAACTCCCTGACCCACTGATCTGCCTGGTCAGGGGTAGCGTTCCCACTGAACTTAGGTGGGTTGTGCCTCATGAACTCAGCTAATCCCATCTGTTCCTGGGGCTGACCAACGTGGGAGTTTGTCTCAGCAGATCGGGCAGTTTCCCAGTGCTGCATTGTGGCTTGATGGTTCTGGGCCATTGCGGCGTTCTGCTGCTGAATGGCAGTCGCCATCATCTCAATGGCCTTGGCGATTTGACTCATTTCTGAGGAAGGTTGGGGTGGGGTAGCAGGTCTACGTGCCATCTTCTTCGCTCTGAATTCTGAATCTATAGGCTTCTATAATCCCTACAACTATAAGAATGAAACCGATAAGAATCAATTCATTCAAGGGGGGTAACAGCTAGACCTTACAAAGGTCAGCATCTCAAAATCATAAAGAATTTGAGTTTATCAACATACTCGTAATACTTAGAATCTCAAGCAAGGTATTAGAACAGCTACTGATATCATCACCATCAGATCAAACAACCATTTTCAGTCAATTGCAAAAACACTCAATAAGCTAAACTAGATCACACCAGCGTTCAATGTATACTAAACATCAAATCTTTGGAATTAAGATTGAGAATCATCTCGATCCAGTTATGAGTGTGCACCCTCATTACTTCATCAAGATCTTCTCACCCTTAATACTAAGATTTTCAGCTAAAGCATACGTTCACTAAAGCACAGAAGCACACACAAACTTTTCAATGCAAAACGTTTGAAAACCTTTCACTATAGTTGTTATTTAAAAACTCAAATAACTTTTATGAGCAGAAGAAACACAATGGATCCACAGCCCTCAGGTCATCCTAAGGACGAACTGCTCTGATACCATTAATGTAACATCCCGCCAAAGTAATACATACATACAGGTATAATGAAATTAAATGTAACCAAATAATATTGAAGAGAAATAACATGATAATATATATATTTGAAATGAAGTTGCTCCTCTTAGGGAGTTTAATACATAACCAAATCAAATGTTTGCAAGATTTTACGAAAATAAAAGAAATGCAGTAAGACAGGCGGTCTCAAAAGAAAACGGCGATCTCCAACTTCAAAACGGCGATCACCAGAAGTCCCCAAAATGGGCGACTTGCTAGCCAGACATAAAATCGGCGATCTCATAACAGGCGACCTCAAAACAGGCGATCTGATAGTAGGGCAAAATCCGGCGATCACCACCGAGAGGTGGAAATGGGCGATCTCTGCCCTCGGCGACCACCCCTTTAGGGAGCTCTTCTTCCTGGAAGGTCTTCTGCTCCCGCGTAACAATTACACGATCATCACAGTTTTGAGAAGGCAACCAAAATGACAGATAAAAGGGTAAGCTAGATAATATGAAAGGAGTTTAAATCATGCATATGAAAAAAACCCAAGTAAACCAAGTTTCCAAAATATCCAAGTAAACGTAGAGCTACTCATAGCATTCAACTAATCGCCCAAATTCACAAATTCACAAACATTTCCCATAGTCATTCCATTTCACACCACAGCATCAAGTGTCTATCAGTATTCCAGTTTCTCATTTCACCATTTCACATGTCAGACTTTCCACTGACTCACCACACAAGACACTTGACACTACTTCCGGATTGACTCATGCATTGATTAGACTCGGAGATGTGCACCTGTCACACTGCCCACTGTGGAATCTCGCACATCCACAGGGTCGCCGTGAAATCTCACACATTCACAGGCATATGATGAATCTCAACACATCACCATACAGTATGACAAGGTAAATCCACGCAATACAGGTCGGTATGTTCTCTTTCAAACAACCCACCCATACAGGTGAACCTCCTTCGACTCTCCCAACTGAGTAACTTCCTCTATGTGATTCCATTATCAGCAGAGTCAGGATATCTCGTTCATAATCACCGATCAATGCACATCTAACATGGTCTTACACGGTATTTCCTTTCCTGAAAATACTATGCCTCGACCCCACATTCACAACATTCAACACATCATACCATACTCAAAGAAATGATTTCAATCACAGCAATAGCCATTTCAAAGGATTCATATTTTCGAATATCTCATGTAAATCTCAAGCAGTTCTCAAAACAACATCAAACACAAGGAGTTCGCAAAACAGCGCCAAAACCGGCGACCTGGTTCAAAAACAAGGTATTTCGAAAACTGTATATAAAACCGGCGACCTCGTCGCCCAAGCACACAAACAGAGCATTTTACGCAGATGAAAACGAAAATGGCGACCACGTCGCCCTCACTTCAGAAGATAGTTAAACTATGGCTCGTATGGAAAGAGGTCTAGCTTCCCTTACCTGGACTTGCGCAAACACCAGGAGCTTCGAAATCCAACGAAGCTTGAAGAATGCCTTGGCTCTGTTTTGAAGATCTTGCAGAGAACTGCTCAAGTGCTCCAATGGTGTTCCTTCTCGTCGTACTCTTGTGTGGAGATGCTGAAATCGCAACGCGGAGGAGGAAACTCACTCTTTCTCTCTTCGAGTACAACAATGCTTTCTTTCTCTCAGGTGTGGATTTCTGCAACTTAAACCCCTTTTATCCCTCCAAAAGCAGCTGCCACCACCCACTCTGCAGGGAAGTTTGCGTGTACGCTTCCCTGCACAGTACTACTGAGCGTGCCTCTGCGCAGGCTACGCTATGAGGTCACTATTCTGAACCACCTTTTGTCTACGTGGCGCGCGTGCAGAACGTCTCTTGCTGGGAGTCTGGGTCCCACGTTCTCTGTGTATAACTTAACGTAGCGCGATGACCTTTTCACCGATGACCACAGGCGCGAAGGCTAACAACCGATGACCTCTCGCGCGAAGGCTAACAACCGATGAGCTATCGCGCGATGACAACCCGCTGATGAGCTATCGCGCGATGACAACCCGCTGATGAGCTATCGCGCGATGACAACCCGCTGATGAGCTATCGCGCGATGACAACCCGCTGATGACCTCTCGCGCGAGCGACCGATGTCTCTCTTCTCTGGTGACGCCTGCATGCCTCGCGCCCAGGCGATGACGTGTGGTCTAGGCGACCGGCGATGATGTATAAACAAGAAACTCTTATCGTTTTTCCTAGACTACACTTTCCTTCCTTTTTAACTTAGATAAAACATACATAGAATTTACTTAACATACTCATTCATTTCAATAAATCTCAGGTCCTTACACTGTGTCCCAGCTTAACTGTGTGTTAACAAGAAACCCCCGATGACTGATCAGTGCTTCTTTACCTCTCGCGCTCTGCTTCCAGGCGCTCATCGAGCTCTGCCTCCAGGCGCTCACCTGACACTGATCTGCGGGTGATGGTCCCTTAGCAACCGACCACCGATCACAATTCTAAGTGATCTCCTCCCTGATTCACTTGCTATCCTCTACCACGTGTCACCCTGTGAACAGTCCACGTGGTCAACTGCTGTTGACATCATCGACTACCGATGACCGACCGAATCATTTATACAAGGGTAATTACAAAGAGTGATAACATTTGATGCTCTTTACCCAAAACTTTAGCCTTGCATCTTGTAATCCTTTGAGGCATGAAGGATGTTGAGCTAATTTGTCCTTGAGCTTCGTAGGCTTGGACCACATCTTCATCTTCTATTTGATCTCCATCAAGACGGCTAGGAAGTGTTGTGAGAACAACCTCAAGACAAAGAGAGGGGTGTGCTCTGGCACCAATCGTGCACCCATGAATGAAGGAATTGTCTGTGTAGAGGTCGCCCCTGAGAGACAAATCGAGCCAACAGGAAAGGTTGGGGAACAAGAGATTGGGGGCAAATAGTTCAAACTTGGCAAGTCCCTGAGTTAGGGAGTGCAGGACCAGGTCGCTGGGGTCTTGGCCCGACATCTGCATGCCTTGTGTGGAGTGCCTCGGACATGCCAGATATTGACCCAGACTTCTTGTGCCATCATCTTACCATGGACCCATATGTCCGACCTGTACACTAGAGACGAAGAAAGTTCAATGAGGAAAGGCGACAAGTCATCATGCAAGAAACCCAAAAGCTGCTGGAGGCCGGTCACATCAAGGAGATCCAATACCCTGAGTGGTTGGCCAATGTGGTGTTAGTAAAGAAAGCCAATGGCAAGTGAAGGATGTGCGTCGACTTCACGGACCTGAATAAAGCCTGTTCGAAGGACTCTTACCCATTATCCAGTATTGATGCCTTGGTGGACAGTGCATCAGAATGTAAACTCCTCAATTTTTTGGATGCATTCTCTGGATACAACCAGATCCGGATGCACCCTAAAGACGAATGCAAGACAACATTCATGACAGAGCTATCAAGTTATTGTTACAAAGTGATGCCCTTTGGATTAAAGAACGTTGAAGCAACCTACCAGAGACTGATGGACAGGATACTCGGCCCTATGAAAGGGTGGAATGTGCAGGCATATGTGGACGACATGGTCGTCACCTCTCAAGAGAAGGACCAATACGTCGTTGACCTAGAAGAGTTGTTCTACACCATAGCCAGGTACAAGTTAAAACTGAACCTTGAAAAATATGTGTTTGGGGTAGAAGCGGGAAAGTTGTAAGGACCTGTAAAATTAAATTGGAATAAAAGGAATATATTTTAAATGAATTCTAAGTATGTTTTTTTAAAATAAAAAGGAAGGAAAGTGTAGCTTAGAAGACTATGAGATCGCCTGGTTAGTACATAATCGCCTGTCGCCTAGATTACACATGAACGCCAATCGCCTGTAGTGTACATGATCACCAATCGCCTATGGTGCACATGATCGCCGAAAGTGCACTCAGTATGTGGTCAGGATACTAGATCAACCAGAGTGGGTTCCAAAAACCACGCGTATCGAGGTGTGGGTTAAGCCTTAGATACGCTGTGCATGCGAAGCTCTATGCTTGAGCATAAGAAATCGTCCTTAGTGTTGCATGCATGGGCGCACGAGGAGTGGTGCTGATCTACTCTTGGAAATGTGAAGCTACCGACGTCACCAAGTCATGTGGAGATGATACCTTGGACGTAACATAGTGGGATGAAGAACCTTCAGCAAGGCGTGGCGATGTGTCGTCGGGCATCGCCAGGGTGCGAGGCATGCAGGCATCGCCAGGGCGCGAGGCATGCGGGCATCGCCAGGGCGCGAGACATCGGTCGTCTCCCAGGGAGAGACATCGGTCGTCCGCCAGGATGAGACATCGGTGGATAGTCATCGCGCGAGCGGTCATCGGTGGAAGGTTATCGCGCGATGTCGAGTTTCACACAGATAAGGTGGGACCCAGGCTCCCAGCATGAAACATCCTGCACGCGCGACACGTAGACAAAAGGGGTGGTTCAGAATAGTGACATCAGAGTGTTGGCATGCGCAGAGGCACGCGTGGTCATACTGTTCAGGGAAGCGTGCACGCAAGCTTCCCTGCAGAGTGGGTGGTGGCAGCGGCTTTTGTGGACAAGTTGGTTTAGATTCAAAAACTCACTTCTGAGAGGGAGAACGTTGCTGTGGTTCAAGAGTGACAGAGTGAGTTCACCTTCATCCTTCTCTTTTCTCTCCTTCGCGCTGCGATTCAGACATCCTCAAGCACCAGTGCGACAAGCGACGACTGCACTTGGATACCTGGGGAGTTCTCTGCGAGTTTTCCGTCAGGACGCTAGAACAGAGTTAAGGCATCTTTAAGCTTCGGCGGGTTTTGGAGCTCTTGGTGTTTTGCGCTAGTCCAGGTAAGGGAAGCTAGCATTTTCGTTTATAAAAACGTTAGGCGAGTAGGTTCTGAAGTGAGGGCGACGTGGTCGCCGATTTTCATATGCTTTTCACGATACTCTGTTTTTATGTGTGGGGCGACGTGATCGCCGGTTTTAATGCCGTTTTCGAAATCCCCTGTTTTAGTGTCGTTTGAAAACTGTTTGAGATTGAAATGTGAAATGCATGTGATATTCGAAAATATGAACCTTGGAATGATTGTTTCTGTGATTGGGATTGTTTAAGAAAAGATTCAAAATATCATATGATGGAATTATGCTTTTACGTGTTGTATGATGCATTGAATGTTGTGAATGTGGGATCAAGGCATAGTATTTTCAGGAAAGAAAATACCGTGTAAGATCGTGTGTAATGTGCATTGACTAGGGACTTGTCTAGAAGGAGATATCCTGACTCTGTTGATATAATGGAATCACATAGATGAAGTTATTCAGTTGTGGAGAGTCGAAGGAGGTTCATATGTATGGGTAAGTTGTTTGAAAGATAACTGACTTGACCTGTTATATGAATTAACCCTGTCATACCGGGAGAGTGATGATATTGAGATTATGTATGCGCATGGTTGTGTGGATTTCACAGCGACCCTGTGTGGATTTCACAGTGGTATGGTATGACAGGTGCAGATCTCTGAGTCTGAGTCAACGCACGAGTCTTCCGGAAGTAGAGTCATGTGTCTATATGTTACGAGTCAGTGGAAAGTCTGACGTGTGAACCATGAATATTGAATGTAGTGAATAGACACTTGACGAGTTTGTGGAAATGTGGGGATGTTGATGGTTGAAATTGATATAGATTATGAATGGTGTGAAGATTTATGTTTTCTATTGATATAAAGTTTCATATTTAAAGTTTTTGAAAATATCTAGCTTACCCTTTTATCTTGTATCGTGGTTGTTTTTCTTAAACCTGTGATGATCGTGTATATTTGCACGGGACCAGACGAGGTTGCAGGTAGTAGAGCTCCTCTGTGAGTGGTCGCCGGAGGGAGATCGCCTGTTTCTGTTTCTGTTAGGCGATCGCCTGTTTTCTGTTTCTGATAGGAGATCGCCTGTTTTCTGTTAGGAGATCGCCTATTTTTCTATTTTGCTGTATTTTGTTTAAGTTTGGAAAACTGACTGGTTATGTATTAAACTCCCCGTGAGGAGAAATTTCATTATACATATATATTTACATATGTTCACTTCGATATTATTGTTTTACCTTTATTTCATTTTATATATATGAAAAGAATTTGGCGGGATGTTACAAAAGTTCTTGGGGTTCTTGCTGACAGAGTGTGGAATAGAAGTAAACCTCGAGAAGTGCACGACAATCATGGCCATGAGGAGCCCAACCTTAGTGAAGGAAGTACAACTGGTTGACAGGTCGGATGGCCACCCTGTCCCAGTTTGTTTCAGCAGGAGGGGACAAGTGTAAGGACCTGAAAAATTAAATTGGAATAAAAGAGTTATATTTTAAATGAATTCTATGCATGTTTTATTTAAAATAAAAAGGGAAGGAAAGTGTAGTTTAGAAGATTATAAGATTTCCTTGTTAGTACATAATCGTCGGTCGCCTAGACTACACGTCATCGCCAGGGCGCGAGGCATGCAGATGTCGCCAGGGCGCGATGCATGCGGGCATCATCAGGGCGCGATGCATGCGGGCATCATCAGGGCGCGAGGCATGCGGGCATCATCAGGGCGCGAGGCATGCGGGCATCTTCCAGGGGGAGACATCGGTCGTCCGCCAGGAAGAGGTCATCGGTGGATAGCCTTCGCGCGAGAGGTCATCGGTGGATAGCCTTCGCGCGAGAGGTCATCGGTGGATAGCCTTCGCGCGAGATGTCATCGGTGGATTGTTTTCGCGCGAGAGGTCATCGACGAAAGGTTATCGCGCGATGGCGAGCTTCACACAGATAAAGTGGGACCCAGACTCCCAGCATGAAACGTCCTGCACGCGCGCCACGTAGACAAAAAGGGTGGTTCAGAATAGTGACATCAGAATGTTGGCATGCGCAGGAGACACTCGCGGTCGTACTGTTCAGAGCAGTGGTTGGCATGCACAAGCGACAACAGTGGTCGTACTGTTCAGGGCAGTGGTTCTCAGGCTTTCCTGCAGATGGGGTGGCAGCAGCAGCATACGTGGACAGGTAAGCTGGGATTCAAAAGCCACTGCGGGAATGGCAAAGAGTGTTACAGACTCAAGAGTGTTAGAGTGAGTGCAAACTTCCTCCCTCCCTTCTCCTCCCCTTTGCGTTGTGACTAAGGCAACCTCAAGCATCAGTGCGACAAGCGACGTTTGCCCTTAGAACACCTAAGAGGTTCTCTGCAAGTTCTACAAATCAGGCACTGAAATCAGAGCTAAGGTATCCTTCAAGCTCGGTGGGTTTTGAGCTCGCGGTGTTTTGCGCAAGTCCAGGTAAGGGAAGCTAGCCTTCATTTTCAATATAAGCCATAGATTAGCTGTTTCTGAAGTGAGGGCGACGTGGTCGCCGGTTTTCGTTTTCATCTTCGTGAATGCTCTGTTTCTATGTGTTTGGGCGACATGGTCGCCGGTTTTATATACAGACTTCGAAATACCTTGTTTTGAACCAAATCGCCGGTTTTGGCGTTATTTGCGAACTCTCTATTTTTGGTGTTGCTTTGAAACTGTTGAGATTTAAATGAGATATTCGAAAATAAGAACCTTGGATTGAGTTTTGCTGTGATTGAAATCATTCCTTTAAGTGTTATGTGATGTGTTGGATGTGGTGAATGTGGGATCGAGGCATAGTATTTTCAGGAAAGAAAATACCGTGTAAGATCGTGTAGGATGTGCATTGATCGGTGATGTCTATAATGAGATTATCCTGACTCTCCTGAGATAATGGATTCATATAGATGAGGTTATTCAGGCGTTGAGAGTCGAAGGAGGTTCATATGTATGGGTGAGTCGTGTGAAACAGAACGAGCTCGGCCTGTCATATGGATTAACCCTGTCATACTGTGAGAATGGTGAACTTGAGATCGAGAATGTGTTGATGCGCATAGCTGTGGAAACATTACAACAGCTTTGTATGACAGGTGCAGAATCTCTGAGTCTAGTCAATGCACGAGTCTTCCGGAAGTAGTGTCAAGTGTCTTGTGTGCTGAGTCAGTGGAAGTCTGATGTGGGAAATGAGAAACATTGAATTGATAGACACTTGGTGCATTATGTGAAATAGAACGACTCTTGAAAATATTGTGAAATGTATGATTTCTTGGCGATCAGGTGAAGGGAATGAGAAACTCTATAGTTTTACGTGGGTATCTTGAATTTGTTTTATCTTGATTTTAATGTTCATATTTAAACTCTCTTTAAAATATCTAGCTTACCCTGCGTGTTCTGCTCTATGGCTCTTTTTCTCTTAAAACTGTGATGATCGTGTAATTTTTACACGGGAGCAGATGATCTTCCAGGAAGTAGAGCTCCTTAGAGAGTGGTCGCCGGGGAGGAGATCGCCTGTTTCTATCTCTTGGTGTTGATCGCCGGATTTATGTCCTGATAGCAGATCGCCTGTTTAGGGGTCTTCTGTTAGGAGATCGCCGGTTTATGTATGGAGACCGCCGTTTTCGTTGTATTTGATTGATTTTGTTAAGTTTTGAAAAACATTTGACTGGTGATGTATTAAACTCCCTGTGAGGAGCAACTTCAGTACTTATATATATAATTATGTTCTCTTCAACATTATTTGTTACCTTCATTTTCATTATATACATATGAATAGTATTTTGGCGGGATGTTACAACAAGGGCTATCCTTACTTCCTAAAGAGAAACAACAGGTTTGTATTGATTGATGAGTGTGAGGAATCATTCCTCAAGCTGAAAGAGTATCTGGCCAGTCCCCCAGTGTTGTGCAAGCCATTGCTAGGTACTCCATTCCGCCTGTACTTTGTCATCACGGAGCGGGCGATCAATTCGGTCCTCGTCCATAGAGAAGGCAGTGCTAGCTATAGTATTTTCAGCACGGAGGCTCCGACATTATTTTCAAAGTTTCACTATCATTGTGATGACGGACCTCCCCATTTGCAAGGTCTTGCAGAAGCCTGATGTAGCTGGGAGAATGGTCCGCTAGGCAGTTAAGTTATCTGAATTCAGGTGCTGTTTGAGCCCAAAGGGCCAATCAAGGTCCAAGTTTATGCCGATTTTGTAGTGTTGTCCTCGGAAGCCACACGGCAAGGAGAGGCAGACTTCAGATGGGTACTCTCGGTAGATGCGTCATCGAACCAGCAGGGCAGCGGTGCTGGAGTAATCTTGGAGGGTCCAAGTGGGGTCTTGATCGAGCAAGCCCTGCATTTCGCCTTCAAGGCCAGTAACAACCAAGCAAAATATGAGGCTTTTATCGCAGGAATGATGCTAGCTAAAGAGATGGGTGCGGAATGTCTGTTGGCCAAGAGTGATTCACTATTGATAACAGGGCAGGTGACGGGTGAGTACCAGGCCAAGGACCCCAGATGGCCGCTTACCTCGAGTATATGGAGCTCCTAAAGAGAACTTTCATAGCGTTCGAGTTGCTACATGTCCCCCGAGAATAGAGTGCCAGAGTTGACTTGCTGGCAAAGCTCGCTAGCACAGGCAAGGGGGGTAGGCAGAGGACAGTCATACAGGAGACTCTTAGAGCACCTTGAACAGCCACAGACAACATGGGTGATGTTCAGATGATAGGCATTTCAGAAGGAAGAAAAAGAAGTCACAGGTCGCTAAGCAAGGTGACGCTGAGAACACCCCGCATAAGCACATATGGTCCGCCAGAGGAGAGATCGTCACAGGTTCACCTGGTTGATGAAGGGGAAACCTGGATGACCCCTGTTCTAGCTGGTTGACTCTCCTGTCGGTTGACTCCAATGACAATCTCGCACCCTCTTCTTCCTTCTCAGGTTTCTGCTTCGCTGGATCGAAACACTCTATACCTGCAAAGACAAAGGGGCGCCCTAGAGGCTGTTTGCTCTCTGATGCTCAAGTTAATACTGGGGCTAAGAAACAATCTGTATGTGTGTAACAGTTCTAGTCTCAAGACCTTTGTACCTTCTTAGGGTTTCTTACTGTTGTTTATATAATCTAGGGTTTCCCCTGTCTCTGTTACCCGCATTTAGGGTTTCAGTAGGAATGTCGTTGCGCCGCTATTACCCAGTCTTAGTGTAATCTAGCGCGTCAAGCTTCCTTTGCTGGAGTGCAACCTCTCACTGTATGGCCACCTGGGTACCACCTTGTGCATCTAATTCTGGGGCCATCCGTTTTAGGGGTGCCCTAACTGTTCAGGTGCAATGCATGCAATCTGCCCCTGGGAAACTATAAGGACCTAGAAAATTTTATTGGAATGAAAGTGACATATTTTAAGTGAATTCTAAGTATGTTTTTATTTAAAATATAAAGGAAGGAAAGTGTAGCTTAGAAGTCTACGAGATCGCCGTTGTTGAAGACGGAGGCGACCTCCGACTTCTCTGGTACATAATCGCCAATCGCCTATGGTGCACATGCCGAAAGTGCACTCAGTATGTGGTCAAGATACTGGATCAACCATAGTTGTAAGGACCTGTAAAATTAAATTGGAATAAAAGGAATATATTTTAAATGAATTCTAAGTATGTTTTTATTTAAAATAAAAAGGAAGGAAAGTGTAGCTTAGAAGACTATGAGATCGCCTGGTTAATACATAATCGCCTGTCGCCTAGACTACACATGAACGCCAATCGCCTGTAGTGTACATGATCGCCAATCGCCTATGGTGCACGTGATCGCCGAAAGTGCACTCAGTATGTGGTCAAGATACTGGATCAACCATAGTGGGTTCCAAAAACCACGCGTATCAAGGTGTGGGTTAAGCCTTAGATACGCTGTGCATGCGAAGCTCTATGCTTGAGCATAAGAAATCGTCCTTAGTGTTGCATGCATGGGCGCACGAGGAGTAGTGCTGATCTACTCTTGGAAATGTGAAGCTACCGACGTCACCAAGTCATGTGGAGATGATACCTTGGACGTAACATAGTGGGATGAAGAACCTTCAGCAAGGCGTGGCGATGTGTCGTCGGACAACGCCAGGGCGCGAGGCATACGGGCATCGCCAGGGTGCGAGGCAGGCGGGCATCGCCAGGGCGAGACATCGGTCGTCTCCCAGGGAGAGACATCGGTCGTCCGCCAGGATGAGACATTGGTGGATAGTCATCGCGTGAGGTCGTGTTATCGGTGGATAGTCATCGCGCGAGCGGTCATCGGTGGAAGGTTATCGCGCGATGTCGAGTTTCACACAGATAAGGTGGGACCCAGACTCCCAGCATGAGACGTCCTGCACGCGCGACACGTAGACAAAAAGGGTGGTTCAGAATAGTGACATCAGAGAGTTGGCATGCGCAGAGAGACACGTGGCCGTACTGTTCAGGGAAGCGTGCACGCAAGCTTTCCTGCAGAGTGGGTGGTGGCAGTGGCAATTGTGGACAAGTTGGTTTAGATTCAAAAACTCACTTCCTGAGAGACAAAGAACGTTGTTGTGGTTCGAAAGTGATAGAGTGAGTTAGTCTTCATCCTTTTCCTTCCTCTCTTTCACTCTGCGATTCAGGCCTTCTCACGTCCCAGCTTGGCTACCGGCGACTGCCATAGAGCACTTGGGAAGGTTCTCTGCAAGTTCCCAATCAAGCCTTAAAACAGAGTTAAGGCATCTTTAAGCTTCGGGGGGTTTTGGAGCTCTTGGTGTTTTACGCTAGTCCAGGTAAGGGAAGCTAGCATTTTCGTTTATAAAAACGTTAGGCGAGTAGGTTCTGAAGTGAGGGCGACGTGGTCGCTGGTTTTCATATTCTTTTTCACGATGCTCTGTTTTTATGTGTGGGGCGACGTGATCGCCGGTTTTAAATGTTGATTTCGAACTCTCCTATTTTAGTGTCGTTTGAAAGTGTTTGAGATTGAAATGTGATATTCGAAAATCTAAACCGTGGAATGATTGTTGCTGTGATTGGAATCGTTCATTTAAGTGTTATATGATGTGAATGTGGGATCAAGACATAGTATTTTCAGGAAAGGAAATACTGTGTTGAGATTGGTTATGAGGTGTATTGATTAGTGAGTATCCTGTGAATGAGACGATCCTGACTCTGCTGATATGACGGAGTCACATAGATGAAGTCATTCAGTTGGTGAGAGTCGAAGGAGGTCCATATGTATGGGTAAGTCATTTGAAAGATAACTGACTTGACCTGTTATATAGATTAACCCTGTCATACTGTGAGAGTGATGAGATTGAGATCGAGATTATGTTGATGCGCATGGCTGTGGGAACATTACAGCAATGAAGTATGACAGGTGCAGGTCTCTGGATGCTAAGTTCAACGCACGAGTCTTTCGGAAGTAGTGTCAAGTGTCTGTGTGTGATGAGTCAGTGGAAGTCTGACGAGAGAAATGAGAAGCTTTGAAATTGATAGACACTTGATGGAGTATGTGAATTGAACGACTCTTGAGGAAATTGTGAAATATGTGATTACTTGATGGTCATGTGAAGGGAATGAGAAAGTTGATGGTTTTACGTGGGTGTCTTAAATTTGTTTTATCTTGATTTTAAAGTTTCATATCTAAATTCTCTTTCAAATATCTAGCTTACCCTGCGTTTTTGTTTTGTGGATGTTTTCTTGAACCTGTGATGATCGTGTATAATTTACACGGGAGCAGATGATGTTGCAGGAAGTAGAGTTCCTCAGTGAGTGGTCGCCGGAAGGAGATCGCCTGTTTCTGTTTCTGTTAGGCGATCGCGTGTTTTCTGTTTTCTGTTAGGAGATCACCTGTTTTTTGTTAGGAGATCGCCTGTTTTTCTATTTTGCTGTATTTTGTTTAAGTTTGGAAAACTGACTGGTTATGTATTAAACTCCCTGTGAGGAGAAATTTCATTATACATATATATATACATATGTTTACTTCGATATTATTGTTTTACCTTTATTTCATTTTATAAATATGAAAAGAATTTGACGGGATGTTACATTAATGGTATCAGAGCAGTTCGTCCTTAGGATGACCTGAGGAGAGTGGGTTCATTGTGTTTCTTCTGCTATTTGAGTCTTAATCAAAGCTATAGTGAAAGGTTTTCAAATGTTTTCTGATTGAAATCTTGTTTGTGCTTTAGTAGATATAGGCTCTAAATGAAAAATTTTAGTATTAAGAGTGAAAGGATCTTGATAAAGTAGTGAGGGTGCACACTCATAACTGAATCGAGATGTTCTCAATCTTAATTCTAAAAGTTTGATGTTGAGCATATATCCACTTCTGGTGTGTTTTATCCCAATTATTAAGTGTGGTGATGTTTGACTGGTAGTTTGTACCCATGACTGTTCAGTGTTATGCTTTCTATTTTTGAGCATTATGATTTTGTTGATGAACTCAAATTCTAAATGACTTTGAGATGCTGACCTTTGTAAGGTCTAGATGTTACCTCCTGAATGGATTGATTTCTTATCGATCTCATTCTTATAGTTGTAGGGAATATAGAAACCTGTAGTTTCAAAATCTGAAACGAAGAAAGATGGCTCGTAGACCTCCTACCCCTCCCCAACTGTTCCGGTCGGTCATCGGTAGTCGATGACATCAACAGCAGTTGACCACGTGGACCATTCACAGGGTAACACGTGGTAGAGGATAGCAGGCGAATCAGGGAGGCGATCACTCAGAATGGTAATCGCCTCTCGCCTGTGATGTTGAGTAATCGCCTCTCGCCTGTGATGTTGAGTAATCGCCTATCGCCTGTGATGTTGGGTAATCGCCTATCGCCTTGAAGATGAGTAATCGGTCATCGCCGGTAAGGATCAGTAATTGCCCAGATTGCACATGATCGCCGTGTGTTAAGGTTGGGAGATCAGGTGGTCATCAAGTCGCCGAAAGAGCACATCGCCGGGTGTTTGAGAAGACTTGGCAAGCACTTGTTGTATGGTCTAAGTACAGAGGATAAGTGGCATATCTGCCACCATGTGTAGTGTGAGCTGCAATGCCCAGGGTTAACCAGCTCGCCATGTTAAGGTTGTGCCCAGAGTAGCCTGTGTACTAAGCTACTCCCTGTGTGGATAACTTAGTCGCAGGGGCACAGTGGAAGTAACGTTTCAGCTGCAGACACTCCAGATGATGACACGTGTACGACCAGATGTTATCCACATGTCAGGAGGAATAACCGTCAGGAGAGAGAAAGACTCAGGTATATATACAAACTCTTAACGAAATTAGAGGGAGGTTTTTTGAGATTCTCATAGCCCACACATCTGAGAGTTTCAGTCACACATGGGTCTCACAGAGAGATTCAGATATAGTTTTGGTGTTCCTGTTGCCTGACTTGAGCGTTGAAGCTACAACGGCCGCGAGAGGCGCCGTCTGTGTGTTTTGCAGGCAGTGTTTGGAGCTCCGGCGGTGGTTCTTGGAGCGTTCCTGCAGAACAGAGGGCTAGACGAAGGAGTGACGAGGCAGTCCTCCACGTTCGAGTCAAGCGGCCAGAACACCAACCTTCTTCGGAAATGAGCCATATTGCCAAGGCTATAGAGATGATGGCAAGTGCTATCCAACAACAGAATACGGTAATGGCTCAGATTCATCAGGCTGTAATGCATAATTGGGAAACTGCTCGGTCGGCTGAAACAGCTTCCCACGTCGGTCAGCCTCAGGAACAGATGGGACTGACCGAGTTCATGAGGCACAACCCACCCAAGTTCAGTGGGAATGCTACCCCTGATCAAGCAGATCAGTGGATCAGGGAGTTTCATGCCTTAGTGGAGAAGGCAAAGGTGGTGGAGACCCTAGAGAGGAGTGATTCCAGGGTAATCAGATCACACCCAGGGGGTTCCTCCACTAGGAAGGCCAAGGTGCAGCACCCACAAAGCAAGCCTTATGCGAGACCTCCACCACATCAGGCAGGAGCAGTTCCGCCCCAGTTTCAGCAGCAACAACCATGGAGACCAAGATGTTTCCATTGTGGTGGACCACACACGCCCAATGTGTGCCCCAAGAAGGCTTCAGAGAGAAGGTGTTTTGCATGTCAAAAGACGGGACACATTGCTAGAGATTGTCCTACCCAGAATAGGATGACTCAACCCGTTGGTCCTCAGCAGTTGAGGAATGGAGGCAGTAGACCTCAAGCAGCAGGGAGGGTGTTTGCCATGACAGGAGCAGAGGCGTCTCAGTCAGGTAACCTAGTGCAAGGTGTTTGTTTTATAGCTGGTAGAGGTGGAAAAGCCTTGTTTGATTCTGGAGCGACACACTCCTTTGTGTCAAGCCTGTGTGTAGCCGAGTTGGGCCTTCTAGTGAAGGAGTTACCGTTTGAACTGTTGGTCTCTACACCTGCGTCAGGACAGGTGTTGACCTCTACAGTTTGCCCTGAATGTCCAGTGATAGTAGAGGGACGCAGGTTCAAAGTAAACTTGATCTGCCTACCTCTTCAGGACCTGGATGTTATCCTGGGAATGGATTGGCTATCTGCCAATCACGTTCTCATAGACTGCGGTAGTCAGAAAATAGCGTTTCCAGACCTCCAAGAGTCAGATGTGATATCTGCTCAGCATGGGTGGTCGGAGTTGGAAAAAGGGGCGAGGTGCTTCGTGATCCTAGCTCGGTTGGAAGTGAAGAATGAAGAGGACGTAAGCAGGATACATGTGGTGAAAAATTTCATGGATGTATTTCCAGAAGAAGTACCTGGATTACCTCCTAAGAGAGAAGTGGAATTCTCTATTGATTTGGTACCTGGAGCTGGACCAGTGTCAATGGCACCTTACAGGATGGCTCCAGCCGAGTTGGTAGAATTAAAGAAGCAAGTGGAAGAGTTGTTGGAGAAAAAATTCATCAGACCCAGTGTATCTCCATGGGGGGCTCCAGTGCTCCTAGTTAAGAAAAAGGATGGAGGGTCTCGGCTGTGTATGGATTACAGGCAGTTGAACAAGTTGACCATCAAGAACAAGTATCCTCTACCTAGAATTGATGATTTGATGGATCAATTACATGGGGCCTCGATGTTCTCAAAGATTGATCTGAGATCGGGGTACCACCAAATTTTGGTAAAAGCTGAAGATGTTCAAAAGACAGCATTTAGGTCTCGTTATGGGCACTATGAGTATGTGGTGATGCCGTTTGGAGTAACAAATGCTCCAGCTCTGTTCATAGACTACATGAATAGGATTTTTCGCCCTTTCTTGGATAAGTTTGTGGTAGTCTTCATAGACGACATACTCATTTATTCAAGGACCGAGGAAGAACATGAAGAACATCTGAAGACAGTATTGGAGATCCTGAGGGAGAAGCAATTATATGCCAAGTTCTCTAAGTGTGAGTTCTGGTTGAAAGAAGTCAACTTCTTAGGACATGTAATATCTGCCCAGGGGATCTCGGTGGATCCAGCCAAAGTGGAGGCAGTGCTTCAGTGGGAACGTCCTAAGACAGTTACTGAGATAAGGAGTTTTGTGGGCTTAGCAGGCTACTATCGGAGGTTCATTGAGGACTTTTCCAAGGTAGTGGCTCCTTTAACACAGTTGACCCGCAAGGATCAACCTTTTGCTTGGACCGACCGATGTGAGCAGAGCTTCATGGAACTAAAGGAAAGGTTGACCAGTGCTCCAGTGCTGGTGATCCTAGATGTAGGAAGACCTTTTGATGTCTACTGTGATGCTTCACATCAGGGTTTGGGATGTGTTTTGATGCAAGAGAAAAGAGTGGTTGCATATGCTTCAAGGCAACTCAAGGTTCATGAGAGAAACTATCCTACTCATGATTTGGAGTTGGCGGCTGTGGTGTTTGCCTTGAAGATTTGGAGGCACTATTTATATGGAGCTCGGTTTCAGGTGTTTAGTGACCACAAAAGCCTGAAATATCTATTTGATCAGAAGGAGTTAAATATGAGACAAAGGAGATGGATGGAGTTCCTAAAAGACTATGACTTCCAACTGATATATCATCCGGGGAAGGCCAATGTAGTGGCAGATGCTTTGAGTAGAAAATCAATACAAGTAGCCACCATGATGATGGAAGAGCAGAAACTGATCGAGAAATTCAGAGACTTAAACCTTGGGGTAGAATTTCATGTAAATCACATTAGTTGTAGTAAGCTGGCTATAACTAATGACTTCCTTGGAGTGATAAAGGATAAGCAGTTGGAGGACCCTAGTCTGAAGCGTACTGTGGAGTCACTAGGGACCGACCAGGCTAAAGACTTTGTGATGGGCGATGATGGGATCTTGAGATTTAATGGCAGAATTTGCATACCTGCAAATGAAGAGTTGAAGAAGATGATCCTAGAGGAAGGTCACCGGAGTCGCCTTAGCCTACATCCAGGCATGAACAAGATGTACCATGACTTGAAGGAGTCATTTTGGTGGTCGGGCATGAAGAAGGACATCGCCCAGTATGTGACTACCTGCTTGACGTGCCAGAAGGCAAAGGTAGAGCATCAAAGACCTGGCGGTTTGTTACAGCAATTGGATATCCCTGAATGGAAATGGGACAGCATCGCCATGGATTTTGTTACCCATTTACTCAGATCGGTAAAGGGTCATGATGGAATCTGGGTCATCATGGATCGGCTGACGAAGAGTGCTCACTTTCTCCCGATGAATATGAGGATGCCTATGGCCAAATTGGCACAGCTGTACATCAGAGAAATTGTGAGGTTGCATGGAGTGCCTTCCAGCATTGTTTCGGATAGAGATCCCAGGTTCACTTCACGATTTTGGCAGACCTTACAAGATTGCTTGGGAACTAAGTTGAGAATGAGCTCGGCATATCATCCTCAAACAGATGGACAGTCAGAGAGAACGATCCAGTCCTTGGAAGATCTGCTGAGGACGTGTGTCTTGGATCAATTGGGAAGTTGGGATGAGGTGTTGCCGCTGGTGGAGTTTACTTATAATAACAGTTACCACGCCAGTATTGGGATGGCACCATATGAAGCCTTGTATGGAAGGAAATGCAGAACTCCATTGTACTGGTACCAGGAGGGCGAAACAGTATTGGTTGGACCAGAGTTGATTCAGCAGACGGCCGAGAAGGTGCAACAGATAAAAGACAGAATGAGAGCATCTCAAAGTAGGCAGAAATCCTATGCAGATCAGAGGAGAAAACCTCTGGACTTTGCTGCTGGAGACCATGTGTTCATGAGAGTGACACCAACCAAGGGTGTAGGACGGGCGATCAGATCAAAGAAGTTGTCCCCTAAGTTCGTGGGACCATATCAGATCTTAAGGAGGATTGGTCCAGTGGCTTATGAGATCGCCCTACCTCCCCATTTAGCGAATCTGCATAATGTCTTTCACGTATCACAGCTGAGGAAGTACATGGCAGACCCTAGTCATGTGCTGGAAGTGGACGATGTGCAGATCAGGGATGACTTGTCCTTTGAAGCGAAACCAGTCAGGATTGACGATCGGCAAAGTAAACAGCTCAGAGGCAAGACCATCAAGATGGTGAAAGTGGTGTGGGATGAGAGATCGGGTGATTCAACTTGGGAGTTAGAAGAACCCATGAGAGAAGCCTATCCATACCTCTTTTCCTTGTAATTCAATTTCCGAGGACGAAAATTTTTCTTGTTAGGGAGAATGTAAGGACTTGTAAAATTAAATTGGAATAAAAGGAATATATTTTAAATGAATTCTAAGTATGTTTTTATTTAAAATAAAAAGGAAGGAAAGTGTAGCTTAGAAGACTATGAGATTGCCTGGTTAATACATAATCGTCTGTCACCTAGACTACACATGAACGCCAATCGCCTGTAGTGTACATGATCGCCAATCGCCTATGGTGCACGTGATCGCCGAAAGTGCACTCAGTATGTCGTCAAGATACTGGATCAACCATAGTGGGTTCCAAAAACCACGCGTATCAAGGTAGGGGTTAAGCCTTAGATACGCTGTGCATGCGAAGCTCTATGCTTGAGCATAAGAAATCATCCTTAGTGTTGCATGCATGGGCGCATGAGGAGTAGTGCTGATCTACTCTTGGAAATGTGAAGCTACCGACGTCACCAAGTCATGTGGAGATGATACCTTGGACGTAACATAGTGGGATGAAGAACCTTCAGCAAGGCGTGGCGATGTGTTGTCGGACATCGCCAGGGCGTGAGGCATACGGGCATTGTAACATCCCGCCAATTTCATTGCATAATTATAAAATGAAGTAGAGATAAAATAATAATGTTGAAGTGAACATAATTATATATATATGTAATGAAGTTTTCTCCTCGTAGGGAGTTTAATACATAATCTGCCGGTTTCCAAAAACGTAAACTAAATACAACAAAATAAATAAAAACAGGCGATTCCCCAACAGGATAGGCGATCTCCCATCAGGAAAGGGCGATCTCCTATCAGAAAAGGGCGATCTCCTATCAGACAACATAAAAAGGGTGATCGCCTAACAGAAATATATATGGGCGATCTCCTCCCGGCGACCACTCACTGAGGAGCTCTACCACCTGCAACCTCGTCTGCTCCCGTGCAAAATACACGATCATCACAGTTTAAGAGAAAACAGCCACAGAGTAAAACAAAAGAAAGGGATAAGCTAGATGTTTTAAAAGCTTTTAAATCAATAGTAAACATAAAGCTTCACACCATTCATGATCCATATCAATTACAACCATCAACATTGCCATATTCCACATACTCGTCAAGTGTCCATTTGCTACTTTCAGTATTCAAGATTCACACGTCAGACTTTCCACTGACTCACAATGCCTAGACACATGACTCTACTTCCGGATTTACTCGTGCGTTGACTCAGGCTCAGAGATCTGCACCTGTCATACCATACCACTGTGAAATCCACACAGGGTCGCTGTGAAATCCACACAGCCATGCGCATATATAATCTCAATGTCATTAACTCTCCCGGTATGACAGGGTTAATTCATATAACAGGCCGAGCTCGTTCTTTTTCACACTACTCGCCCATTCATATGAACCTCCTCCGACTCTCCACAACTGAATAACTTCATCTACGTGATTCCATTATATCAGCAGAGTCAGGATATCTCCTTCTAGACAAGCCCCTAGTCAATACACCTACACACGATCTTACACGGTATTTCCTTTCCTGAAAATACTATGCCTTGATCCCACATTCACAACATTCAAAACATCATACCACTCAAATGAATGATTCAAATCACAGCAACAATCATTTCAAAGGTTCAGATTTCGAGTATCACATGCATTCCACCTTTAAATCTCAAACATCTTCTAACAACACAAAAAACAGGGGAGTTCGAAATCTGTATTTAAAACCGGCGATCCCGTCGCCCAAACACATAACAACAGAACATCCTGAAAAAGGGGTTTAAAACCGGCAACCACGTCGCCCAACCACATAGAACAGAGCATTGCGAAAAGAAACATGAAACCGGCGACCACGTCGCCCTCACTTCAGAAACAGCTAATCTATGGCTTGTATTGAAAATGAAGGCTAGCTTCCCTTACCTGGACTTGCGCAAAACACCAAGAACTCCAAAACCCAACGAAGCTTAAAAGATGTTTTCACTCTGTTTTTGCGTCTGGTTTGTAGGACTTGCAGAGAACTTCCCAGGTGCTCTAATGGTAGCCGTCGCTCGTCGTACTTTTGGGTGAAGGTGCCTGAATCGCAGTCGAAGGAGAGAAAAGGAGAAGAAGGGAGGTAAACACACTCTTTCGCTCTTGAACCACTGCAACGTTTTTCCTTCTCTCAGAAGTGGGTTTTTGCATCTTAAACTAACTTGTCCACAAAAGCCGCTGCCACCACCCACTCTGCAGGGAAGTTTGCGTGTACGCTGCACTGAACAGTACGACTAAGCGTGCCTCTGCGCAGGCTAACACTCTAAGGTCACTATTCTGAACCACCCTTTTTTTCTACGTGGCGCGCGTGCAGGACGTTTCATGCTGGGAGTCTGGGTCCCACCTTCTCTGTGTGCAACTCGACATCGCGCGATAACCTTCCACCGATGACCGCTCGCGCGATGACTATCCACTGAGGTCTCATACTGGCAAACGACCGATGTCTCTCCCTGGAAGACGACCGATGTCTCTCCCTGGGAGACGACCGATGTCTATCTCTGGCGACGCCCACATGCCTCTCGCGACCCGGCGATGCCTGCATGCCTCGCGCCCCGACGACGCCCGCATGCCTCTCGCGCCCCAGCGTTGCCCGCTTGCCTCGCGCCCCGGCGTTGCGCGCCTGCCTCGCGCGCCCTGGTGACGTCCACATGCCTCGCGCCCTGGCGATGCCCGCATGCCTCGCGCGCCCTGGTGACGTCCACATGCCTCGCGCCCTGGCGATGCCCGCATGCCTCGCGCGCCCTGGTGACGTCCACATGCCTCGCGCCCTGGCGATGCCCGCATGCCTCGCGCGCCCTGGTGACGTCCACATGCCTCGTGCCCTGGCGATGCCCGCATGCCTCTCGCGCCCTGGTGACGTCCACATGCCTCGCGCCCTGGCGATGCCCGCATGCCTCGCGCGCCCTGGTGACGTCCACATGCCTCGCGCCCTGGCGATGCCCGCATGCCTCTCGCCCCCTGGCGACGTCCACATGCCTCGCGCCCTGGCGATCATGTGTAGTAGACGACCGGCGATTAAGTACTAACTAGGCGGTCTCATAGTCTTCTAAGCTACACTTTCCTTCCTTTTTATTTTAAATAAAAACATACTTACAATTCATTTAAAATATATCCCTTTTTATTCCAATTCAATTTTACAGGTCCTTACAGGCATCGCCAGGGCGCGAGGCAGGCGGGCATCGCCAGGGCGAGACATCGATCGTCTCCCCGGGAGAGACATCGGTCTTCCGCCAGGATGAGACATCGGTGGATAGTCATCGCGCGAGGTCGTGTTATTGGTGGATAGTCATCGCGCGAGCGGTCATCGGTGGAAGGTTATCGCGCGATGTCGAGTTTCACACAGATAAGGTGGGACCCAGGCTCCCAGCATGAGACGTCCTGCACGCGCGACACGTAGACAAAAAGGGTGGTTCAGAATAGTGGCATCAGAGAGTTGGTATGCGCAGAGACACACATGGCCGTACTATTCAGGGAAGCGTGCACGCAAGCTTTCCTGCAGAGTGGGTGGTGGCAGCGGCAATTGTGGACAAGTTGGTTTAGATTCAAAAACTCACTTCTGAGAGGAAAAGAACGTTGCAGTGGTTCAAGAGTGACAGAGTGAGTTTACCTTCATCCTTCTATTTTCTCTCCTTCGCGTTGCGATTCAGGCATCCTCAAGCACCACTACGATGAGTGACGACTGCCCTTGGACACCTGGGAAGTTCTCTGCAAGTTCTCCAAACCGGACGCTAAAACAGAGTTAAGGCATCTTTAAGCTCCGGTGGGTTTTGGAGCTCTTGGTGTTTTGCGCAAGTTCAGGTAAGGGAAGCTAGTATTTTCGTTTATAAAAACTTTAGGCGAGTAGGTTCTGAAGTGAGGGCGACGTGGTCGCCGGTTTCATATTCTTTTTCATGATGCTCTGTTTTTATGTGTGGGGCGACATGATCGCCGGTTTTAAATGTTGATTTCGAACTCCCCTGTTTTAGTGTCGTTTGAAACTGTTTGAGATTGAAATGTGAAATGCATGCGATATTCGAAAATCTGAACCTTGGAATGATTGTTGCTGTGATTGGAATCGTTCATTTAAGTGTTATATGATGTGTTGAATGTTGTGAATGTGGGATCAAGACATAGTATTTTCAGGAAAGGAAATACCGTGTTGAGATTGGTTATGAGGTGTATTGATCAGTGAGTATCCTGTGAATGAGACGATCCTGACTCTGCTGATATGATGGAGTCACATAGATGAAGTCATTTAGTTGGTGAGAGTCGAAGGAGGTCCATATGTATGGGTAAGTCGTTTGAAAGATAACTGACTTGACCTGTTATATGGATTAACCCTGTCATACTGTGAGAGTGAGGATATTGAGATCGAGATCGAGATTATGTTGATGCGCATGGCTGTGGGAACATTACAGCAATGAAGTATGACAGGTGCAGGTATCTGGATGCTAAGTTCAACGCACGAGTCTTCCGGAAGTAGTGTCAAGTGTCTGTGTGTGATGAGTCAGTGGAAGTCTGACGTGAGAAATGAGAAACTTTGAAATTGATAGACACTTGATGGAGTATGTGAATTGAACGACTCTTGAGGAAATTGTGAAATATGTGATTACTTGATGGTCATGTGAAGGGAATGAGAAAGTTGATGGTTTTTACGTGGGTGTCTTAAATTTGTTTTATCTTGATTTTAAAGTTTCATATCTAAATTCTCTTTAAAATATCTAGCTTACCCTGCGTTTTTGTTTTTTGGATGTGATCTCGCCGCAGACTCAAGCGTGGAGATATTGCCTCGCCACTCTTTCGTTTGACTTTCTATCTGCTGCGCGCTCTGCAAGGAGGCTCCAGGAACCTTCACCGGAACTTCGAATGGTGCCTGCAAAACACACAGACGGCGCCTCTAGCGGCCGTTGTAGCTCCGACGCTCGAGTCAGGCAATGGGAACACCAAAAGGTCTCTCTTAGGTTTCTCTGTGTGAGACCGTGTGTGTGTGCCCTCAGTCCTCTTTGATTCGAAGACTGAGTGCTCTTGGATTTGTGTTGTGTATCTGAGGTCAAGATTGCCTACCTGGTTTGGTGTTCTTCTTCCTCATATAAACCCTGCGTAGCCCCTACAGGCTACCTCTAGGTTCACTTAATTACCCTGCAGTGCCGTTTCCACTCCCCAGGGTGCTTTGCGTGCCAGCCTTCTTCACTTGAGTGCCAGGTCTGACAGGGGAGGCCGCGTGGGTCCCTCTCGACCCCTCGACTTCTGTGCCTACCTGCCTTACCTATTCTCTGGGAACATCTTCACCATCCACGTGGCAGACACGCAACCCCACTGGGAGACTCTAACTTTGATGGGTTCTCTTCCAGCAGGATTCTGCACTTGACTGCGCCTTCTCATCTTCATGCGTGGTCGTTTCGTGACTAAGGCCATTCACTGTCTCTGAGTGTTTTGCTGATCATCGATTGCGTTGTTCACATCGCGCGGCCGATGCCACCTCAACACACACCGATGACCGAGGTGCTTCTTCACATCCTCGTGTTCTACTTATGGAATCAGGCGAGGTCCTTGAGCAACGTTCTTGCTGGGAGCCTGGGTCCCAGTTTAACACGTGTTGACAAGGAGCCCCCGACGACTGATCATTCTCCATGCACCGATGACTGATCACAATGCATGTACCGATGACAGATCACTCTGAACGCACCGACGACTGATCGGTGCTTCGTCCCTTCTCGCGCTCTTCTTCCAGGCGCTCAAGTAGGAACTGATCTGCTGGTAGCGGTCACTCGGGAGCTGACCACTGATCGCCGTTCTTGAAGGATCTCCACCCTTGTTCATCTGCTTTTTCGTGCCACGCGTCACTCTGTTGACGTCATAGACTACCGATGACCGACCGGATCACAAGCCCCCCAGTCTCGAGCTGTGAACTTGTTCTCAGCGAAGAGACTAAGTGGTCTTCGTTGCCAAAGAGAAGAAGGAGCTCGAAGCTGATGTACCTGAGACCATGGCTGTTGGTGCCGAGGTTCTGATAGATGGGTTCCACGGGCTCGCAGCAGGTTCACTGCGTCTTGCCAGACCCGGACTCTACCCAATCTAGCCTCCACCACTCAGTGGCCGATGGCAGGCCCATTCCTCCTCCTTGAGCTTCTTCCCTTGCCACTTCTTCTTTTGTGTAATCTCTCTTGCTGCTACAAACTTGCATATAATCTTTCATGCATAAATTCGTGTTGGATGACTGACCTGATGGCGTCTAAATGCTTCGACTGATCGTCCAAGACCTTGTTTGGGCAAGCTTTCATACTAAGAGCTTTGCTACTGACCACCGACTAGCATGTTAGCGTACCACCGATCAGTCATCGCGCTTCATGCTTCGCATTACTTCCGCGTCACTCCAGCGCTAAGTGCATAGAGGGCCCGACCTCTGAAGTTGATGCCTGTGTTTTGGGGAAGAGGACTGCTCCTTGATAACCCCTCTTGCCTTAGCCTCGCTGTAGGAAGTTGAGGTGAGGTCTTTTTATCTCGCCTCAGCCTCGCTGTATAAAGTCGAGGTGAGGACTTTCTCTGTAGTCTTAACCTTGTTGTAAGAAGCAGAGAAAAAGGGGCTTTCTTCACTGAGTGGGTGCATGCTCCCAGGGGAGCACCAGGGGTGGCTGTCTAAGCGCACTCGCTAGGCGCATCCCTGCCTGCATGGTATCACTGTACGCCCTTTGAGTGGGCAACTCCTCTTCTTCTGGTTTGGGATCGTGCGGGGTGCATGCGCAACGTTCTCGCTGGGAGCCTGGGTCCCAGTTTAACACGTGTTAACAAGACCCCGATGATCAACCTTCTTCTGGAATCATGCGAGGTGCGTGCGTAACGCTCTCGCTGGGAACCTGGGTCCCAGCTTAACACGTGTTAGCACGACCCCGATGACCAATGGACCGACCGAGTACTTACCCCGACATGCACCGACGGCTGATCTTGCTTTGGGTGCACCGATGACTGATCGAGCTCTGCTTCTTGGTGCTTAAACGCGAAGGTGATGTCTTGCTACGGGGAAGGAGAGTTTTACTTGTTGACCCCTCTCGCTTGCCCCGAGGTCATCGACCTTTAGGTCTGGTTCCTATTGGACGTTTCTCGAAATCTTCCCTTTCCTCTCTTTGGTTTTACTAGAACTCTCGAGTTCCCAAACTTTGGCCACCTGCACTCACTCCTGGGGTGAGGAGAACATAGGTCAGTGGTCCGTGCTCGCACCTGGGGCGAGCAGGCTCCAACTGATCCCTTTGAACCTGTATTTGGGGGCAAGCAGAACTTGAAACTGGGAAACATGCGCGCACTTGTCATACTGAAATCTTTTTTATTGGGTGGCCTCGTTAAAAACCCTCTAGGGAAAAGAGTGCCCCCTAATTTGCTTAACCATTTTCAGTAAATACATTGAGTGCGCGAGAACGCATCTACTTTACAACTTAACTGAAGTAGAATTTCAAGTGCGTAGCGTTCCATGTCCTGGGGATAGGTGCTCCATCCAGAGTCTCCAGCCGATAAGCTCCATTCTCCAACGTCTCAACTACTCTATATGGACCCGTCCACTTTGGAGATAACTTGTTCTTCATCTCATTGTGGTGTGCCTTCCTCATCACCAGATCGCCCTCCTGGAAACGCCTGGGCTTCACCTTGGAATTGTGTCTCCGTTCCACTCTTCTTTTGACAGCTTCCGCACTGACCCTGGCTCCCTCTCGCACTTCGTCCAGGAGGTCCAGATTCACCTTTCGCTCCTGATTGGACTCTTCGACGATAAAGTTCAGGAATCTAGGGGAGCTCTCCTGTATCTCCACGGGGATCATAGCATCCGTCCCATAGACAAGACTAAAGGGTGTCTCTTGGGTGCTAGACTGTGGGGTGGTATGGTAGGACCATACAATTCTGGGAACCTCTTCTGCCCAATTCCCCTTGGCTTTCTCTAATCTTCGCTTCAGTCCCCTAAGCAGCACTCGGTTGGCTGACTCCACCTGCCCGTTGGTCTGCGGGTGTTCTACTGAGGTGAACACTTGCTGTATCTTCAGCTCTTCGCATATCTTTCTCAACTGATGACTGGTGAACTGAGTGCCATTGTCGGACACCAGCCTCTTGGGTACTCCGAAACGACAAACGATATTCTTCCAGACAAAATGCTCGACCTTCTGAGCGGTGATGTGGGCCACTGGTTCCGCCTCCACCCATTTTGTGAAATACTCGATGGCCACTATGAGGAACTTCATCTGTCTGATCGCCAGAGGAAAAGGTCCCAGGATGTCGATTCCCCACGTGTGAAATGGCCACGGGCTATGGATGGACTTCAACTCTTCCGGGGGCGCCTTATACCAGTCTGCATGAAGTTGGCATTGTTTGCATCGCTGAGCGTACTTCACACAGTCTTCCTTCAGCGTTGGCCAGTAATACCCTGCGCGGAGGATTCTACTTGCCAAAGCGCGACCACCGACGTGGCTCCCGCACACCCCTTCGTGCAACTCTGACATGAGTCTGGTGCATTGCTCTCCATGCACGCACATTTGTACTGGATGGGAAAAGCCAAATCTAAACAAGTTCCCATCGATTAGAGTAAACTTACACGAGCTCTTCCTTATCTTCTTTACCTCTGTTGGGTCCAGTGGGAGTACACCATCCTCTAGATACAACTGGTACGGCATTATCCACGTATCGGGCCCCTTGACAGCGCAGACTTCCATCGCCTCATCGGTTCTCGCCGGTCGCGCCCTCACCCTCGGTGCTTTCAGCGTTTCTTGAGTCAGGGACCGATGACTCGTCGCCGGACGCTCCACCGACTTGGATACTTGAAGTACTTGATTATCAGATACGAACGCTCGTGGTACCTTTAAAGTCTCTTGGATGACGGTCCTCTGTTTTCCCCCCTTGCCCGAGCTGGCCAGCTTGGCAAGCAGATCTGCTCTGGCATTTTGCTCTCGGGGCACATGTACCAACTCGAACTCATCGAAGGACGTCTTCATGAGCTGGACGTACTCCAGGTAGGCTGCCATCTGAGGATCTTTCGCCTGGAACTCCCCTGTAACTTGCCCAGTGACTAGCAATGAATCACTCTTAGCCACCAGACTTCTTGCTCCCATTTCTTTTGCTAGCAACATTCCTGCGATCAAGGCTTCATACTCTGCCTGATTGTTGCTAGCCTTGAAGGCAAAGCGAAGGGATTGTTCGATCAGTACCCCGTTCGGGCCTTCCAGAATGACTCCAGCGCCGCTTCCCTGCTGATTGGAGGAGCCATCTATTGATAAGACCCATCGGAAAACTACGCCTTCTGCAGGTGTCGCGACCGGCGACAGTTCAACCACGAAGTCGGCGAACACCTGCCCCTTGATCGGTCCTTGGGGCTCGTACTGGATGTCGAATTCTGAGAGTTCCACAGCCCACTTGACCATCCTCCCTGCTACGTCTGGCTTCTTCAACACGTTCTGGATGGGCAAGTCTGTCATGACCACTATGGTGAAGCTGTGGAAATAGTGTCTTAGCCTTCTGGCTGAAAAAACTACCGCCAGTGCTGCCTTCTCCAGGGTTTGATACCTCGTTTCCGGGCCTCGCAGTACCTTACTTACAAAATACACAGGTTTCTGAACCTGATCCTGCTCTTGTACCAGGACCGAGCTGACCGCCCTCTCTGTCACAGCAAAATACAGGCGAAGAGGGGTGCCCATTTGTGGTTTACACAATACTGGTGGGCTCGCCAGGTACTCCTTCAGCTCCAAGAAGGCTTCTTCGCATTCTGGTGTCCACACAAATCTACTGCTGCGCTTGAGACATTGGAAAAACGGATGACCCTTCTCTCCTCCAGCAGACATGAACCGTGACAAGGCGGCCAACCGACCAGTGAGCTGCTGCACCTCCTTCACCGTCGCTGGGCTCCTCATTGCCACGATTGCCGCGCACTTCTCCGGGTTCGCCTCAATTCCACGCTCCGTTAGAAGGAAACCCAAGAACTTCCCAGCCTCCACACCGAAGATGTATTTCTCAGGGTTGAGCTTCAACCCATACTTGGCGATGGTGGTGAAAAGTTCTTCCAGATCAACTACATGGTGCACCTTCTCCCACGACGTGACCACCATGTCATCTACGTATGCATGCACGTTCCTTCCAAGCATGGGCGAGAGTACCCTATCCATAAGTCTCTGATAGGTAGCTCCTGCGTTCTTCAACCCAAATGGCATTACCTTGTAGCAGTAGCAAGATCGCTCCGTCATGAAGGCAGTTTTGCACTCGTCCATGGGGTGCATCCTTATCTGGTTGTAGCCTGAGAATGCGTCCAGAAAGCTGAGGAGCTTCCCCCCTGATGCGTTGTCCACCAATGCATCTATACTAGGGAGAGGGTAGGAGTCCTTGGGGCAGGCCTTATTGAGATCAGTGAAGTCCACACACATCCTCCACTTGCCATTTGACTTCTGCACCAGTACCACGTTTGCCAGCCACTCGGGGTACTGGATCTCTCTGATATGTCCAGCAGCAAGGAGCTTCTGCGTTTCGTCATGGATCACCTTCTTCTTCTCTTCATTGAAACTCCTTCGCCTTTGGCGCACTGGCCGCGCTTCGGGGTCTCAAGCAGGTGATCAGCAACATGAAATCCCTGTGCATGGGGAGGTGATGACCATTGCGGGAGGTTTTTCCGGTGGAGGGTGTTCCAGGTCACAGAGAAGAAGGTATGCACAGTCGGTGATGGCCGTGGACTCGGTGGATGAAGGCCATTTCCCCGAGGTGGACATTACCTTCACAAGGGCTGATTTGCAAGACGTAGTACCCAACAACAACGACCCGGTGGTCATCACCCTGGTGACAGAGGGAAGACGAGTGCACAGGGCGCTCGTAGACCAAGGAAGCTCAGCGGACGTCATGTTCTGGATAACGTTCAACAAGTTACAACTGTCCCCCGATCAGTTGAGGCCATATGATGGGTGTCTGTATGGTTTCGCGGGAGACCAGGTCGAGGTGCGGGGCTACATAGAGCTGAGGACGACGTTTACCGATGGAGTGGCGTCCCGCACAGAGAAGATAAAGTTCTTGGTGGTGAATGCCCCATCTGCATACAATATCTTGTTGGGAAGACCCACGCTCAACAGGTTGGGCGCAGTGTCATCGACGAGGCACATGAAGTTGAAGCTGCCATCGGTGGAAGGGGCTGTCATTACCATCAAGTCAGATCAGGCTGAGGCTAGGCGCTGTTATGAGAACAGCCTCAAGCAGAAGAGAAGCATCTGCCATGTCACTACAAGACCGCCAGCAGGCGTGCCCCAGGACAGATCGGTGGTTCCTGGGGCACGGCCAGATCAAGTAATGGAGGATGCTATGCTGGGGGGCTCTCAGGTAGCTCAAGTCGAAGCGGAAGCAGGAAACGTGATCGATCCTCGCGAGTTAGACATCGCCAGGGCGGTCGTCGCCCACGAAAGGAGGTCCCATCCTGCTGAGGGATGGAAAGAGGTGGAGATAAGGGGAAAAAGGTTTAAGTTGGGGGAATCGCTCACTGCGGAAGACCGATCACAGATCGCCTGTGTGATTGAGAAGCACATGGGCGCTTTTGCGTGGTCAGCTTCTGACATGCCAGGAATCGACCCTGATTTCCTTTGCCACCGCCTGTCAATGGACCCCAAGGCGCGGCCAGTGCGCCAAAGGCGAAGGAGTTTCAATGAAGAGAAGAAGAAGGTGATCCATGACGAAACGCAGAAGCTCCTTGCTGCTGGACATATCAGAGAGATCCAGTACCCCGAGTGGCTGGCAAACGTGGTACTGGTGCAGAAGTCAAATGGCAAGTGGAGGATGTGTGTGGACTTCACTGATCTCAATAAGGCCTGCCCCAAGGACTCCTACCCTCTCCCTAGTATAGATGCATTGGTGGACAACGCATCAGGGGGGAAGTGTAACATCCCGCCAAAATACTATTCATATGTATATAATGAAAATAAAGGTAACAAATAATGTTGAAGAGAACATAATTATATATATAAGTAATGAAGTTGCTCCTCACAGGGAGTTTAATACATAACCAGTCAAATGTTTTTCAAAACTTAACAAAATCAATCAAATACAACGAAAACGGCGGTCTCCATACATAAACCGGCGATCTCCTAACAGAAGACCCCTAAACAGGCGATCTGCTATCAGGACATAAATCCGGCGATCACCACCAAGAGATAGAAACAGGCGATCTCCTCCCCGGCGACCACTCACTAAGGAGCTCTACTTCCTGGAAGATCATCTGCTCCCGTGTAAAATTACACGATCATCACAGTTTTAAGAGAAAAACAGCCATAGAGCAGAACACGCAGGGTAAGCTAGATATTTTAAAGAGAGTTTAAATATGAACATTAAAATCAAGATAAAACAAATTCAAGATACCCACGTAAAACTATAGAGTTTCTCATTCCCTTCACCTGATCGCCAAGAATTCACACATTTCACAATATTTTCAAGAGTTCTTCTATTCCCATAATGCACCAAGTGTCTATCAATTCAATGTTTCTCATTTCTCACGTCAGACTACCACTGACTCAGCACACAAGACACTTGACACTACTTCCGGAAGACTCGTGCATTGACTAGACTCAGAGATTTTGCACCTGTCATACTAAGCTGTTGTAATGTTTCCACAGCTATGCGCATCAACACATTCTCGATCTTAAGTTCACCATTCTCACAGTATGACAGGGTTAATCCATAGAACAGGCCGAGCTCGTTCTTTTTCACACGACTCACCCATACATATGAACCTCCTTCGACTCTCAACGCCTGAATAACTTCATCTATATGAATCCATTATCTCAGGAGAGTCAGGATAATCTCATTATAGACATCACCGATCAATGCACATCCTACACGATCTTACACGGTATTTTCTTTCCTGAAAATACTATGCCTTGATCCCACATCCACAACATTCAACACATCATACAACACTTAAATGAATGATTTCAATCACAGCAAAACTCACTCCAAGGTTCTTATTTTCGAATATCTCATTTAAATCTCAAACCGTTTTCAAAGCAACACCAAAAACAGGGAGTTCGCCAACAACGCCAAAACCGGCGATCTGGTTCAAAAACAAGGTATTTCGAAGTCTGTATATAAAACCGGCGACCACGTCGCCCAAACACATAGAAACAGAGCATTCACGAAGATGAAAACGAAAACCGGTGACCACGTCGCCCTCACTTCAGAAACAGCTAATCTATGACTTGTATTGAAAATGAAGGCTAGCTTCCCTTACCTGGACTTGCGCAAAACACCGAGAGCTTAAAACCCACCGAGCTTGAAGGATGCCTTAGCTCTGATTTCAGTGCCTGGTTTGTAGAACTTGAAGAGAACCTCTTAGGTGTTCTAAGGGCAAACGTCGCTTGTCGCACTGATGCTTGAGGTTGCCTTAGTCACAACGCAAAGGAGAGGAGAAGGGAGGGAGGAAGTTTGCACTCACTCTAACACTCTTGAGTCTATAACGCTCTTTGCCATTCCCGCAGTGGCTTTTGAATCCCAGCTTACCTGTCCACGTATGCTGCTGCTGCCACCCCTTCTGCAGGAAAGCCTGAGAACCACTGCCCTGAACAGTACGACCACTGTTCTGAACAGTACGACCACTGTTGTCGCTTGTGCATGCCAACCACTGCTCTGAACAGTACGACCGCGAGTGTCTCCTGCGCATGCCAACATTCTGATGTCACTATTCTGAACCACCCTTTTTGTCTACGTGGCGCGCGTGCAGGACGTTTCATGTAAGGACCTAGAAACTTTAATTGGAATGAAAGTGTTACATTTAAATAATTTCAGAAGATGTTATTATTTAAAATACAAAGAACTGATAAATGAAGTTTCTCAGTGGTCGGACCTCGAACGTCGCCCAAGGTCTGGGGTCAGCTGGTAGAGGTCGGTCGGCTTACCATTGCAGTAACATAGTAGTCAGGTGCGATGACTTTATCGTGAGGTAATCACGTGGATGTGCTCGAGGAAGACATGTGGATCAAGAAGAGTAAAGGAAGAAAAGTGTAGCTAAGAAGTCTCCTATGAGATCGCCTGGTTAGTGCATGATCGCCTGTCGAGTAGGTTGCACATGATCGCCTGCCGCCTATGGTGCACATGATCGCCGAAAGTGCACTCAGTATGTGGTCAAGATACTGGATCAACTAGAGTGGGTTCCAACAACCACGCGTATCAAAGTATGGGCTAAGCCTTAGATACGCTGTGCATGCGAGGCTCTATGCTTGAGCATAAGAGATCGCCCTTAGTGTTGCATGCATGGGCGCAAGAGGAGTGGTGCTCATCCACTCTTGGAAATGTGAAGCTACCGACGTCACCAAGCCATGTGGAGGTGATACCTTGGACGTAACATAGTGGGATGAAGAACCTTCAGCAAGGTGTGACGATATGACATCGGTGAGCAGTAAGGCGATGTGTTCTCGTCACACACAAGGGCGATAAGAGAACGCCAACAGGATGAGAGGAACATCGGTCATCGACCAGGATGGGAGACAAATCGGTGGTCTGCTAGGTTGAGACATCGGTTGTCTGCCAGGGTGACACATCGGTGGTCCTCCAGGATCACACATCGGTTGTCTGCCAGGATGGGGAATCAGTCATCACCGGGATGAGGCATCAGTCATCGCCGGTATGAGAGGCAGACGGTCATCGCCGGGATGAGGGACACATCGGTCATTTTCCAGGGAGAGGCATCGGTCGTCCTCCAGGATGAGCCCTCGGTGGATAGTCATCGCGCGAGCGGTCATCGGTGGAAGGTTATCGCGCGATGTCGAGTTTCACACAGATAAGGTGGGACCCAGGCTCTCAACATCAGACGTACTGCACGCGCGACACGTAGACAAAAAGGGTGGTTTAGAATAGTGACATCAGAGGGTTGGCATGCGCAGAGTCACGCGTGGTCGTACTGTTCAGAGAAACGTACACTCAGACTTCTCTGCAGAGTGGGTGGTGGCAGCGGCTTTTGTGGACAAGCTGGTTTAAGATGCAAAGACCCACTTCTAAGAGAGGGGAACGTTGCAGTTGTTCAAGAGCGAAAGAGTGAGTTTACCTCCATTCTCTCCTTCGCGCTGCGATTCTGGCACCTTCACACAAGAGTACGACGAGCGACGGCCACCATTAGAGCACCTGGGAGGTTCTCTGCAAGTCCTTCAAACCAGACGCAAAAACAGAGCCAAGGCATTCTTTAAGCTTCGTTGGGTTTCGGAGCTCCTGGTGTTTTGCGCAAGTCCAGGTAAGGGAAGCTAGCCTTCATTTTTCAATACAAGCCATAGATTAGCTGTTTCTGAAGTGAGGGCGACGTGGTCGCCGGTTTCATATTCTTTTTCGTGATACTCTGTTCTATGTGTGTTGGGCGACGTGGTCGCCGGTTTCATATTCTTTTCGTGATACTCTGTTCTATGTGTTTGGGCAACGTGGTCGCCGGTTTTAAACCCCTTTTTCATGATGCTCTGTTTTTACGCGTGGGGCGACGTAATCGCCGGTTTTAAATGTTGTCTTCGAAATCCCCTGATTTAGTGTCGCTTTGACCTTGTTTGAGATTGATATGTGAAATGCACGCGTTATTGGAAAAAGTCTGAACCTGGATACGTTTGTTGCTGTGGTTGAGATCGTCCATTTAAGTATTGTATGGTGCGTCGGGTGAATTGATGATCTTTAGCTGTCCTGTGTGGACTTTGTTTGCTGTCCTGTGTGGACTTTCCTTGCTGTCCTGTGTGGACTTTCCTTGCTGTCCTGTGTGGACTTTGCTTGCTGTCCTGTGTGGACCTTGGTTGCTGTCCTGTGTGGACTCTGGTTGCTGTCCTGTGTGGACTTTCCTTGCTGTCCTGTGTGGACTTTGCTTGCTGTCCTGTGTGGACCTTGGTTGCTGTCCTGTGTGGACTCTGGTTGCTGTCCTGTGTGGACTTTCCTTGCTGTCCTGTGTGGACTTTGCTTGCTGTCCTGTGTGGACCTTGGTTGCTGTCCTGTGTGGACTCTGGTTGCTGTCCTGTGTGGACTTTCCTTGCTGTCCTGTGTGGACTTTACAGTGGTATGGTAAGTGTCTATGTGTGTTAAATCAGTGGAAGTCCGACGTAAGAAATGAGAAACTTTATAGTTTTATGTGGGTATCTGGAATTTGTTTTATCCTGATTTTTATGTTCATATTTAAACTCTTTTTAAACCATCTAGCTTACCCCTTTTCTTTTGTATTGCTCTGTGGCTGTTTTCTCTTAAACTGTGATGATCGTGTATTTCTACACGGGAGCAGACGAGGTTGCAGGTGGTGGAGCTCCTCAGTGAGTGGTCGCCGGGAGGAGATCGCCCACATATAGTTCTGTTAGGCGATCACCCCTTTTTAAGTTGTATGATAGGAGATCGGCTGTTTTGGTCTTCTGATAGTAGATCGCCGGTTTATGTAGGGAGATCGCCGGTTTTCAATTTATTTGGCTGTATTTTGTTTAAGTTTTGGAAAAATATACTGGTTATGTATTAAACTCCCTGTGAGGAGCAACTTCATTTTATATAAACACGTATGTTCATTTAAACATTTTTGTTTTACCTTTATTTCATTTTATAATTATGAAAAGTAATTTGGCGGGATGTTACATTAATGGTATCAGAGCAGTTCGTCCTTAGGATGACCTGAGGGCTGTGGATCCATTATGTTTCTTCTGCTCATAAAATTTATTCGAGTTTTAAATAACAACTATAGTGAAAGGTTTTCAAACGTTTTTGTATTGAAATTTTGTGTGTGCTTTAGTGAATGTATGCCCTAACTGAAAATCTTAGTATTAAGAATGAGAGGATTTTGATAAAGTAGTGAGGGTGCACACTCATAACTGGATCGAGATGATTCTCAATCTTAATTCTAAAGGTTTGATGTTTAGCACATATTGAATTCTGGTGTGAGCTATTTCATTCCCTTGAGTGTCTTTGTAATTGATTGAAAATGGTTGATTGGATTGATGACTGCATACCAGTAGCTGTTCTGGTGTTTTGCTTGAGATTATAAGTATCACGATTCTGTTGATGAGCTCAAATTCTTAATGAATTTGAGATGCTGACCTTTGTAAGGTCTAGATGTTACCTCCTGAATGAATTGATTTCTTATCGATCTCATTCTTGTAGTTGTAGGGAATATAGACAACCTATAGTTTCAAAATCTGAAACAAAGAGAGATGGCACGTAGACCTCCTACCCCTCCCCAACCTTCTTCGGAAATGAGCCAAATTGCCAAGGCTATTGAGATGATGGCAACTGCCATCCAACAACAGAATGCAGCAATGGCTCAGAATCATCAGGCGGCAATGCACCATTGGGAAACTGCTCGGTCGGCTGAAACAGCTTCCCACGTCGGTCAGCCTCGGGATCAGATGGGACTGACCGAGTTCATGAGGCACAACCCACCCAAGTTCAGTGGGAATGCTACCCCTGATCAAGCAGATCAGTGGGTCAGGGAGTTGGAGAAAATCTTTAGGGCGACCTCCTGCCCTGAAGGGAAGAAATTGGTATTCGCTACCTATCTGCTATCTGGAGAAGCCGAGTTCTGGTGGATGGGAGCTCAACAGATGATGGAAGCCAGAGCTGAAGTGTTAGACTGGGAGAGTTTCAGGGTGAGATTTCTGGAAAAATACTTCCCAGATAGTGCAAGATTTGCGAGGGAAGCAGAATTCCTCAGATTGGACCAGGGGGAGATGTCAGTGAATGCTTATGCTGCTTGGTTTGAGTATCTCGCCCGATTCTATACTCAGGCGACCTCTGAGGCTTGGAGGTGTAGGAAATTTGAAGAAGGACTGAAGCATGAGCTGAAGAGGACCATAGCACCTATGTGCATAAGAGAATTTCACGCCTTAGTGGAGAAGGCGATGATGGTGGAGACACTGGAGAAGAGTGACTCTCGAGTGATCAGGTCACACCCAGGGGGTTTTTCCAGTGGGAAGACCAAGGTACAACAACAGCAGAATAAGCCTTATGCGAGACCTCCACAGCATGGGGCAGGAGCAGCACCGCCTCAGTTTCAGCAGCAACAGCCCCGGAAACTCAGATGTTCCCATTGTGGTGGACCACACACATCCAATGTGTGCCCCAAGAGAAATTCAGAGAGAAGATGCTACATCTGCCGAAAGACGGGGCACCTTGCTAGAGAATGTCCTAACGGGAATAGGGCGACTCAACCCAGTGGTTCCCCGCAGTTGAGGAACGAAGGCAGCAGACCTCAAGCAGCAGGGAGAGTGTTTGCCATGTCTGGAGCGGAGGCATCTCAGTCAGGTAACCTAGTACAAGATACTTGTTTATAGCTGGTGGATACCTTAGAGTTTTGTTTGTTTCTGGAGCGACACACTCTCTTGTGTCAAATCGGTGTGCAACTGAACTGGGCCTTCTAGTGAAGGAGCTGCCGTTTGAACGGTTGGTCTCTACACCTGCATCAGGATAGGTTTTGACCTCCCCAGTTTGCTCTGAATGTCCAGTGATAGTAGAGGGACGCAGGTTCAAAGTGAATTTGATCTGTCTACCTCTTCAGGATCTGGATGTTATCCTAGGAATGGATTGGCTACATGCCAATCGAGTTCTCACATATTGCAGTAGCCAGAAGGTGGTGTTTCCCAATCTCCAAGGGTCAGGTGCGATATCTGCTCAGCATGTGAAGTCGGAGTTGAAAGAAGGGGCGACGTGTTTTGTGATCCTAGCTGAAGGGGGGAGTGAAGAGTGAAGAGGACGTAAACAGGATACATGGGGTGAAAGATTTCATGGATGTATTTCCAGAAGAAATACTTGGACTACCTCCTAAGAGGGAAGGTTTCACGCAGAATAGGGTTGTTTTGTTGATCGGGATTTGAAAGATGAGTGTGGGAATGGAAGGTTGAAGTTAAAGGCTCCTGAACATGGCAAGATGGTGGCGTTAGAAAATGCTGGTTTAGATGCAAAATCTGGAGTGTGTCTCCAACGCTGCTGAAGGTCCAGTACGATGACTGGCTTGATAAAGAGGGACCACAGAAACTAGAGGAATGGGTCCTTTCGTCTAGAGTGGCAGCTACTGATTAATTTGGGTATGCGATGTTCAGAGCGCTTAACAGTCAAGCCATGCTCTCCTGAGCGCCATTCAGGTCGCCTACTTGGGTTTGAATCAGCAGTGTATGCCTGGTGGTATGATGGGTGGTGGGAAGGTGTTGTAACTGCAGTTAATGACAGTGGTAGAGGGATCTTCGTTGGATGGCTCTGCCTTAGAAAGTGAATCATCATCCATCCCCAAAGTTGAAGTTACTAAGAAGGTGAGCAAGAATCGTTTGGTTGGGAAACCCCTGTGGATCTGGAAAATATGAAGGGAATAACCTGGAGGGAGCCACCCTATGTCGCTCATGAGGACAAGGGTAACAACTCTAGTGGTGGATATGAGGACGAAGCTGACAACGCTGTGAAGACACTTCTGGCCTTAAATGAACACAAGGATAATAACTCTGGGGGAGGCAGTGATGATGTTGACAATGAGGAGAAGACCTTTGGAGTTGTAGTTGGAGATCATGCATTTATGAAAGTGACACCGACCAAGGGTGTAGGACGAGCTATCAGATCAAAGGAGCTGTCTCCTAAGTTAGTCGAGCCATATCAGATCTTAAGGAGGATAGGTCTAGTGGCTTATGAAATCGCCCTACCTCTCCAATGAGCAAAATCTGCATAATGTCTTTCACGTGTCACAGTTAAGGAAGTATCTTGCAGACCCTAGTCACGTGTTGGAAGTAGACGATGTGCAGATCAGGGATGACTTGTTGTTGGAACAAAACCAGTAAGGATTGACGATCAGCAGAGTAAGCAGCTCAGAGGCAAGACCATCAACGTGGTGAAGGTGGTGTGGGATGACAGATCGGGTGATACAAATTGGGAATTTGAAAGAAACCCTGAGAGAAGCCTATCCCTACCTCTTTTCCTTGTAATCCAATTTTCGAGGACGAAAATTTTTCTTGTTGGGGAGAATGTAAGGACCTAGAAACTTTAATTGGAATGAAAGTGTTACATTTAAATAATTTCAGAAGATGTTATTATTTAAAATACAAAGAACTGATAAATGAAGTTTCTCAGTGGTCGGACCTCGAACGTCGCCCAAGGTCTGGGGTCAGCTGGTAGAGGTCGGTCGGCTTACCATTGCAGTAACATAGTAGTCAGGTGCGATGACTTTATCGTGAGGTAATCACGTGGATGTGCTCGAGGAAGACATGTGGATCAAGAAGAGTAAAGGAAGAAAAGTGTAGCTAAGAAGTCTCCTATGAGATCGCCTGGTTAGTGCATGATCGCCTGTCGAGTAGGTTGCACATGATCGCCTGCCGCCTATGGTGCACATGATCGCCGAAAGTGCACTCAGTATGTGGTCAAGATACTGGATCAACTAGAGTGGGTTCCAACAACCACGCGTATCAAAGTATGGGCTAAGCCTTAGATACGCTGTGCATGCGAGGCTCTATGCTTGAGCATAAGAGATCGCCCTTAGTGTTGCATGCATGGGCGCAAGAGGAGTGGTGCTCATCCACTCTTGGAAATGTGAAGCTACCGACGTCACCAAGCCATGTGGAGGTGATACCTTGGACGTAACATAGTGGGATGAAGAACCTTCAGCAAGGTGTGACGATATGACATCGGTGAGCAGTAAGGCGATGTGTTCTCGTCACACACAAGGGCGATAAGAGAACGCCAACAGGATGAGAGGAACATCGGTCATCGACCAGGATGGGAGACAAATCGGTGGTCTGCTAGGTTGAGACATCGGTTGTCTGCCAGGGTGACACATCGGTGGTCCTCCAGGATCACACATCGGTTGTCTGCCAGGATGGGGAATCAGTCATCACCGGGATGAGGCATCAGTCATCGCCGGTATGAGAGGCAGACGGTCATCGCCGGGATGAGGGACACATCGGTCGTTTTCCAGGGAGAGGCATCGGTCGTCCTCCAGGATGAGCCCTCGGTGGATAGTCATCGCGCGAGCGGTCATCGGTGGAAGGTTATCGCGCGATGTCGAGTTTCACACAGATAAGGTGGGACCCAGGCTCTCAACATCAGACGTACTGCACGCGCGACACGTAGACAAAAAGGGTGGTTCAGAATAGTGACATCAGAGGGTTGGCATGCGCAGAGTCACGCGTGGTCGTACTGTTCAGAGAAACGTACACTCAGACTTCTCTGCAGAGTGGGTGGTGGCAGCGGCTTTTGTGGACAAGCTGGTTTAAGATGCAAAGACCCACTTCTAAGAGAGGGGAACGTTGCAGTTGTTCAAGAGCGAAAGAGTGAGTTTACCTCCATTCTCTCCTTCGCGCTGCGATTCTGGCACCTTCACACAAGAGTACGACGAGCGACGGCCACCATTAGAGCACCTGGGAGGTTCTCTGCAAGTCCTTCAAACCAGACGCAAAAACAGAGCCAAGGCATTCTTTAAGCTTCGTTGGGTTTCGGAGCTCCTGGTGTTTTGCGCAAGTCCAGGTAAGGGAAGCTAGCCTTCATTTTTCAATACAAGCCATAGATTAGCTGTTTCTGAAGTGAGGGCGACGTGGTCGCCGGTTTCATATTCTTTTTCGTGATACTCTGTTCTATGTGTGTTGGGCGACGTGGTCGCCGGTTTCATATTCTTTTCGTGATACTCTGTTCTATGTGTTTGGGCAACGTGGTCGCCGGTTTTAAACCCCTTTTTCATGATGCTCTGTTTTTACGCGTGGGGCGACGTAATCGCCGGTTTTAAATGTTGTCTTCGAAATCCCCTGATTTAGTGTCGCTTTGACCTTGTTTGAGATTGATATGTGAAATGCACGCGTTATTGGAAAAAGTCTGAACTTGGATACGTTTGTTGCTGTGGTTGAGATCGTCCATTTAAGTATTGTATGGTGCGTCGGGTGAATTGATGATCTTTAGCTGTCCTGTGTGGACTTTGTTTGCTGTCCTGTGTGGACTTTCCTTGCTGTCCTGTGTGGACTTTCCTTGCTGTCCTGTGTGGACTTTGCTTGCTGTCCTGTGTGGACCTTGGTTGCTGTCCTGTGTGGACTCTGGTTGCTGTCCTGTGTGGACTTTCCTTGCTGTCCTGTGTGGACTTTGCTTGCTGTCCTGTGTGGACCTTGGTTGCTGTCCTGTGTGGACTCTGGTTGCTGTCCTGTGTGGACTTTCCTTGCTGTCCTGTGTGGACTTTGCTTGCTGTCCTGTGTGGACCTTGGTTGCTGTCCTGTGTGGACTCTGGTTGCTGTCCTGTGTGGACTTTCCTTGCTGTCCTGTGTGGACTTTACAGTGGTATGGTAAGTGTCTATGTGTGTTAAATCAGTGGAAGTCCGACGTAAGAAATGAGAAACTTTATAGTTTTATGTGGGTATCTGGAATTTGTTTTATCCTGATTTTTATGTTCATATTTAAACTCTTTTTAAACCATCTAGCTTACCCCTTTTCTTTTGTATTGCTCTGTGGCTGTTTTCTCTTAAACTGTGATGATCGTGTATTTCTACACGGGAGCAGACGAGGTTGCAGGTGGTGGAGCTCCTCAGTGAGTGGTCGCCGGGAGGAGATCGCCCACATATAGTTCTGTTAGGCGATCACCCCTTTTTAAGTTGTATGATAGGAGATCGGCTGTTTTGGTCTTCTGATAGTAGATCGCCGGTTTATGTAGGGAGATCGCCGGTTTTCAATTTATTTGGCTGTATTTTGTTTAAGTTTTGGAAAAATATACTGGTTATGTATTAAACTCCCTGTGAGGAGCAACTTCATTTTATATAAATACGTATGTTCATTTAAACATTTTTGTTTTACCTTTATTTCATTTTATAATTATGAAAAGTAATTTGGCGGGATGTTACATTTCATGCTGGGAGTCTGGGTCCCACTTTATCTGTGTGAAGCTCGCCATCGCGCGATAACATTCCACCGATGACCGCTCGCGCGATGACTATCCTCTGGGGTCTCATACTGGCAAACGACCGATATCTCTACCTGGAAGACGACCGATGTCTCTCCCTGGAAGACGACCGATGTCTCTCCCTGGCAACGCCCGCATGCCTCTCGCGACCCGGCGATGCCTCATGCCTCGCGCCCCGACGACGCCCGCATGCCTCGCGCCCCCTGGCGACATCCACATGCCTCGCGCGACTGGCGACGTCCACATGCCTCGCGCGCCCTGGCGACGTCCACATGCCTCGCGCGACCTGGCGACGTCCAGATGCCTCGCGCGACCTGGCGATGATGTACTAACTAGGCGACCGGCGATCTCATAGCCTTCTAAACTTAACTTTCCTTCCTTTTTATTTTAAATAAAACATACATAGAATTCATTTAAAATATAACCCTTTTTATTCCAATTCAATTTTACAGGTCCTTACATTCTCCCCAACAAGAAAAAATTTCGTCCTCGAAAATTGAATTACAAGGAAAAGAGGTATGGATAGGCTTCTCTCATGGGTTCTTCTAACTCCCAAGTTGAATCACCCGATCGCTCATCCCACACCACCTTCACCATGTTGATGGTCTTGCCTCTGAGCTGTTTACTTTGACGATCGTCAATCCTGACTGGCTTCGCTTCAAAAGACAAGTCATCCCTGATCTGCACATCGTCTACTTCTAGCACATGACTAGGGTCTGCCATGTACTTCCTCAGCTGTGATACGTGAAAGACGTTGTGCAGATTTGCTAAATGGGGAGGCAGGGCGATCTCATAAGCTACTGGGCCAATCCTCCTTAAGATCTGATATGGTCCCACGAACTTAGGGGACAACTTCTTTGGTCTGATCGCCCGTCCTACACCCTTAGTGGGTGTCACTCTCATGAACACATGGTCTCCAGCAGCAAACTCTGAAGGCTTTCTCCTCTGGTCTGCATATGACTTCTGCCTACTTTGAGAAGCCTTCATTCTGCTTTGTATCTGCTGCACCTTCTCGGTCGTCTGCTGAATCAACTCTGGCCCAACCAAGACTGCTTCGCCCTCCTGGTACCAATATAAGGGAGTTCTGCATTTCCTCCCATACAGGGCTTCATATGGTGCTATCCCTATGCTGGCGTGATAACTGTTATTATAGGTAAACTCCACCAGTGGCAACACCTCGTCCCAATTCCCAAATTGATCCAAGACACACGTCCTCAGCAGATCTTCCAAGGATTGGATCGTTCTCTCTGACTGCCCATCTGTTTGAGGATGATATGCAGAGCTCACCTCAACTTAGTTCCCAAGCAATCTTGTAAGGTTTGCCAAAACCGTGAAGTGAACCTGGGATCTCTATCTGAAACGATGCTGGAAGGCACTCCATGCAACCTCACTATTTCTTGGATGTATAACTGTGCCAGCTTGGCCATAGGCATCCTCATGTTCACTGGGAGAAAGTGAGCACTCTTCGTCAGCCGATCAGTGATGACCCAGATTGCATCATGGCCCTTTACTGATCTGGGTAAATGGGTGACAAAATCCATGGCAATGCTGTCCCATTTCCACTCAGGGATATCCAATGGCTGTAACAACCCGCCAGGTCTCTGATGCTCTACCTTCGCCTTCTGACACGTTAAGCAGGTTGCAACATACTGGGCGATGTCTCTCTTCATGCCCGACCACCAAAATGACTCCTTCAAGTCATGGTACATCTTGTTCATGCCTGGATGGAGGTTAAGGCGACTCTTATGACCTTCATCTAGGATCATTTTCTTCAACTCTCCATTTGCAGGGATGCAAATTCTGCCATTAAATCTCAAGATCCCATCATCGCCCATCACAAAGTCTCTAGCCTGATCTGTTCCTAGCGACTCCACAGTACGCTTCAGACTAGGGTCCTCCAATTGCCTATCCCTTAACATCCCAAGGAAGTCATTAGTTATAGCCAGCTTACTACAACTAATGTGATTTACGTGAAATTCTACCCCAAGGTTTAAGTCTCTGAACTGCTCGATCAGTTTCTGTTCTTCCATCATCATGGTGGCTACTTGTATTGATTTTCTACTCAAAGCATCTGCCACCACATTGGCCTTCCCTGGATGATACATGAGTTGAAAATCGTAGTCCTTTAGAAACTCCATCCATCTTCTTTGCCTCATGTTTAGTTCCTTCTGATCGAACAGGTATTTCAGGCTCTTATGGTCACTGAACACCTGGAACCGAGCTCCATATAAATAGTGCCTCCAGATCTTCAAGGCAAATACTACAGCCGCCAACTCCAAATCATGCGTAGGGTAGTTTCTCTCATGAACCTTGAGTTGCCTTGAAGCATATGCAACCACTCTTTTCTCTTGCATCAAAACACATCCCAAACCCTGATGTAAAGCATCACAGTAGACGTCAAAAGGTCTTCCTACCTCTGGGATCACCAGCACTGGAGCACTGGTCAACCTCTCCTTTAGTTCCATGAAGCTCTGCTCACATCGGTCGGTCCAAGCAAAAGCTTGATCCTTGCGGGTCAGTTGTGTTAAAGGAGCCACTACCTTGGAAAAATCCTCAATAAACCTCCGATAGTAGCCCGCCAACCCCACAAAGCTCCTTATCTCGGTGACTGTCTTAGGACGTTCCCACTGCAGCACTGCCTCTACCTTGGCTGGATCCACCGAGATCCCCTGGGCAGATATCACGTGTCCTAAGAAGTTGACTTCCTTCAGCCAGAACTCACACTTAGAGAACTTGGCATAGAGTTGTTTCTCCCTCAGTATCTCCAATACTGTCCTCAGGTGTTCCTCATGCTCTTCCTCGGTCCTTGAATAAATGAGTATGTCGTCTATGAAGACCACCACAAACTTATCCAAGAAAGGGCGAAAAATCCTATTCATGTAGTCCATAAACAGGGTTGGAGCATTGGTTACTCCAAACGACATCACCACATACTCATAGTGCCCATACCGAGACCTAAAAGCTGTCTTTTGAACATCTTCAGCTTTTACCAAAATTTGGTGGTACCCCGATCTCAGATCAATGTTGGAGAACACCGAGGCCCCATGTATTTGGTCCATCAAATCGTCAATTCTGGGTAGCGGGTACTTGTTCTTGATGGTCAACTTGTTCAACTGCCTGTAATCTATACACAGCCGAGACCCTCCATCCTTCTTCTTGACTAGGAGCACTGGAGCCCCCCATGGAGATACACTGGGTCTGATGAATTGTTTCTCCAGCAACTCTTCCACTTGCTTCTTTAACTCTACTAACTCGGCTGGTGCCATCCTGTAAGGTGCCATTGACACTGGTCCAGCTCCAGGTACCAAGTCAATAGAGAATTCCACTTCTCTCTTAGGGGGTAACCCAGGTACCTCTTCTGGAAATACATCCGTGAAATCTTTCACCACGTGTATTCTGCTTACGTCCCCTTCATTCTTCACTTCCAACCGAGCTAGCATCACGAAGCACCTCGCCCCTTCTTCCAACTCTGACCACCCGTGCTGAACTGATATCACCTTTGATTCTTGGGGGTCTGGAAACGCTACCTTCTGACTACCGCAGTCTATGAGAACGTGATTGGCAGCTAGCCAATCCATTCCCAGGATAACATCCAGGTCCTGAAGAGGTAGGCAGATCAAGTTTACTTTGAATCTGCGTCCCTCTACTATCACTGGACATTTGGGGCAAACTGTAGAGGTCGACACCTGTCCTGACGCAGGTGTAGAGACCAACAGTTCGAAAGGCAACTCCTTCACTAGAAGGCCCAACTCAGCTACACATAGGCTTGACACAAAGGAGTGTGTCGCTCCAGAATCAAACAAAGCTTTTACACCCCTACCAGCTATAAAACATATACCCTGCACGAGGTTACCTGACTGAGACGCCTCTGCTCCTGACATGGCAAACACTCTCCCTGTTGCCTGAGGTCTGCCCCCTTCGTTCCTCATCTGCTGAGAGCCACTGGGTTGGGTCGCCCCATTCCTGCTAGGGCACTCTCTAGCAACGTGTCCTGTCTTTTGGCAGGTAAAACATCTTCTCTCTGAAGTCTTCTTGGGGCACACATTGGGCGTGTGTGACCCACCACAATGGAAACACTTGGGTCTCCAAGGTTGTTGTTGCTGAAACTGGGATGACGCTGTTCCCGCCCGATGTGGTGGAGGTCTCGCATAGGGCTTGCTTTGTGGGTGCTGTGCCTTAGCTTTCCCACTGGAAGAACCTCCTGGGTGTGACCTGATCACCCGAGAATCACCCTTTTCTAGGGTCTCCACCATCTTCGCCTTCTCTACTAAGGCGTGAAATTCCCTTATGCACATCGGGGCTATGGTCCTCTTCAGCCCGTGCTTCAGTCCCTCTTCGAACTTCCTACACCTCCAGGCCTCGGAGGTCGCCTGAGTATAGAATCGGGTGAGGTACTCAAACCGAGCAGCATAGGCGTTTACTGACATATCCCCCTGCTCCAACTTTAGGAACTCAGCTTCCCTCGCAAACCTGGTGCTGTCTGGGAAGTATTTCTCCAAGAACCTCACCCTGAAGCTCTCCCAATCCAACACATCCTCTCGGGCCTCCATCATCTGCTGAGCTCCCATCCACCAGAACTCAACTTCCCCAGATAGCAAAAAGGTTGTGAACACCAATTTCTTCTCTTCAGGGCAGGAGGTCGCCCTAAAGATTTTCTCCAGCTCTCTGACCCACTGATCTGCCTAATCAGGGGTAGCATTCCCACTAAACTTGGGTGGGTTGTGCCTCATGAACTCAGTCAGTCCCATCTGTTCTTGAGGCTGACCGCTGTGGGAGTTTGTCTCAGCCGACCGAGCAGTTTCCCAGTGGTGCATTGTAGCTTGATGGTTCTGAGCCATCGCTGCATTCTGCTGTTGAATGGCAGTTGCCATCATCTCGATAGCTTTAGCAATCTGGCTCATCTCCGAAGAAGATTGGGGAGGGGTAGAAGGTCTACGTGCCATCTCTCTTCGTTTCAGAGTTGAAACTACAGGTTTCTATATTCCCTACAACTACAAGAATGAGATCGATAAGAAATCAATTCATTCAGGAGGTAACATATAGACCTTACAAAGGTCAGCATCTCAAAATCATTAAGAATTTGAGCTCATCAACAGAATCATAATACTTATAATTTCAAACAAAACACCAGAACAGTTACTGGTGTACAATCATCAATCCAAACAACCACTTTCAGGCAATTACAAGAGCACTCAATAAATCACACCAGAATTCAATGTAGGCTAAACATCAAACCTTTGGAATTAAGATTAAGAATCATCTCGATCCAGTTATGAGTGTGCACCCTCATTACTTTATCAAGATCCTCTCATTCTTAATACCAAGATTTTCAATTATGGCATACATTCACTAAGGCACACACAAAATTTCAATACCAAAAACGTTTTGAAAACCTTTCACTATAGTTGTTATTTAAAACTCAAATAGATTCTATGAGCAGAAGAAACACAATGGATCCACAGCCCTCAGGTCATCCTAAGGACGAACTGCTCTGATACCATTAATGTAACATCCCGCCAAAATACTATTCATATGTATATAATGAAAATAAAGGTAACAAATAATGTTGAAGAGAACATAATTATATATATAAGTAATGAAGTTGCTCCTCACAGGGAGTTTAATACATAACCAGTCAAATGTTTTTCAAAACTTAACAAAATCAATCAAATACAACGAAAACGGCGGTCTCCATACATAAACCGGCGATCTCCTAACAGAAGACCCCTAAACAGGCGATCTGCTATCAGGACATAAATCCGGCGATCACCACCAAGAGATAGAAACAGGCGATCTCCTCCCCGGCGACCACTCACTAAGGAGCTCTACTTCCTGGAAGATCATCTGCTCCCGTGTAAAATTACACGATCATCACAGTTTTAAGAGAAAAACAGCCATAGAGCAGAACACGCAGGGTAAGCTAGATATTTTAAAGAGAGTTTAAATATGAACATTAAAATCAAGATAAAACAAATTCAAGATACCCACGTAAAACTATAGAGTTTCTCATTCCCTTCACCTGATCGCCAAGAATTCACACATTTCACAATATTTTCAAGAGTTCTTCTATTCCCATAATGCACCAAGTGTCTATCAATTCAATGTTTCTCATTTCTCACGTCAGACTACCACTGACTCAGCACACAAGACACTTGACACTACTTCCGGAAGACTCGTGCATTGACTAGACTCAGAGATTCTGCACCTGTCATACTAAGCTGTTGTAATGTTTCCACAGCTATGCGCATCAACACATTCTCGATCTCAAGTTCACCATTCTCACAGTATGACAGGGTTAATCCATATAACAGGCCGAGCTCGTTCTTTTTCACACGACTCACCCATACATATGAACCTCCTTCGACTCTCAACGCCTGAATAACTTCATCTATATGAATCCATTATCTCAGGAGAGTCAGGATAATCTCATTATAGACATCACCGATCAATGCACATCCTACACGATCTTACACGGTATTTTCTTTCCTGAAAATACTATGCCTTGATCCCACATCCACAACATTCAACACATCATACAACACTTAAATGAATGATTTCAATCACAGCAAAACTCACTCCAAGGTTCTTATTTTCGAATATCTCATTTAAATCTAAAATCATTTTCAAAACAACACCAAAAACAGGGAGTTCGCCAACAACGCCAAAACCGGCGATCTGGTTCAAAAACAAGGTATTTCGAAGTCTGTATATAAAACCGGCGACCACGTCGCCCAAACACATAGAAACAGAGCATTCACGAAGATGAAAACGAAAACCGGCGACCACGTCGCCCTCACTTCAGAAACAGCTAATCTATGACTTGTATTGAAAATGAAGGCTAGCTTCCCTTACCTGGACTTGCGCAAAACACCGAGAGCTCAAAACCCACCGAGCTTGAAGGATGCCTTAGCTCTGATTTCAGTGCCTGGTTTGTAGAACTTGCAGAGAACCTCTTAGGTGTTCTAAGGGCAAACGTCGCTTGTCGCACTGATGCTTGAGGTTGCCTTAGTCACAACGCAAAGGAGAGGAGAAGGGAGGGAGGAAGTTTGCACTCACTCTAACACTCTTGAGTCTGTAACGCTCTTTGCCATTCTCGCAGTGGCTTTTGAATCCCAGCTTACCTGTCCACGTATGCTGCTGCTGCCACCCCTTCTGCAGGAAAGCCTGAGAACCACTGCCCTGAACAGTACGACCACTGTTGTCGCTTGTGCATGCCAACCACTGCTCTGAACAGTACGACCGCGAGTGTCTCCTGCGCATGCCAACATTTTGATGTCACTATTCTGAACCACCCTTTTTGTCTACGTGGCGCGCATGCAGGACGTTTCATGCTGGGAGTCTGGGTCCCACTTTATCTGTGTGAAGCTCGCCATCGCGCGATAACATTCCACCGATGACCGCTCGCGCGATGACTATCCTCTGGGGTCTCATACTGGCAAACGACCGATATCTCTACCTGGAAGACGACCGATGTCTCTCCCTGGAAGACGACCGATGTCTCTCCCTGGCAACGCCCGCATGCCTCTCGCGACCCGGCGATGCCTCATGCCTCATGCCCCGATGACGCCCGCATGCCTCGCGCGCCCTGGCGACATCCACATGCCTCGCGCGACTGGCGACGTCCACATGCCTCGCGCGCCCTGGCGACGTCCACATGCCTCGCGCGACCTGGCAACGTCCACATGCCTCGCGCGACCTGGCGATGATGTACTAACTAGGCGACCGGCGATCTCATAGCCTTCTAAACTTAACTTTCCTTCCTTTTTATTTTAAATAAAACATACATAGAATTCATTTAAAATATAACCCTTTTTATTCCAATTCAATTTTACAGGTCCTTACAGGAAGCTCCTCAGCTTTCTGGACGCATTCTCAGGCTACAACCAGATAAGGATGCACCCCATGGACGAGTGCAAAACTGCCTTCATGACAGAGCGATCTTGCTACTGCTACAAGGTAATGCCATTTGGGTTGAAGAACGCAGGAGCTACCTATCAGAGACTTATGGATAGGGTACTCTCGCCCATGCTTGGAAGGAACGTGCATGCATACGTAGATGACATGGTGGTCACGTCGCGGGAGAAGGTGCACCATGTAGTTGATCTGGAAGAACTTTTCACCACCATCGCCAAGTATGGGTTGAAGCTCAACCCTGAGAAATGCATCTTCGGTGTGGAGGCTGGGAAGTTCTTGGGTTTCTTTCTAACGGAGCGTGGAATTGAGGCGAACCCGGAGAAGTGCGCGGCAATCGTGGCAATGAGGAGCCCAGCGACGGTGAAGGAGGTGCAGCAGCTCACTGGTCGGTTGGCCGCCTTGTCACGGTTCATGTCTGCTGGAGGAGAGAAGGGTCATCCGTTTTTCCAATGTCTCAAGCGCAGCAGTAGATTTGTGTGGACACCAGAATGCGAAGAAGCCTTCTTGGAGCTGAAGGAGTACCTGGCGAGCCCACCAGTATTGTGTAAACCACAAATGGGCACCCCTCTTCGCCTGTATTTTGCTGTGACAGAGAGGGCGGTCAGCTCGGTCCTGGTACAAGAGCAGGATCAGGTTCAGAAACCTGTGTATTTTGTAAGTAAGGTACTGCGAGGCCCAGAAACGAGGTATCAAACCCTGGAGAAGGCAGCACTGGCGGTAGTTTTTTCAGCCAGAAGGCTAAGACACTATTTCCACAGCTTCACCATAGTGGTCATGACAGACTTGCCCATCCAGAACGTGTTGAAGAAGCCAGACGTAGCAGGGAGGATGGTCAAGTGGGCTGTGGAACTCTCAGAATTCGACATCCAGTACGAGCCCCGAGGACCGATCAAGGGGCAGGTGTTCGCCGACTTCGTGGTTGAACTGTCGTCGGTCGCGACACCTGCAGAAGGCGTAGTTTTCCGATGGGTCTTATCAGTAGATGGCTCCTCCAATCAGCAGGGAAGCGGCGCTGGAGTCATTCTGGAAGGCCCGAACGGGGTACTGATCGAACAATCCCTTCGCTTTGCCTTCAAGGCTAGCAACAATCAGGCAGAGTATGAAGCCTTGATCGCAGGAATGTTGCTGGCAAAAGAAATGGGAGCAAGAAGTCTGGTGGCTAAGAGTGATTCATTGCTAGTCACTGGGCAAGTTACAGGGGAGTTCCAGGCGAAAGATCCTCAGATGGTAGCCTACCTGGAGTACGTCCAGCTCATGAAGACGTCCTTCGATGAGTTCGAGTTGGTACATGTGCCCCGAGAGCAAAATGCCAGAGCAGATCTGCTTGCCAAGCTGGCCAGCTCGGGCAAGGGGGGAAAACAGAGGACCGTCATCCAAGAGACTTTAAAGGTACCACGAGCGTTCGTATCTGATAATCAAGTACTTCAAGTATCCAATTCGGTGGAGCGTCCGGCGACGAGTCATCGGTCCCTGACTCAAGAAACGCTGAAAGCACCGAGGGTGAGGGCGCGACCGGCGAGGACCGATGAGGTGATGGAAGTCTGCGCTGTCAAGGGGCCCGATACGTGGATAACGCCGTACCAGTTGTATCTAGAGGATGGTGTACTCCCACTGGACCCAACAGAGGCAAAGAAGATAAGGAAGAGCTCGTGTAAGTTTACTCTAATCGATGGGAACTTGTTTAGATTTGGCTTTTCCCATCTAGTACAAATGTGCGTGCATGGAGAGCAATGCACCAGACTCATGTCAGAGTTGCACGAAGGGGTGTGCGGGAGCCACGTCGGTGGTCGCGCTTTGGCAAGTAGAATCCTCCGCGCAGGGTATTACTGGCCAACGCTGAAGGAAGACTGTGTGAAGTACGCTCAGCGGTGCAAACAATGCCAACTTCATGCAGACTGGTATAAGGCGCCCCCGGAAGAGTTGAAGTCCATCCATAGCCCGTGGCCATTTCACACGTGGGGAATCGACATCCTGGGACCTTTTCCTCTGGCGATCAGACAGATGAAGTTCCTCATAGTGGCCATCGAGTATTTCACAAAATGGGTGGAGGCGGAACCAGTGGCCCACATCACCGCTCAGAAGGTCGAGCATTTTGTCTGGAAGAATATCGTTTGTCGTTTCGGAGTACCCAAGAGGCTGGTATCCGACAACGGCACTCAGTTCACCAGTCATCAGTTGAGAAAGATATGCGAAGAGCTGAAGATACAGCAAGTGTTCGCCTCAGTAGAACACCCGCAGACCAACGGGCAGGTGGAGTCAGCCAACCGAGTGCTGCTTAGGGGACTGAAGCGAAGATTAGAGAAAGCCAAGGGGAATTGGGCAGAAGAGGTTCCCAGAATTGTATGGTCCTACCATACCACCCCACAATCTAGCACCCAAGAGACACCCTTTAGTCTTGTCTATGGGACGGATGCTATGATCCCCGTGGAGATATAGGAGAGCTCCCCTAGATTCCTGAACTTTATCGTCGAAGAGTCCAATCAGGAGCGAAAGGTGAATCTGGACCTCCTGGACGAAGTGCGAGAGGGAGCCAGGGTCAGTGCGGAAGCTGTCAAAAGAAGAGTGGAACGGAGACACAATTCCAAGGTGAAGCCCAGGCGTTTCCAGGAGGGCGATCTGGTGATGAGGAAGGCACACCACAATGAGATGAAGAACAAGTTATCTCCAAAGTGGACGGGTCCATATAGAGTAGTTGAGACGTTGGAGAATGGAGCTTATCGGCTGGAGACTCTGGATGGAGCACCTATCCCCAGGACATGGAACGCTACGCACTTGAAATTCTACTTCAGTTAAGTTGTAAAGTAGATGCGTTCTCGCGCACTCAATGTATTTACTGAAAATGGTTAAGCAAATCAGGGGGCACTCTTTTCCCTAGAGGGTTTTTAACGAGGCCACCCAATAAAAAAGATTTCAGTATGACAAGTGCGCGCATGTTTCCCAGTTTCAAGTTCTGCTTGCCCCCAAATACAGGTTCAAAGGGATCAGTTGGAGCCTGCTCGCCCCAGGTGCGAGCACGGACCACTGACCTATGTTCTCCTCACCCCAGGAGTGAGTGCAGGTGGCCAAAGTTTGGGAACTCGAGAGTTCTAGTAAAACCAAAGAGAGGAAAGGGAAGATTTCGAGAAACGTCCAATAGGAACCAGACCTAAAGGTCGATGACCTCGGGGCAAGCGAGAGGGGTCAACAAGTAAAACTCTCCTTCCCCGTAGCAAGACATCACCTTCGCGTTTAAGCACCAAGAAGCAGAGCTCGATCAGTCATCGGTGCACCCAAAGCAAGATCAGCCGTCGGTGCATGTCGGGGTAAGTACTCGGTCGGTCCATTGGTCATCGGGGTCGTGCTAACACGTGTTAAGCTGGGACCCAGGTTCCCAGCGAGAGCGTTACGCACGCACCTCGCATGATTCCAGAAGAAGGTTGATCATCGGGGTCTTGTTAACACGTGTTAAACTGGGACCCAGGCTCCCAGCGAGAACGTTGCGCATGCACCCCGCACGATCCCAAACCAGAAGAAGAGGAGTTGCCCACTCAAAGGGCGTACGGTGATACCATGCAGGCAAGGATGCGCCTGGCGAGTGCGCTTAGACAGCCACCCCGGGTGCTCCCCTGGGAGCATGCACCCACTCAGTGAAGAAAGCCCCTTTTTCTCTGCTTCTTACAGCAAGGTTAAGACTACAGAGAAAGTCCTCACCTCGACTTTATACAGCGAGGCTGAGGCGAGATAAAAAGACCTCACCTCAACTTCCTACAGCGAGGCTAAGGCAAGAGGGGTTATCAAGGAGCAGTCCTCTTCCCCAAAACACAGGCATCAACTTCAGAGGTCGGGCCCTCTATGCACTTAGCGCTGGAGTGACGCGGAAGTAATGCGAAGCATGAAGCGCGATGACTGATCGGTGGTACGCTAACATGCTAGTCGGTGGTCGGTAGCAAAGCTCTTAGTATGAAAGCTTGCCCAAACAAGGTCTTGGACGATCAGTCGAAGCATTTAGACGCCATCAGGTCAGTCATCCAACACGAATTTATGCATGAAAGATTATATGCAAGTTTGTAGCAGCAAGAGAGATTACACAAAAGAAGAAGTGGCAAGGGAAGAAGCTCAAGGAGGAGGAATGGGCCTGCCATCGGCCACTGAGTGGTGGAGGCTAGATTGGGTAGAGTCCGGGTCTGGCAAGACGCAGTGAACCTGCTGCGAGCCCGTGGAACCCATCTATCAGAACCTCGGCACCAACAGCCATGGTCTCAGGTACATCAGCTTCGAGCTCCTTCTTCTCTTTGGCAACGAAGACCACTTAGTCTCTTCGCTGAGAACAAGTTCACAGCTCGAGACTGGGGGGCTTGTGATCCGGTCGGTCATCGGTAGTCTATGACGTCAGCAGAGTGACGCGTGGCACGAAAAAGCAGATGAACAAGGGTGGAGATCGTTCAAGAACGGTGATCAGTGGTCAGCTCCCGAGTGACCGCTACCAGCAGATCAGTTCCTACTTGAGCGCCTGGAAGAAGAGCGCGAGAAGGGACGAAGCACCGATCAGTCGTCGGTGCGTTCAGAGTGATCTGTCATCGGTACATGCATTGTGATCAGTCATCGGTGCATGGAGAATGATCAGTCGTCGGGGGCTCCTTGTCAACACGTGTTAAACTGGGACCCAGGCTCCCAGCAAGAACGTTGCTCAAGGACCTCGCCTGATTCCATAAGCAGAACACGAGGATGTGAAGAAGCACCTCGGTCATCGATGTGTGTTGAGGTGGCATCGGCCGCGCGATGTGAACAACGCAATCGATGATCAGCAAAACGCTCAGAGACAGTGAATGGCCTTAGTCACGAAACGACCACGCATGAAGATGAGAAGGCGCAGTCAAGTGCAGAATCCTGCTGGAAGAGAACCCATCAAAGTTAGAGTCTCCCAGTGGGGTTGCATGTCTGCCACGTGGATGGTGAAGATGTTCCCAGAGAATAGGTAAGGCAGGTAGGCACAGAAGTCGAGGGGTCGAGAGGGACCCACGCGGCCTCCCCTGTCAGACCTGGCACTCAAGTGAAGAAGGCTGGCACGCAAAGCACCCTGGGGAGTGGAAACGGCACTGCAGGGTAATTAAGTGAACCTAGAGGTAGCCTGTAGGGGCTACGCAGGGTTTATATGAGGAAGAAGAACACCAAACCAGGTAGGCAATCTTGACCTCAGATACACAACACAAATCCAAGAGCACTCAGTCTTCGAATCAAAGAGGACTGAGGGCACACACACACGGTCTCACACAGAGAAACCTAAGAGAGACCTTTTGGTGTTCCCGTTGCCTGACTTGAGCGTCGGAGCTACAACGGCCGCTAGAGGCACCGTCTGTGTGTTTTGCAGGCACCATTCGAAGTTCCGGTGAAGGTTCCTGGAGCCTCCTTGCAGAGCGCGCAGCAGATAGAAAGTCAAACGAAAGAGTGGCGAGGCAATATCTCCACGCTTGAGTCTGCGGCGAGATCAAGATGTTTTCTTAAACCTGTGATGATCGTGTATAATTTACACGGGAGTAGATGATGTTGCAGGAAGTAGAGCTCCTCAGTGAGTGGTCGCCGGAAGGAGATCGCAGGTTTCTGTTTCTGTTAGGCGATCGCCTGTTTTCTGTTTCTGATAGGAGATCGCCTGCTTTCTGTTTTCTGTTAGGAGATCGCCTGTTTTTCTATTTTGCTGTATTTTTGTTTAAGTTTGGAAAACTGACTGGATATGTATTAAACTCCCTGTGAGGAGAAATTTCATTATATATATATATATGTTCACTTTGATATTATTGTTTTGCCTTTATTTCATTATATAAATATGAAAAGGATTTGGCGGGATGTTACAGAAACCCTAACGCTAATGGGCCTTAGTGTTCCCAGGGCTCTTTGCTGATGTTGCGCCCAAATGCGCTATTTGTAATATCCCGCCAAAATACTATTCATATGTATATAATGAAAATAAAGGTAACAAATAATGTTGAAGAGAACATAATTATATATATAAGTAATGAAATTGCTCCTCACAGGGAGTTTAATACATAACCAGTCAAATGTTTTTCAAAACTTAACAAAATCAATCAAATACAACGAAAACGGCGGTCTCCATACATAAACCGGCGATCTCCTAACAGAAGACCCCTAAACAGGCGATCTGCTATCAGGACATAAATCCGGCGATCACCCCAAGAGATAGAAACAGGCGATCTCCTCCCCGGCGACCACTCACTAAGGAGCTCTACTTCCTAGAAGATCATCTGCTCCCGTGTAAAATTACACGATCATCACAGTTTTAAGAGAAAAACAACCATAGAGCAGAACACGCAGGGTAAGCTAGATATTTTAAAGAGAGTTTATATATGAACATTAAAATCAAGATAAAACAAATTCAAAATACACACGTAAAAACTATAGAGTTTCTCATTCCCTTCACCTGATCGCCAAGAAATCATACATTTCACAATATTTTCAAGAGTTGTTCTATTTCACATAATGTACCAAGTGTCTATCAATTCAATGTTTCTCATTTCTCACATCAGACTTCCACTGACTCAGCACACAAGACACTTGACACTACTTCCGGAAGACTCGTGCATTGATTAGACTCAAAGATCTGCACCTGTCATACTGAACAGCTGTAATGTTTCCCCAGCTATGCGCATCAACACAATCTCAATCTCAAGTTCATCATTTCTCACAGTATGACAGGGTTAATCCATGGAATAGGCCGAGCTCGTTCTGTTTCACACGACTCACCCATTCATATGAACCTCCTTCGACTCTCACCAACTGAGTAACTTCCTCTATGGGATTCCATTATCTCAGCAGAGTCAGGATATCTCATTAGGAATCACCGATCAATGCACATCCTACACGATCTTACACGGTATTTTCTTTCCTGAAAATACTATGCCTCGATCCCACATTCACCACATTCAACACATCACATAACACTTAAAGGAATGATTTCAATCACAGCAAAACTCAATCCAAGGTTCTTATTTTCGAATATCTCATTTAAATCTCAAAGAGTTTCAAAGCAACACCAAAAACAGAGAGTTCGCAAACAACGCCAAAACCGGCGATTTGGTTCAAAAACAAGGTATTTCGAAGTCTGTATATAAAATCGGCGACCACGTCGCCCAAACACATAGAAACAGAGCATTCACGAAGATGAAAACGAAACCGGCGACCACGTCGCCCTCACTTCAGAAACAGCTAATCTATGGCTTGTATTGAAAATGAAGGCTAGCTTCCCTTACCTGGACTTGCGCAAACACCAAGGGTTCCAAAATCCACCGAGCTTAAAGGATGCCTTAGCTCTGTTTTCAGCACTTGGCTTGTAGAACTTGCAGAGAAACTCCCAGGTGCAAACGTCGCTCGTCGCACTGATGCTTGAGGTTGCCTGAGTCGCAACGTAAAGGAGATAAAAAGGGAGGGATGAAGTTTGCACTCACTCTAACACTCTTGAGTCTGTAACGCTCTTTGCCTTCTCGCAGTGGCTTTTGAATCCCAGCTTACCTGTCCACGTATGCTGCTGCTGCCACCTCTTCTGCAAGAAGGCCTGAGAACCACTGCCCTGAACAGTACGACCACTGTTGTCGCTTGTGCATGCCAACCACTGCTCTGAACAGTACGACCACTGTTGTCGCTTGTGCATGCCAACCACTGCTCTGAACAGTACGACCGCGAGTGTCTCCTGCGCATGCCAACATTCTGATGTCACTATTCTGAACCACCCTTTTTGTCTACGTGGCGCGCGTGCAGTACGCTTCATGCTGGGAGTCTGGGTCCTACCTTCTCTGTGTGCAACTCGACATCGCGCAATAACCTTTCGTCGATGACCTCTCGCGCGAAGACAATCCACCGATGACCTCTCGCGCGAAGACAATCCACCGATGACCTCTCACGCGAAGACAATCCACCGATGACCCCTCGCGCGAAGACAATCCACCGATGACCTCTCGCGCGAAGACAATCCACCGATGACCTCTCGCGCGAAGGCTATCCACCGATGACCTCTCGCGCGAAGGCAATCCACTGATGCCTCATCCTGGCGGACGACCGATGTCTCCCCCTGGAAGATGCCCGCATGCCTCGCGCCCTGATGATGCCCGCATGCATCGCGCCCTGATGATGCCCGCATGCATCGCGCCCTGGCGACGTCTGCATGCTTCGCGCCCTGGCGATGACGTGTAGTCTAGGCGACCGGCGATTATGTACTAACAAGGGAATCTTATAATCTTCTAAACTACACTTTCCTTCCCTTTTTATTTTAAACAAAACATACATAGAATTCATTTAAAATATAACTCTTTTATTCCAATTTAATTTTTTAGGTCCTTACACTATTCACACCACACGCACAAGCACCTTGTGACTTAGACTTCCCCCTAACTCTGGATGTTTTACTGATAACTAGTGTGTTTCCTTGGGTCTACCTTTTGTGGCCCAGTTTAGCTTTTTGAACCACTGATGCCCGATGTCACATCGGCTTTACTCTGTTGCCGAGTACACATCGGCGTATCCTCCTGATCGATCTCCGACCACTAATCGGCACACTGACTCATGCCGCTTGAGGGACATTGTCTCACACCGCTCGTGGGACCCAGCTTACATGGCCCACCACTGCTAGTGGTCATCGATGCCCGAGGACTGGTCGGTATAACCCCCTACAAACGCTACCTGGCCAACGGAGCGCTCCCCATGGACCCAACAAAGGCCATAATTGTGAAAAAGAATGCAGCTCGCTACACTTTGATGGATGGCAACTTGTTTACGCATGGCTACCCCCATCCTATCTTGACCTGTGTAAGCGAAGCGCAGTGTACCCACATCATGTCTGAGCTCCATGAAGGCATATGTGGAAGTCACATCGGCAGCCGAGCTCTGTCGTCCAAAGCTGTTTGAGTTGCGTACAACTGGCCAACTATGAGAGAGGATTGCATGAGATATGCACAGCGGTGTAAGAAGTGCCAGCAGCATGCCGACTGGCATAATGCGCCACCAGGGGATGTGAGATCGATCCACAGCCCATGGCCTTTCCATACATGGGGGATCGATATCCTGGGGCCTTTCCCTTAGCGATTCGGCAGATGAAGTACCATGTGGTGCCCATAGAATATTTTACCAAGTGAATCGAGGTTGAGCCAGTGGTGCAGATCACAGCCCACAAATTCCAACACTTTGTGTGGAAAAATATAGTTCGCCATTTCGGGATTCCAAAGCGTTTGGTGTCTGACAATGGCACCCAGTTCGTAAGCCAGAAGTTGAGCAAGTTGTGCACAGAGCTCGACATCAAGCAGGTATTTGCATCAGTCGAGCACCCTAGACTAACGGACAGGTTGAATCGGCCAACAAAGTTCTACTCCGAGGTTTAAAGAGAAGATTAGAGAAAACTAAAGGAACGTGGGAAAAGAGGTTCCCAGAATTGTGTGGGCGTATCACACCCCCCCACAGTCCAGTACTAAAGAAACACCCTTTAGCCTGGTGTATGGGTCAGATGCCATGATTCCCGTAGAAATCCAAGAGAGCTCGCCTTGCTTTCAGAACTTTGTGGCTGAAGACCTTGGAAGGTGGGGCAATTCCCCGCACGTGGAACGGTGCCAACCTCAAATTCTATTTCAGTTAATTACATTGTATTCAGATTTCAGTTAGTTGCATTCAGTTAAATTGTATTTCAGATGTATTCAATTAAGGGGACACTCTTTTTCCCTATGGGGTTTTTTAATGAGGTCACCCAATAAAAGAAAAAAGAATTGAGAAAGACATGTTTGTGTTGAGCAGTAAGTGAACCTCTCCCTTGCCTTATGCACCAAGGATGAGAATAGTATGGTTCCACAGTGAAAGTCTTCTTCCTTGTCTTTGTACAACAAGGTTGAGGCAAGTAAGAGGTCTTCCTTGACTTGTCAGTCGAGGTCGACACCAGTGAAAGTCCTCTTCCTTGTCTTTGTACAGCAAGGTCGAGGCAAGTAAGAGGTCTTCCTTGGCTTGTCAGTCAAGGTCAACGCTCTTGGCCACTCGCTCCGTTAGAGTGCCCACCTCCATGCTTTCCATATCCTTTTGGGCTTGAGTGGACTTTAGCACCCATTGGAGGAATGGGGAGAGGGCAGTAGGAGGACCCCATCCTCCGCCCTCAAGGGCACTCTCCCCCAGGTGTAACATCCCACCAAATACATTTCATATTTATATAATATAAATGAAGATAAACAAGTATTTTGAAATAAACATAATCATATATATATAATGGAGTTTCTCCTCATCGGGAGTTTAATACATAAACTGTGAATCTTTCCAAAAAAAAAAAAAAAAACCAAAAATACAACAAAAGACAAATCGGGCGATATGCTAACAAAAGGGCGATCTCCTAGTCAATCAGGTGATCTCCTATCAGCCAGGCGATCTCCTATCAGACCGGCGATCTCACTTTCCTGCAACGTCATCTGCTCCCGTGTAAATCATACACGATCATCACAAGTTTTAAGAAGAACATCCACAAACGAAAACGCAGGGTAAGCTAGACAGTTTTAAAAGAGAATTTAGATATGAACTTTAAAATCAAGATAAATTAATTTAAGGCACCCACGTAAAAACATCAGCTTTCTCATTCTTCCCACATACCATCAAGTAAAAACCCACATTTCACAATTCCTCAAGAGTAGTTCATATCACACAGTGCAGCAAGTGTCTATCCACATACAGTGTTCCTCATTTCTCACGTCAGGTTTTCCACTGACTCACAATACATAGACACAAGACACTAATTCCGGAATACTCGTGCATTGATTAGACTCAGAGATCTGCACCTGTCATATTGCCCACTGTGGAATCTCACACATCCACAGGGTCGCCGTGAAATCTCTCACATTCACAAGCGTATAATGAATCTCACACATCACCATACAGCATGACAGGGTTAATCCACGCAAAACAGGTCGGTTTGTTCTCTTTCAAACAACCCACCCATACAGGTGAACCTCCTTCGACTCTCAACAACTGAGTAACTTCCTCTACGTGAGTCCATTACCTCAGCAGAGTCAGGATATCTCGTTCTTAATCACCGATCAATGCACCTACTACAAGATCTTACACGGTATTTTCTTTCCTGAAAATACTATGCCTCGACCTCACACTCACCACATCCAACACATCATACCATTTAAATAAATCATTCAAATCACATCAACAACCATTTCAAAGCTTCAGATCTTCGAATACCTCATGTAAATCTCAAGTAATTTCAAAACAGTATCAAAAACAGAGGAGTTCGTAAAACAGCGCCAAAACCGGCGATCTAGTTCAAAAACAGAGTGTGTCGAAGATTGTATATAAAACCGGCGACCTCGTCGCCCAAGCACACATACAGAGCATTTTACGCAGATGAAAACGAAAATGGCGACCACGTCGCCCTCACTTCAGAAGATAGCTAAACTATGGCTCGTATGGAAAAGAGGTCTAGCTTCCCTTACCTGGACTTGCGCAAACACCAGGAGTTCCGAAATCCAACGAAGCTTGAAGAACGCTTTGACTCTGTTCTTGTGTCTGGTTTTGAAGAGCTTGCAGAGAACCACCCAAGTGCTCCAATGGTGGCTGTCGCTCGTCGTATTCCCGCGTGAAGGTGTACTAGAATCGCAGTGTGAAGGAGAGAAATGGAGAGGAGGGAACTCACTCTTTCTCTCTTCGACTACAACAATGTCTTCCTTTTCTCTCAGCAGTGGATTTCTGTAACTTAAACCAACTTATCCCTCCAAAAGCAGCTGCCACCACCCACTCTGCAGAGAAGTCTGAGAACCACTGCCCTGAACAGTACTACCACTGTTGTCTCTGGTGCATGCCAACCACTGCTCTGAACAGTACTGCCACTGTTTGTCGCTTGTGCATGCCAGCCACTGCTCTGAACAGTACGACCGTGAGTGTCTCCCGCGCATGCCAACATTCTGATGTCACTATTCTGAACCACTTTTTCGTCTACGTGGCGCGCGTGCAGAACGTCTCTTGCTGGGAGTCTGGGGCCCACGTTCTCTGGGTGTAACTCAACGTCGCGCGATGACCTTTCGCCGATGACTACCAGCTCGAAGAGAAACCACTGATGACCTCTCGCGCGAAGACGATCCACCGATGACCTCGCGCGAAGACTACCACCGATGACCTTGCGCGAAGACTACCACCGATGACCTCGCGCGAAGACTACCACCGATGACCTCGCGCGAAGACTACCACCGATGACCTCGCGCGAAGACTACCACCGATGACCTCGCGCGAAGACTACCACCGATGACCTCTTCCTGGCGAACGACCGATGTCTTCCTCTGGGAGACAACCGATGTCTTCCCTGGCGACGCCCTCATAACTCTCGCGCCTTGGCCACGTCCACATGCATCGCGCCCTGGCAATGCCCGCGTGCCTCGCGTCCACGCGATGCCCGCATGCCCCTCGCGCCCGCGCGATGCCTGCATGCCTCTCACGCCCGCGAGATGCCTGCATGCCTCTCACGCCCGCGCGATGCCTGCATACCTCTCGCGCCCGCGCGATGCCTGCATGCCTCTCGCGCCCGCGCGATGCCTGCATGCCTCTCGCGCCCGCGCGATGTCCACCTGGCGCTCATGTGTAGCAGGCGACCGGCGACCTCGTAGCCTTCTAAACTTAACTTTTTCCTCCCTTTCTATTCTAAATAAAAACATACTTAGAATTTATTTAAAATATAACTCTTTTATTCCAATAAATTTTTCAGGTCCTTACATTCTCCCCAACAAGAAAAATTTTCGTCCTCGAAAATTGGATTACAAGGAAAAGAGGTATGGATAAGCCTCCCTCATGGGTTCTTCTAACTCCCAAGTAGAATCCCCCGATTTCTCATCCCACACCACTTTCACCATGTCGATGGTCTTGCCTCTGAGCTGTTTACATTGCCGATCGTCAATCCTGACTGGTTTTGCTTCAAAGGACAAGTCATCCCTAATCTGCACGTCGTCTACATCCAGCACATGACTAGGGTCTGCCATGTACTTCCTCAGCTGTGACACGTGAAACACATTGTGCAGATTCGCCAGATGGGGAGGTAGGGCGATCTCATACGCCACTGGGCCAATCCTTCTTAAGATCTGATATGATCCCACGAACTTAGGGGACAACTTCTTTGACCTGATCGCCCGCCCTACACCCTTGGTTGGTGTCACTTTCATGAATACGTGATCTCCAGCAGCAAACTCCAAAGGCTTTCTCCTCTGATCTGCATAGGACTTCTGCCTACTCTGAGAGGCTTTCATTCTGCTTTGTATCTGCTTCACCTTCTCGGTCGTCTGCTGAATCAACTCTGGCCCAACCAAGACTGCCTCGCCCTCCTGGTACCAACATAAGGGAGTTCTGCATTTCCTCCCATACAGGGCTTCATATGGTGCCATCCCAATGCTGGCGTGGTAGCTATTGTTATAGGTAAACTCCACTAGTGGCAACACCTCCTCCCAACCTCCCAATTGATCCAAAACGCATGCCCTCAGCAGATCTTCCAAAGATTGGATCGTCCTCTCTGACTGACCATCTGTTTGGGGATGATATGCAGAGCTCATCCTCAACTTAGTTCCCAAACACTCTTGCAGGGTCTGCCAAAACCGTGAAGTAAACCTGGGATCTCTATCTGAAACGATGCTGGAAGGCACTCCATGCAGCCTCACTATTTCTTGGATGTATAGCTGTGCCAGCTTGACCATAGGCATCTTCATATTTACTGGGAGGAAGTGGGCACTCTTCGTCAGCCTATCAATGATGACCCAGATTGCATCATGACTCTTTACCGATCTGGGTAAATGGGTGACAAAATCCATGGCAATGCTGTCCCACTTCCACTCGGGGATATCCAGTTGCTGCAACAGCCCGCCAGGTCTTTGATGCTCTACCTTCGCCTTTTGACACGTTAAGCAGGTTGTCACGTACTGGGCGATGTCCCTCTTCATGCCCGACCACCAAAATGACTCCTTCAAGTCATGGTACATCTTGTTCATGCCTGGATGAAGGTTAAGGCGACTCTTATGACCTTCCTCTAGGATCATCTTCTTCAACTCATCATTTGCAGGTATGCAAATTCTGCCATCAAACCTCAAGATCCCATCATCGCCCATCTCAAAGCCTCTCGCCTGATCTGTCCCTAGTGACTCCACAGTGCGCTTTAGGCTAGGGTCCTCCAATTGTTTATCCTTCAACATCCCAAGGAAGTCATTAGTTATAGTCAGCTTACTACAACTAATGTGATTCACGTGAAATTCCACTCCAAAGTTTAAGTCTCTGAACTGCTCGATCAGTTTCTGCTCTTCCATCATCATGGTGGCGACTTGTATAGACTTCCTACTCAAGGCATCTGCCACTACATTGGCCTTCCCTGGGTGATACATGAGTTGAAAGTCGTAGTCCTTTAGGAATTCCATCCACCTTCTTTGTCTCATGTTTAGTTCCTTCTGATCGAACAGGTACTTCAAGCTCTTGTGATCGCTGAATACCTGGAACCGAGCTCCATAAAGATAATGCCTCCAGATCTTCAAGGCAAACACTACCGCTGCCAACTCCAAATCATGAGTAGGGTAGTTCCTCTCATGCACCTTGAGTTGCCTTGAAGCATATGCAACCACTCTCTTCTCTTGCATCAAGACGCATCCCAAGCCTTGATGTGAGGCATCACAGAAGAAATCAAAAGGTCTTCCTACTTCTGGAATCACCAGCACTGGAGCACTGGTCAACCTCTCCTTTAGTTCCCTGAAGCTCTGCTCACATCGGTCGGTCCAAGCAAAGGGTTGGTCCTTGCGGGTCAGTTGTGTTAAAGGAGCCACTACTTTGGAAAAATCCTCAATAAACCTCCGATAGTAGCCCGCCAACCCCACAAAGCTCCTTATCTCAGTCACTGTCTTAGGACGTTCCCATTGCAGCACTGCCTCTACCTTGGCTGGATCTACCGAGATCCCCTGGGCAGATATCACGTGTCCTAAGAAGTTGACTTCCCTTAGCCAGAACTCACACTTAGAGAACTTGGCATAGAGCTGCTTCTCCCTCAGTATTTCCAATACTGTCCTCAGGTGTTCCTCATGCTCTTCCTCGGTCCTTGAATAAATGAGGATGTCATCTATGAAGACCACCACAAACTTATCCAAGAAAGGGCGAAAGATCCTATTCATGTAGTCCATGAATAGAGCTGGAGCATTGGTGACTCCAAATGGCATCACTACATACTCGTAGTGCCCATATCTAGACCTAAAAGCTGTCTTCTGAACATCTTCAGCTTTTACCAAGATTTGGTGATACCCCGATCTCAGGTCAATCTTGGAGAACACCGAGGCCCCATGAATCTGGTCCATCAAATCGTCAATCCGAGGTAGGGGGTACTTGTTCTTGATGGTCAATTTGTTCAATTGCCTGTAGTCTATACACAACCGAGACCCTCCATCCTTCTTCTTGACTAGGAGCACTGGAGCTCCCCACGGAGATACACTGGGTCTGATGAATTGTTTCTCCAGCAGCTCTTCCAACTGCTTCTTTAACTCTACTAACTCGGCTGGTGCCATCCTGTAAGGTGCCATTGATATTGGTCCAGCTCCAGGTACCAAGTCAATAGAGAATTCCAATTCTCTCTTAGGGGGTAACCCAGGCACCTCTTCTGGAAATACATCCGTGAAATCCCTCACCACGTGTATTCTGCTTACGTCCCCTTCATTCCTCACTTCCAACCGAGCTAGCATCACGAAGCACCTCGCCCCTTCTTCCAACTCTGATCGCCCTCTTTGAACTGGCCACACCTCTGATTCTTGGGGGTCTGGAAATGCTACCTCCTGCCTACCACAGTCTATGAGAACATGATTGGCAGCTAGCCAATCCATTCCCAGGATAACATCCAGGTCCTGAAGAGGTAGGCAGATCAAGTTCACTTTGAATCTACGTCCCTCTACTATCACTGGACATTCAGGGCAAACTGTGGAGGTCAACACCTGTCCTGACGCAGGTGTAGAGACCAACAGTTCGAAGGGTAACTCTCTCACCATAAGGCCCAACTCGGCTACACACATGCTTGACACAAAGGAGTGTGTCGCTCCAGAATCAAACAAAGTTTTTACACCTCTACCAGCTATAAAGCAAACATTCTGCACAAGGTTACCTGATTGGGACGCCTCAGCTCCTGACATGGCAAACACCCTCCCGGTTGCCTGAGGTCTGTTGCCTTCGTTCCTCATCTGCTGGGAACCACTGGGTTGAGTCATTCTGTGCTGAGTAGGACAATACTTGGCAACGTGCCCCGTCTTCTGGCAGGTAAAGCATCTCCTCTCTGAGTCTTTCTTGGGGCACACATTGGCTGTGTGTGGCCCACCGCAATGGAAACATTGAAATTTCCTGGTTTGTTGCTGATGAGACTGGGGTGGTGCTGCTCTCGCCCTATGCTGTGGAGGCCTCGCGTAGGGCTTAAACTGCTGTTGCTGTACCCTTGCCTTCCCATTGGAGGAACCGCCTGGGTGGGACCTGCTCACCCGAGACTCACCCTTCTCTAGAGTCTCCACCATTTTCGCCTTCTCCACTAAGGCATGAAATTCTCTAATGCACATCGGGGCTATGGTCCTCTTCAGCCCATGCTTCAGTCCTTCTTCGAATTTCCTACACCTCCAAGCCTCAGAGGTGGCTTGGGTATAAAACCTGGCGAGGTACTCGAACCGAGCAGCATAGGCATTCACAGACATATCCCCCTGCTCCAACCTCAGGAACTCAGCTTCCTTCGCAAATCTTGCGCTGTCTGGGAAGTACTTCTCCAGGAACCTCACTCTGAAGCTTTCCCAATCCATCACTTCCTCTCGGGCCTCCATCATCTGCTGAGTTCCCATCCACCAGAACTCAGCTTCCCCAGACAGGAGGTATGTGGCAAACACCCGCTTCTTGTCTTCAGGGCAGGAAGTCGCCCTGAATATCTTCTCTAACCCCCTGACCCACTGATCTGCTTGATCAGGGGTAACGTTCCCACTGAACTTAGGTGGGTTGTGCCTGAGGAACTCAGTCAGTCCCATATGCTCCTGAGGCTGACCGACGTCGGGGTTTGTTGCGGCCGATCTGGCGGTCTCCCACTGTTGCATTGTAGCTTGGTGATTTTGAGACATCGCCGCATTCTGCTGCTGGATGGCACTTGCCATCATCTCGATGGCCTTGGCGATCTGACCCATTTCAGAAGAAGGTTGGGGAGGGGTAGAGGGTCTACGTGCCATCTCTCTTGTTTCGGATCTTGAAGCTATGAGTTTTCTATATTCCCTACAACTACAGGAATGAGATTGATAAGAAATCAATTCATTCAGGAGGTAATAACCAGACCTTACAAAGGTCAGCATCTCAAAGTCATCAAGAATTTGAGCTTAACAACATACTCGTAATACTTAGAATCTCAAGCAAGGTATTAGAACAGCTACTGATATCATCACCATCAGTTCAAACAACCATTTTCAGTCAATTGCAGAAACACTCAATAAGCTAAACTAGATCACACCAGCATTCAATGTATACTAAACATCAAATCTTTGGAATTAAGATTGAGAATCATCTCGATCCAGTTATGAGTGTGCACCCTCATTACTTCATCAAGATCTTCTCACCCTTAATACTAAGATTTTCAGCTAGAGTATACGTTCACTAAAGCACAGAAGCACACACAAACTTTTCAATATAAAACGTTTGAAAACCTTTCACTATAGTTGTTATTTAAAAACTCAAATAACTTTTATGAGCAGAAGAAACACAATGGATCCACAGCCCTCAGGTTATCCTAAGGACGAACTGCTCTGATACCATTAATGTAACATCCCACCAAATACATTTCATATTTATATAATATAAATGAAGATAAACAAGTATTTTGAAATAAACATAATCATATATATATAATGGAGTTTCTCCTCATCGGGAGTTTAATACATAAACTGTGAATCTTTCCAAAAAAAAAAAAAAACTTAACCAAAAATACAACAAAAGACAAATCGGGCGATATGCTAACAAAAGGGCGATCTCCTAGTCAATCAGGTGATCTCCTATCAGCCAGGCGATCTCCTATCAGACCGGCGATCTCACTTTCCTGCAACGTCATCTGCTCCCGTGTAAATCATACACGATCATCACAAGTTTTAAGAAGAACATCCACAAACGAAAACGCAGGGTAAGCTAGACAGTTTTAAAAGAGAATTTAGATATGAACTTTAAAATCAAGATAAATTAATTTAAGGCACCCACGTAAAAACATCAGCTTTCTCATTATTCCCACATACCATCAAGTAAAAACCCACATTTCACAATTCCTCAAGAGTAGTTCATATCACACAGTGCAGCAAGTGTCTATCCACATACAGTGTTCCTCATTTCTCACGTCAGGTTTTCCACTGACTCACAATACATAGACACAAGACACTAATTCCGGAATACTCGTGCATTGATTAGACTCAGAGATCTGCACCTGTCATATTGCCCACTGTGGAATCTCACACATCCACAGGGTCGCCGTGAAATCTCTCACATTCACAAGCGTATAATGAATCTCACACATCACCATACAGCATGACAGGGTTAATCCACGCAAAACAGGTCGGTTTGTTCTCTTTCAAACAACCCACCCATACAGGTGAACCTCCTTCGACTCTCAACAACTGAGTAACTTCCTCTACGTGAGTCCATTACCTCAGCAGAGTCAGGATATCTCGTTCTTAATCACCGATCAATGCACCTACTACAAGATCTTACACGGTATTTTCTTTCCTGAAAATACTATGCCTCGACCTCACACTCACCACATCCAACACATCATACCATTTAAATAAATCATTCAAATCACATCAACAACCATTTCAAAGCTTCAGATCTTCGAATACCTCATGTAAATCTCAAGTAATTTCAAAACAGTATCAAAAACAGAGGAGTTCGTAAAACAGCGCCAAAACCGGCGATCTAGTTCAAAAACAGAGTGTGTCGAAGATTGTATATAAAACCGGCGACCTCGTCGCCCAAGCACACATACAGAGCATTTTACGCAGATGAAAACGAAAATGGCGACCACGTCGCCCTCACTTCAGAAGATAGCTAAACTATGGCTCGTATGGAAAAGAGGTCTAGCTTCCCTTACCTGGACTTGCGCAAACACCAGGAGTTCCGAAATCCAACGAAGCTTGAAGAACGCTTTGACTCTGTTCTTGTGTCTGGTTTTGAAGAGCTTGCAGAGAACCACCCAAGTGCTCCAATGGTGGCTGTCGCTCGTCGTATTCCCGCGTGAAGGTGTACTAGAATCGCAGTGTGAAGGAGAGAAATGGAGAGGAGGGAACTCACTCTTTCTCTCTTCGACTACAACAATGTCTTCCTTTTCTCTCAGCAGTGGATTTCTGTAACTTAAACCAACTTATCCCTCCAAAAGCAGCTGCCACCACCCACTCTGCAGAGAAGTCTGAGAACCACTGCCCTGAACAGTACTACCACTGTTGTCTCTGGTGCATGCCAACCACTGCTCTGAACAGTACTGCCACTGTTTGTCGCTTGTGCATGCCAGCCACTGCTCTGAATAGTACGACCGTGAGTGTCTCCCGCGCATGCCAACATTCTGATGTCACTATTCTGAACCACTTTTTCGTCTACGTGGCGCGCGTGCAGAACGTCTCTTGCTGGGAGTCTGGGGCCCACGTTCTCTGGGTGTAACTCAACGTCGCGCGATGACCTTTCGCCGATGACTACCAGCTCGAAGAGAAACCACTGATGACCTCTCGCGCGAAGACGATCCACCGATGACCTCGCGCGAAGACTACCACCGATGACCTCGCGCGAAGACTACCACCGATGACCTCGCGCGAAGACTACCACCGATGACCTCGCGCGAAGACTACCACCGATGACCTCGCGCGAAGACTACCACCGATGACCTCGCGCGAAGACTACCACCGATGACCTCTTCCTGGCGAACGACCGATGTCTTCCTCTGGGAGACAACCGATGTCTTCCCTGGCGACGCCCTCATAACTCTCGCACCTTGGCCACGTCCACATGCATCGCGCCCTGGCAATGCCCCCGTGCCTCGCGTCCGCGCGATGCCCGCATGCCCCTCGCGCCCGCGCGATGCCTGCATGCCTCTCACGCCCGCGAGATGCCTGCATGCCTCTCACGCCCGCGCGATGCCTGCATACCTCTCGCGCCCGCGCGATGCCTGCATGCCTCTCGCGCCCGCGCGATGCCTGCATGCCTCTCGCGCCCGCGCGATGTCCACCTGGCGCTCATGTGTAGCAGGCGACCGGCGACCTCGTAGCCTTCTAAACTTAACTTTTTCCTCCCTTTCTATTCTAAATAAAAACATACTTAGAATTTATTTAAAATATAACTCTTTTATTCCAATAAATTTTTCAGGTCCTTACACCAGGCTCTCTTGCTCTTCAGCATTAGGGGGAGAGGAGGCGCTTGGTGGGCACTCCCTAAAGGAAGGGGTCCCTCCGTCTTCTGAGCTTGAAGCCACTGGGATGGCAGCTTCGGCCTTGCATTTCCTCTTGTAGACTAGGTCAGAACAAGTGTCCTCGTCATCAAAAGGAGTGGCCTCAGCAGCCACGGCCACGCCCTGGGACCTAGTGGCGTGGGAATGGCTTGGAGCAAGTAGGAGGGAGAGGACGGCAGCAGAGGAGCCAGCAGCAGCAGCAACATCAGATGGAGCAGCAGTGGAGGGACAAACACCACCCTTCTTTGCAGCTAGGGCAGCCAGGCGCCTCTTTCTATCAGCACCAATCGTCATGCCTAGAACAAAACAGGAACACTCAGTTAGCAACAGGTAAAGGATAAGCAGATCACAGGCATGTGCAGAACAAGTAATGATAATAGAAACGAAGACCAGTACGGATATAACCCTTCAAGGTTTTGGGGCTGTACTCATTCTTTATCAAGTGAGCAGTGCTGAATATAGTTTGGAGGCCAGAAAGGAACTTGCACACCTCTCGATCTTTGGGGTGCAAGTTTGGGAGACTCCTAGGCTTCGCCAGTGTGGGTTTCTCAACCCAATACAAGGGAAACCTGATGTGAGTTGAATTCATCTTTATTTATTTTGTAACACTTTATGAAGAATTGGATCAAGATTCTTAGGACAATTAAGGTGAGTCACCTAGAGAAAATCCCCACTGGACATTAACTTAGCAAGTGCTAAGTAAATGTGAAGGTTCATTTCTAAAGGTTCAAAGGAAAAACTCATGTTTAAGTGACTTTTATGAATTATATGGATTAAAACCATGTGGGTATTGTTCTTGCCGGTTGACCCGCCTATCGGTTGACTCTGCGACACTCACACGCCTCCTTCCTCACGTTGATATGTGCTTGGTTCTTTCGAAGCAATCTACACCTGCAAAAGAGAAAGGGGGCGCCCTAGAGGCCGTTTGCACTCAGACGCTCAAGTCAAGATTGGGCAAGAAACACCAAGTGTTTGAGTAACTGTCTTTAGGGTTTGTAACTGCGTACCTTTGTGAAGTATTTTACTGCCCCTTATATAGTCTAGGGTTTGCTGCGCCGCTAGCCCTAATTAGGGTTCACTGCGCTGCTAGCCATATTCAGGGTTTACTAGAATACCCTTGCGCCGCTATCACCCAGTCTTAGGATAATTTAGCACATAAGGTTTCCTTATCTGGAGTGCAAACTCTAACAGGGTGATCACCTGGGTGCCTCCTCGTGCACCTAGTCTCTGGGCCCACCTGTTCTGGGAGTGCCTTCACTATTCACGTGCCATGCATGTAACTTTACTGGGAAACCCTAGTTCTGATGAGTACTCAACCCCTCAGGACTCTGCACCTAATTGTGCTTTCCCTGCCACACACATAAGCTCTTCGTGATTTGCGCCTCACCTTATCTCTAGGTTTTCCCTTCACATTGGCCCACTCCGGGAACCAATCTTAACTGTTCTGGTCATGTCGTTCAAATCACCCAGCACTGATGTCACCTCGTCATACTCTGTTGCCGAGGACTCATCATCCTGTGCTATGATGAGGACACATTAGCCTACCCTGGTGATCGACACCAGTATTCCATGCTGCTTGTGGGACCCTGCCTACATGGCTGTAGGGCCCAGCTGACGTGGCTTGCTCTCGTCAGCAGGTCTCCACGTTCGAGTACTGGTCGGTACACAAGCCCCCCAGTCTCAAGCTGTTAACTTGTTTCAGCGTAGAGACTAAGTAATCGACCCGGCGACCTACGTGGCTCTGTGCATAAGGATGTGAATAGTGCGCTGAGGGAACATTTCACCAACCCCCTTTTATCTGTAGACGCGTGGCCACATCAACGGTCTGAGATTCTTAACGTTTGCGCTCCCCAGGGCTACGTTAAACCCCTTCAAAAACCCGCGCCACTTCGCTGTTTCATCACTTTTCACTCGAGCCTTCATACCTTCTAACTTCTCTCGCACGTTGAGTTGGCCAATCGAGTTCTACTCAGGGGACTGAAGAGAAGGCTGGAGAAGGCAAAGGGAGTGTGGGCTGAGGAGGTTCCCAGAATTGTATGGGCTTACCATACTACTCCCCAATCCACCACCAAGGAGACTCCCTTCAGCTTGGTGTATGGTTCAGATGCCATGATCCCTGAGGAAATCCAGGAGAGCTCACCACGTTTCCAGAACTTTGTGGCCGAGGAGTCCAACGAAGAAAGGAAGGTGAATCTCGATCTCTTGGATGAAGTTAGGGAAGAGGCAAGAATCAAGGCCGAAGCATTGAAGAGGAGAGTTGAGCTCAAGCACAGTTCCAAGTTGAGAGCTCGGCAGTTCTAGGTGGCCGACCTAGTTATGCGGAAGGCATCTCCGTACTAGATAGAGAATAAGCTATCCCCCAAGTGGACTGGTCCTTTTAGAGTGACAGAGGCCCTGGGGAATGGAGCATATAGGCTGGAGACCTTAGAAGGTGGTCTGATTCCTCGTACATGGAATGTGACTCACCTGAAGTTCTATTTTAGTTAAAGCCATGTAATATTGTACACAGTTTAGGGGACACTCTTTTTTCCCTTTCAAGGGTTTTTAATGAGGTCACCCAATAAAATTTTCAGTTAAAAATGTATATCTGAATGTGTTTGTACAATGCAGTTCGAACCTGTCATTTGGGGTTAGAGGTCTCGTAAGTGGGAAGGTAGGTTGGTAATGAACACCTCCTCTTCGAGTGAGAACTCCCAATTTGAAAGAAAGGTTCACCAGTGAAATCCTCCTTCGCCTATGAGCGATGTGAGGTCAGCTAGAACCTATCAGTTGGGGTGAGAGGTCTCGTAAAAAGGAAGGTAGGTTCGAAGAGAACACCTCCCCTTCGAGTGAAAACTTCCAACTTGAACAGAAAGGTTCATTCAACGAAATCCTCCTTGGCCTTTTGGCGATGTGAGGCAAGCCAGGACTCGTCACATGGGGTTAGAAGTCTTGGAAGCGGGAAAGGAAGGTTCATAGAGAATGCCTGCCCCACCAAGTGAGAACACCAAGGACGACTCGTACCAGTGAAATCCTCTTATTCCTACGACCAATCAGAGGTCAAATCAAGCCTTTCGGATGGGTTAGAAGTCCCGACAGTGGAGAGTAAGTTCGCATAGAACACCTCTTTGTCCAGGAAGAAATCCCAATTCAAGCAGAGGGTTCACCAGTGAGGCCCACCTTCACTTAGGGGAGATGAGTGGCCATATGAAGTTTGTTAGCTTGTTAGGTGCACACAGATAGAAGTCGAAGTCCTCGCAAGGCTAAGAGGTGTGGGCGAAGATGAGGTGGTGAGGCATGTTTTGAGAAAGAAGTTTTTTATGAGGTTTTGCCAATAGCGACTCAACAAAATTAAGCGTGCTACCTATGGGTTACTCTGAGTCAAGCGTGCTACTTATGGTTTGAATCTATGCTGAGTAGTGAGTTCAACCAAGTATGTCAAACAGTCAAACAATAGCAGAGATGCGAAGGCAAGCAAATTGAAATATAAAGGCAAACAAGTATGAAGGCAAGTAAACGAATTAATTACATTATAATGGAAGTTAGTTACAAGAAGTTTAGCTATGAGATACAATTGCTTAGAAGACCTATATGGGCACTATTTGCCCGTCGACTACCTGCATAGTTACAGAGTATGGTGAGAGTTCCATCTCAGGATGCACGCAGGCAACCTGAGCAAGGGCATCACCGAAACCCTCCCCATAGGCGTCGGCGGCATCTTCAGTGAGCTCAACCTCGGTCTTCTTCAGTAACTCAGTTTGTTGGGCAAGTTCCTCCTCAACCTTGCCCAGCTGAACCTCTTGGCTGGTAGCCCTTTCCTCCAGCTTGGTCATCTTGGTTTGAGCCCCCTCCAATTGCTCTTCCAGTTCAATGATCTTGTTGCGGAGGGGGAGTATCTTTTCCTCAAGCTGGAGGGCCTCCTACCCCTTGGAGAAGAGGAGCTTCTTGGTCTCTTTCTCAGACTGGCGGAGGATGCCCAACTCCTGGTTCAGGGCAGTCTCGCGCTTGGCTGCTTGGTGGAGCTGGAGATCTTTTTGCTCCAACTCTTTCTCCAGTTTGGCAGCTTTCTCTAGCAGCTCTGCCTCTGCGTTGCCTTTGACCAGGAGGAAATTAGAGGCAGCAAGGAACTCCCCAAGGCCATGACTGAGGAGGTCCCACTGGTGCAGAAACGTAAAACAAATGCGGCTATTTTCATTTTACAAATGCGGCTATACAACCGCATTTGATCAACATGCATTTGTAAATCAGAGATTTACAAATGCGGTTGAACAACCGCATCTATAAATAGTATTTACAGATGCGATTTTTTGTTGGAGCCGCATCTGTAAATGCTCCAGAGGTGTGCCCAGGTTTGGAATTGGAATGATTTACAGATGCGGTTGTAGTAAGCAACCGCATCTGTAAATCATTCCCTTGATTTACAGATGCGGTTAAGGTAAATAACCGCATCTGTAAATCATGGTTTTTTTTTTATAGAATGATTTGGTTAGTTGTTTTCCCATACGAATTATCTTGTGCAGTTTCATTATACCCATCCTAGCCAGCCAGACAGATAAACAGATTCAGAGAAACTAAAAGTCAATTTATAGTAATTGATCAAAATGTATACAAAAATAGTAATAATATATCTCTATCTATCTTTTTACACTATTGATCAAATCGTAGAGTTATAAAAGTTTAGGAAATATGTGGACCAAGATTGTCTGACATATGTCATGGCTTCCGAACTCATGGGTTCCTCATCTGTGAAGAACTGCATTTCAAAATGGTTGACACATAAATTAGTTTTAAGATAGATAAATTAGTTTGAAGTTATAAAAATAATTTAAGAAATCTTACCTCTTGCCAATTACTTGTAAGACCTAGTCTTACAATGGTACTCATCCATTGCATGACGTAATAGCCACACTCATAGCTTCCTGGTTGTTTATTACACTATAATTCAATAAATTGTAAAAGTTAGTATAATTAAGCAATGAAAAAAGAAAGAAAAATCTTACATACCTTTAATCTTATCCAGTTCAAATTTTGAAAATTTGAATTCGATCTCCCTTTTAGAATGTTATATCCATGCCATGAACTGGTTGAGACAAAAAACCTTGTTAGTGGATTACATATAGTTTCAACCATAGTTAAGTTTATAGTGTACTTACTTATCAATGATATTCTTAAAACTTGTGGATATCTTCTTGTGTAGGGAACAGAACCACAAAGCCGTTCTATCCTTCACTGATAAGACAAGTAATTGCCAATGACCCCTATATCATCCATGAAAATAGTTGAGTAAATTTATAAAACATGAATATAATAAACTTTTAACATATATATATTTAAACTTACTCGTTAATATAAGGGCACAAATAAACCTCTTTTCCCTCTCTTTCCATGGTGTTAGTGATGTATGATTGGGTCTCATTTGTCTTTGCTCCAGTGGGATTAGTATATGCAGGATCTAAGAATCCATACACATTTTCCTTCCCCTCAGTGACAGAGACACCATTCAAAAACCTACAAGTAATTAGTTAAATCATAATGAATGCTAATTTAACATAAATGAAAATGAAATGTAGGTAACAATACTTACATCATAAAAAATTGAATGATATTTATATTCAACTCCTGATCCCCAGCTACAAATTCTAGCAGATCTGACATGTATATGTACAATGGTAGCTCAGGGTTTGTTTCAAAAAAGGTATCATCCCATGGAACTTCCAGAGGATCTCGTCCAAGTTGTCTAGCAACTATAGCTAAGGAAGCTATAGGATCGTTAAGCGGAACCTCTTGTTTCTTTTTCGGACTTGGTTTCCGACGAGGTTTCTACAAAAAGAAAAAAGATTTGTTATAAATTACATGTAATATATAAATATAAATTAGCATATGAAATGAAATTATTACCAGTGGTTGTGGCATATATCGAATCAGGTGTCTGGGCCAGGCTACAAAGGACCAAAATGCTTCGGCCACAGTTGTTACCTCTTTTGAAGGTAGTGGAAGACGAGCATCAGGTACTCGTACTCTTTCAACCGTGACCTTTGCTGCATCAGGGGAGAGAGGAACGTTATGTAAGGTGGTGGCGTCTTCATAGACTTTTCCAATGGCCACCACCTGAGGAATCATGCCACCCTCTACTAGTAGCTCACATTGCCTCGTCTGGCCAATGATATCATCCCCTGATGCTGTAGGAGCTGCACAACTCCCCTTTGTGCTTTTGGGAGCGGGACTAAGAAGCGTCTGAATCGGCTGCTTAGCACAAAGTTGTTGCGATATCTCTTGTCCCAACTCTAGCCTCATCTTTTCCGTCACCCTTCTCATCTCATCCATTAGTTCTTGACGTAGCCTTTGCTCCATTTCTTTTTTGCTCTCTTTGGAGGAGGAGGATGAGTGTCGTGGTGCAGCTCCAAAATAAAGTCTAATCCCAACTCCTTGTCCAACTGCACGAACACGACCAGAGTGCTCAGGTTGTCCAATTGCTTCAACAAGGATATCGCGACGACCTTCAGCAACAAAATTACCTTGGGAGTCCAAGGCATCCTGCAAGAGACAAAAATCATATGAGGTTTTATTATAAGTAATGCATCATAATAGATGAAAAAAGGCTTAAATAACTTACAATTTTTTCAATGATAAGCCCTGATTGCTCAGAACTTGGTGTACCCGACTTCTTAATTCGGGCCCTCTTCCATTTGTCATGGCGCGTAGGTGGTGATGGAGGAGAAGTGACCCCTGTTTCCACATCCTAAGATGCACTCCCCTGTCTGGATTGCTCCTTTTCAACCATCAGTGCTTGCTCAAGCTTTCGATACCCCGCACGAGACATTACGTGTGGGGTAAGATTCTTTAAAGCTATTTCTTGAGCTTTCTTCCGCCGATGCTGTCATAATTGAAATAAACAAAGTGAATTCAATAATATTAACTCATTAATGTTATATAAGTCAAAATAGTTAAGTAGCTTCACTTACAGTCCATTCTTCAGTTAGACGGCTTTCTTTAAAAGCAAGCCATGTCTCTTCATTAATAAAATTGTATCTTTCACAAGGACTTTCATCCTTAAGCTCACCAAAAATGTATCTCGTCGTCAGTCTTGACTTAAAGGCGCGAAACTTCAGTCCGATATTGGATAGAATCCTTGATCGAAGCGGTTCCACATTAGGAATTTCAAAATTTGCCTGCAAAATAACATCACCAAAGTAAAGTTAGTCAATGAATATTAAATAGCTTTATATGATAACAATAATTATGTAAAGCTTACCAGAACATCCTCCCACAGCATGTTTCGGTCGATCTCTGACACCTTGTCCCATGAATTAATCAAAATGGAGAGTCTCTCATGAGAAAGAACTCCAAGATAGCTATTAAACTCATCTGCATTAGGACTAGATGCCATTCCAGTGTTGACGTCAATGTCAACAGCTGTCTTCTCACCAGCGGCACATTTCTTTGCCAGACGCTTCATCCTAGTAGGTCCTCTGTTGCCTCGTCCGGATCGAGGTCTAATTGGAGTTTGATCGTCACTCATATCTTTGTTAAAAAAATTATTTAACAAAAGTTAGTTCATCTGCATGGAAAGAAAATCATATAAAACAAAAACATAATATAGTAAATGCATATTGTTCTTGCCGGTTGACCCGCCTGTCGGTTGACTCACGACACTCACACGCCTCCTTCCTCACGTTGATATGTGCTTGGTTCTTTCGAAGCAATCTGCACCTGCAAAAGAGAAAGTGGGCGCCCTAAAGGCCGTTTGCACTCTGACGCTCAAGTCAGTGTAGGGCAAGCAACACCAATGTATTGAGTTTCTCTCTGTGTGTTTAGGTCTAGAAACTGCGTACCTTTGTGAAGTATCTTACTGTCCCTTATATAGTCTAGGGTTTACTGCGCCGCTAGCCCTAATTAGGGTTCGCTGCGCTACTAGCCATATTTAGGGTTTACTGGAATACCCTTGCGCCACTATCACCCAATCTTAGGGTAATCTAGCACATAAGGTTTCCTTCTCTGGAGTGCAAACTCTCACAGGGTGACCACCTGGGTGCCTCCTTGTGCACCTAGTCTCTGGGGCCACCTGTTCTGGGAGTGCCTTCACTGTTTACGTGCCATGCATGTAGCTTCACTGGGAAAACCCTAGCTCTAGTGAGTACTCGTCCCCTCAGGACTCTACACCCAACTGTGCTCTCCCTGCTACCCGCATAGGCACTTCGTGATCCAGGCCTCTCCCTAATTCTGGGTATTCAACTGGTCACTGGCCCACTCTGGGAACCAATCTTAGCTGTTCTGTTTACGCTGTTCAAAACACCCAAGGCCGATGTCACCTCGCCACACTCTGTCGCCGAGGACTCCTCGACCTGCTGAGTGACGATGACACCTCCGCCCATCCTGGTGATCTGACGACTACTCACCCGTCTCTGTAGTCTGATGACTAGTCACCCCTCTCTGTAGTCTGATGACTAGTCACCCTTCCTTGTAGGCTGATGACTAATCACCCTTTCCTGTAGGCTGATGACTAATCACCCCTCTCTGTAGGCTGATGACTAATCACCCCTCTCTGTAGGCTGACGTCATCGACTAGCTGACCGACCGGATCACAAGCCCCCCAGTCTCGAGCTGTGAACTCGTTCTCAGCGAAGAGACTAAGTGGTCGATGGCAAGATCATTCCTCCTCTTTGAGCTTCTCCCTTTGCAACTTCTTCTTTTCTGTGTAATTTCTTTTTCTGCTTCATAACTTGTATAAACCTTTTAGCTGTAAAGGCTCACTGCATTGACTTCAATATGAATGAAATCTTTGCTCCAGCTGCATGTCCCTTTCCATTTTTAACTCTCTGCATGTAACTTAGCATTGTCCTTAACAAGTTTATGCATAACTTCATGCCAGACGACTGACTTGAAGGGCCTAAATGCTTCGGCTTCTCGCAGCAGAACTTGCTTCTACCACTCACCACCGACTAACATGTTGGTGCACCACCGATCAGTCATCACGCTTCAGGCTCTGCTTTACTTCTCTGTTACTCCAGCGCTAAGCACATAGAGGGCCTGAACGCCAAAGATGATGCTTGTGTTTTGGGGAAGAAAAGTGCTTCTCAATGACCTTTCTTGCCTCAACCTCGCTGTAAGAGGTCGAGGTGAGGTCTTTCTCCTCTCGCCTCAGCCTCGCTGTACAAAGTCGAGGTGAGGTCTTTCTGCTCTCGCCTCAGCCTCGCTGTACAAAGTCGAGGGTGAGGTCTTTCTTATCTCGCCCCAGCCTCGCTGTACAAAGTCGAGGTGAGGACTTTCTTATCTCGCCCCAGCCTCGCTGTACAAAGTCGAGGTGAGGACTTTCTTATCTCGCCTCAACCTCGCTGTACAAAGTCGAGGTGAGGATTTTCTTATCTCGCCTCAGCCTCACTGTACAAAGTCAAGGGTGAGGACTTTCTTCTCTGGTGAACCTTGCTGTTCACGTTGGGTGTTCTCACTCGAAGGGGAGGTGTTCTCGACGAACCTACCTTCCCGCTTACGAGACCTCTAACCCCAAGTGACAGGTTCAATCTTGCCTCGCATCGCTCACAGGTGAGGGAGGACTTAACTGACCTCACATCGCTCATAGGCGAGGAGGATTTATCTGACCTCACATCGCTCATAGGCGAGGAGGATTTATCTGGGCGAACCCTTCTGTTCACGTTGGAGGTTCTCACTCGAAATGGAGGTGTTCCCTACGAACCTACCTCTCCACTCACGAGACCTCTAACCCCAAGTGACAGATTCTAACTGACCTCACATCGCTCACAGGCGAGGAGGATTTCTCTGGGCGAACCCTTCTTTCACATGGAAGTTCTCACTCGAAGTGGAGGTGTTCTTCTACGAACCTACCTCTCCACTCACGAGACCTCTAACCCCAAATGACAGATTCTAACTGACCTCACATCGCTCACAGGCGAGGAGGATTTCTCTGGGCGAACCCTTCTTTCACATGGAAGTTCTCACTCGAAGTGGAGGTGTTCTTCTACGAACCTACCTCTCCACTCACGAGACCTCTAACCCCAAATGACAGATTCTAACTGACCTCACATCGCTCACAGGCGAGGAGGATTTCTCTGGGCGAACCCTTCTTTCACATGGAAGTTCTCACTCGAAGTGGAGGTGTTCTTCTCGAACCTACCTCTCCACTCACGAGACCTCTAACCCCAAGTGACAGGTTCTATCTCGCCTCAGCCTCGCTGTAAGAGTCGAGGGAAGAGGACTTTTCTCTCGCCTCAACCTTGCTGTAAGAAGCAGAGGAAAAGGACTTATCTCTTGCCTCAACCTTGCTGTAAGAAGCAGAGGAAAAGGACTTATCTCTTGCCTCAACCTTGCTGTAAGAAGCAGAGGAAGAGGACTTTTCTCTCGCCTCAACCTTGCTGTAAGAAGCAGAGGAAGAGGACTTTTCCTCTTGCCTCAACCTTGTTGTAAGAAGCAGAGGAAGAGGACTTTTCTCTCGCCTCAACCTTGCTGTAAGAAGCAGAGGAAGAGGACTTTTCCTCTCGCCTCAACCTTGCTGTAAGAAGCAGAGGACGAGGACTTTTCTCCAATGTTCTCTGAGTGGGTGCATGCTCCCAGGAGAGCACCTGGCGTGGCTGGTCTGAGCGCACTTGCCAGGCACATCCTGCCTGCATGGCCTCATCACACTGTTTCATGCCCGTTCCCATCGGCGAGGAGCTCTTCTTCTGGAATCATGCGAGGTGCATGCGTAACGCTCTCGCTGGGAGCTTGGGTCCCAGCTTAACACGTGTTGGCGAGACCCCGATGACCATGCGCCGATGAGTGATCGTGCTCTGTACGTGGATGCGACAGATAGCGTCCTCATGCGGCGATGTCTGATCGTGCTTGCACGGGGCGATGACTGATCGCGCGATGAATAACCACCGATGACTTCTTACACTCTGCTCCCAGGCGCTTGTCCAGGCGCTGATCTGTAGGTGGTGGTCACTTGGTACTGACCACTTATCACCTGCACTTGCGCTTGGGGCAAGGGAAACTTTAAACTGGAAAACACACACTTTATGTACTAAAGTCTTTTTTATTGGGTGGCCTCGTTAAAAACCCTCCTTAGGGAAAAGAGTGCCCCCTGGTGTATTCAACTGTTTACAGTGTATAGCGCGAGAACGCATCTACTTTACATCTTAACTGGGTGTATATATGCTGGGTCTCCTTTCATTGGCGATGACCGACCTCACGAGTAGCGATCATGCCCTCTGCTTCAGCTTCCCCCCGAGCTACCTGGGAGCCCCCCTAGCGTAGCTCCCTCCATCACCTGATTTCCCCGTGCACAGGGATCTCATGCTACTGGTCACCTGCCTGGGACCCCGAAGCGCGATCACCTTGCGGCTCCCTCAGGTAATCGGTTAGGAAACCTGTTCTCACCAACTCAGCAAGTTGATGCCCCAGCGCCAGGCAGGTGTAGAGTGTGTGTCCATAAGCCTGATGGAATTCACACCAGTCATCCTTCCTACTTCCAAGCACCTTGTCAGTTTTCTCTGGTACTCGGACTCTTGCAGCTACAGCGGGAATTGTAATCAGCTCCGATAACTCTATCATGAAATCATACCTGGGGGGTGCATTGTTCTCCCTTGCACGCCCCCTAGCCTGATCCTTCCTGGGTGTGTAGGGGCGAGACCTGCCCTGCGCTTTCTTCCCTTCTCTGGCCTCATGCACCCATGCGTGTCGCTGCTGCTTCCCCTGTCCTTCGCGCGGCTTGGGCAGTGCAGCACTGCTTTTCTTCTCAGAGACCTGCGTCTCTACTACAATATGCGCCACCACGCGTCGCCAAGTCTCAACGAAGGTGGCAGGGTGATCTCTGATGAGCGATTCACTAAAAAGACTAGGCAGCACACCTTTCTTGAATGCATGCACCAGCATGTCCTCGTCCTTGCTGGGCAACCTCACTACCTCCGCACCAAAACGGTTGAGGTAGTCCTTCAACGACTCCCCCTGGTACTGTCGCACGTCGAACAGGTCGTAGGACACCATCGGTGGCGCTCTGTTGACGATGTACTGCTCTGTGAACAGCTTCGAAAACTGCTGGAAGGAGGTGACGTGGCCCTCTGGCAGGCTCACGAACCACTCCATAGCTACTCCACTCAGCGTACTCATAAACACCTTGCAGTACACAGCGTCTGAGCCTCCAGACAACATCATCTGGGTGTGGAAGGCTATCAGATGCGCTTCTGGATCTTCCTTCCCCGTGAACGACGCCTTCATTCCCACCAGGTTGGGAGGCACCACTGTGTTCATGATCTCAGGGGAGAAAGGCATAGGGAAGGCCCTTGGGGGCATCAGTGGAGCCTGATCCTCTCCCACGCGACCTGTAAGGACCTGAACTTTTGGATTGGAATAAAAGGGTATATTTTAAATGAATTCTAAGTATGTGTTTATTTAAAATAAAAATGGAAGGAAAGTGTAGTTTGGAAGACTATGAGATCGCCTAGTAGTGCATGATCGCCAGGGCGCGAGGACGTCGCCAGGGCGCGCGAGGCATGTGGACGTCGCCAGGGCGCGCGATGCATGTGGATGTCGCCAGGGCGCGCGAGGCATGTGGACGTCGCCAGGGCGCGCGAGGCATGTGGACGTCGCCAGGGCGCGCGATGCATGTGGACGTCGCCAGGGCGCGCGAGGCATGTGGACATCGCCAGGGCGCGCGAGGCATGTGGACGTCGCCAGGGCGCGCGAGGCATGTGGACGTCGCCAGGGCGCGCGAGGCATGTGGACATCGCTAGGGCGCGAGGCATGCAGGCATCGAGCGGACGAGAGGCATGCGGGCATCGCCAGGGCGCGAGGCATGCGGGCATCACCAGGGCGCGAGGCATGCGGGCATTGCCAGGGCTAGACATCGGTCGTCTCCCAGATGGAGACATCGGTCGTTCTCCAGTATGAGACCTCAGTGGATAGTCATCGCGCGAGCGGTCATCGGTGGAAGGTTATCGCGCGATGTCGAGCTTCACACAGAGAAAGTGGGACCCAGACTCCCAGCATGAAACGTCCTGCACACGTGCCACGTAGACAAAAGGGTGGTTCAGAATAGTGACATCAGAATGTTGGCATGCGCAAGAGACACTCGTGGTCGTACTGTTCAGAGCAGTGGTTGGCATGCACAAGCGACAGCAGTGGTCGTACTGTTCAGGGCAGTGGTTCTCAGGCTTTCCTGCAGAAGGGGTGGCAGCGGTAGCATACGTTGACAGGTAAGCTGGGATTCAAAAGCCACTGCCGGAAGGCAAAGAGTGTTACAGACTCAAGAGTGTTAGAGTGAGTGCAAAACTTCCTCCCTCCCTTCTTCTCTCCTTTGCGTTGTGACTCAGGCAACCTCAAGCATCAGTGCGACGAGCAACGTTTGCCCTTGGAGCACCTGGGAGATTCTCTGCAAGTTCTTCAAACCAGACGCTGAAACAGAGCTAAGGCATCCTTTAAGCTCGGTGGGTCTTGGAGCTCTTGGTGTTTGCGCAAGTCCAGGTAAGGGAAGCTAGCCTTCATTTTCAATACAAGCCATAGATTAGCTGTTTCTGAAGTGAGGGCGACGTGGTCGCCGGTTTCGTTTTCATCTTCGTGAATGCTCTGTTTCTATGTGTTTGGGCGACGTGGTCGCCGGTTTTATATACAGACTTCGAAATACCTTGTTTTTGAACCAGATCGCCGGTTTTGGCGTTGTTTGCGAACTCCCTGTTTTTGGTGTTGCTTTGAAACTGTTTGAGATTTAAATGAGATATTCGAAAATAAGAACCCTGGAGTGAGTTTTGTTGTGATTGAAATCATTCATTTAAGTGTGGCATGATGTGTTGAATGTTGTGAATGTGAGATCAAGGCATAGTATTTTCAGGAAAGAAAATACCGTGTAAGATCGTGTAGGATGTGCATTGACCGGTGATTCGTTATGATATCCTGACTCTCCTGATATAATGGAATCATATAGATGAAGTTATTCGGGTGTTGAGAGTCGAAGGAGGTTCATACGTATGGGTGAGTTGTTCAAAAGGGAACGAGCTCGACCTGTTGTGTGGATTTAACCCTGTCATGCTTGGATGGTGATGATATTGAGATTCATTATACGCTTGTGAATGTGTGTGATTTCACGGCGACCCTGTGAATGTGTGTGATTTCACAGTGGGCAGTATGACAGGTGCAAATACACGAGTCTAGTCAATGCATGAGTCTTCCGGAAGTAGTGTCGAGTGTCTTGTGTGATGAGTCAGTGGAAGTCTGACGTGAGAAATGAGGAACATTGAAGTTTGTTAGACACTTGATGCTTTATGTGAAAATGAATGACTCTGGAGAATATTGTGAACTGTGTGATTTCTTGGTGGTCATGTGAAGGGAACGAGGAATTGATAGTTTTTACGTGGGTGATTTTGATTTGTTTCATTTTTATGATTTTTAAGTTTCCTATCTAACTCTCTTTAAAATATATAGCTTACCCTGTGTGTTCTGCTCTATGGCTGCTTTTCTCTTAAAACTGTGATGATCGTGTAATTTTTACACGGGAGCAGATGATCTTCCAGGAAGTAGAGCTCCTTAGTGAGTGGTCGCCGGGGAAGAGATCGCCTGTTTCTGTCTCTATCGGGTGATCGCCTGTTTCTGCCTCTATCGGGTGATCGCCTGTTTTTCTGTCCTAATAGCAGATCGGCTGTTTTGGGTCGTCTGATAGGAGATCGCCTATTTTGTCCTTTTTATGCTGCATCTGGTTTTATTTCGAAAGGGTTGATGAAATGTATTAAAACCTTATAAGAGGGACGTCTCTTTTTGAATATGATGTACGGGATGATGTATTTTCAATATCTATATACATATGTTGATTTTATAAATTTAATATCTACGCTTTATTCTATTATATAAATATGGAAAGGTTTTGGAGGGATGTTACACGACCCCCAGCTTGCTGCATGTGGTGCAGACTCAAGCGCAGCTCCTCGTTTGCCTTGCGCAACTCCTCATTCCTGGCCTGAGAGGCGGCCAGGTTCTCCTGCATCCGCGCCTGTTGCGCCCTGGACTCTGCCACCGTCTCTTGGAGGGCGCGCATCGTTTCCATGATTTGTTGCATGGTAACGCTGTCGGCTCCATTCGGCGGAACAGATCCATGTCTGGTATTCCTCATTCTCTGCGATTTCTACTCTCGTTCTTGTGTATGGGACCTTCGTTTTACTCCGGCCCCACGGTGGGCGCCAAATGTTCTTGTCGGTTGACTTGCTGTTGGTCAAACTCTACGATCGCTAGCACCTTCTTCCTCCTCCTTCACTGTAACATAGCTTGCCTGCAAAAGAGAGAAAGATAGGCGCTCTCACGGCTGTTTGCACTCCGACACTCAAGTCAAAACTAGGGCAAAAAACACCAAGTGTATTGACTTTCTCTCTGTGTTTAGGTCTAGAAACTGCATACCTTTGTGAAGTATTTTACTGTCCCTTATATAGTCTAGGGTTTACAGCGCCGCTAACCCTAATTAGGGTTCACTGCACTACTAGCCATATTTAGGGTTTACTGGAATACCCTTGCGCCGCTATCACCCAATCTTAGGGTAGTCTAGCATATAAGGTTTCCTTCTCTGGAGTGCAAACTTTAACAGGGTGACCACCTGGATGCCTCCTTGTGCACCTAGTCTCTGGGGCCACCTGTTCTGGGAGTGCCTTCACTGTTTACGTGCCATGCATGTAGCTTCACTGGGAAAACCCTAGTTCTGGTGAGTACTCGTCCCTCAGGACTCTACACCCAACTGTGCTCTCCCTGCTACCCGCATAGGCACTTCGTGATTCAGGTCTCTCCCTACCTCTGGGTATTTAACTGGTCTTTCCCCAAGGCCGATGTCACCTCGTCTTCACCCAAGGCCGATGTCACCTCGCCATACTCTGAGTGGCGACGACACCTCAGCCCATCCTGGTGGTCTGACGACTACTCACCCTTCCCTGTGGGGACGCGCTGATGACTAATCACCCTTCTCTGTGGGAACACACCGATGACTGATCACCCTACTTTGAGGGGAATGACTGATCACCCTTCTCTAAGGGAACACACCGATGACTGATCACCCTTTAATCCAAGCTGCCTGCGAGGTCCACTCCACGTGGCTTTGGCCCATGCTGTGGGACCCAGCTGACGTGGTTTGCCCTTTACTACCTGTTCTCGGTGTCCGAGGACTGGTCGATACAGAAAACAAGAGAAAATCCTTAGGAACGATGTTGAGGCGTGGGAGAAGAGTGTTCCTTCCCACAAGGTCATTTCGAAAGAAGAAAAATTTGAAAATAAAATTGAAAAGATACTTCTATCTGAACAACCTTCAGGCCTCATTCTGTGTAAAGGAACACTTGCATGCACTACCACACTTTCTGAAGTTTGTGAACTACCTCTTCAAGTCCAAAAGCTTTTAAAAGAATTTGGTGATGTATTCCCTGAGGAAGGACCTATTGGACTTCCACCTGTTAGGGGTATAGAATACCAAATAGATTTAGTTCTGGGAGCTAGTCTACCAAATAGACCAGCTTACAGAACTAATCCGGAAGAGACTAAGGAGATAGAGTCATAGGTTCAGGAATTGTTGGAGAAGGGCTGGGTTCAAAAAAGCCTAAGTCCTTGTGCTGTACCTGTTTTGTTGGTGCCAAAGAAAGATGGCAAGTGGAGAATGTGTTGTGATTGTAGGGCCATCAACAATATAACCATCAAATACAGGCATCCAATTCCTAGACTTGATGATATGCTTGATGAATTGCATGGGTCTACCATATTTTCCAAGATTGACCTTAAAAGTGGATATCACCAAATTAGAATTAAAGAAGGTGATGAGTGGAAAACTGCTTTTAAGACCAAATTTGGACTATATGAGTGGTTAGTGATGCCTTTTGGACTCACTAATGCACCTAGCACTTTCATGAGGCTTATGAATCATGTCTTTAGGGATTGTATAGGTAAGTATGTAGTAGTCTATTTTGATGATATCTTAGTATATAGTCAAAGCCTAGAGTCCCACCTAAGTCACCTTAGGGAGGTTCTTTTAGTGCTTAGGAAAAATAGTTTGTTTGCCAATATAGATAATTGCACTTTTTGTGTAGATAGTGTAGTGTTTTTAGGTTTTATAGTAAACAAAAATGGGGTACATGTTGACCCCGAGAAAATCAAAGCCATCCAAGAGTGGCCAACCCCACAAAATGTAGGAGATGTTAGGAGCTTTCATGGTCTAGCAAGTTTTTATAGAAGATTTGTTCCTAACTTCTCAAGTCTAGCTTTACCACTCAATGAGTTAGTAAAGAAAGACACTCCATTTTGTTGGACAGAGAAGCATGAGCAAGCCTTTCAAAGGTTGAAAGCTCAACTCACTAATGCACCCATTCTAGCTTTGCCAAACTTTTCAAAAACTTTTGAGCTAGAGTGTGATGCATCAGGAGTAGGAATAGGTACTGTGTTGTTGCAAGGTGGGCACCCAATTGCATATTTTAGTGAAAAACTTCATGGTGCCACCCTCAACTACCCCACCTATGACAAAGAGCTCTATGCACTTGTAAGGGCCCTACAGACTTAGGAACACTATCTAGTTTCAAAAGAATTTGTCATACATAGTGATCATGAGTCTTTGAAATATCTAACGGGTCAACACAAGTTGAACAAAAGAAATGCAAAGTGGATGGAATTTCTTGAGCAATTTCCATATGTTATCAAATACAAGAAGGATAGTACAAACATTGTGGTTGATGCTCTCTCAAGGAGACATACCCTCTTTTCTAAACTTGGAGCCCAAATTCTTGGATTTGAAAACATACCTAAACTTTATAAAGAAGATCAGGATTTTGCACCCACTTTTGTTGAGTGCCAACATAGAGCACAAGGAGGTTTTTATGTTTCTGAGGGGTACTTATTTAAAGAAGGAAAAATTTGCATACCCCAAGGAATAGATAGAAAACTCCTTGTAAAAGAATCATATGAAGGAGGACTCATGGGCCATTTTGGAGTTGATAAAACTCTTGAGCTTTTGAAAGGAAAATTCTTTTGGCCACACATGAGGAAAGATGTCCAAATACATTGTCATAGATGCATTTCATGTTTAAAAGCTAAGTCTAAGACAATGCCTCATGGACTCTACACTCCTTTACCTTTTGCAAGTGCTCCTTGGGAAGATATAAGCATGGATTTCATATTAGGACTTCCTAGGACACAAAGAAGTTTTGATTCCATTTTTGTGGTGGTGGATAGGTTTAGAAAGATGGCTCATTTTATACCTTTCCATAAAGTGGATGATGCTAGCAACATCGCTAAGCTCTTCTTTAGAGAAGTGGTAAGACTACATGGTTTACCTAAGACCATAGTGTTGGATAGAGATCCTAAATTTTTTGGCCATTTCTGGAGAACTCTCTGGGAAAGGCTAGGAACTAAGTTGAACTTCTCGACTTCTTGTCATCCTCAAACGGATGGACAAACTGAAGTTGTAAATAGATCTCTTTCCACTATGCTTAGGTCAATCATGAAAGGAAACCACAACTCTTGGGATGAGTACCTTCCTCATATTGAGTTTGCATATAATGGGTAGTTCATAAAACTACTAATATTTCTCCATTTGAGGTTGTGTATGGGTTCAATCCTCTTACTCCTTTGGATTTGTTACCTCTACCTAATCCACAAAATTTTGTGCATAAGGAAGGAGTAACAAAGGCTGAATTTGTAAAGAAAATGCATGAAAGGATTAAGAACCAAATACAGCAACAAACAGAGAAATACATGAAACATAGCAATAAGGGGAAGAGAGAGATGATTTTTGAGGAGGGAGACTGGGTTTCGCTTCACCTTAGAAAAGATAGATTCCCTAATCAGAGGAAGTCTAAACTTAGTCCCCGGGGTGATGGTCCTTTCCAAGTTCTCAAAAGAATCAATAATAATGCATATCAAATTGACCTGCCTGAGGAATATGGAGTACATACTACCTTCAATGTTATGGATCTAACACCCTTTGCAGGTAGAGAAAATGAAGAGGCAGAAGCACGTGATTTGAGGACAAATCCTCTTCAAGAGAGAGGGGATGATGGAAGAGGCCTAAGCTCAGGCCTAACAACTATATCCATGGCAAAGAGGATTCAAGAAGAGTGGGACTCTGCTACTGATGGCAGAGAAACTTTTCTATACATATTCAAAGACCCCTCAAAGGACCACAAGGAGTAAAGCCCAAGCCATGGGAGCTGAGCATAAATTAATTTCAGTTTATTTTTAATTTCAGTAGAGTAGGGTTTATTTAGCACAATCGGGGGTGTATTTAACAATTTAGTAGAGTAGGGTTCATTTAGCACAATAGGGGGGTGTATTTAACAATTTAGCTTGTACCTAGGCCTTTTAGGGTAGGAATGTAGCCCTACCTTCTAGAAGCATGCTAAGGGGCTGCATTGACCTTTAGTCAACACCTTAGCAGCCCTCTCTTTTATGTATTCCCCATCCTACCCTTGCTCCTTACTCTCCAAGGCACCATCTCCTATAAATAGGGTGCTTTGGCACATGTTTTTTTAAGATCAATTTATATGAGTAAATGCTGCCAAAATTATGCTAGCTTCTACTCTTTGTCTAGTCTCTCTAGGTTAGACACTTTGATCTTCATCTTCACCTTCCTCCAAGTGATTTGGCTTAACCTATCACTCTCCACACCTTTCATCCACCTACAAGGAACCCATAGCTTTATATGAGCCATCCTTGACCCATATTGATGTGAATTCAAGAACATAAGATGAAAGGTTCTTGACATTCTTAGGAAACATCTTGAGTTGGTCATTAGAGAGGCACTTTCTCTTAGAATTGGATCAATGTTCTAAGACAAGAACTCACCAAAACTAATGCCAAAACACAATCTCAATTAGACGTTCCATCTATTGTCAAATTGAACCGATTGAAATACAAGAAAAAGGAAAAGAAACAGAACATAGGTGCTGGAAAAATGAAAAATGCTGGACAGATTTGAAATAGGAACAAAAAACACCGAATAGAATTGCAAGATAAGAACAAAATAGGAAATGGAATGGAGAATGGATTAGAAGACTTATGAAGATGAGACTTGGAGATGATCTCACCACTTGAAGGTTGGATTGCTTCAAGATAAGAGTGTGATGCTGCCACTTGAGTTCCAAGAGCTCTTAAGATGAAGCAAGGAAGAAGAGACACACAAGTGCTCACAAATGCTCTCAAAAAAATGAGTAGAGTTTTCTTACTAATAATTTCCAATCTGCATATACAAGGGGCAGCACCTCTATTTATAGGTTTTAGGTGCTGAAAAATAGGTGGGAAAATTCAAAAGAAACTCCTTTGAAATTCCCACCAAAACAAGTCACATGGGAGGTGTGACCTTTTTCTACTATGACACCTCCTAAAAACTACACTTACACCTACTCTCCTAAGTCACATGTACAATGTGACTTTATTTTACATATTCACACTACTATATTTAATATCCACACCTCCTACAACTTATACAAAAGAAATACAAATGATGCTCTTTTATTAATGCTTGGCCTTGTTTCTCATGGGTTGGACTTGGGCTTCTTGGGCTTGGCCTTTTTGGGCTTGGGCTTTGGGCTTGGGCCTCCTCTTTTAAAAAGACTAATAAGAAAAACTTTAAATGTTTTGGTGGATGGCCTCTTCCTCCATTAGTGAAATCCTCTCTTCCTTGATATCCATCATACTCCCCGAGTTTGAGAGAATTCGCCCACGAATTCTGAATCCCTGCATATGACAAAGTCAGTTTACTATCAAAATTAATAGATGAAAAAGAAAAAGGCAAACATGACTTAGATTTTGAAAGTAGTGGGAGTTTAGAAAAAGAAGTCCTATAGACAAACCAAGTTGGAAAAATTTGTTTGGGAATGATGATACTTTTTGGAAAAAATCCGCTTAAATGGTGAAAACCATTAGGAGGTATGAAAAAATCATCCCTAACATTTTTAACCAAGATGGTGGTGAAGTAAGAACCTTTGGTAATGAAAAAGATAAGGAAGGAAAACACCTTGGAGGGGAAAGGATAAGTCGCTTGTCACTTTGGCCTTCTTTGTTTTTATCTTTTGCACCTTTGGTAGGTGGTTGAGTTAGGTCTTGATTTACCTTGTTTATCATGAAAGTTTGTTTTTGTGGACAATGAAGAGCTATGTGCCCAAAACCTAAACATTGAAAACATTTGGTGCGTGAAGTTTTGGTAGGTGACTTAAGGGTAGAAGGATTTGAAGTAGAAACTTTTTTTGGCAAAGTGGTTTGTTTGGAAAAATTGGAAGGAGAAATTTGAGGAGAAATTTTGTTTGCATCCTTCCTTGAAGATTTGTAGAAACCATCATCATTAGCATGTTTGAAAGTTGGTTTCAAATATGAATCTATTTTGATGGCTCGGTGAACCACTTTCTTTAAAGAAGAGTACGCATCTAGGTCTACCAAATCTCTAATATGTCTTCTTAATCCACTTACAAACCATTTTATCTTTGACTCTTCTTTAGCATGCATATTCATTTTAGTCAAAGTCGTTTCAAAATCTTTAAAGTATTCATCTACCGTCCTATGTCCTTGATGAAGCCTTTGGAACTTCAACAAGTGTTCCTTCCTAGAAGGAGGAACAAACCTTGCGCGCATTTGATATCTTAAAGAGTTCCAAGAGTCCACGGGAGGACCCTTGTGATATATAATGTCCTTTACAACTCCATGCCACCATTTCATGGCATAATCACTAAATTCTAAGGTAGCTAGCTTAAGTTTGTGCTCTTCTTGGATCTCATGGATCTCAAATATTTGTTCACACTTGGCTTCCCAATCTAAATATACATTTGGATCACTAGAGCCACTAAAATTAGGAAGCTTGACCGAAGGAAGCCTTGACTTTGCATCTTAATAGTATCCATTGCCATGGTGAGGTCTCTCCCCTTCATTGTGATGTCTTTGGCCATGAAATTGGGGTGAAGTTCTTCTTCTCCTATGGTCCTCTTCACGGCCTATGTCATTTGAGGAAGCTCTTGTGGAATGTCTTGGTGAATGATGTCCATCATGAAGAGAGGGAGATGGCCTAGCCTGTTGCAACTCCATCTCTTGTAATTTTTCTTCCAAGCGTCTAATGGCTGTTTGTGCTTCATGTAATTCACCAAGGATTGAAGCTTTGGAAGGAGAATTCTGCTTGTAGGATGCATCACTTGAAAATCCTGCCATTTGTAATTAAAAAAAACAAAAACAGCAAAGACACAAAACAGCAAACAAGTTAAGAATTAAAATGGGCAAAACAGTGAGCTTGGCAATGAAACTGCCGAACTGAATTGAGGCAGAAAATATATCACTCTCAAAGAAATAAAGTCCTTGCACCAATCTGAGCTTGAGGTCTTGGAAACCTCAAATGAAATATGTCAAAGCAAGGGACACCAATCTCAAAGCCAACACCACAAAACCAAAGAAACAATAAAGACAAACAAGAAAAGGTATAAGCAAGAAAAGGCAATTTCAAAAGGAATACTAGATGTATACAAACTCAAAGAGTAATGAACAATTAGACAAGGAAGAAAAATAAGGAACTCAATGAGAAAGTAGGCACACAAAAGAATACTTAAAGAAAAGCACTAGAGTAGATGAAGAAAACAAAAAAAATGAGCTACTGGAAAAAAAAAAAAAATTTATGCAAACTGTGCTTGATATTCACTGATTTATCTGGAATGATATAGAGCGAACTGGACTATGAAATTTTAACCACACAAACTTCAAGATGTTAACTCAAAAATGGCACTGGAATTATGTAAAAACAGCAAGCCAATAAAATGAGATAAATTTTTCAAAATCGCTGCCAGATTACCGTATTTTTTGCGGCAGGAATGTACACTTTTTGTATTTTATTTATCATTTTTTGTGTACGTTTAATTTTTTTGTACTTCTTTTTTCTATTCTTTTCTAACACTTTGAAGATCACAAATCCAGAATTTCAGAAATTTCCAGTGAGTAAATCAATTGCAATAAGCAAAAACAGTAAGCACTTGTTTTCAGAAACAGAGGAATCCAAAGAGGAATGAAAAACAGAATTATGAACTAGCAAAGACATAATGGAAATTGTGTAATAGAACTTGTATAAGTCTAAAATACAAGTATGAACTCAATCTAAAACAGAAAATGCACAAAGGATCAAGTAATAAACTCAAAAAACAGAATGTAAACCAAAGCAAGAAACAAAAAATTGCAATAAAAGTACTACAAGAAGTGATGACATATTATGGAAAAACAAGACAATGACAAAACTATTATAGATTCAAAAAGGAAAATACTCAAACATATGATAGGCACAAATAAGAAAACAGCAATAAAACTAAAAAAAAAAGCCTAAAAACAGAAATGTAAACACAAGAATATAGAGCTCTTGAATTAAAGTGCAACACAACTCAAAAATTAAACAAGAACACACCTAAACTCTAGATACCACATGATGTGAATTCAAGAACATAAGATGAAAGGTTCTTGACATTCTTAGGAAACATCTTGAGTTGGTCATTAGAGAGGCACTTTCTCTTAGAATTGGATCAATGTTCTAAGACAAGAACTCACCAAAACTAATGCCAAAACACAATCTCAATTAGACGTTCCATCTATTGTCAAATTGAACCGATTGAAATACAAGAAAAAGGAAAAGAAACAGAACATAGGTGCTGGAAAAATGAAAAATGCTGGACAGATTTGAAATAGGAACAAAAAACACCGAATAGAATTGCAAGATAAGAACAAAATAGGAAATGGAATGGAGAATGGATTAGAAGACTTATGAAGATGAGACTTGGAGATGATCTCGCCACTTGAAGGTTGGATTGCTTCAAGATAAGAGTGTGATGCTGCCACTTGAGTTCCAAGAGCTCTTAAGATGAAGCAAGGAAGAAGAGACACACAAGTGCTCACAAATGCTCTCAAAAAAATGAGTAGAGTTTTCTTACTAATAATTTCCAATCTGCATATACAAGGGGCAGCACCTCTATTTATAGTTTTTAGGTGCTGAAAAATAGGTGGGAAAATTCAAAAGAAACTCCTTTGAAATTCCCACCAAAACAAGTCACATGGGAGGTGTGACCTTTTTCTACTATGACACCTCCTAAAAACTACACTTACACCTACTCTCCTAAGTCACATGTACAATGTGACTTTATTTTACATATTCACACTACTATATTTAATATCCACACCTCCTACAACTTATACAAAAGAAATACAAATGATGCTCTTTTATTAATGCTTGGCCTTGCTTCTCATGGGTTGGACTTGGGCTTCTTGGGCTTGGCCTTTTTGGGCTTGGGCTTTGGGCTTGGGCCTCCTCTTTTAAAAAGACTAATAAGAAAAACTTTAAATGTTTTGGTGGATGGCCTCTTCCTCCATTAGTGAAATCCTCTCTTCCTTGATATCCATCACATATCATCCATAGCTTCCACCACCTTTTTACCTCATATTTCAAGAAGAACAAATAGTCATGAAGAACAACCCATCAACATCCCCCCTATTATGCTAAAAGAACCCTACTCTACTGAAATTAAAAATAAAGACACTAGCTGATGCTCAGCTCCCATGGCTTGGGCTCTACTCCTTGTGATCGTCTGGGGAAGACTAGGCGTTGAAGCATTGGCTAAAGGTGGATCCTGACCTAGCCATGTATCTTGCGTCATGCTCCGAGTCATCCTCTTGGAAGGCTGGGCTTGGTCAGTGGGTGCACTCTCTCGCATGTTAATTAAATGTCCTGGTTTTTTAGAAATCAAGAATGTTGTTTTTAATCTTAATGGTAATAGTGCTCCTGGTCCTAATGGTTTCGCTGGTGTTTTCTGTCATTCTTGCTGGGAAATTATTGGGACAGATGTTTGCAATGTTATGTTGACAATTTTTTAAACAAAACTGGGTTCTCCTTGGAATGAATAGTAATGTGGTATCACTTATTCCTAAGATTCAGGGTGTTGACTCCATTAAAGATTACAGGCCAATTGTTGTTGCTAATTTCAAATTTAAGATTATTTCCAAGATACTGACGGATAGGTTTTTACTTGTGGCTACTAGAATCATTTTTCCTAATCAATATGGGTTTGTGTGGGGTAGACAAATTCAGGATTGTATTGCTATTGCTTCTGAAGCTATTAACATGCTTTCTAAAAGGGTTAGAGGAGGTAATGTGGCTTACAAAGTTGATATTTATAAAGCCTTTGACACTTTGAGTTGGAAATTCTTATTATTAGTTTTGACACACTTTCCTTTTCACCCCTCGTTTGTCGGTTGGATTAATACAATTCTCCATTCAACTATGCTTTCTATCATAATAAATGGTAGTTTGGTGGGGGTTTTTTCCTTGTAGTAGAGGTGTCAGAAAAGGTGATCCTTTGTCTCCTTTACTTTTTTTGTCTTGTAAAGGAAGTTCTTAGTAAAGGTATCTCTAAGCTTATGAATGATAAGAAGATTCTAAATATGGCTAGTCCGCAAGGTTATCTCACTCCCTCTCATATTTTATATGTTGATGACATATTTGTTTTCTGTAGGGCTAATAATAAGTCTCTTAGAAATTTGAGTATTTTTCTTAAAACATATGGTGATTTTTTGGTCAATATGTTAATAATTCTAAGAGTAGTTTTTTCACCATGGATAATTCTGCAAGATTTGTCACCAAAATTCAGCATATTCTTTCTTGTAGTCATGATTGTTTGTCTTTCACTTATTTAGGAGTGCCTATCTTTGTTGGTGCTCCAAAGTGTCGATTTCTTCAACCTTTGGTTGATAAAGTCAAATTGAAGCTAGCATCTTGGAAAGGTAAAGGTCTTAGCATGATGGGTCGGACTCAGTTGGTCAATATGATGATTATTGGATTTCTAGTTTATAGCTTCTATATGTATAAATGGCCTGTTTCACTTCTTAAGCAAGATGAGCAGTGGTGTCATAATTTTATTTGCACTGGTGATATTGTGAAAAAAGGCATAACTACGTTAATTGGGCTACGATTTGTTCTCCTCTTGAGAATGGAGGTTTGAAGATTATCAACCTTCATTATGAAAATAATGCGTATTTTCTTAAGCTTGCTTGGAACTTTGCTTATAGCAACAAGCCTTAGTCTTTTCTATTGAAAGCCAGGGTTCTTAAATCAAAATATGAGTTTAAAATGGTTTATAGATCCTCATCTCTTTGGCGTAGAATTAAGCAGTTTTATTCTACTATACTTGATTATATTTCTTGGACTATTGGTACATGCACCTTTATTAATTTCTCGAATGATAAATGGTGTTCTACTACTTCTTTATCAGATATTGCAAGGTTATCTGATGAGGACCAATGAGAGAGGGCGCCTGAGGCCCAAGCCCAACAAGCCCAAGCCCAATCTGAGGTCCAACCCCAACCCATAATCTCAGCACCTACCATGCCTCAGAGGATTACTAGGAACAAGGCAAAGACTTTAGGAGATGAGCATCAATTGATCTTTCTTTTTGTAATTTCTTTAAAGTAGGTTTTAAATAGAACATAAAAGCAGGGTGTGGATAGGAGTTTAGGGCTTATGAGTAGAAATAGCAAAGTCACACCACCTTCCATGTGACTACTTAGGCGCCATTTTCAAATGGCTTTGCATTTGAATTTTCCCACCTTTTCCTTTGTCAAAATTGGACCTCTCACACTATAAATAGAGGTGATTGGTTCATGTAAACACAACTTGAATTTTGAGTAAAGAATTTCTGCACAAATTGTGTGAGATTAGAGAGACTTGTTTCTCCTAGCTTGGTCTTATCTTGTGAGTGTTTGGGAGCTCTCAAGTGGCGGCATCATCACTTATCTTGGAGCAAATCACCATCCAAGTGGCGTGAACCTCTTCCCAAGCTTCATCCACTTAAGCTTTCTTTTCCTTCATCTCTAATTCCATTTCCATTCCATTCTAATTTTTGAAATGTCTTGTTCTTGTGTTTGTGTTCTTGTTTCTTGAATTTCTATTCAGTTCATGTTCTTTGCTTAAGTATTCCTCCTTAAACTGTTGCATTTTCTTTTCTGCACTTCCGCACCTTAATTGTCATTCATTCATCACCTATAATTGTGTTTTTCCTTTGGTCTTATGGAAATGAACCTTCACATCTACTTAACACTTGTTAAGTTAATGTCTAGTGGGAATTTTCCTTAGACTTCTCACCTTAATTGCTTAAGAATTATCGATCCTAATTCTAAAAAGTGTCACCTAATTAATCAACCTAAAATCAACTCACATCATGTGGTATCAAGAGCTATGGTGTTGTTTTTCTTTTTGAGTTGATTTGGCACTTTACATTCAAGTAATTTAAATTCTAGTACCTACTTTCTTGTCTTTAAATTCAAGTACCTTTAAATTCTTGTCATTCTTTTTTTTGTTTTTAATTTTCCAGCACCTTATTTCTTTCAGATTTTTTTTCCAGCACCTTATATTCATTGCATTTTTTGTTTTGAATATGTTCCTTGTTATGCCTTTCTTTGATCTTGCCTTTTACTTTGAGTCTTATGTTCATTAGTGTTCTAGGTGTCCTTATTTTGATTCTACTTACTTGCTTTTAATTTTGTAAGTTTGCAAAGTATTTAGATACTTGTTTTAGTAAGAGTTGATTTCAAGTTCCAAACATATGATTTCAAGTGTTCAAATTGAATCCACCACCAAAATTTTTGTGTGCAAATTGAATGTTCTTCAAATTTGTCATGATGCAATCTATGGATCTTTCTTTCCATATTTCAAATTAGTATAAAAAGAAAAAGTACCAAACCGCAAGCATGAAATGCAAACTGCACCTATATCTTTCACTTGCACATCAAATTCCTTTTTTAGATTTGGATTCAAATTGATTGGCAAATTGTTATTTACTTTGTGGAATTTTTTATCCTTTTGCTTTCACAAGTTCTAAAGAATTCAAAAGTTTCTTAGTTAAAAGTTTAGTAAGTTTCTTAGAGTCTTCTTATGTGCTTTTCTTGTTTGTCTTCCTTTCTTTAGTTTTGTCATAATCTCTTTTCCAACTTTGGTTTAGTTATTTCTTGTTTACACCTTTTCTTGCTTGTCTTTTTTTTGTTTCCTCAAGTTTTGTGGTGATTTGATTTGAGCAAGTGTTGTTTGCTTTGCATTCTTTCACTTGAGAGTTATTCAATTCATAAGAAAGACTTGGCTAAGGAAAGAAAAAATTTCTTTGAGTGGTTGAGTGTAACATCCCGCCAAAGTAATACATACATACAGGTATAATGAAATTAAATGTAACCAAATAATATTGAAGAGAAATAACATGATAATATATATATTTGAAATGAAGTTGCTCCTCTTAGGGAGTTTAATACATAACCAAATCAAATGTTTGCAAGATTTTACGAAAATAAAAGAAATGCAGTAAGACAGGCGGTCTCAAAAGAAAACGGCGATCTCCAACTTCAAAACGGCGATCACCAGAAGTCCCCAAAAATGGGCGACTTGCTAGCCAGACATAAAATCGGCGATCTCATAACAGGCGACCTCAAAACAGGCGATCTGATAGTAGGGCAAAATCCGGCGATCACCACCGAGAGGTGGAAATGGGCGATCTCTGCCCTCGGCGACCACCCCTTTAGGGAGCTCTTCTTCCTGGAAGGTCTTCTGCTCCCGCGTAACAATTACACGATCATCACAGTTTTGAGAAGGCAACCAAAATGACAGATAAAAGGGTAAGCTAGATAATATGAAAGGAGTTTAAATCATGCATATGAAAAACCCAAGTAAACCAAGTTTCCAAAATATCCAAGTAAACGTAGAGCTACTCATAGCATTCAACTAATCGCCCAAATTCACAAATTCACAAACATTTCCCATAGTCATTCCATTTCACACCACAGCATCAAGTGTCTATCAGTATTCCAGTTTCTCATTTCACCATTTCACATGTCAGACTTTCCACTGACTCACCACACAAGACACTTGACACTACTTCCGGATTGACTCATGCATTGATTAGACTCGGAGATGTGCACCTGTCACACTGCCCACTGTGGAATCTCGCACATCCACAGGGTCGCCGTGAAATCTCACACATTCACAGGCATATGATGAATCTCAACACATCACCATACAGTATGACAAGGTAAATCCACGCAATACAGGTCGGTATGTTCTCTTTCAAACAACCCACCCATACAGGTGAACCTCCTTCGACTCTCCCAACTGAGTAACTTCCTCTATGTGATTCCATTATCAGCAGAGTCAGGATATCTCGTTCATAATCACCGATCAATGCACATCTAACATGGTCTTACACGGTATTTCCTTTCCTGAAAATACTATGCCTCGACCCCACATTCACAACATTCAACACATCATACCATACTCAAAGAAATGATTTCAATCACAGCAATAGCCATTTCAAAGGATTCATATTTTCGAATATCTCATGTAAATCTCAAGCAGTTCTCAAAACAACATCAAACACAAGGAGTTCGCAAAACAGCGCCAAAACCGGCGACCTGGTTCAAAAACAAGGTATTTCGAAAACTGTATATAAAACCGGCGACCTCGTCGCCCAAGCACACAAACAGAGCATTTTACGCAGATGAAAACGAAAATGGCGACCACGTCGCCCTCACTTCAGAAGATAGTTAAACTATGGCTCGTATGGAAAAGAGGTCTAGCTTCCCTTACCTGGACTTGCGCAAACACCAGGAGCTTCGAAATCCAACGAAGCTTGAAGAATGCCTTGGCTCTGTTTTGAAGATCTTGCAGAGAACTGCTCAAGTGCTCCAATGGTGTTCCTTCTCGTCGTACTCTTGTGTGGAGATGCTGAAATCGCAACGCGGAGGAGGAAACTCACTCTTTCTCTCTTCGAGTACAACAATGCTTTCTTTCTCTCAGGTGTGGATTTCTGCAACTTAAACCCCTTTTATCCCTCCAAAAGCAGCTGCCACCACCCACTCTGCAGGGAAGTTTGCGTGTACGCTTCCCTGCACAGTACTACTGAGCGTGCCTCTGCGCAGGCTACGCTATGAGGTCACTATTCTGAACCACCTTTTGTCTACGTGGCGCGCGTGCAGAACGTCTCTTGCTGGGAGTCTGGGTCCCACGTTCTCTGTGTATAACTTAACGTAGCGCGATGACCTTTTCACCGATGACCACAGGCGCGAAGGCTAACAACCGATGACCTCTCGCGCGAAGGTTAACAACCGATGAGCTATCGCGCGATGACAACCCGCGGATGAGCTATCGCGCGATGACACCCGCTGATGAGCTATCGCGCGATGACAACCCGCTGATGAGCTATCGCGCGATGACAACCCGCTGATGAGCTATCGCGCGATGACAACCCGCTGATGAGCTCTCGCGCGAGCGACCGATGTCTCTCTTCTCTGGTGACGCCTGCATGCCTCGCGCCCAGGCGATGACGTGTGGTCTAGGCGACCGGCGATGATGTATAAACAAGAAACTCTTATCGTTTTTCCTAGACTACACTTTCCTTCCTTTTTAACTTAGATAAAACATACATAGAATTTACTTAAACATACTCATTCATTTCAATAAATCTCAGGTCCTTACATTCTCCCCAACAACAAAAATTTTCGTCCTCGAAAATTGGATTACAAGGAAAAGAGGTATGGATAAGCCTCCCTCATGGGTTCTTCTAATTCCCAAGTAGAATCCCCCGATTTCTCATCCCACACCACTTTCACCATGTTGATGGTCTTGCCCCTGAGCTGTTTACACTGCCGATCGTCAATCCTAACTGGTTTGGCTTCAAAGGACAAGTCATCCCTAATCTGCACGTCGTCTACATCCAGCACATGACTAGGGTCTGCCATGTACTTCCTCAGCTGTGACACGTGAAACACATTGTGCAGATTTGCCAGATGGGGAGGTAGGGCGATTTCATACGCCACAGGGCCAATCCTTCTCAAGATCTGATATGGTCCCACGAATTTGGGGGACAACTTCTTTGGCCTGATCGCCCGCCCTACACCCTTGGTTGGTGTCACTTTCATGAACACGTGATCTCCAGCAGCAAACTCCAAAGGCTTCCTCCTCTGATCTGCATAGGACTTCTGCCTACTCTGAGAGGCTTTCATCCTGCTTTGTATCAGCTTCACCTTCTCGGTCGTCTGCTGAATCAACTCTGGTCCAACCAAGACTGCCTCGCCCTCCTGGTACCAACATAATGGAGTTCTGCATTTCCTCCCATACAGGGCTTCATATGGCGCCATCCCAATGCTGGCGTGGTAGCTATTGTTATAGGTGAACTCCACTAGTGGCAACACCTCCGTCCAACCTCCCAATTGATCTAAAACGCATGCCCTCAGCAGATCTTCCAAAGATTGGATTGTCCTCTCTGACTGACCATCTGTTTGGGGATGATATGCAGAGCTCATCCTCAACTTGGTTCCCAAACACTCTTGCAAGGTCTGCCAAAACCGTGAAGTGAACCTGGGATCCCTATCTGAAATGATGCTGGAAGGCACTCCATGCAACCTCACAACCTCCTTGATGTACAGCTGTGCCAACTTGGCCATGGGCATCTTCATATTTACTGGGAGGAAGTGGGCACTCTTCGTCAGTCTATCAATGATGACCCAGATTGCATCATGACCCTTTACTGATCTGGGTAAATGGGTGACAAAATCCATGGCGATGCTGTCCCATTTCCACTCAGGGATATCCAGTTGCTGCAACAGCCCGCCAGGTCTTTGGTGTTCCACCTTCGCCTTTTGACACGTTAAGCAGGTTGCCACGTACTGGGCGACGTCCCTCTTCATGCCTGACCACCAAAATGACTCCTTCAAGTCATGGTACATCTTGTTCATGCCTGGGTGGAGGTTAAGGCGACTCTTATGGCCTTCCTCTAGGATCATCTCCTTCAACTCGTCATTTGTAGGTATGCAGATCCTGCCATCAAACCTCAAGATCCCATCCTCGCCCATCTCAAAGCCTCTCGCCTGATCTGTCCCTAGTGACTCCATAGTGCGCTTCAGGCTAGGGTCCTCCAATTGTTTGTCCTTCAACATCACAAGGAAGTCATTAGTTATAGTCAGCTTACTACAACTAATGTGATTCACGTGGAACTCTACTCCCAGGTTTAAGTCCCTGAACTGCTCGATCAGCTTCTGCTCTTCCATCATCATGGTGGCGACTTGTATAGACTTCCTACTCAAGGCATCTGCCACTACATTGGCCTTCCCTGGGTGATACATGAGTTGAAAGTCGTAGTCCTTTAGGATTTCCATCCACCTTCTTTGTCTCATGTTTAGCTCCCTCTGATCGAACAGGTACTTCAAGCTCTTGTGGTCACTGAACACCTGGAACCGAGCTCCATATAGATAATGCCTCCAGATCTTCAAGGCAAACACTACCGCTGCCAACTCCAAATCATGAGTAGGGTAGTTTCTCTCATGCACCTTGAGTTGCCTTGAAGCATATGCAACCACCCTCTTCTCTTGCATCAAGACGCATCCCAAGCCTTGATGTGAGGCATCACAGAAGACGTCAAAAGGTCTTCCTATCTCGGGGATCACCAGCACTGGAGCACTGGTCAACCTCTCCTTTAGCTCCCTGAAGCTCTGCTCACATCGGTCGGTCCAAGCAAAGGGTTGGTCCTTGCGAGTCAGCTGTGTCAAAGGAGCCACTACCTTGGAAAAATCCTCAATAAACCTCCGATAGTAGCCCGCCAACCCCACAAAGCTCCTTATCTCAGTCACTGTCTTAGGACGTTCCCATTGTAGCACTGCCTCTACCTTGGCTGGATCTACCGAGATCCCTTGGGCAGATATCACGTGTCCTAAGAAGTTGACTTCCCTTAGCCAGAACTCACACTTGGAGAACTTGGCATAGAGCTGCTTCTCCCTCAGTATTTCCAATACTGCCCTTAGGTGTTCCTCATGCTCTTCCTCGGTCTTTGAATAAATGAGGATGTCATCTATGAAGACCACCACAAACTTATCCAAGAAAGGGCGAAAGATCCTATTCATATAGTCCATGAATAGAGCTGGAGCATTGGTGACTCCAAATGGCATCACTACATACTCGTAGTGCCCATATCTAGACCTAAAAGCTGTCTTCTGAACATCTTCAGCTTTTACCAAGATTTGGTGATACCCCGATCTCAGGTCAATCTTGGAGAACACCGAGGCCCCATGAATTTGGTCCATCAAATCATCAATCCGAGGTAGGGGGTACTTGTTCTTGATGGTCAATTTGTTCAATTGCCTGTAGTCTATGCACAACCGAGACCCTCCATCCTTCTTCTTGACTAGGAGCACTGGAGCTCCCCATGGAGATACGCTGGGTCTGATGAACTGCTTCTCCAGCAACTCTTCCAATTGCTTCTTTAACTCCTCCAACTCGGCTGGTGCCATCCTGTAAGGTGCCATTGACACTGGTCCAGCTCCAGGTACCAAGTCAATAGAGAATTCCACTTCTCTCTTAGGGGGTAATCCAGGCACCTCCTCTGGGAACACATCGGTGAAGTCTCTCACCACTTGGATCTCGTTTACGTCCCCTTTATTCTCCACTTCCAACCGGGCGAGCACCACGAAGCACCTCGCCCCTTCTTCCAATGCTGATCGCCCTTGTTGAACTGTTAACACATCCGCTTCATGGGGGTCTGGAAACGCTACCTTCTGCCTACCACAGTCTATGAGGACGTGATTGGCAGTTAACCAATCCATTCCTAGGATGACATCCAGGTCCTGAAGAGGTAGGCAGATCAAGTTCACCTTGAATCTACGTCCTTCTACAATCACTGGACATTCAGGGCACACTGTAGAGGTCGACACCTGTCCTGACGCAGGTGTAGAGACCAACAGCTCAAAAGGTAACTCCTTCACTAGGAGACCCAACTCAGCTACACACAGGCTTGACACAAAGGAGTGTGTCGCTCCAGAATCAAACAAAGCCCTTACACCTCTACCAGCAATAAAACAAACACCTTGGATGAGGTTACCTGACTGAGTTGCCTCTGCTCCAGACATGGCGAACACCCTCCCTGCTGCCTGAGGTCTGCTGCCCTCGTTCCTCGTCTGCTGAGAGCCACTGGGCTGGGTCGCCCTATTCTGGTTAGGGCATTCTCTAGCAAAATGCCCCGTCTTTTGGCAGACAAAACATCTCCTCTCTGGATCCCTCTTGGGGCACACGCTGGCTGTATGGGGTCCACCGCAATGGAAACATTTAAGTTTCCCAGGTTGTTGCTGTTGGAACCGGGATGAAGCTGTTCCCACCCGATGTGGTGAAGGCCTAGCATATGGCTTGCTTTGTGGGTGCTGTGCCTTAGCTCTCCCACTGGAAGGACCTCCTGGGTGTGACCTGATCACCCTAGACTCACCCTTTTCCAGGGTCTCCACCATCTTTGCCTTCTCCACTAAGGCGTGGAACTCCCTGATGCACATCGGTGCTATGGTCTTCTTCAGCCCATGCTTCAGTCCTTCCTCGAACTTCCTACACCTCCAGGCCTCGGAGGTCGCCTGGGTATAAAACCGGGCGAGGTACTCGAAACGGGCAGCATATGCGTTTATAGTCATGTCCCCCTGCTCCAACTTCAGGAACTCAGCCTCTCTTGCAAACTTGGCGCTGTCTGGGAAGTACTTCTCTAAGAACTTCACCCTGAAGCTCTCCCAATCCAGAACATCCTCCCGTGCCTCCATCATTTGCTGAGCTCCCATCCACCAGAACTCTGCTTCTCCTGATAGCAGATAAGTGGCGAACAGCAGCTTCTTCTCTTCAGGGCAGGAGGTCGCCCTAAAGATTTTCTCCAACTCCCTGACCCACTGATCTGCCTGGTCAGGGGTAGCGTTCCCACTGAACTTAGGTGGGTTGTGCCTCATGAACTCAGCTAATCCCATCTGTTCCTGGGGCTGACCAACGTGGGAGTTTGTCTCAGCAGATCGGGCAGTTTCCCAGTGCTGCATTGTGGCTTGATGGTTCTGGGCCATTGCGGCGTTCTGCTGCTGAATGGCAGTCGCCATCATCTCAATGGCCTTGGCGATTTGACTCATTTCTGAGGAAGGTTGGGGTGGGGTAGCAGGTCTACGTGCCATCTTCTTCGCTCTGAATTCTGAATCTATAGGCTTCTATAATCCCTACAACTATAAGAATGAAACCGATAAGAATCAATTCATTCAAGGGGGGTAACAGCTAGACCTTACAAAGGTCAGCATCTCAAAATCATAAAGAATTTGAGTTTATCAACATACTCGTAATACTTAGAATCTCAAGCAAGGTATTAGAACAGCTACTGATATCATCACCATCAGATCAAACAACCATTTTCAGTCAATTGCAAAAACACTCAATAAGCTAAACTAGATCACACCAGCGTTCAATGTATACTAAACATCAAATCTTTGGAATTAAGATTGAGAATCATCTCGATCCAGTTATGAGTGTGCACCCTCATTACTTCATCAAGATCTTCTCACCCTTAATACTAAGATTTTCAGCTAAAGCATACGTTCACTAAAGCACAGAAGCACACACAAACTTTTCAATGCAAAACGTTTGAAAACCTTTCACTATAGTTGTTATTTAAAAACTCAAATAACTTTTATGAGCAGAAGAAACACAATGGATCCACAGCCCTCAGGTCATCCTAAGGACGAACTGCTCTGATACCATTAATGTAACATCCCGCCAAAGTAATACATACATACAGGTATAATGAAATTAAATGTAACCAAATAATATTGAAGAGAAATAACATGATAATATATATATTTGAAATGAAGTTGCTCCTCTTAGGGAGTTTAATACATAACCAAATCAAATGTTTGCAAGATTTTACGAAAATAAAAGAAATGCAGTAAGACAGGCGGTCTCAAAAGAAAACGGCGATCTCCAACTTCAAAACGGCGATCACCAGAAGTCCCCAAAAATGGGCGACTTGCTAGCCAGACATAAAATCGGCGATCTCATAACAGGCGACCTCAAAACAGGCGATCTGATAGTAGGGCAAAATCCGGCGATCACCACCGAGAGGTGGAAATGGGCGATCTCTGCCCTCGGCGACCACCCCTTTAGGGAGCTCTTCTTCCTGGAAGGTCTTCTGCTCCCGCGTAACAATTACACGATCATCACAGTTTTGAGAAGGCAACCAAAATGACAGATAAAAGGGTAAGCTAGATAATATGAAAGGAGTTTAAATCATGCATATGAAAAAACCCAAGTAAACCAAGTTTCCAAAATATCCAAGTAAACGTAGAGCTACTCATAGCATTCAACTAATCGCCCAAATTCACAAATTCACAAACATTTCCCATAGTCATTCCATTTCACACCACAGCATCAAGTGTCTATCAGTATTCCAGTTTCTCATTTCACCATTTCACATGTCAGACTTTCCACTGACTCACCACACAAGACACTTGACACTACTTCCGGATTGACTCATGCATTGATTAGACTCGGAGATGTGCACCTGTCACACTGCCCACTGTGGAATCTCGCACATCCACAGGGTCGCCGTGAAATCTCACACATTCACAGGCATATGATGAATCTCAACACATCACCATACAGTATGACAAGGTAAATCCACGCAATACAGGTCGGTATGTTCTCTTTCAAACAACCCACCCATACAGGTGAACCTCCTTCGACTCTCCCAACTGAGTAACTTCCTCTATGTGATTCCATTATCAGCAGAGTCAGGATATCTCGTTCATAATCACCGATCAATGCACATCTAACATGGTCTTACACGGTATTTCCTTTCCTGAAAATACTATGCCTCGACCCCACATTCACAACATTCAACACATCATACCATACTCAAAGAAATGATTTCAATCACAGCAATAGCCATTTCAAAGGATTCATATTTTCGAATATCTCATGTAAATCTCAAGCAGTTCTCAAAACAACATCAAACACAAGGAGTTCGCAAAACAGCGCCAAAACCGGCGACCTGGTTCAAAAACAAGGTATTTCGAAAACTGTATATAAAACCGGCGACCTCGTCGCCCAAGCACACAAACAGAGCATTTTACGCAGATGAAAACGAAAATGGCGACCACGTCGCCCTCACTTCAGAAGATAGTTAAACTATGGCTCGTATGGAAAAGAGGTCTAGCTTCCCTTACCTGGACTTGCGCAAACACCAGGAGCTTCGAAATCCAACGAAGCTTGAAGAATGCCTTGGCTCTGTTTTGAAGATCTTGCAGAGAACTGCTCAAGTGCTCCAATGGTGTTCCTTCTCGTCGTACTCTTGTGTGGAGATGCTGAAATCGCAACGCGGAGGAGGAAACTCACTCTTTCTCTCTTCGAGTACAACAATGCTTTCTTTCTCTCAGGTGTGGATTTCTGCAACTTAAACCCCTTTTATCCCTCCAAAAGCAGCTGCCACCACCCACTCTGCAGGGAAGTTTGCGTGTACGCTTCCCTGCACAGTACTACTGAGCGTGCCTCTGCGCAGGCTACGCTATGAGGTCACTATTCTGAACCACCTTTTGTCTACGTGGCGCGCGTGCAGAACGTCTCTTGCTGGGAGTCTGGGTCCCACGTTCTCTGTGTATAACTTAACGTAGCGCGATGACCTTTTCACCGATGACCACAGGCGCGAAGGCTAACAACCGATGACCTCTCGCGCGAAGGTTAACAACCGATGAGCTATCGCGCGATGACAACCCGCGGATGAGCTATCGCGCGATGACACCCGCTGATGAGCTATCGCGCGATGACAACCCGCTGATGAGCTATCGCGCGATGACAACCCGCTGATGAGCTCTCGCGCGAGCGACCGATGTCTCTCTTCTCTGGTGACGCCTGCATGCCTCGCGCCCAGGCGATGACGTGTGGTCTAGGCGACCGGCGATGATGTATAAACAAGAAACTCTTATCGTTTTTCCTAGACTACACTTTCCTTCCCTTTTAACTTAGATAAAACATACATAGAATTTACTTAAACATACTCATTCATTTCAATAAATCTCAGGTCCTTACATTGAGTGCTTTTATTCCTAATTGCCGCAAGCCTTCTTTCTTTCTAACTTGTTTTCTCTAATTGTTTGTTTTTGTGTTCTGTGTTTGTCTGTTATTATGGCTAATCTTTCAAGTGGAGAATCATCTAAGCCACATTCTCCTCAAAAAGCTTTCCTTATTGGAGAGTTAAAAGAAGCTAAGCGCACCATTGCACAAAAGGAGGAGGAGATGAGACAAATGGAGGAGAGACTACAAAGGCTTGAAATGGCCTATGAAAGCTCTCATGGACATTAGGCTAAACAAGAGACCGCCCGTGGTCTCTTGGGTTGATTTAAAGATAGATTTGTGCCTCCACACTATAGGAAAGAGCTCTTGTTGAAGCTCCAACGGCTTCATCAAGGAACACAAAGTATGGATGCTTATTTTAAAGAACTTGAAACAATTTTAACTAAAGTTGACATGCATGAAAGTGAGGAGTCTAAAATGGCTAGATTTGTAAGTGGCTTAAGAAGAGATATCCAAGATGTGGTGGAACTTTATGAGTATTCCTCTTTAGAAAAATTGGTTCACCTTGCCATCAAGGTAGAATCCCACCTTATGCCACAAGGTGATGGTCCTTTTCAGGTCATCAAGAGGATTAATGATAATGCCTATGAGTTAGATATGCCTGATACATACCTTGGTAGCCATTCTTTTAATAACAGTGATCTAACCCCTTTCTCTGCAGGTCTTCCAAATTCATGGACGAATTCTCTCCAACCCGAGGAGCATGATGAGGACCAAGGAGATAGGGCACCTGAGGCCCAAGCCCAACAAACCCAAGCCCAATCTGAGGTCCAAGTCCAACCCATGATCTCAGCACCTACCATGCCTCAGAGGATTACTAGGAGCAGGGCAAAGACTTTAGGAGATGAGCATCAATAGATGTCTCTTTTTATAATTTCTTTAGAGTAGGTTTTAAATACAACATAAAAGGAAGGTGTAGATAGGAGTTTAGGGCTCATGAGTAGAAATAGCAAAGTCACACCTTCCATGTGACTACTTAGGCACCATTTTCAAATGGCTTTGCATTTGAATTTTCCCACCTTTTCCTTTGCAAAAATTGGACCTCTCACACTATAAATAGAGGTGATTGGTTCATGTAAACACAACTTGAATTTTGAGTAAAGAATTTCTGCACAAATTGTGTGAGATTAGACAGACTTGTTTCTCCTAGCTTAGTCTTATCTTATGAGTGTTTGGGAGCTCTCAAGTGGCGACATCATCACTTATCTTAGAGCAAATCACCACCCAAGTGGCGTGAACCTCTTCCCAAGCTTCATCCTCATAAGCTTTCTTTTCCTTTATCTCTAATTCCATTTCCATTCCATTCTAATTTCCGAAATGTCTTTTTCTTATGTTTGTGTTCTTGTTTCTTGAATTTCTATTCAGTTCATGTTCTTTACTTAAGTGTTCTTCCTTAAATTGTTGCGTTTTCTTTTCTGCACTTCCGCACCTTGATTGTCATTCATTCATCACCTCTACTTGTGTTTTTCCTTTGGTCTTATGGAAATTGATGGTAGAGCCTCCAGCCATACACAACCACATAATAAGGAGGATAAAGACCTAGAGGTTATTTTGGGATTTACTTGTAAATATGGGTCTAATTGGGCTTTTGTTTCTTTTATAGGCCAATCAAGAAGGAATGTACAAACATATCCAAGAAAACCTCCAAGTCATTAAAACATAAACATAAAGATGATGGAAGAAGTCCAAGTCCAAAGTCAAGCCCAAGGTCAAGCCCAAGTTCAACAACTAGAAGATCTGAACCAACCACAAAAGCTATGGCGAGAAGGATACAAGAGAATTGGGATAATGCTACTGATGGCAGAGAGACCTTTCTCTACATGTTATAGATGCCATAAGCTTAGTGTAGAAGTAGATTTTCATTTTCTTGTCAAAATTAGAATAGGAAAATTATTTGTTATTTTTCTTAGAATTAATTTTGGCACCTAAAACCAACCTAGGTTTAATTAGGGTTTCTAAAAATCCTAAATTAAACCTAGGCTAGTCAAAAGAACACATATTTAACACATGTGCCATGAGTTAAATATGCTGCACACATGATACATATTTTACATGTGTTAAATTTTTTACAACACATGTTAAATAAGTTTCTTGAGCTACATGAGCTCTTAAGAATTATGCGCCACTTTTTCAAATGGGATTCATTTGAATCTACCTCCAATTTCATTTGAATTTTTAGCCCTCTAAACACTATAAATAAAAGGGCTTGGCTCATGTAATTCTCAAGATTAATGATGCGTGAAATTGTTGCCAAATTTGTGCCAATTCTCACTCTTGTCTCCTACCTCTTGTTAGGAAAGATGGCTTTAAACTAGAGGGGGGGTGAATTGTATAAAGAGGTTTTCGCAAACTTTTTGCAAGCTAGAATGAATTTATTTCAGAAACCAATTGATTAAGCAATTCAGTTAGCCAAAACAGCACTGCCAGGAAAACAATCGGTTGTTTCTGCGAAACAATCAGTTGTTTATATCAGCAAACAACAAACAAACTGAATTTAAAGAGTTAGGGATAGAGAGATTGTACACAGTTGTTTATACTGGTTCACTCCAACCCAGAGCTACATCCAGTCTTCTCAAAACCCCTGAGGAAATCCACTAAGCAATCACACCTTGATTACTTACACAACAACCAAGAGAATGACCTTGAAAACCTCAAGACACACACTCTCCTTGGCCAACACTAAGATTGCTGATCTTGAACACCTGAAGAACACACATCCAATCTCAGCAACAATACACAGAAGAAATGTTTCAGTAGTTTACACAGATTACACTTGTTACAGATGAAGATCTGAAATCAATACAAGTAGAATCTTATTCCAACACCTTGATCAATCTCTTTAGCTCTTAAGCAATCTCAGCACTTTTTGAAAACTCTCTTAGAAAAACTTTGTCAAAAGCATTCTCCTATTTAAAACAATTTTTCTGAATTTATATAAAGAAAGTTTGTTATCAAATCTTAACAAACCCATAATTGCTTTCAAAAAGATTGGTCAAAGCATTTAATGACTAAAGCGTATTCAGTTTCAAGTCATTTAAAGCTCAGTCAAAGAAAACAGTTTTTCTGTTAAGGTTCCAGAACAAACAATCGGTTGTTTCCTCAAATCAATCGGTTGTTTTGTTACTTAACAGTTTTCTTCATTCAAAAACAGTTTTCAAACTTTCTCAAAACATCTAAGTGTAAACAATCGTTTGTTTGGACAGAACAATTGGTTGTTTCAACTTAGTTTGAAAAACACTTTACTTTGTTTAAAGATTGAGATGCTAAGTGCTTTGAGATTTAATCTAAGGGTGGATTACAACATTAAACTACCCCAGAAAAAAATAATAAACCAGCACAGCAGCATCAAGCAAAGCAGAGGCTTCATCATCCTTCAAAGGATTTGGATTCTTCAAAACCTTGAACACCACTTGGTTCAACACCTCTAGGATAGACACCTTAGTCTTCAACTCCACCTAGTCAAGTGAGATGGCCTCACCTCCTAGGAGCTCCTTGCACGCTTCAATCCATTGCTTCCGCTACCTTCAATTGCATTTTCCAGCTCACGACTGAAGGCAGTCAAGCTAGGCTACATCAAGTGGTATCATGAGCCTAGGTTCTTCAAGAGCTAATTGTGCCTTCTTCTTTTCTTTTTTGTTTCTGTTTTCATCTTAAATCCGTGTTGTTCCTACTGTTTACACATTGTCTTGCTGTTTTTGCATTTTAATTTTGATTTGAATGTTGTTTGGATGAATTCAATCAGTAAAGTTGTGATTAATTGTTCTTGAGCATTTCTTGTGCAATTTTATGTAGGATTCTTGTGTGTTTTCGTGTGTTGTTTTCATTTTACTAAGATTTGAGTCTTTATTGCCAATTCAATTAGTTCAATTTGCTTAGATTTGAGTCATTTTGATTTTATGAATCTATACTAGTTTTTGTCATAGTTATGTGAATCCGAAATTGTCATTACTTCCAAGTAGTACCTATTTTTGATGCTTTGGTTTCTTGATTTAATTTTTGAGTCTAGATCTGATCTATGTGGAATTGATCCTTTGGTTCATTTTTCTTTTTAGTTTTGAGTTCATAATTGTGTTATAGATCCACACAATTTCATATACATCAATTTCCTTTGTGTTCTTGAAGTTTCTTATTACTGTTTTTTTTTAATTCCAGATTACGATTTCTAAAATTGTGCTGGCTGTTTTTCATTGTGAAATTTGTTCCGATCCAGAAAAATTCTAGAAATCTGGATTTGAGAATTTTGATGTCTTAGAAAAAAAAAAGTGAATCAAAATTTGAAGTGAAAAAAAATGATAAATCAAACAAAATCAGTGTTCAAAACTGGCGTGAAAAAAAATGGTAATTTGGCACCAGATTTGAAAATTTTATTGTAATTAATTGGTGCATGTGTTTTGTGTGATTTAAGCGCCAAAAGTTAGTTGACATCCTAAAGTATCTGTGTTTAAAAATTCAAATTCAAATTTGAAAAATACAGATCAACACAAATTTTATAAGTCACGCATTTTATACCTCAATTTTCTGTAGTTCAGTTTTTGGTTTTTGTAATCAAATTCTAGTACCTTTCCCTAGGTTCACTTTGTGTGCTAGCTTTGTTGATTGCCTTATTTTGCTTGATTGTCAATTTTTCTTCAATATTCCTTCCATTTTTGTCACATATTAATTCTCTTTGCTGTTGTCCAAATTCAAATTTAGCTTTTGTTGCTTTAATTTTGTTGACCTCTTAAGTGGTGGAAGTTTTCAAAAAGTGCTTGTTAAGTTTGGAGCTAATCTTTGTGGTGAGTGCCATTATCACTTAGTAGGTGCTGAATTGATTACTTCAAGTGACTATCCTAAAAGAGGTATAACTAGAGTGCAGCAACAAGGTTATACACGAATGTACACAAAGAGTGATGGAAGAGTGCCTTCATGTTTGGTGAAATTGTTGGTGATTAGCGGAAGCTTTATGGATTGAAAACGAGCAAGGTCCTCCTAAGAGGTGTGGTGACCTTGGAGGTGCATGCTAGGTAGGGAATGAGAGTGGTGAGGCCATCTCTCTTTGGTAAGGTGAAAATTGAATATCAATAGCCTAACCTTGAGAGGTTTTTGGGCAAGAAGTGAAATTGGCTCAAACTTAGCAGCAATTCACTAAGTATATTAATCTTATGAAAACATGAGCCAAGGCACTCCTTATATAGCAATGGAGGCCAGTTTACATCAAGTGAAAAAGAGAGGGAAATTTGAATGCAAGCATTTGAAAAATGGCGCCTAAAAATGTGAGCACATGGGTAGCAAATTCAATTACAATTTGCGCTCCAATTGGGCTTGGTTTGGACCGGCCTAAGTTTAATTAAAAGTTTAGAAAACTCTAATTAAACTTAGGTTGGTGTTTTAGGTACCACCTTCCTTTTTAGCTATAGTTACAAAAGAAATTTTCTATGCTAATTTTGACATGAATTTAAATGCTACTTTTACACTAGAGTTTATGGCGTCTTGACCATATATAGGTAGGTCTCTCTACCATCAGTAGCATTGTTCCAATCTTCTTGTTGCTTCCTAGCTATGGCTCTAGTGATTGGCCCATTTTGACATGTTGGTGGGCTTTCAATGGAGGTGTTGTTGGGCCCTCTTCCATCATCCCCTCCCTCTTGAAAAGGATTTGTCCTCAAATCCAATGCGTTGTCATCTTCATTAGTACCTACAAAAGGAGATAAATCAATGACATTAAATGTATCATGTACTCCATATTCGGTAGGTAAATCAAGTTTATAAGCATTGTTATTGACTTTCTGGAGGACTTGGAAAGGTCCATTACCTCAAGGACTAAGTTTAGACTTTCTCTTAGTTGGAAATCTATCCTTCCTAAGATGAAGCCAAACTAGGTCTCCTACCTCAAAAATGATTTCTCTCTTCCCTCTATTGTTATATTTGGCATATTTCTCAGTTTGTTGTTGTATTTGTTCTTTAACCTTCTCATGCATTTTCTTAACAAATTCAACTTTGATAGTGCCTTCCTTATGCACAAAAGTTTGTGGATTAGGAAGGGGTAACAAATCTAAAGGAGTAATAGGGTTAAAGCCACATACAACTTCAAATGGAGAAATATTTGTAGTCTTGTGAACTACTCTATTGTATGCAAACTCAATATGGGGAAGATACTCATCCCAAGATTTGTGGCTACCCCTCATGACCACCCTAAACATAGTAGAAAGAGATCTATTAAATACTTCCGTTTGTCCATCCATTTGAGGATGACAATATGTGGAAAATTGAAGCTTTGTGCCAAGTTTTCCCTAAAGAGTTTTCCAAAAAATGGCTTATGAACTTGGGATCTCTATCAGATACTATGCTTCTAGGTAATCCATGAAGTCTTACCACTTCTCTAAAGAAGAGTTTGGAAACATTTTGAGCATCATCCACCTTGTGGAAAGTGTGCCATTTTACTAAAACGGTCCACAACCACAAAAATGGAATCAAAACCTCTTGCAGTCCTAGGAAGCCCTTGAATAAAATCCATGCTAATGTCTTCCCATGGAGCACTTGCAATCGGTAGAGGAGTATAAAGTCCATGAGGCATTGTTTTAGATTTAGCTTTTAAACATGAAATGCATCTAAAACAATGTCTTTGAACATCTCGTCTCATGTGAGGCCAAAAGAATTTTTCTTTTAAAAGATCAAGAGTTTTATCAACTCCAAAGTGGCCCATGAGACCTCCTTCATGAGATTCCTTTACAAGAAGTTTTCTGTATGCCGTGGGGTATGTAAAGTTTTCTTTCTTTAAAAAGATAACCCTCAGACACATAAAATCCTTCTTGTGATTTATGTTCACATTTAGCAAAAAGGGATGCAAAATCTTGATCTTCTTTGTAAAGTTCTCTTACGTTTACAAATCCAAGAATTTGGGCTCCAAGTTTTGAAAATAGCACATGTCTCCTTGAAAGAGCATCAACCACTATATTTGTACTACCCTTCTTGTACTTGATGACATAAGGAAATTGTTCAAGAAATTCCATCCATTTTGCATGGCGTTTATTAAACTTATGTTGACCTTTCAAGTATTTGAAAGACTCATGATCACTATGAATGACAAATTCTTTAGAAACTAGATAGTGTTCCCAAGTCTTTAAGGCCCTCACAAGTGCGTAGAGCTCTTTGTCATAGGTGGGATAGTTAAGGGTGGCTCCTTGAATTTTTTCACTAAAATAAGCAATAGAATGCCCACCTTGCAACAACACCGCACCTATGCCCACCCCTGATGCATCACACTCTAGCTCAAAAGTTTGTGAAAAATTTGGTAAGGCTAAAATGGGTGCATTAGTTGTTGAACCAAGTGGTGTTCAAGGTTTTGAAGAATCCAAATCCTTTGAAGGATGATGAAGCTTTTGCTTGCTTGCTGCTGCTGTGCTGCTTTGTTGTTTTCTTCTGGGGTAGTTTAAAGTGTAATCCAACCTTAGATTAAATCTCAAAGCAATTAGCATCTCAGTTTTTGATAAAACAAAAGTGTTTTTCAAACTAAGTTGAAACAACCGATTGTTCTATCAAAACAACCGATTGTTTATACTTAGATGTTTTGAGAAAAGTTTGAAAACTGTTTTGAGAAAACTGTCAAGTGACAAAACAACCGATTGATTCGAGGAAACAACCGATTGTTTGTTTTGGAACCATAACAGAAAAACTGTTTTCTTTGACTGAGCTTTAAATGATTTGAAACTGATTACACTCCAGTCATTAAATGCTTTGACCAATCTTTCTGAAAGCTTTTATGGGTTTGTTAAAGATTTGATAAACAAACTTCCTTTTATATAATTCAGAAAATCTTTTTTAAAGGTTGAGAATGCTTTTGAAAAAGTGAGAGAAACTAAGAAAAAAAGAGAGTTTTGAAAAATTGCTGAGATTGCTTAAGTGCTAGAGAGATTGATCAAAGTACTAGAATAGGATTCTACTTGTATTGATTTCAGATCTTCATCTGTAACAAGTGTAATCTGTGTAACTGCTGAAACTTTTCTCTTCTGTATTGTTGCTGAGATTGGCTGTGTGTTCTTGAGGTGTTCAAGATTAGCAATCTTAGTGTTGGCCAAGGAGAGTGTGTGTCTTGAGGTTTTCAAGGTCATTCTCTTGGTTGTTGTGTAAGTGATCAAGGTGTGATTGCTTAGTGGATTTCCTCAGGGTTCTGAGAAGACTGGATGTAGCCCTGGGTTGGAGTGAACCAGTATAAACATCTATGTACAATCTCTCTATCCCTTACTCTTTAAATTCAGTTTGTTTGTTGTTTGCTAATAAAAACAACCGATTGTTTCGAAGAAATAACCGATTGTTTTTCTGACAGTGCAGTTTTGCTTACTGTTTTGACTAACTGAATTGCTTGATCAATTGGTTTCTGAGATAAACTCATTCTAGCTTCAAAAAGTTTGCGAAAACCTCTTTAAACAATTCACCCCCCCCTCTAGTTTAAAGCCATAATTCCTAACATTAGTGAGTTGATCTTTTAGCCTCTTGAAGGCTTGTTCATGCTTCTCATTCCAACAAAATGGAGTGTCTTTCTTCACTAACTCATTGAGTGGTGAAGCTAGACTTGAGAAGTTAGGCACAAAACGTCTATAAAAACTTGCCAAACCATGGAAACTCCTAACATCTCCTACATTTGTGGTGTTGGCCATTCTTGGATGGCTTTAATTTTCTCGGGGTCAACATGTACCCCATTTTTGTTAACTACAAAACCCAAAAATACTATACTATCAACACAAAAAGTACATTTATCACTATTAGCAAACAAACTATTAACTCTAAGAACTAAGAGAACTTCCCTAAGGTGGTCTTCTAGGCTTTGACTATAGACTAAGATATCATCAAAATAAACTACTACATATTTACCTATACAATCCCTTAATACATGATTCATAAGCCTCATGAAGGTGCTAGGTGCATTAGTGAGACCAAAAGGCATCACCAACCACTCATATAGTCCAAATTTGGTTTTAAAAGCAGTTTTCCACTCATCACCTTCTTTGATTCTAATTTGGTGATATCCACTTTTAAGATCAATTTTGGAAAATATGGTGGACCCATGCAACTCATGAAGCATATCATCCAGTCTTGGAATTTGGTGTCTATACTTGATGATGATATTATTAATGGCTCTACATTCACAACACATTCTCAACTTGCCATCTTTTTTTGGCACCAACAAGACAGGTACAGCACAAGGGCTTAAGCTCTTTTGAACCTAACCCTTCTCCAACAAATCTTGTACTTGTGATTCTATCTCCTTGGTTTCATCAGGATTAGTTCTATAGGCTGGTCTATTAGGTAGACTAGCCTCCAGAACTAAATCAATTTGATGTTCAATACCTCTAAAAGGGGGAAGTCCGATGGGGCCTTCCTTAGAGAATATATCATCAAACTCTTTTAAAAGTTCTTTGACTCAAGGAGGTAGAACCAAGGTCTCAAGATTAGTGGCAATGCATGTAAGTGTTCCTTTAGAAAAGATAAGACTTGAAGGTTGTTCAACAAGAAGCATATTTTCAAAGGTGTTTTCAATTTTTTTATCTTGTTGAATGACCTTGTGGGAAGGAACACTCTTCTCCCACGCCTTTTGGTCCCTAAGTGCTTTTTGTTTTTCTAAGTTGATTTTTTTTTCTTCATCCCTCTTTTGTTTCATTTGTACTTGATCTTTTACCACTTGTGAATGTGATAAAGGATTGACTATAAACTTTTTGTCATTATGGGTGAAGGTAATCTCGTTGGTTAGAGCATTGTGCTTGGTTTTCTTGTCAAATTGCCAAGGTCTACCCAATAAGATGTGACAAGCTTCCATGGGAACTACATCACATAAAACGTTATCTTTGTAGTTACCCATAGAAAACTCGACTTTCACTTGCCTGTCTACAGTTAGTTCCCCATCTTCATTGATCCATTGAAGTTTGTAAGGCTTTGGATGAGGGACTAATTGTAGATTTAGCTTTTCAACCATTTTAGCGCTACAGCAATTGTAGCAAGAGCCACTATCCACAATGAGAGAACATATATTTTCTAAAACCTTGGATCTTGTATGAAAGATGTTCTCTCTTTGTGTTTCTAGGTTCACGCTAGTTTGATTGTTGAGGGTTCTTCTAATCATCATTAATTCTCCTCATTGTTCTCCTCTTCTTTCCTACTAGGTTCGTCATCACAACTACTATACTCATTTACCCCTCTTAAAAACAAGGTTCGTTGGTTTGGGCACTGAGCTTGTACATGACCTCTTCCATAACATTTAAAGCACTTGACATCCCTAGCGCGGATAGGTGGAGTGAGCATATCTTTTCCTACACTCTTGGAAGTTTCTTTTGGTTTTTCCTTAGGTACACTTTCCTCCCTTTTAAACTCTCTTCTTGGATAAGAATTAGGGTATGAACCTTCCCTTCGACTTGAAGTTTTCCTCAAATTTTGTTGTTCTACCTTAATACATAGTTGAACTAAATCATTCAAGTCTTGGTAGGGTAAGAGTTCAACTCTATCTCGAATCTCAAGATTAAGCCCACTTAAAAATCTTGCTATGGTGGTGGATTTAGATTCCCGAATGGATGCTCTCATCATGTATAGTTCCATTTTCTGCCTATATTCCTCAATACTCATGGTCTTTTGTTGGAGTCTTTGGAGATTGTCCATTAACTACCTATTATAATAGGAGGGAATATGTCAGCGTATTAAGGCTCCCCTAAGATCATTCCAATATTCTATGGGAGGGTCCTTATGAAGACGCCTGTCTCTCTCTAAGGCAGTCCACCAATACATAGCATTTCCTTGAAAGCTAAGGGTAGCTAGGGGTACTTTTCGTTCCTCACTTACTCCATGGCAAGCAAACAATTGTTCCACCTTCATTTCCCAATCTAGATAGGCTTCTACATTCTCTTTCCCATGGAAATAAGGCAGATCTACCCTAACCTCCTTAACACTTTCTTTTTCTTTTCTTTCTCTTCTAGTTCTCCTAGGGGGTGGTTGATAATACTCATTTATCCTAAGACTTTCTTCCCCATAAGACTCATGATCTTTAGAACTAGATGCATGTAAACTCTTTTTAGTTTTATTAGAGTACTCACTCTTTGTGAAGTGTTTTTTATGGCATTTTCATGTGTTCTTCTTGAATCAAAGTAGAAATAGATGGAGCGGAAGCAATGGATGAGTGAAACAAGACCCTCCTAGGAGTTGTGTTGGTCTTGAAGGTGCATGGTGAGTATGGGTTGAGTGGTTAGGCCAGCTCAAGGGAGAAGGTGAAAGGATTGAAGTTTATAGCCTAGATTTCTAGGAGGAGTAAAGCTTGTGCACAAAAAATGGCAGCATAACATTACTCAAATAAACTTGAAAATACATGAGGTAGGCCTCCTTATTTATAGATTTAGGAGCCTTGGTGAGCAAGCTTAAAGGGTAGGGATGGAAATACAAAAAGTGGGGCTGCCTAGGGTATTGACTTTAGTCAAACCACACCATCATCCTAATATTCTAGAAGATAGGTCAAAAATGCAACATTTGATAGTACACCCCTCCTTCTTTTGCTAAAGGCACCTATTTGCTAGCACACCCCTCCTTCTATTGCTAAGGGCACCTTTTTGATAGCACACCCCTAAGTGAGCAAGTTTTGCTTTCTACACTACACTAATCTACTAAGCACCCCCTCCCCCTTTGGGCCTTTATGAAACATGTACAAGGATCTCTCTCTTCCATCCGTGGCTTCTTCTATGTGTGCTTGGATATGTTTAGCCATGGATCTTGTGAGAGGTCCTAGACGGTCTAGCTCCATGGATAGCCTCCCTCCTTCACGTTCTAGACGCTCACTTCCTGGAGCTAGACGCTCCTCTTGGTCTAGACGGTCTTCTTGGTTTGGGCCTTGGCTTCCTTGGCTAGATGTGCTTGGCCCTCCTCCATCATCCCCTCCCTCTTGAAAAAGGATTTGTCCTCAAATCCCTTGCTTTGTCTTCAACTAGGGGGATGGATGGGGCTAGATGGTGTCCATCATCTCCTCCTCCTTTGAGAAGATCTATCCTCAGATCTACAGATTTGATCTCGGATAGCAGCCTATTGTTTCGGCAAGGCTTGTCCTCCCGGATCAAACGTCCACCTATGGAAATCATCAAACAAAGTAAAGGTGTTAGTGTGAGCAATTGGAGAGAACTTAATTGTATGAAGTTGCCATTTTTGTTTTTCTTTTGTTTTTGGCAACTTTGTACAATATTTCTCTTTTGATGGTTGTATGTGTTCTCTAATCCTCTTATGTATTTGAAAATTTTCAATATTGGTTACCTTTTCCTTAGGCACAATACCTTTAGGAAAGGGTAACAACTTAAAAAGCGAAAGAGGATTAAGTCCACATGCAATTTCAAATGTAGAAATATTAGTAGTCTTGTGGACTACTCCATTGTATGCATGCTCAAAAGGATACTCATCCCAAGAATTGTGATTGTCTTTCATGATTTCTCTAGGCATAGTAAAAAGAGCTATGTTTTCAATTTTATTTTGACCATTCTTTTGAGGATAAAAATTTGAAGAGTACAACTTAATTTCAAGTTTTTCTAAAAGATTCCTCAAATGATGGTTTTCAAATTTTGGAGCTCTATCCAATACTATGCTTGAAGATAAACCATGAAGACTTGTCACTTCTATATAGAAGAGATTATCCATATCCATAAAAATGGAATCAAAACCTTTTGTTGTCCTAGGAAGCTCTAAGATAAAATTGAGGTTTATGTCTTCCCAAGGATCATTTGCAAAAGGTAAAGGAGTATAGAGTTCATGAGACATCACCTTAGGTGTATTTTTAAAACAAGAAATGTATCTAGGGTAATGTCTTTGAACATCTTTTCTCATGGGTGACAAAAGTTTTCCTTTTAAAAGCTCTAGAGTTTTATCAACTCTAATTTGGTCCATGAGTTCTCCTTCATGAAGAATTTTTCTCTTATGAGTAAAGATAGTCTCGCTGTTACAACCATTGTTTATGAGAAGTTGCACACTTGGCAATGGTTGTCTCAATAGGACATGACAAGTTTCTTTAGGCACTACTTCACATAAAAATTTGTTTTTGTAGATGCTTGTAAATAACTTGACATTCACTTGGTGATATCCTAGCACATATGAGAAATAATCCACTTTATCTTTATCTATGCAAGCTTCTTTTGAAGACTCTTTTTTTGTTACTATGCTTGCAAGTGTTCCTTTACAAAAGGAAAGGCTAGGTTGTTCAACAAGACGTATATTTTCAAAGGTATTTTTAAATCTTTTGTCTTGTTGAATGACCTTGTGAGAAGGAACACTATTCTCCCACGCCTTTTGTTTCTCAAGGGTCTTCTCATGCTTTTCTTTTTCTTTTTCTTTTTCTTTAGCTTCCCTTTCGGCTTCCTCTCTTTTCTTTTGTATCTTTCTTTCCTTTCTTTCTTTATGGGAAGCAAACAATTTTTCTACCCTCATTTCCCAATCTAGGCAAGTTTCTATATTTTCTTTTCCATGGGAATGGGGTAGGTCTACCCTAACCTCTCTTGGGCTTTCTTGTTCTTTTCTATCTCTTCTATGTCTTCCCTCCCCAAAAGAATCATGCTTTTTAGAGATAGATGCATGAGAAAGTAATTTTTTTGAAATGTGAGACTTCTCATCCTTTGATTTAGTCAATTCATTAGTTTTGGCCTCATTCTCTAATTGTTTAGATGAAATTGATTGAATATTCTTGGAAAGTTGTTCCAAAAGAGATTTCAAGGATTTCACCTCACTTTTAAGAGATTTAAAGGAATGAGAAGACATGACTAGACCTTTGTGTATAGAAATATTTTACCTTGAGAAAATTTAGGGAAGTCAAAGAAGGTAGTCTTCCAGGTAAGGAAGGTGAGTCACAATGGACTACTTAAATACCAAGCCTTGCCTTAGCCAAAGACTATCCCTCAATGTCTTCACACAAAGCTTTCTCTTAGTAAACCACTTAAAACACAATTAGGTTGAAGAAATCAAATTTTGATGCAAGAAAACAATGCAAACTAGCTAATTAACCAAGCAAAAGAATTAACGAACTTAAACAAAACAAAACAATTACCAAACGTAACTAATTAAGCAAGGAAAGCAATTAAAACAATTAACACATGCTAAAACAAGTAAGGTCTACACTAGTCGGCCCTAGGTGAGGCTTCTTGAACACTTGGAGCCCTTGAAGACACACTCACCGTCTAATCACGTAGTTAAAGAGTAATTAACAAGGTTAAGTTACAAAGAAGATTAAGAAAACCCCCTTTGTTGATCCTTGTTTTGCTATTGGCACTCCCTTGGTTGTCTTTTCTTTGTTGGGCCCTCCAAGTGTTTGTCGTGTTTTTGAGTAATCTTTGTTTGCTGCCCTTGCTTTGGCTCCTCTTAGAATTAGAAAATTAATTCTCCAATCCAGCACCTATCACACAAGCTAGACCTCACTCAAGTTAAATTTCTACTCAAATAGGCACCAATTGAGAATTCCAGCACCAAATTTAGAGGCCAAAGGATTAAAGCAAGAAACAAATTAATTAGAAAAACAGAACCACCAAATGGAGTTAAATTGTGACAACTAGAAGGAGTTCCAAAGAAATATAAAACAAGCAAATAAAGGTATTCAAAGAAAGGTAGGCACACAAAGTGAATCCTAAGAATAGCACTAGAATTGATTTCAAAATCAAAAACAGCACCACTGAAAAACTGTTGTGGCCAGAAAACGTGATTTTCCCCAATTTATGCTGAGCTGTCCTTTACAGATTTGCCTCTGAAAATTGATATGCAAATATTTCAAGATCTCAACTAAATTCTGGGACAGATTTCACCCAAAACGCATGAGCCATTTTTTTTTAATAAATTTTGCAAAATCAGTGTTCAGTTACGCCAGCTGGAGCGCCCAGATTTGCACACTGTTTTTAAAATATTTATCATTTTTTTTCTATTTCTTTTTTTTGACCTGATTCTTTTTTTGTCTTTTCTATAACACCTCAATCTTGCATATTCCAGAGAATCAAAAATTTCCTATGAGTGGAAATAATTTTTGAAACAAAAAACAGCCAGACAGAGAGAGAAACAGGGGAAATCTGGAAAACTGGAAAAAAAACAGCAAGATACCAAAATTTAACACAAAGGAAAGGTAAGAAGGAAATTGTGTAAGAACTAAGACACAATTATGAACTCAAACTAAAATTAAAAAGGCAGCAAAGGATCAAAAATAACAGCAGATTAAGGCAACTTAAAGAGACCCAAAAACAAGAAACAATCAAACCAAAAAAATAGGACTACTAAGAATTGATGACAATTATGGATTCACATGACTTGACACAACATTTATAGATTCAGAAAATAAAGACTCAAAGCATAAAATGAAGCAATTATAAGAAAGCAATAAAGACTCAAATTCCTAAAAGAAAACAGCCACTCAATGTGTAAGGAATCCTATCACAATTGCACAAGAAAATGTTCAAGATCAATTGAACACATGTGCTTCGGTTGGATCTTCCATAAGCACACCAAGAACAATTTAAAATGTAAAAAACAGCAAGACAATTATGGAATTGAAATGACAAGATGAAAATAAAGAAGAACTGAAAATTTAAAAAGACAAGCTACTCATCTTGAAGAACCAAAAGCTCATGATACCAAATGATGGCATTTTCATGTGTTCTTCTTGAATCAAAGTAGAAATATATGGAGCGGAAGCAATGGATGAGTGAAACAAGACCCTCCTAGGAGTTGTGTTGGTCTTGAAGGTGCATGGTGAGTATGGGTTGAGTGGTTAGGCCAGCTCAAGGGAGAAGGTGAAAGGATTGAAGTTTATAGCCTAGATTTCTAGGAGGAGTAAAGCTTGTGCACAAAAAATGGCAGCATAACATTACTCAAATAAACTTGACAATACATGAGGTAGGCCTCCTTATTTATAGATTTAGGAGCCTTGGTGAGCAAGCTTAAAGGGTAGGGATGGAAATACAAAAAGTGGGGCTGCCTAGGGTATTGACTTTAGTCAAACCACACCATCATCCTAATATTCTAGAAGATAGGTCAAAAATGCAACATTTGATAGTACACCCCTCCTTCTTTTGCTAAAGGCACCTATTTGCTAGCACACCCCTCCTTCTATTGCTAAGGGCACCTTTTTGATAGCACACCCCTAAGTGAGCAAGTTTTGCTTTCTACACTACACTAATCTACTAAGCACCCCCTCCCCCTTTGGGCCTTTATGAAACATGTACAAGGATCTCTCTCTTCCATCCGTGGCTTCTTCTATGTGTGCTTGGATATGTTTAGCCATGGATCTTGTGAGAGGTCCTAGACGGTCTAGCTCCATGGATAGCCTCCCTCCTTCACGTTCTAGACGCTCACTTCCTGGAGCTAGACGCTCCTCTTGGTCTAGACGGTCTTCTTGGTTTGGGCCTTGGCTTCCTTGGCTAGATGTGCTTGGCCCTCCTCCATCAGTTTTACTACCCTTTATATAGTCTAGGGTTTCCTCTGTGCCGCTACCCATATTTAGGGTTTCTGCAGGAATACCGTTGCGCCGCTATTACCCAGTTTTAGGGTAATCTAGCGCGTAAGGCTTCCGTTAACTGGAGTGCAAATTCTAACAGGATGGCCACTTGAGTGCCCCCTCATGCACCTAATCTTTGGGGCCATCTGTCCTGGGAGTGCCCTCATTGTTCACGTGCCATGCATGAGCTTCACTTGGAAACCTTAATCCTGATGGGCACTCAAACCCTCCAAGACTTTGCACCTAGCTGTGCTTTCCCTGCCACACGCATGGATTCTTCGTGACCTAGGCTCCTCCCTAACTATGGGCATTTTACTGATAAATGGTGTTGTCCTTGAGACCCACCTTCCATGATCTAGTTCACCTGCTCAAAACACCTAAGACCGATGTCACATTGTCCCACTCTATTGCCGAGGAATCATCACCCCGTTGCGTGACGAAGACACATCGTTCCACTCTGGTGATCGACATGTTGATGACTAATCATCCCACTGGTCCATGCTACCCGTGGGACCCAGCCCATGTGGCTCTGGCCCATGCTGTGGGACCCAGCTGACGTGGCTCACCATTACTAGTTGTTCTCGGTGTTCGAGGACTGGTCGGCACACAATTCTATATCGAATCCTACATAAAATTTGCAAAATAGAAGCTCAAAAGCAATTTGAACATGATTTCACCGATTGGATTGAACCAAAATAGCATCTAACACAAAAACAAAACTCAAAACAACAAGACAATCAAGAAATCATGGAGAACAACACGGAATTGAAATGAACACTAAAATAAAAACAAAATAAGGCACTTATCTCTTGAAGGTGCATGCTACGTAGGGTTCGAGTGGTGAGGCCATCCATCTCTCTTTGGTAAGGTGAGAATTGAAGATCAATAGCCTAACCTTGAGAGGTTTTTGGGCAAGAAGTGAAATTGGCTCAAACTTGGCAGCAATTCACTAAGTATATTAATCTTATGAAAACATGAGCCAAGGCACTCCTTATATAGCAATGGAGGTCGGTTTACATCAAGTGAAAAAGAGAGGGAAATTTGAATGCAAGCATTTGAAAAATGGCGCCTAAAAATGTGAGCACATGGGTAGCAAATTCAATTAGAATTTGCGCTCCAATTGGGCTTGGTTTGGACCGGCCTAAGTTTAATTAAAAGTTTAGAAAACTCTAATTAAACTTAGTGATCTGGACGGTCATCGGTAGTCGATGACGTCAGCAGCAGATGACCATGTGGACCAGTCACAGGGTGACACGTGGCATGAGATAGCAGGAGAATCAGGGAGGAGACCGCTTAGAACGGTGATCGATGGTCAGTTACCAAGTGGCCACCACCCCCAGATCGGTGCCTAGATAAGCGCCTGGAAGCAGAGCGCGGAAAGTAATGAGGCACCGCACGGTCGTCGGTGGAAGGTCATGAGGCACCGCACGGTCATCGGTGGATAGTAATGGGGCACCGCTCGGTCGTTAGTGCATGCAGAGCGCGATCGGTCATCGGGGTTCTTGCCAACACGTGTTAAGCTGGGACCCAGGTTCCCAACGAGAGCGTTACGCATGCACCTCGCATGATGCCCACTCAGAGGATGTGCGGTGAGACCTTGCAGGCAGGATGCGCCTGGTGAGTGTGCTTAGAACAGCCACACCCGGTGCTCTCTTTGGAGCATGCGACTCACTCAGAGAGAAGAAGCGCGCTAAGTTACTCCGCAAGAGGATAACTTAGCCGCATAGAGAAAAGCGCAGAAGCCCTTCAGATGTGACACGTGTACGGTTAGATGTCAGCTGCATGCCTCCACGTGTCACCATCTGAGAGAAAGGCGCGGCCCAATATAAAGGTACTCCACCTCATGTAAGGTAAAGAGGATTCTGAACAGAATTACACTTCTTACAATTTTTACACTACACACAGTTTCTGAGTCATTGTGGGGACGTTTATACACGTTGCACAGTGATAACAGAATTGAGTTACACGGAGAGAGGGAGTGGATCTGAGCACACACAAGTCTCACAGAGAGATTCAGTGACAGTTTTTGGTGTTCCTGTTGCCTGACTTGAGCGTCGGAGCTACAACGGCTGCTAGAGGCGCCGTCTGTGTGTTTTGCAGGCATCGTTTGGAGTTCCGGCGAAGGTTCTTGGAGTGTTCTTGCAGAACGCGCAGTTGCAGAAGGCTAGACGAAGGAGTGACGAGGCACATCCTCCACGTTCAAGTCCGCGGCAGGATCACTTAGGTTGGTGTTTTAGGTACCACTTCCTTTTTAGCTATAGTTACAAAAGAAATTTCCTATGCTAATTTTGACATGAATTTAAATGCTACTTCTACACTAGAGTTTGTGGCATCTTAAGCATATATAGGTAGGTCTCTCTGCCATCAATAGCAGTGTTCCAATCTTCTTGTTGCTTCCTATCTATGGCTCTAGTGATTGGCCCATTTTGACATGTTGGTGGGCTTTCAATGGAGGTGTTACTGGGCCCTCTTCCATCAAAGAGGGGGAGTGCTAATAGCAAAGGAGTGCAAAGCAAAAAAGGCATAGAATAGGATTTAGTCTTTTTGACAATTGTAATTGCAAATTTTCATTGTATTCTCTTGAGTTGTAATTGTTTGAATCGAGAAGCAATTAATGGAATAATCACGCCTATTAGTCAATGAGTGTGTCTTGAAGGTTCACAAGTGCCAACAAGCCTCAACCTTAGGAATTTTGACTAGATTAAAACTTTCTAGTTGGAGTTAACTTTTTGGGATTAATTGCTTTAGCATTCTTTTTTTATATATAATTTTGTGCTTTCATTCTTGTTTGTGATCTAAGTAAATTACTTAGAGAAAGATTTGTGAAAGTTGTGGGGGATAGAATCTGGCTAAGGAAAGGCTTAGTACTTAAGAATAATTCATCTCCCTTTCCTAGGACTTAACCTACACTACTCCACCTATTTTTCTTTGAAGTAAATTACTTTTAACACATCACTTTAACCATGTCAGCTCATTCTTCTAATTCTAGTGAGAGTGATAGAAAGTCAATTAAATATCTTTTAAAACAACTAGCAAGAGACTTTCAATCACTCTCATATAGACAATTGGAACATGAGGCCCAATTCAAAGAGAGGGAAGCTCAATTTGCATTGATGGAAAAAGAGCTGAAAATGGTTAAAGAAAGGGATGAATACACTCCTAAATCTAAAAAAAGTTCATATGCATTTAGTTCTAGGGATAATGATTCTTTTGGGGAAGACAGCCTTAGGATAAATGAATACTATCAACCACCCCCTAGGAGAACTAGAAGAGAAAGGAAAGAAAAAGAAAGTTTTAAGGAGGTTAGGGTAGATCTGCCTTATTTCCATGGGAAAGAGAATGTAGAAGCTTACCAAGATTGGGAAATGAAGGTAGAACAATTGTTTGCTTGCCATAGGGTAAGTGAGGAAAGAAAGGTACCCTTAGCCACTCTAAGCTTTCAAGGAAATGCTATGTATTGGTGGACTGCCTTAGAAAGAGACAGGCGCCTTCATAAGGATCCTCCCATAGAATATTGGAATGATCTTAAGGGAGTCCTAAGACGCTGGCATATACTTTCATATTATAATAGGGAGTTAATGGACAAGCTCCAGAGACTCCAACAGAAAACCATGAGTGTGGAAGAGTATAGGCAGAAGATGGAATTATATAAGATGCGAGCTTCCATTAGGGAAGAAGAGGCCACCACCATAGCAAGATTCTTGAGTGGACTCAATCTTAAGATTAGAGATAAAGTTGAACTTCTGCCCTATAGAGATTTAAATGATTTGATCCAACTTTGCATCAAAATTGAGCAACAAATTTTAAGAAAAGGATCGAATAGTAGGGAAAGTTCATATTCTAACTCCAACCCTAAGAGAGAGCAAGAAGGGGAAGAAACTATAAAAGAGAAACCAAAAGAAACTCCCAAGAAAATAGCTCACAACCCCGTAGCAGAGACACTAAAGATTTTAAGTGCTTTGGTAGAGGTCATGTAGCTGCCCAGTGCCCAAACAAGAGAAACATACTCTTAAGAGGGAGGGACGAATATAGTAGCCAAAGTGAAGAAGTTAGCGGGGGAGAGGAGAAAGAAAATAGTGAGACAGTGTATCCATGTGAGTGGGAGTTAATGATGATTCTTAGAACCCTCAACAACCAACCAAGTGTGGACCAAGAGACACAAAGGGAGAACATTTTCCACACAAGATGTAAAGTTTTTGAAAATATATGTTCTCTCATTGTGGATAGTGGTTCCTGCTGCAATTGTTGCAGCACTAGGATGGTTGATAAGCTGAATCTACAGGTAATACCTCATCCTAAACTATATCAGTGGATAAATAAAGATGGGGCATTAACTGATGTAGTTGTGCCTTCATCCATGTGCTTGAATTTGAATTTATAGGTGATTGGCGGAAGCATCCATGGATTGGAACGAACAAGGCACTCCTAGGTGCTATGGAAACCTTGATGGTGAAGTGTTAGGTGTGGAGAGTGAGTGGTGAGGCCATCTCACTTGATTTAGGTGAAAAATGAAGACTAAAGATGTCTATCCTAGAGGTAAGAGACAAGAGTGATAATTGGCACAAAGTTAGCAGCAATTTCACTCAAATTAATCTTGAAAATACATGAAGCAAACACCTCCTTATATAGCATTAGAGGGCTGAAAATTCAAATGAAAATGGAAGGAAATTCAAACTATCATAATTTTGAATTTTCGCGCCTAAGGACTTAGCACATGGAGCACATGAAGCACATTTAACATGTGATGGAAAACGTTTAGCACATGTAGCACATGGAACATGTGGAAAATACGTACTCTTCTCCCATGGCTTAATCATAACCGGCCTTGGTTAAATTAGAAGTTTTAGAAACTCTAATTTAACCTAGGTTGGTTTTTGGTGCCAAAATTTATCTAGGAAAATTATTACAAGTAAAATTTCTTATATCTACTTTGACAAAAATTAAATTCTATTCTACACTAAGCTTATGGCATTTTTAAACCTATAAAGGAAAGTCTCTCTGCCATCAGTAGCAGTGTCCCAATCCTCTTGAATTCTTCTTGCCATAGCTCTTGTAGTTGGCCCATATCTTCTATTTATTGGGCTTTGACTTGGGCTTGGGCTTGTGCTTCTTCCATGATCCCCTCCCTCATGAGAAGGATTTGTCCTCAAATCCAATGCATCTGCCTCTTCTTCGTCACTACCTTATTATGTGGTTGTGTGTGGCTGGATGGTTTCCATCATCCCCTCCCTCTTGAGAGGATCTATCCTCAAATCTACAGGATTGATTTCGAACAGCAGCATTATTCCTTCTTTGCACTAGGTTCGTCCTACAGGATCAAATATCCATCTGTTGAAGTCATCAAACAAGTGAAATGAGTTAGTTTCAGCAGTTGTATAAAAATCAATCTGGTTAAGTTGCCATTCTTCTTGTTTTTCTATTGTTTTTGGCAACTTTTCACAAGATTTATTTAGAGAGGAGTACATAATTTTCTTTCTATGTTTTTCCTCCCTTGTTCTAGATTTTTATTACTAGACTCTTTAGACACTACCTTTTGTTCTAGAAGAGCTAGCGATTTTTCAGTTTTTATTTTCTTTTTGAATCTTTTTTTACCATCTAACACCTGAGACGGTGTTAAAGGATAAAAAAGATATTTATTTTTTTCATGTGTGAAGGTAATCTCGTTGGTACGACCATTATGCATGAAGTTTTTAACAAATTGCCATGGTCGTCTCAATGAGATATGACAAGTTTGTATAGGCACTACATCACATAAAATTTTATCTTTATAGATGCCTACAGATAACTTGACCTTCACTTGTTGGTGATATCTTAGCATATATTCAAAATAAACTACTATATATTTACCTATACAATCTCTCAAGACATGATTCATGAGCCTCATGAACGTACTGGGTGCATTAGTGAGTCCAAAAGGCATCACTAACCACTCATATAATCCAAATTTGGTTTTAAAAGTGATTTTGCATTCATCACCTTCTTTAATTCTGATTTGGTGATATCCTCTTTTAAGATCAATCTTGGAAAATATAAGGGACCTATGTAGTTCATCAAGCATGTCATCTAGTCTTGGGATTGGATGCCTTTACTTAATGGTAATATTATTGATGGCTCTACAGTCACAACACATTCTCCACTTGCCATCTTTTTTTGGCACCAACAAGACAGGTACAACACAAGGACTTAGGCTCTTTTGAACCCAACCCTTCTCCAACAAATCCTGTACTTGTGTCTATATCTCCTTAGTTTCTTCTAGATTAGTTTTATAAGTTCGTCTATTAGGTAGACTGGCTCCTGGAACTAAATCTATTTGATGTTCTATTCCTCTAAAAGGTGGAAGTCCAATGAGGCCTTCCTTAGGGAATACATCATCCAATTCTTTTAAAAGTTCTTTTACTGTAGAAGGTAGTTCACAAGTCTCAGTAAATGTGGCAGTGCATGTAAGTGTTCCTTTACAAAGCAGGAGGCCTGAAGGTTGTTCAGAAAGAACTATTTTTTCAATTTTGTTTTCAAGTTTCTCTTCTTTCTGAATGATCGTGTGGGAAGGAACACTCTTCTCCCACGCCTCAGCATTGTTCCTAAGGACTTTCACTTGATTTTCAATTTCTTTCTTTTTCTTCTCATTTCCTTCTGATGTGAATTCAAGAACATAAGATGAAAGGTTCTTGACATTCTTAGGAAACATCTTGAGTTGGTCATTAGAGAGGCACTTTTTCTTAGAATTGGATCAATGTTCTAAGTCAAGAACTCACCAAAACTAATGCCAAAACACAAACTCATATGGAAGTTCCAATTATTGTCAAATTGAACTGATTAAAGAGAAATTAAAAGCAAGGAAACTGAATATAAGTGTTGGAAATTAAAGGCACCGAACCAAAACACAAGAACACAAGCTAAGACATGAAAATTAGAAGAGAAGGAAGAAAGGAGAAGAGAAAGCTCATGAAGATGGAGGTATGGTTGGATGATCACGCCACTAAGAGGATGAAGGCTCCTAGATGAGTGTGCAAGCCACCACTTAAGGTAACCATTGAACCTTCAAGATAAGACTAGTGAAGAAGATGCAAAGCTCTCCAATGCTCACTCAAAAATTGAGTAAAATTTCTCTAATTCAAAAATTCCAATCTCAAAAATACAAGGGCAGCACCTTAATTTATAGTGTGAAGGTGCTGAAATGCAAGCTAAATGAATTCAAAAATTCCCCCCAAATTCAAATGAAAATGGCGCCTAAACAAGTCATGAGGAAGGTGTGACTTCTTCTCTCACTTTGGCACGTCCTATTTTAACTCCTACACCTATCTACTAACGCACCCCCCTCCTAATGCTCCTAACAAAAGACCTAAAGATACTTTAACACAAGAGGTTTCTCATGTTTTCCTCTAAGCATCCTCACACAATGAAATTACAAAAAGGGAAAATAAACGTCCCCTTGCTCCTAAAGCTTTGAACATGCTTCTTGTGAGCCTTTGACGTTGACTTTGATCTCCATGAATGTCCTCAACCTCTTCTTCTTCGTGATGATTGGCCTCCATGTCCTCTTGAGCTTGATCTCCATCATGTGGTATCTAGAGTTTAGGTGTGTTCTTGTTTAATTTTTGAGTTGTGTTGCACTTTAATTCAAGAGCTCTATATTCTTGTGTTTACATTTCTGTTTTTAGGCTTATTTTGATTTTTATTGCTGTTTTCTTATTTGTGCCTATCATATGTTTGAGTATTTTCGTTTTTGAATCTATAATAGTTTTGTCATTGTCTTGTTTTTCCATAATATGTCATCACTTCTTGTAGTACTTTTATTGCAATTTTTTGTTTCTTGCTTTGGTTTACATTCTGTTTTTTGAGTTTATTGCTTGATCCTTTGTGCATTTTCTGTTTTAGATTGAGTTCATACTTGTATTTTAGACCTATACAAGTTCTATTACACAATTTCCATTATGTCTTGGCTAGTTCATAATTCTGTTTTTCATTCCTCTTAGGATTCCTCTGTTTCTGACAACAAGTGCTTACTGTTTTTGGTTATTACAATTGTTTTTCTCACTGGAAATTTCTGAAATTCTGGATTTGTGATCCTAAAAGTTTTAGAAAAGAATAGAAAAAAGAAGTACAAAAAAGTTCAACGTACAAAAAAAATGATAAATAAAATACAAAAAGTGTACATTCCTGACAGAAAAAAATACGATAATCTGGCAGCGATTTTGAAAAATTTATCTCATTTTATTGGCTTGCTGTTTTTACATAATTCCAGTGCCATTTTTGAGTTAACATCTTGATGTTTGTGTGGTTAAAATTTCATAGTCCAGTTCGCTCTATATCATTCCAGATAAATCAGTGAATATCAAGCACAGTTTGCATAAAAAAAAAAATTTTCCAGTAGCTCATTTTTTTTGTTTTCTTCATCTACTCTAGTGCTTTTCTTTAAGTATTCTTTTGTGTGCCTACTTTCTCATTGAGTTCCTTATTTTTTCTTGCTTGTCTAATTGTTCATTACTCTTTGAGTTTGTCTACATCTAGTATTCCTTTTGAAATTGCCTTTTCTTGCTTCTTGCTTATACATTTTCTTGTTTGTCTTTATTGTGTTTTTGGTTTTGTGGTGTTGGCTTTGAGATTGGTGTGCCTTGCTTTGACATATTTCATTTGAGGTTTCCAAGACCTCAAGATCATATTGGTGCAAGGACTTTATTTCTTTGAGAGTGATATATTTTCTACCTCAATTCACTTCGGCAGTTTCATTGCCAAGCTCACTGTTTTGCCAATTTTAATTCTTGACTTGTTTGTTGTTTTGTGTCTTTGCTGTTTTTTTGTTCTTTTTAATTACAAATGGCAGGATTTTCAAGTGATGCATCCTACAAGAAGAATTCTCCTTCCAAAGCTTCAATCCTTGGTGAATTACATGAAGCACAAAGAACCATTAGATGCTTGGAAGAAAAATTGCAAGAGATGGAGTTGCAACATGTTAGGCCATCTCCCTCTATTCATAATGGACATCATTCACCAAGACATTCCACAAGAGCTTCCTCAAATGACATAGGCCGTGAAGAGGACCATAGGAGAAGAAGGACTCCACCCCAATTTCATGGCCAAAGACATCACAATGAAGGGGAGAGACCTCACCATGGCAATGGATACTATCAAGATGCAAAGTCAAGGTTTCCTTCGGTCAAGCTTCCTAATTTTAGTGGCTCTAGTGATCCAAATGTATATTTAGATTGGGAAGTCAAGTGTGAACAAATATTTGAGATCCATGAGATCCAAGAAGAGCACAAACTTAAGCTAGCTACCTTAGAATTTAGTGATTATGCCATGAAATGGTGGCATGGAGTTGTAAAGGACATTATATATCACAAGGGTCCTCCCGTGGACTCTTGGAACTCTTTAAGATATCAAATGCGCGCTAGGTTTGTGCCTCCACATTTTAGGAAAGACCTTATGTTGAAACTCCAACGGTTTCAACAAGGCACGCTAAATGTGGATGAATATTTCAAGCAGCTTAAAACGCTTGTGCTTAAAATTGAATTAGAAGAAAGTGAGGAAGCCATGATTGCTAGGTTTATTAGTGGACTTAGGAAGGATATCCAAGACATTGTGGAATTGCAAGAGTACTCATCATTGGGATCTTTAGTTCACTTAGCAATGAAGGTGGAAGCCAAACTTGCTAAGAAAAATTCTTTTAAAAACTCTTCCAATGATGGCTACTATAACAAGTCTTGGAGAAATAAAAAAAAAAATTCAAAATTTCCTTCCCAAGATTCCTCTTTTAAACCCAAGGAATCTAAGCCATCTACTTCTAGGCCTAAGTCACCAATCAAAATGTCTAGTAAGAAATGCTTTAAGTGTTTGGGTTATGGTCATATTGCTTCAAATTGTCCTTCTAAAAGGAACATGTACATGCATGATGGCATTATTATGAGTGAGCATGATTCGGATACACCTAGTGATGGAAGAGGCCCAAGCCCTAGCCTAAGCCCAAGCTCAGGCCAAACAACTAGGTCCATGGCAAAGAGGATTCAAGAAGAGTGGGACTCTGCTACTGATGGCAGAGAAACTTTTCTCTACATATTCAAAGACCCCTCAGAGGACCACAAGGAGTAAAGCCCAAGCCCTGGGAGCTGAGCATCAATTAATTTCAATTTATAATTTCAGTAGCGTTTAGTAAAGTAGGGTTCATTTAGCACAATAGGGGGGTGTATTTAACAATTTAGCTTGTACCTAGGCCTTTTAGGGTAGGAATGTAGCCCTACCTTCTAAAAGCATGTTAAGGGGCTGCATTGACCTTTAGTCAACACCCTAGCAGCCCCTCTTTTATGTATTCCCCATCCCACCCTTGCTCCTTACTCTCCAAGGCACCATCTCCTATAAATAGGGTGCTTTGGCTCATTTTTTTAAGATCAATTTGTATGAGTAAATGCTGCCAAAATTATGCTAGTTTCTACTCTTTGTCTAGTCTCTCTAGGTTAGACACTTTGATCTTCATCTTCACCTTCCTCCAAGTGATTTGGCCTAACCTATCACTCTCCACACCTTTCATGCACCTACAAGGAACCCGTAGCTCTATATGAGCCATCCTTGACCCATATCATCCATAGCTTCCACCACCTTTTTACCTCATATTTCAAGAAGAACAAATGGTCATGAAGAACAACCCATCATTTGGTATCTAGAGCTTTGGTTCTTCAAGAGATAAGTGTTCTTTTCATTTTATTTTTTGAGTCTTTTTCTTTATTCCATGTTGTTCATCATATCCTTAAATGACTTGCTGTTTTTAATTTCTTTTTAAGTTGGTGTTGCTGTTTTTAAATTTCTATTTGGTATATTTGGTTCAACTTGATCTTGAACTTCCATTTTCAAACTGTTTTAGGTTCCTTTTGTGTTGGCTGTTCTATTTTTATTTTATTTGAGTCTTATTGATGTTTTTAATCGGTGCAAAGTGTTTGTGGTTGAGTCATTTTGATTTTTGAGTCCATACAAGTTTTGTCAAAGTCATGTTCATCCTACAATGTCATAAATTCCAAGTGGTGCCTTTTATTGTTGATTTGGTTGCTTGATTTTGTTTTGAGTGCAGTTTATATTTCTGGTTTTGAAGCTTTGGTGCCTTTTATATTTTCATATTTGAGTTCATACTTGTGTGTTAGTTCCATACAAGTTCGTTTCCAATCATTTCCATTGGGTTTTTGAAGTTTCTTTTCCGTTTTATAATTCCAAGTTAGGATTTCTCTGTTTTCACTGCTACTGTGCTGGCTGGAATCGTTCCCAGAAATTACATTTGTTGGTAAAAAATTCTGAAATTTTTGGATTTGAGTAGTTTGATGTGTTAAGAAAAAGTGAAAAAAAGAAGCACATCAAAATTCAAAATACAAAAAAAATGATAAATGAAATACGAACAGAGTGCAAAAATCCTGACTCTGAAAAAACGCTGACGCGGCAGTGATTTCGGAAAAATTATTACAATTATTTGGCTCACTTTTTTGGTGAAATTCCAACGCCTATATTGAGCTAAAACATTGAAGTTTCTGTGGTTAAAATTTCAAGCTCAAATTTGAAGTATTCTGACCAGCATAAAATTGGAAAGTTGTCAAAAATTTACACAAAAAAATTCTGTAGTGCTGTTTTGGTTTTATTCATCTATTCTAGTTCCATTCACTAGGATTCCACTTTGTGTGCTATCTTTTCTTGTGTGCCTTAATTTTTTGCTTGTCAAATTTTATTGAATACTCTTTCAAGTCTTGTCAACTATCAACTCCATTTGCAGTAGTCCTTGATTTTAAATTTGAGTTTTGTTGCTTTAAAACTTGCTTGACCTCTCTTTGGTGGATTTGACCTAAAAAGTGCTTTGGTGAGTGTGGAGCTAAAATTTTGTTTTGGTGAAAGCCATATCACTAAAGAGGAGCTGGATTAAAGATTTAAGGTTGAATAACCTAAGGAGACGAAGCAAGGGACAGCAGCAACCTCATTGAAAAATACACAAATATACACAAAGGAGCTACAAGTGAAGGAGTGCATAGAATAGGACTTTAAATTTTTGTGCATCAAAATTTGTTAACCTAATTTCTTTGTATTTCTTTGAGTTGTAATTTGCAAGGACATTGATTAATTAGTGAATTAATACGTCTTAGACGGTGAGTGTGTCTTCAAGGTTCCAAAGTGCCAAGAAGCCTCACCTTAGGATTCGACTAGTTTTAAAAGCTTTATAGATAGCAATTTTCATTTGTGTTTTATTGCTTTACATATAGTTTTTCTTGCATAAAAATTTTGTTTTTATCTTTGATTGTGCTCTAAGTAAATTGCTTAGAGAAAGGTTTGTGAAAGTGTTGTGGGATAGTATCTGGCTAAGGAAAGGCTTGGTACTTAAGAGATCCTAGTGATCCACCTCCCTTTCCTGGGAAATTACCTACTTCACTCCACTTATCTTTCTTTTTGAAAATTACTTTTATCACAAACCCTAAACATGTCTACTCATTCTTCAAGTCACAGTGAAAGTGATAGAAAATCCACAAAATCTCTTTTGAAACAATTGGCTAGAGATTTTCAATCACTATCACTAAGACAATTGCAACATGAGGCTCAACTTTTGGAAGATAAAAAAGAAAGAGATGCCCATCTTGCACTTTTGGAAGAGGTGTAACGCCCCTCAAAATATTGGTCATTTTTATATGATAAAATAAAGGTGAAACAATAATATCAAAATTTAACATAGATATATATACGTAATATAATTCATCCATTAATACAAATGTGCCTCAAAATAATATCCCTTCTTGAGGAAGTTTTAATACATCTCCATACAGGAGTTTTCAAAATAAAACAAAACAACATCATTCAAAAACCGGCGATCTCCTCCTCCAGAAATGCTCACTGAGGAGCTCTACTACCTGCAACCTCATCTGCTCCCGTGCAAATATACACGATCATCACAGGTTTAAGAAAAACAACCACGATACAAAACAAAAGGGTAAGCTAGATATTTTTAAAACGTTAAATATGAAACTTTAAAATCAACATAATCAGCTTTTAAACACCCACATAAATCCACCACTTTCTCATTCATATCACACAACCATCAAGTGTCTATCACATTTTCAATATTCATCTTTCTCACGTCAGACTTCCACTGACTCATCACACATAGACACTTGACACTACTTTCGGAAGACTCGTGCATTGACTAGACTCAGAGATCTGCACCTGTCATACTACATTGCTGTAAAGTTCCCACAGCTATGCGCATAAACATAATCTTAATCTCAATCTCATCAATCTCCCTGGAAGACGACCGATGTGTCCCTCATCCTGGCGATGACCGTCTGTCTCTCGCCCTGGCGATCCCCGCATGTCTCTCGCCCTGGCGATGCCCGCGTGTCTCTCACCCTGGCGATGCCCGCGTGTCTCTCATACCGGCGATGACTGATGTGCCTCTCATCCCGGCGATGACTTATGACACATTGCCACGCCTTGCTGAAGGTTCTTCATCCCACTATGTTACGTCCAAGGTATCACCTCCACATGGCTTGGTGACGTCGGTAGCTTCACATTTCCAAGAATAGATCAGCACTACTCCTCGTGCGCCCATGCATGCAACACTAAGGACGATTTCTTATGCTCAAGCATAGAGCTTCGCATGCACAGCGTATCTAAGGCTTAACCCACACCTTGATACGCGTGGTTCTTGGAACCCACTATGGTCGATTCAATATCTTGACCACATACTAAGTGCACTTTCGGCGATCATGTGTACTCTAGGCGACAGGCGATTATGTACCAGAGAAGTCGGAGATCGCCTCCGTCTTCAACAACGGCGATCTCGTAGACTTCTAAGCTACACTTTCCTTCCTTTATATTTTAAATAAAAACATACTTAGAATTCACTTAAAATATATCACTTTCATTCCAATAGAATTTTCTAGGTCCTTACAAGAGGAGTTGAGGATTGTTAGAGAAAAAGATGAATACATTCGAAAATTAAAAAAATCACATGCATCTAGTTCTAGGTCGAGTGACTCACATGTTGAAGGGAGTCTGAGAGTAAATGATTATTATCAACCTCCACCTAGAAGAACTAAGAGAGAAAGCCACCCAAAAGAGACTAGGGTAGACTTACCTCATTTTTATGGAAAGGAAAATATTGAAACATACCTAGAATGGGAAATGAAAGTAGAACAACTTTTTGCTTGCCATCATGCTAGTGAGGAAAGGAAAGTACCCTTAGCCACTTTAAGCTTTCAAGGAAATGCTATGTATTGGTGGACAGCCCTAGAGAGAGATAGGCGCCTCCACAGGGACCCTCCCATAGAATATTGGAATGACCTTAGGGGAGCCCTGATGTAAGGACCTATAAATTATTTGGAATAGAAGTGATAGATTTTAAATAATTTCTGAGTATGTTATTATTTAAAATAAAAAGGACATAAAAATAGAAAATTATCATAGTGGTCAGACCTCGGACGTCGCCTAAGGTCTGGGGTCAGCTGGTAGAGGACGATCGGTTGACCATTGTACCAATCAAGTAGTCAGGTGCGATGACTTTATCGTGAGGTAATCAAGTGGGTGTGCTTGAAGGGAGGGGGCACGTGAATCAAGAAGGGTAAGAGAAAGGAAGGTGTAGCTTAGAAGTCGATGAGATCGTCGTTTGTTGTGTAAGGACCTATAAATTAATTGGAATAGAAGTGATAGATTTTAAATAATTTCTGAGTATGTTATTATTTAAAATAAAAAGGACATAAAAATAGAAAATCTCATAGTGGTCAGACCTCAGACGTTGTAACATCCCGCCAAAATACTATTCATATGTATATAATGAAAATAAAGGTAACAAATAATGTTGAAGAGAACATAATTATATATATAAGTAATGAAGTTGCTCCTCACAGGGAGTTTAATACATAACCAGTCAAATGTTTTTCAAAACTTAACAAAATCAATCAAATACAACGAAAACGGCGGTCTCCATACATAAACCGGCGATCTCCTAACAGAAGACCCCTAAACAGGCGATCTGCTATCAGGACATAAATCCGGCGATCACCACCAAGAGATAGAAACAGGCGATCTCCTCCCCGGCGACCACTCACTAAGGAGCTCTACTTCCTGGAAGATCATCTGCTCCCGTGTAAAATTACACGATCATCACAGTTTTAAGAGAAAAACAGCCATAGAGCAGAACACGCAAGGTAAGCTAGATATTTTAAAGAGAGTTTAAATATGAACATTAAAATCAAGATAAAACAAATTCAAGATACCCACGTAAAACTATAGAGTTTCTCATTCCCTTCACCTGATCGCCAAGAAATCACACATTTCACAATATTTTCAAGAGTCGTTCTATTTCACATAATGCACCAAGTGTCTATCAATTCAATGTTTCTCATTTCTCACGTCAGACTACCACTGACTCAGCACACAAGACACTTGACACTACTTCCGGAAGACTCGTGCATTGACTAGACTCAGAGATCTGCACCTGTCATACTAAACTGATGTAATGTTTCCACAGCTATGCGCATTAACACATTCTCGATCTCAAGTTCACCATTCTCACAGTATGACAGGGTTAATCCATATAACAGGCCGAGCTCGTTCTTTTTCACACGACTCACCCATACATATGAACCTCCTTCGACTCTCAACGCCTGAATAACTTCATCTATATGAATCCATTATCTCAGGAGAGTCAGGATAATCTCATTATAGACATCACCGATCAATGCACATCCTACACGATCTTACACGGTATTTTCTTTCCTGAAAATACTATGCCTTGATCCCACATCCACAACATTCAACACATCATACAACACTTAAATGAATGATTTCAATCACAGCAAAACTCACTCCAAGGTTCTTATTTTCGAATATCTCATTTAAATCTCAAAACCGTTTCAAAGCAACACCAAAAACAGGGAGTTCGCAAACAACGCCAAAACCGGCGATCTGGTTCAAGAACAAGGTATTTCGAAGTGTGTATATAAAACCGGCGACCACGTCGCCCAAACACATAGAACAGAGCATTCACGAAGATGAAAACGAAACCGGCGACCACGTCGCCCTCACTTCATAAACAGCTAATCTATGGCTTGTATTGAAAATGAAGGCTAGCTTCCCTTACCTGGACTTGCGCAAAACACCAGGAGCTCCGAAACCCAACGAAGCTTAAAGAATGCCTTGGCTCTGTTTTTGCGTCTGGTTTGAAGGACTTCCAGAGAACCTCCCAGGTGCTCTAATGGTGGCCGTCGCTCGTCGTACTCTTGTGTGAAGGTGCCAGAATCGCAGTGCGAAGGAGAGAATGGAGGAGAAGGGAGGTAAACTCACTCTTTCGCTCTTGAACAACTGCAACGTTCCCCTCTCTCAGAAGTGGGTTTTTGCATCTTAAACCAGCTTGTCCACAAAAGCAGCTGCCACCACCCCCCCTGCAGAGAAGTCTGAGTGTACGTTTCTCTGAATAGTACGGCCACGGTTGTCCCTTGCGCCTGCCAACCACTGCCCTGAACAGTACGACCACTGTTGTCTCTTCTGCATGCCAACCACTGCTCTGAACAGTACGACCGCGAGTGTCTCCTGCGCATGCCAACATTCTGATGTCACTATTCTGAACCACCCTTTTTGTCTACGTGGCGCGCGTGCAGGACGTTTCATGCTGGGAGTCTGGGTCCCACTTTATCTGTGTGAAGCTCGCCATCGCGCGATAACATTCCACCGATGACCGCTCGCGCGATGTGTAAGGACCTAGAAACTTTAATTGGAATGAAAGTGTTATATTTAAATAATTTCAGAAGATGTTATTATTTAAAATACAAAGAGCTGGTAAACGAAGTTTCATAGTAGTCGGACCTCGGACGTCGCCCAAGATCTGGGGTCAGCTGGTAGAGGTCGGTCGGCTTACCATTGCAGTAACATAGTAGTCAGGTGCGATGACTTTATCGGGAGGTAATCACGTGGATGTGCTCGAGGAAGACATGTGGATCAAGAAGAGTAAAGGAAGAAAAGTGTAGCTAAGAAGTCTCCTATGTGATCGCCTGCCGCCTATGGTGCACATGATCGCCTGCCGCCTATGGTGCACATGATCGCCGAAAGTGCACTCAGTATGTGGTCAAGGTACTGGATCAACCAGAGTGGGTTCCAACAACCACGCGTATCAAGGTGTGGGTTAAGCCTTAGATACGCTGTGCATGCGAAGCTCTATGCTTGAGCAAAAGAGATCGCCCTTAGTGTTGCATGCATGGGCGCACGAAGAGTGGTGGTGGTCTACTCTTGGAAATGTGAAGCTACCGACGTCACCGAGTCATGTGGAGATGATACTTTGGACGTAACATAGTGGAATGAAGAACCTTCGGGAAGGCGTGACGATGTGTCGTCGGGCATCGGCAGGGCACGATGCCTTCGGTCGTCGCCAGGGCGCAAGGCATGCGGGCATCGCCAGACGCGGGACATGCGGGCATCGCCAGGGCGCGAGGCATGTGGACATCGGTCGTCTTCCAGGGAGAGACATCGGTGGTCCACCAGGGTGAGACATCGGTCGTCCTCCAGGATAATCCATCGGTGGAAGGTCATCGCGCGAGATGTCATCAGTGGATAGTCATCGCGCGAGAGGTCATCGGTGGAAGGTTATCGCGCGAGATGTCATCGGTGGATAGTCATCGCGCGAGAGGTCATCGGTGGAAGGTTATCGCGCGAGATGTCATCGGTGGATAGTCATCGCGCGAGAGGTCATCGGTGGAAGGTTATCGCGCGATGTCGAGTTTCACGCAGATAAGGTGGGACCCAGGCTCTCAGCATCAGACGTACTGCACGCGCGACACGTAGACAGAAAGGGTGGTTCAGAATAGTGACCTCAGAGTGTTAGCCTGCGCAGAGGCATGCGTAGTCGTACTGTTCAGGGAAGCGTACACGCAACCTTTCCTGCAGAGTGGGTGGAGGCAGCGGCATTCCTGGGCAAGTTGGCTTAGATTTAAACTCACCCCTGAGAGGTAAGAGACGTGGGGTGATTAGAAAGTGATTTAGAGAGTTAGCGTTGGCTCCTTCTCCTTTCTCTCCTTCGCACTGCGATTCTAACACCTTCACACAAGAGTACGATGAACGACGACCACCATTGGAACACCTGGGAGGTTCTCTGCAAGTCCTTCAACCAGACCCAAAAACAGAGCCAAGGCGTTGTTCAAGCTTCGTTGGGTTTCGGAGCTCTTGGTGTTTTGCGCAAGTCCAGGTAAGGGAAGCTAGCCTTATTTTCAATAAAAGCCATAGATTAGCTGTTTCTGAAGTGAGGGCGACGTGGTCGCCGGTTTTCATTTTCATTTTCGTGAAGCTCTGTTCTATGTGTGGGGCGACGTGGTCGCCGGTTTTAAGTCCTTTTTCAGTGATGCTCTGTTTCTATGTGTTTGGGCGACGTGGTCGCCGGTTTTGAATACAGACTTCGAAATACCCTGTTTTTGAACCAGATCGCCGGTTTGGGCGATGTTTGCGAACTCCCCTGTTTTTTTGGTGTTGTTTTGAGACTGCTTGAGATTTAAATGTGATATTCGAAAGTTTGAACCTTTGAGATGATTGTTGCTGTGATTTGAAATCATTCCTTTAAGTGTTGTGTGATGTTTTGAATGTCGTGAATGTGGGATCAAGACATAGTATTTTCAGGAAAGAAAATACCGTGTTGAGATTTGGTTATGAAGTGTATTGATCTGTGAGTATCCTGTGAATGAGGCGATCCTGACTCTGCTGAGATAATGGAATCATATAGAGGAAGTTATTCAGTTGGTGAGAGTCGAAGGAGGTTCATACGTATGGGTGAGTTGTTCAAGAGGGAACGAGCTCAGCCTGTTATATGGATTAACCCTGTCATACTGTAAAAGTGATGATATTGAGATTATGGTTATGTGCACAGCTGTGGGAACTTTACAGCAATGAAGTATGACAGGTGCAGGTCTCTGGATGCTAAGTTCAATGCATGAGTCTTCCGGAAGTAGTGTCAAGTGTCTTGTATGGTGAGTCAGTGGAAGTCTGACGTGAGAAATGAGAAACATTGATAATTGATAGACACTTGATGGAAGTATGTGAACTGAACGACTCTTGAGGAAATTGGGAAATATGTGATTTCTTGATGGCTGTGTGATATGAATGAGAAATTGATAGTTTTACGTGGGTATCTGGAATTTGTTTTATCTTGATTTTAAAGTTTCATATCTAAATTCTCTTTAAAAATATCTAGCTTACCCTTTATTTTGTATTGCTCTGTGGCTGTTTTCTCTTAAAAACTGTGATGATCGTGTATTTTACACGGGAGCAGATGATCTTCCAGGGAGTAGAGCTCCTCAGTGAGTGGTCGCCGGAAGGAGATCGCCTGTTTCCGTCTCTATCGGGTGATCGCCTGTTTATGCCTCCATCGGGTGATCGCCTGTTTTTCTGTCCTGATAGCAGGTCGGCTGTTTTGGGCCTTCTGTTACAGATCGCCGGTTCATGAATGGAGATCGCCGGTCTTGTTGTATTTGGTTGAATTTCGTTTTAAATTTTGAAAACATTTGACCTGGTTATGTATTTAACTCCCTAAGAGGAGCAACTTCATTTCTTATATATATAATATCATGTACTCTTCAATATTATTTGTTTACCTTTATTTTCATTATACATGTATGTATGGTTTTATTTTGTGGGATGTTACACGATGACTATCCACTGGGGTCTCATACTGGCAAACGACTGATATCTCTACCTAGAAGACGACTGATGTCTCTCCCTGGAAGACGACCGATGTCTCTCCCTGGCAACGCCCGCATGCCTCTCGCGACCCGGCGATGCCTCATGCCTCGCGCCCCGACGACGCCCGCATGCCTCTCGCGCCCCGGCGTTGCCCGCATGCCTCGCGCGCCCTGGCGACATCCACATGCCTCGCGCGACTGGCGACGTCCACATGCCTCGCGCGCCCTGGCGACGTCCACATGCCTCGCGCGACCTGGCGACGTCCACATGCCTCGCGCGCCCTGGCGATGATGTACTAACTAGGCGACCGGCGATCTCATAGCCTTCTAAACTTAACTTTCCTTCCTTTTTATTTTAAATAAAACATACATAGAATTCATTTAAAATATAACCCTTTTTATTCCAATTCAATTTTACAGGTCCTTACATTCTCCCCAACAAGAAAAATTTTCGTCCTCGAAAATTGAATTACAAGGAAAAGAGGTATGGATAGGCTTCTCTCATGGGTTCTTCTAACTCCCAAGTTGAATCACCCGATCGCTCATCCCACACCACCTTCACCATGTTGATGGTCTTGCCTCTGAGCTGTTTACTTTGACAATCGTCAATCCTGACTGGCTTCACTTCAAAAGACAAGTCATCCCTGATCTGCACATCGTCTACTTCCAGCACATGACTAGGGTCTTCCATGTACTTCCTCAGCTGTGATACGTGAAAGACGTTGTGCAGATTTGCTAAATGGGGAGGCAGGGCGATCTCATAAGCTACTGGGCCAATCCTCCTTAAGATCTGATATGGTCCCACGAACTTAGGGGACAACTTCTTTGGTCTGATCGCCCGTCCTACACCCTTACTGGTGTCACTCTCATGAACACATGGTCTCCAGCAGCAAACTCTAAAGGCTTTCTCCTCTGGTCTGCATATGACTTCTGCCTACTTTGAGAAGCCTTCATTCTGCTTTGTATCTGCTGCACCTTCTCGGTCGTCTGCTGAATCAACTCTGGCCCAACCAAGACTGCTTCGCCCTCCTGGTACCAACATAAGGGAGTTCTGCATTTCCTCCCATACAGGGCTTCATATGGTGCTATCCCTATGCTGGCGTGATAACTGTTATTATAGGTAAACTCCACCAGTGGCAACACCTCGTCCCAATTCCCCAATTGATCCAAGACACACGTCCTCAGCAGATCTTCCAAGGATTGGATCGTTCTCTCTGACTGCCAATCTGTTTGAGGATGATATGCAGAGCTCATCCTCAACTTAGTTCCCAAGCAATCTTGTAAGGTTTGCCAAAACCGTGAAGTGAACCTGGGATCTCTATCTGAAACGATGCTGGAAGGCACTCCATGCAACCTCACTATTTCTTGGATGTATAACTGTGCCAGCTTGGCCATAGGCATCCTCATGTTCACTGGGAGAAAGTGAGCACTCTTCGTCAGCCGATCAGTGATGACCCAGATTGCATCATGGCCCTTTACTGATCTGGGTAAACGGGTGACAAAATCCATGGCAATGCTGTCCCATTTCCACTCAGGGATATCCAATGGCTGTAACAACCCGCCAGGTCTTTGATGCTCTACCTTCGCCTTCTGACACGTTAAGCAGGTTGCAGCATACTGGGCGATGTCTCTCTTCATGCCCGACCACCAAAATGACTCCTTCAAGTCATGGTACATCTTGTTCATGCCTGGATGGAGGTTAAGGCGACTCTTATGACCTTCATCTAGGATCATTTTCTTCAACTCTCCATTTGCAGGGATGCAAATTCTGCCATTAAATCTCAAGATCCCATCATCGCCCATCACAAAGTCTCTAGCCTGATCTGTCCCTAGTGACTCCACAGTACGCTTCAGACTAGGGTCTTCCAACTGCTTATCCTTTATCATCCCAAGGAAGTCATTAGTTATAGCCAGCTTACTACAACTAATGTGATTCACGTGAAATTCTACCCCAAGGTTTAAGTCTCTGAACTGCTCGATCAGTTTCTGTTCTTCCATCATCATGGTGGCTACTTGTATTGATTTTCTACTCAAAGCATCTGCCACTACATTGGCCTTCCCTGGATGATACATGACTTGAAAATCGTAGTCCTTTAGAAACTCCATCCACCTTCTTTGCCTCATGTTTAGTTCCTTCTGATCGAACAGGTATTTCAGGCTCTTATGGTCACTGAACACCTGGAACCGAGCTCCATATAAATAGTGCCTCCAGATCTTCAAGGCAAACACCACAGCCGCCAACTCCAAATCATGCGTAGGGTAGTTTCTCTCATGAACCTTGAGTTGCCTTGAAGCATATGCAACCACTCTTTTCTCTTGCATCAAAACACATCCCAAACCCTGATGTGAAGCATCACAGTAGACGTCAAAAGGTCTTCCTACCTCTGGGATCACCAGCACTGGAGCACTGGTCAACCTCTCCTTTAGTTCCATGAAGCTCTGCTCATATCGGTCGGTCCAAGCAAAAGGTTGATCCTTGCGGGTCAGCTGTGTTAAAGGAGCCACTACCTTGGAAAAATCCTCAATAAACCTCCGATAGTAGCCCGCCAACCCCACAAAGCTCCTTATCTCGGTGACTGTCTTAGGACGTTCCCACTGCAGCACTGCCTCTACCTTGGCTGGATCCACCGAGATCCCCTGGGCAGATATCACGTGTCCTAAGAAGTTGACTTCCTTCAGCCAGAACTCACACTTAGAGAACTTGGCATAGAGTTGCTTCTCCCTCAGTATCTCCAATACTGTCCTCAGGTGTTCCTCATGCTCTTCCTCGGTCCTTGAATAAATGAGTATGTCGTCTATGAAGACCACCACAAACTTATCCAAGAAAGGGCGAAAAATCCTATTCATGTAGTCCATAAACAGGGCTGGAGCATTGGTTACTCCAAACGGCATCACCACATACTCATAGTGCCCATACCGAGACCTAAAAGCTGTCTTTTTAACATCTTCAGCTTTTACCAAAATTTGGTGGTACCCCGATCTCAGATCAATCTTGGAGAACACCGAGGCCCCATGTATTTGGTCCATCAAATCGTCAATTCTGGGTAGGGGGTACTTGTTCTTGATGGTCAACTTGTTCAACTGCCTGTAATCTATACACAGCCGGGACCCTCCATCCTTCTTCTTGACTAGGAGCACTGGAGCCCCCCATGGAGATACACTGGGTCTGATGAATTGTTTCTCCAGCAACTCTTCCACTTGCTTCTTTAACTCTACTAACTCGGTTGGTGCCATCCTGTAAGGTGCCATTGACACTGGTCCAGCTCCAGGTACCAAGTCAATAGAGAATTCCACTTCTCTCTTAGGGGGTAACCCAGGTACCTCTTCTGGAAATACATCCGTGAAATCTTTCACCACGTGTATTCTGCTTACGTCCCCTTCATTCTTCACTTCCAACCGAGCTAGCATCACGAAGCACCTCGCCCCTTCTTCCAACTCTGACCACCCGTGCTGAATTGATATCACCTCTGATTCTTGGGGGTCTGGAAATGCTACCTTCTGACTACCGCAGTCTATGAGAACGTGATTGGCAGCTACCCAATCCATTCCCAGGATAACATCCAGGTCCTGAAGAGGTAGGCAGATCAAGTTCACTTTGAATCTGCGTCCCTCTACTATCACTGGACATTCGGGGCAAACTGTAGAGGTCGACACCTGTCCTGACGCAGGTGTAGAGACCAACAGTTCGAAAGGTAACTCCTTCACTAGAAGGCCCAACTCAGCTACACACAGGCTTGACACAAAGGAGTGTGTCGCTCCAGAATCAAACAAAGCTTTTACACCCCTACCAGCTATAAAACATATACCCTGCACGAGGTTACCTGACTGAGACGCCTCTGCTCCTGACATGGCAAACACTCTCCCTGTTGCCTGAGGTCTGCCCCCTTCGTTCCTCATCTGCTGAGAGCCACTGGGTTGGGTCGCCCCATTCCTGCTAGGGCACTCTCTAGCAACGTGTCCTATCTTTTGGCAGGCAAAACATCTTCTCTCTGAAGTCTTCTTGGGGCACACATTGGGCGTGTGTGACCCACCACAATGGAAACACTTGGGTCTCCAAGGTTGTTGTTGCTGAAACTGGGATGACGCTGTTCCCGCCCGATGTGGTGGAGGTCTCGCATAGGGCTTGCTTTGTGGGTGCTGTGCCTTAGCTTTCCCACTGGAAGAACCTCCTGGGTGTGACCTGATCACCCGAGAATCACCCTTTTCTAGGGTCTCCACCATCTTCGCCTTCTCTACTAAGGCGTGAAATTCCCTTATGCACATCGGGGCTATGGTCCTCTTCAGCCCGTGCTTTAGTCCCTCTTCGAACTTCCTACACCTCCAGGCCTCGGAGGTCGCCTGAGTATAGAATCGGGCGAGGTACTCAAACCGAGCAGCATAGGCGTTTACTGACATATCCCCCTGCTCCAACTTTAGGAACTCAGCTTCCCTCGCAAACTTGGCGCTGTCTGGGAAGTATTTCTCCAAGAACCTCACCTTGAAGCTCTCCCAATCCAACACATCCTCTCGGGCCTCCATCATCTGCTGAGCTCCCATCCACCAGAACTCAGCTTCCCCAGATAGCAAAAAGGTTGTGAACACCAATTTCTTCTCTTCAGGGCAGGAGGTCGCCCTAAAGATTTTCTCCAGCTCTCTGACCCACTGATCTGCCTGATCAGGGGTAGCATTCCCACTAAACTTGGGTGGGTTGTGCCTCATGAACTCAGTCAGTCCCATCTGTTCTTGAGGCTGACCGCCGTGGGAGTTTGTCTCAGCCGACCGAGCAGTTTCCCAGTGGTGCATTGTAGCTTGATGGTTCTGAGCCATCGCTGCATTCTGCTGTTGGATGGCAGTTGCCATCATCTCGATAGCTTTAGCAATCTGGCTCATCTCCGAAGAAGATTGGGGAGGGGTAGAAGGTCTACGTGCCATCTCTCTTCATTTCAGAGTTGAAACTACAGGTTTCTATATTCCCTACAACTACAAGAATGAGATCGATAAGAAATCAATTCATTCAGGAGGTAACATATAGACCTTACAAAGGTCAGCATCTCAAAATCATTAAGAATTTGAGCTCATCAACAGAATCATAATACTTATAACTTCAAACAAAACACCAGAACAGTTACTGGTGTACAATCATCAATCCAAACAACCACTTTCAGGCAATTACAAGAGCACTCAATAAATCACACCAGAATTCAATGTAGGCTAAACATCAAACCTTTGGAATTAAGATTAAGAATCATCTCGATCCAGTTATGAGTGTGCACCCTCATTACTTTATCAAGATCCTCTCATTCTTAATACCAAGATTTTCAATTATGGCATACATTCACTAAGGCACACACAAAATTTCAATACCAAAAACGTTTTGAAAACCTTTCACTATAGTTGTTATTTAAAACTCAAATAGATTCTATGAGCAGAAGAAACACAATGGATCCACAGCCCTCAGGTCATCCTAAGGACGAACTGCTCTGATACCATTAATGTAACATCCCGCCAAAATACTATTCATATGTATATAATGAAAATAAAGGTAACAAATAATGTTGAAGAGAACATAATTATATATATAAGTAATGAAGTTGCTCCTCACAGGGAGTTTAATACATAACCAGTCAAATGTTTTTCAAAACTTAACAAAATCAATCAAATACAACGAAAACGGCGGTCTCCATACATAAACCGGCGATCTCCTAACAGAAGACCCCTAAACAGGCGATCTGCTATCAGGACATAAATCCAGCGATCACCACCAAGAGATAGAAACAGGCGATCTCCTCCCCGGCGACCACTCACTAAGGAGCTCTACTTCCTGGAAGATCATCTGCTCCCGTGTAAAATTACACGATCATCACAGTTTTAAGAGAAAAACAGCCATAGAGCAGAACACGCAGGGTAAGCTAGATATTTTAAAGAGAGTTTAAATATGAACATTAAAATCAAGATAAAACAAATTCAAGATACCCACGTAAAACTATAGAGTTTCTCATTCCCTTCACCTGATCGCCAAGAAATCACACATTTCACAATATTTTCAAGAGTCGTTCTATTTCACATAATGCACCAAGTGTCTATCAATTCAATGTTTCTCATTTCTCACGTCAGACTACCACTGACTCAGCACACAAGACACTTGACACTACTTCCGGAAGACTCGTGCATTGACTAGACTCAGAGATCTGCACCTGTCATACTAAACTGCTGTAATGTTTCCACAGCTATGCGCATCAACACATTCTCGATCTCAAGTTCACCATTCTCACAGTATGACAGGGTTAATCCATATAACAGGCCGAGCTCGTTCTTTTTCACACGACTCACCCATACATATGAACCTCCTTCGACTCTCAACGCCTGAATAACTTCATCTATATGAATCCATTATCTCAGGAGAGTCAGGATAATCTCATTATAGACATCACCGATCAATGCACATCCTACACGATCTTACACGGTATTTTCTTTCCTGAAAATACTATGCCTTGATCCCACATCCACAACATTCAACACATCATACAACACTTAAATGAATGATTTCAATCACAGCAAAACTCACTCCAAGGTTCTTATTTTCGAATATCTCATTTAAATCTCAAAACCGTTTCAAAGCAACACCAAAAACAGGGAGTTCGCAAACAACGCCAAAACCGGCGATCTGGTTCAAGAACAAGGTATTTCGAAGTCTGTATATAAAACCGGCGACCACGTCGCCCAAACACATAGAACAGAGCATTCACGAAGATGAAAACGAAACCGGCGACCACGTCGCCCTCACTTCATAAACAGCTAATCTATGGCTTGTATTGAAAATGAAGGCTAGCTTCCCTTACCTGGACTTGCGCAAAACACCAGGAGCTCCGAAACCCAACGAAGCTTAAAGAATGCCTTGGCTCTGTTTTTGCGTCTGGTTTGAAGGACTTCCAGAGAACCTCCCAGGTGCTCTAATGGTGGCCGTCGCTCGTCGTACTCTTGTGTGAAGGTGCCAGAATCGCAGTGCGAAGGAGAGAATGGAGGAGAAGGGAGGTAAACTCACTCTTTCGCTCTTGAACAACTGCAACGTTCCCCTCTCTCAGAAGTGGGTTTTTGCATCTTAAACCAGCTTGTCCACAAAAGCAGCTGCCACCACCCCCCTGCAGAGAAGTCTGAGTGTACGTTTCTCTGAACAGTACGGCCACGGTTGTCCCTTGCGCCTGCCAACCACTGCCCTGAACAGTACGACCACTGTTGTCTCTTCTACATGCCAACCACTGCTCTGAACAGTACGACCGCGAGTGTCTCCTGCGCATGCCAACATTCTGATGTCACTATTCTGAACCACCCTTTTTGTCTACGTGGCGCGCGTGCAGGACGTTTCATGCTGGGAGTCTGGGTCCCACTTTATCTGTGTGAAGCTCGCCATCGCGCGATAACATTCCACCGATGACCGCTCGCGCGATGACTATCCACTGGGGTCTCATACTGGCAAACGACTGATATCTCTACCTGGAAGACGACCGATGTCTCTCCCTGGAAGACGACCGATGTCTCTCCCTGGCAACGCCCGCATGCCTCTCGCGACCCGGCGATGCCTCATGCCTCGCGCCCCGACGACGCCCGCATGCCTCTCGCGCCCCGGCGTTGCCCGCATGCCTCGCGCGCCCTGGCGACATCCACATGCCTCGCGCGACTGGCGACGTCCACATGCCTCGCGCGCCCTGTCGACGTCCACATGCCTCGCGCGACCTGGCGACGTCCACATGCCTCGCGCGCCCTGGCGATGATGTACTAACTAGGCGACCGGCGATCTCATATCCTTCTAAACTTAACTTTCCTTCCTTTTTATTTTAAATAAAACATACATAGAATTCATTTAAAATATAACCCTTTTTATTCCAATTCAATTTTACAGGTCCTTACAGACGTCGCCTAAGGTCTGGGATCAGCTGGTAGAGGGCGATCGGTTGACCATTGTACCAACCAAGTAGTCAGGTGCGATGACTTTATCGTGAGGTAATCAAGTGGGCGTGTTTCAAGGGAGGGAGGCACGTGAATCAGGAAGGGTAAGAGAAAGGAAGGTGTAGCTTAGAAGTCGACGAGATCGCCGTTTGTTGAAGAAGGCGGCGGCCTCCGACTTCACCCGTATGAAATCAGAAATCGCCAATCGCCTATGGTGCACATGATCGCCGAAAAGAGCACATCGCCGAGTATTCGAGAAGACTTGGTAAGCACTTAGTATGTGGTCTAAATACAGAAGATGGGTGATATAGAAGATAAGTGGCATATCTGCCACCATGAGTAGTGTGAGCTGTGATGCCCCAGACTTAGAGGAATGGGAGGATGAACCTTCAGCAAGGTGTGACGATGTGACCAGAGTGAGACGATGTGTCCTCGTCACACACAAGGGCGATAAGAGATCGCCAACAGGATGAGAGGAACATCGGTCATCAACCAGGATGGGAGACACATCGGTGGTCTGCCAGGGTGAGACATCGGTGGTCTGCCAGTGTGAGACATCGGTGGTCTGCCAGGGTGAGACATCGGTGGTCTGCCAGGGTGAGACATCGGTGGTCTGCCAGGGTGAGACATCGGTGGTCTGCCAGGGTGAGACATCGGTGGTCTGCCAGGGTGAGGAATCAGTCGTCCGTCAGGAAGAGGAATCAGTCATCACCGGGATGAGGCACATCAGTCATCGCCGGGATGAGAGACACATCGTTCATCGGCAGATAATCATCGCGCGGTTAGTCATCGGTGGATGGTCATCGCGCGAGCAATCATCGGTGGATGGTTATCGCGCGATGTCGTGTTTCACACAGATAAGGTGGGACTCAGGCTCCCAACATGAACGTTCTGCATGGGCGACACGTAGACAGAAAGGGTGTTTCAGAATAGTTAGCATCAGAGAGTTGGTATGTGCAGAAACCCACGTGGTCATACTGTTCAAGGAAGTGTGCACGTAAGCTTTCCTGCAGAGTGGGTGGTGGCAGCGGCATTTCTGGGCAAGTTGGTTTAGATTCAAAACTCACTCCTGAGAGGAAGTGGACGTTGCTGTGGTTCGAGAGTGATTGAGTTAGTTAGCATTGGTTCCCTGTTCCTTTCCTCTCCTTCTCCCTGCGTTCAGACGTCCTAGCGAACCAGTTGAAGATCGGCGACTGCCCCTGGATTCCTGACGTTGTGCTCTGCAAGTGTTCTGATCAAAGTCGTGAAACAGAGTTAAAGCATCCTTAAGTCGGTGGGTTAGAGCTCGTAGTGAGATTCTACGCAAGTCCAGGTAAGGGAAGCTAGCATTTTCGTTTATAAAAACTTTAGGCGAGTAGGTTCTGAAGTGAGGGCGACGTGGTCACCGGTTTCATATTCTATTTTTCACGATGCTCTATTTTTATGTGTGGGGCGACGTGATATTCGGTTTTAATGTTGATTTCGAACTTCCCTTTTTTAGTGTCGTTTGAAACTGTTTGAGATTGAAATGTGAAATGCATGTGATATTCGAAAATCTGAACCTTGGAATGATTGTTGCGGTGATTGGAATCATTCATTTAAGTGTTATATGATGTGTTGAATGTTGTGAATGTGGGATCAAGGCATAGTATTTTCAGGAAGGAAAATACCGTGTAAGATCGTGTAGAATGTGCATTGATCGGTGATTTCTATAATGAGATATCCTGACTCTCCTGATATAATGGAATCACATAGATGAAGTTATTCAGGCGTTGAGAGTCGATGGAGGTTCATATGTATGGGTAAGTGGTTTGAAAGATAAATACTTGACCTGTTGTATGGATTAACCCTGTCATACTAGGAGAGTGATGAGATTGAGATTGAGATTATGTTGATGCGCATAGCTGTGGGAACTTTACAGCAATGTAGTATGACAGGTGCAGATCTCTGAGTCTAGTCAATGCACGAGTCTTCCGGAAGTAGAGTCGTGTGTCTATATGTTATGAGTCAGTGGAAAGTCTGACGTGTGAACCATGAGTATTGAATGTATTGAATAGACACTTGACGAGTTTGTGGAATATGGGGATATTGATGGCTGAAATTGTTATAGATTACGAATGGTGTGAAGATTTATGCTTTCTTTTGATATAAAGTTTCATATTTAAAGTTTTTAAAAATATCTAGCTTACCCTTTTGTTTTGTATCGTGGTTGTTTTTCTTAAACCTGTGATGATCGTGTATATTTGCACGGGAGCAGATGAGGTTGCAGGTAGTAGAGCTCCTCAGTGAGCATTTCTGGAGGAGGAGATTGCCGGTTTTTGAATGCTGATTGTTTTGTTTCATTTTGAAAACTCCTGTATGGAGACGTATTAAAACTTCCTCGAAAAGGGATATTATTCTGAGGCACATTTGTATTAATGGATGAATTATATTATGTATATACCTATGTTAAATTTTTGATATTATTGTTTCACCTTTATTTTATTATATAAAAATGAACAATATTTTGAGGGGCGTTATGTAAGAACCTAGAAGTTTATATTGGAATAAAAGTGTTATATTATAAATAAATTCGAAGCACGTGTTTATTTAAATATAAAGGAAGGAATGTATAGCTGAGAAGCCTACGAGATCGCCGTTATTAAGCGGGTAGGCGATCTCCAACTTCTCTGGCACTTGAACGCCTATCGCCTAGCTTATGCTTGAACGCCTATCGCCTAGCTTATGCTTGAACGCCTATCGCCTGTGTGTACCTAGTAGCCTGTCGCCTAGAGTACACCTAATCGCCGAAACTACACTTAGTGTGTAGCCAAAATGTTGGATCAACCCTGGTACGTCCCAAAAGCCACGCGTATCAAGGTGTGGGTTAAACCTTGGATACGCTGGGCAGGCGAAGCTCTATACTTGAGCATAAGAGAATCATCCTTAACGTTACACGCTTGGGCGCACGAGGACTTGTGCTAATCAACTCTTGGAAGTGTGAAGCTACCGACGTCACCAAGCCTTGTGGAGAGAATACCTTGGATGTAACATAGTGGAATGAAGAACCTCCAGGGGGGAGTGGCGAGTGTCATCGGGCATCGCAGGGCGCGAGGCATGCTGCGGAGTGTGTCTTCGCGCGAGGGGTCATCGGTCGAGAGTCTTCGCACGAGAGGTCATCGGTCGAGAGTCTTCGCGCGAGAGGTCATCGGTCGAGAGTCTTCGCGCGAGAGGTCATCGGTCGAGAGTCTTCGCGCGAGAGGTCATAGCGTGACGTTGAGTACACACAGAGAACGTGGGACCCAGATTTCCAGCATGAGACGCGCGGCACGCGAGACACGTAGGCAAAAAGCGTTGGTTCAGAACAGTGACATCAGAATGTTGGCATGCGCAGGAAACACTCGCGGTCGTACTGTTCAGATCAGCCGTTGGCATGCACAAGAGACAACAGTGGTAGTACTGTTCAGAGCAGTGGTTTGCATGCACAAAAGACAACCGAGGTCGTACTGTTCAGAGGAACGTACGCCCAGGCTTTTGCAGAAAAGGGGGAGGGCAGCAGTATACGAGGACAGGTATGGTTGGGATCAAAACCCACTGAGAGGAGGCAAAGAGCGTTACAAGTGACCCAAGAGTGAAAGAGCGAGACTATCTTCATCCTCCTCCTTTCTCCCCTTCACACTGCGTTTTCCAGGCATCCTCAAGCACCAGTTCGACGTTTGCCCTTAGAGCACCTGGGGAATTCTCTGCAAGAGCTTAAGGCATCCTCGAAGCTCGTGGAATTGGAGCTCTTAGTAAGGTTGCGCAAGTCCGGGTAAGGGAAGCTAGACCCCTTTTTCCATACGAGCCATAGCGTAGTCTTTCTGAAGTGAGGGCGACGTGGTCGCCATTTTTGTTTGTATCTGTGTGAAATGCCCTATGTTGTCTGCTTGGGCGACGTGGTCGCCGGTTTTAAACATAATCTTCGAAACACTCTGTTTTTGAACTAGATCGCCGGTTTTGGCGCTGTTTTACGAACTCCTCTGTTTTTGATACTGTTTTGAAACTACTTGAGATTTACATGAGATATTCGAAGATCTGAAGCTTTGAAATGGTTGTTGATGTGATTTGAATGATTTATTTGAATGGTATGATGTGTTGGATGTGGTGAGTGTGAGGTCGAGGCATAGTATTTTCAGGAAAGAAAATACCGTGTAAGATCTTGTAGTAGGTGCATTGATCGGTGATTAAGAACGAGATATCCTGACTCTGCTGAGGTAATGGACTCACGTAGAGGAAGTTACTCAGTTGTTGAGAGTCGAAGGAGGTTCACCTGTATGGGTGGGTTGTTTGAAAGAGAACAAACCGACCTGTTTTGCGTGGATTAACCCTGTCATGCTGTATGGTGATGTGTGAGATTCATTATACGCTTGTGAATGTGAGAGATTTCACGGCGACCCTGTGGATGTGTGAGATTCCACAGTGGGCAATATGACAGGTGCAGATCTCTGAGTCTAATCAATGCACGAGTATTCCGGAATTAGTGTCTTGTGTCTATGTATTGTGAGTCAGTGGAAAACCTGACGTGAGAAATGAGGAACACTGTATGTGGATAGACACTTGCTGCACTGTGTGATATGAACTACTCTTGAGGAATTGTGAAATGTGGGTTTTTACTTGATGGTATGTGGGAAGAATGAGAAAGCTGATGTTTTTACGTGGGTGCCTTAAATTAATTTATCTTGATTTTAAAGTTCATATCTAAATTCTCTTTTAAAACTCTCTAGCTTACCCTGCGTTTTCGTTTGTGGATGTTCTTTTTAAAACTTGTGATGATCGTGTATGATTTACACGGGAGCAGATGACGTTGCAGGAAAGTGAGATCGCCGGTCTGATAGGAGATCGCCTGGCTGATAGGAGATCACCTGATTGACTAGGAGATCGCCCTTTTGTTAGCATATCGCCCGATTTGTCTTTTGTTGTATTTTTGGTTAAGTTTTTTTTTGGAAAGATTCACAGTTTATGTATTAAACTCCCGATGAGGAGAAACTCCATTATATATATATGATTATGTTTATTTCAAAATACTTGTTTATCTTCATTTATATTATATAAATATGAAATGTATTTGGTGGGATGTTACATTAATGGTATCAGAGCCAGGTTGTCCTTAGGATGACCTGAGGGCTGTGGATCCATTGTGTTTCTTCTGCTCATAAAAGTTATTTGAGTTTTTAAATAACAACTATAGTGAAAGGTTTTCAAACGTTTTGTATTGAAAAGTTTGTGTGTGCTTCTGTGCTTTAGTGAACGTATACTCTAGCTGAAAATCTTAGTATTAAGGGTGAGAAGATCTTGATGAAGTAATGAGGGTGCACACTCATAACTGGATCGAGATGATTCTCAATCTTAATTCCAAAGATTTGATGTTTAGTATACATTGAATGCTGGTGTGATCTAGTTTAGCTTATTGAGTGTTTCTGCAATTGACTGAAAATGGTTGTTTGAACTGATGGTGATGATATCAGTAGCTGTTCTAATACCTTGCTTGAGATTCTAAGTATTACGAGTATGTTGTTAAGCTCAAATTCTTGATGACTTTGAGATGCTGACCTTTGTAAGGTCTAGTTATTACCTCCTGAATGAATTGATTTCTTATCAATCTCATTCCTGTAGTTGTAGGGAATATAGAAAACTCATAGCTTCAAGATCCGAAACAAGAGAGATGGCACGTAGACCCTCTACCCCTCCCCAACCTTCTTCTGAAATGGGTCAGATCGCCAAGGCCATCGAGATGATGGCAAGTGCCATCCAGCAGCAGAATGCGGCGATGTCTCAAAATCACCAAGCTACAATGCAACAGTGGGAGACCGCCAGATCGGCCGCAACAAACCCCGACGTCGGTCAGCCTCAGGAGCATATGGGACTGACTGAGTTCCTCAGGCACAACCCACCTAAGTTCAGTGGGAACGTTACCCCTGATCAAGCAGATCAGTGGGTCAGGGGGTTAGAGAAGATATTCAGGGCGACTTCCTGCCCTGAAGACAAGAAGCTGGTGTTTGCCACATACCTCCTGTCTGGGGAAGCTGAGTTCTGGTGGATAGGAACTCAGCAGATGATGGAGGCCCGAGAGGAAGTGATGGATTGGGAAAGCTTCAGAGTGAGGTTCCTGGAGAAGTACTTCCCAGACAGCGCAAGATTTGCGAAGGAAGCTGAGTTCCTGAGGTTGGAGCAGGGGGATATGTCTGTGAATGCCTATGCTGCTCGGTTCGAGTACCTCGCCAGGTTTTATACCCAAGCCACCTCTGAGGCTTGGAGGTGTAGGAAATTCGAAGAAGGACTGAAGCATGGGCTGAAGAGGACCATAGCCCCGATGTGCATTAGAGAATTTCATGCCTTAGTGGAGAAGGCGAAAATGGTGGAGACTCTAGAGAAGGGTGAGTCTCGGGTGAGCAGGTCCCACCCAGGCGGTTCCTCCAATGGGAAGGCAAGGGTACAGCAACAGCAGTTTAAGCCCTACGCGAGGCCTCCACAGCATAGGGCGAGAGCAGCACCACCCCAGTCTCATCAGCAACAAACCAGGAAATTTCAATGTTTCCATTGCGGTGGGCCACACACAGCCAATGTGTGCCCCAAGAAAGACTCAGAGAGGAGATGCTTTACCTGCCAGAAGACGGGGCACGTTGCCAAGTATTGTCCTACTCAGCACAGAATGACTCAACCCAGTGGTTCCCAGCAGATGAGGAACGAAGGCAACAGACCTCAGGCAACCGGGAGGGTGTTTGCCATGTCAGGAGCTGAGGCGTCCCAATCAGGTAACCTTGTGCAGAATGTTTGCTTTATAGCTGGTAGAGGTGTAAAAACTTTGTTTGATTCTGGAGCGACACACTCCTTTGTGTCAAGCATGTGTGTAGCCGAGTTGGGCCTTATGGTGAGAGAGTTACCCTTCGAACTGTTGGTCTCTACACCTGCGTCAGGACAGGTGTTGACCTCCACAGTTTGCCCTGAATGTCCAGTGATAGTAGAGGGACGTAGATTCAAAGTGAACTTGATCTGCCTACCTCTTCAGGACCTGGATGTTATCCTGGGAATGGATTGGCTAGCTGCCAATCATGTTCTCATAGACTGTGGTAGGCAGAAGGTAGCATTTCCAGACCCCCAAGAATCAGAGGTGTGGCCAGTTCAAAGAGGGCGATCAGAGTTGGAAGAAGGGGCGAGGTGCTTCGTGATGCTAGCTCGGTTGGAAGTGAGGAATGAAGGGGACGTAAGCAGAATACACGTGGTGAGGGATTTCACGGATGTATTTCCAGAAGAGGTGCCTGGGTTACCCCCTAAGAGAGAATTGGAATTCTCTATTGACTTGGTACCTGGAGCTGGACCAATATCAATGGCACCTTACAGGATGGCACCAGCCGAGTTAGTAGAGTTAAAGAAGCAGTTGGAAGAGCTGCTGGAGAAACAGTTCATCAGACCCAGTGTATCTCCGTGGGGAGCTCCAGTGCTCCTAGTCAAGAAGAAGGATGGAGGGTCTCGGTTGTGTATAGACTACAGGCAATTGAACAAATTGACCATCAAGAACAAGTACCCCCTACCTCGGATTGACGATTTGATGGACCAGATTCATGGGGCCTCGGTGTTCTCCAAGATCGACCTGAGATCGGGGTATCACCAAATCTTGGTAAAAGCTGAAGATGTTCAGAAGACAGCTTTTAGGTCTCGGTATGGGCACTACGAGTATGTAGTGATGCCATTTGGAGTCACCAATGCTCCAGCTCTATTCATGGACTACATGAATAGGATTTTTCGCCCTTTCTTGGACAAGTTTGTGGTGGTCTTCATAGATGACATCCTCATTTACTCAAGGACCGAGGAGGAGCATGAGGAACACCTGAGGACAGTATTGGAGATACTGAGGGAGAAGCAGCTCTATGCCAAATTCTCTAAGTGTGAGTTCTGGCTAAAGGAAGTTAACTTCTTAGGGCACGTGATATCTGCCCAGGGGATCTCGGTAGATCCAGCCAAGGTAGAGGCAGTGCTGCAGTGGGAACGCCCTAAGACAGTCACAGAGATAAGGAGCTTTGTGGGGTTGGCGGGCTACTATCGGAGGTTCATTGAGGATTTTTCCAAAGTTGTGGCTCCTTTAACACAACTGACCCGCAAGGACCAACCCTTTGCTTGGACCGACCGATGTGAGCAGAGCTTCAAGGAACTAAAGGAGAGGCTGACCAGTGCTCCAGTGCTGGTGATTCCAGAAGTAGGAAGACCTTTTGATGTCTTCTGTGATGCCTCACATCAAGGCTTGGGATGCGTCTTGATGCAAGAGAAGAGAGTGGTAGCATATGCTTCAAGGCAACTCAAGGTGCATGAGAGAAACTACCCTACTCATGATCTGGAGTTGGCAGCGGTAGTGTTTGCCTTGAAGATCTGGAGGCATTATCTTTATGGAGCTCGGTTCCAGGTATTCAGTGACCATAAGAGCCTGAAATACCTGTTTGATCAGAAGGAACTAAACATGAGGCAGAGAAGATGGATGGAGTTCCTAAAGGACTACGATTTTCAACTCATGTATCACCCAGGGAAGGCCAATGTAGTGGCAGATGCGTTGAGTAGAAAATCAATCCAAGTCGCCACCATGATGATGGAAGAGCAGAAACTGATCGAGCAGTTCAGGGACTTAAACCTTGGGGTGGAGTTCCACGTGAATCACATTAGTTGTAGTAAGCTGACTATAACTAATGACTTCCTGGGGATGTTGAAGGATAAGCAATTGGAGGACCCGAGCCTGAAGCATGCTGTAGAGTCACTGGGGACCGACCAGGCGAGAGAATTTGAGATGGGCGAAGATGGGATCTTGAGGTTTAATGGCAGAATTTGCATACCTGCAAATGATGAGTTGAAGAAGATGATCCTAGATGAAGGTCACAAGAGTCGCCTTAGCCTACACCCAGGTATGAATAAGATGTATCATGACTTGAAGGAGTCATTTTGGTGGGCGGGCATGAAGAAAGACATCGCCCAGTATGTCACTACCTGCTTAACGTGTCAAAAGGCAAAAGTAGAGCATCAGAGACCTGGCGGGTTGTTACAGCCATTGGATATCCCTGAGTGGAAATGGGACAGCATTGCCATGGATTTTGTCACCCATTTACCCAGATCAGCGAAGGGGCATGATGCAATCTGGGTCATAGTAGATCGGCTGACAAAGAGTGCCCACTTCCTCCCAGTAAATATGAAGATGCCCATAGCCAAGTTAGCACAGCTGTACATCAAGGAGATTGTGAGGTTACATGGAGTGCCTTCCAGCATCATTTCAGATAGAGATCCCAGGTTCACTTCACGGTTTTGGCAGACCTTACAAGAGTGCTTGGGAACTAAGTTGAGGATGAGCTCTGCATACCATCCTCAAACAGATGGACAGTTTGAGAGAACAATTCAGTCCTTAGAAGATCTGCTGAGGGCGTGTGTCTTGGATCAATTGGGGAGCTGGGATGAAGTGTTGCCACTGGTGGAGTTTACCTACAACAACAGTTACCACGCCAGTGTTGGGATGGCACCATATGAAGCCCTGTATGGGAGAAGATGCAGAACTCCCTTGTGTTGGTACCAGGAGGGCGAAGCAATCTTGGTTGGACCAGAATTGATTCAGCAGACAACCGAGAAGGTGAAACAGATACAAGGCAGCATGAGAGCTTCTCAAAGCTGACAAAAGTCCTATGCAGATCAGAGGAGAAGGCCTTTGGAGTTTGCTGCTGGAGACCATGTGTTCATGAGAGTAACACCAACCAAGGGCGTAGGAAGGGCGATCAGACCAAAGAAGTTGTCCCCTAAGTTCGTGGGACCGTATCAAATCTTAAGGAGGATTGGTCCTGTGGCCTATGAGATCGCCCTACCTCCCCATCTGGCGAATCTGCACAATGTCTTTCACGTGTCACAGCTGAGGAAGTACATGGCAGACCCCAGTCATGTGCTGGATGTAGACGACGTGCAGATCAGAGATGACTTGTCCTTTGAAGCAAAACCAGTTAGAATTGATGACCGGCAGGGTAAACAACTCAGAGGCAAGACCATCAACATGGTGAAAGTGGTGTGGGATGAGAAATCGGGTGATTCAACGTGGGAGTTAGAAGAACCCATGAGGGAAGCCTACCCATACCTCTTTTCCTTGTAATTCATTTTCGGGGACGAAAATTTTTCTTGTTGGGGAGATTGTAAGAACCTAGAAGTTTATATTGGAATAAAAGTGTTATATTATAAATAAATTCGAAGCACGTGTTTATTTAAATATAAAGGAAGGAATGTATAGCTGAGAAGCCTACGAGATCGCCGTTATTAAGCGGGTAGGCGATCTCCAACTTCTCTGGCACTTGAACGCCTATCGCCTAGCTTATGCTTGAACGCCTATCGCCTAGCTTATGCTTGAACGCCTATCGCCTAGCTTATGCTTGAACGCCTATCGCCTGTGTGTACCTAGTAGCCTGTCGCCTAGAGTACACCTAATCGCCGAAACTACACTTAGTGTGTAGCCAAAATGTTGGATCAACCCTGGTACGTCCCAAAAGCCACGCGTATCAAGGTGTGGGTTAAACCTTGGATACGCTGGGCAGGCGAAGCTCTATACTTGAGCATAAGAGAATCATCCTTAACGTTACACGCTTGGGCGCACGAGGACTTGTGCTAATCAACTCTTGGAAGTGTGAAGCTACCGACGTCACCAAGCCTTGTGGAGAGAATACCTTGGATGTAACATAGTGGAATGAAGAACCTCCAGGGGGGAGTGGCGAGTGTCATCGGGCATCGCAGGGCGCGAGGCATGCTGCGGAGTGTGTCTTCGCGCGAGGGGTCATCGGTCGAGAGTCTTCGCGCGAGAGGTCATCGGTCGAGAGTCTTCGCGCGAGAGGTCATCGGTCGAGAGTCTTCGCGCGAGAGGTCATCGGTCGAGAGTCTTCGCGCGAGAGGTCATAGCGTGACGTTGAGTACACACAGAGAACGTGGGACCCAGATTTCCAGCATGAGACGCGCGGCACGCGAGACACGTAGGCAAAAAGCGTTGGTTCAGAACAGTGACATCAGAATGTTGGCATGCGCAGGAAACACTCGCGGTCGTACTGTTCAGATCAGCCGTTGGCATGCACAAGAGACAACAGTGGTAGTACTGTTCAGAGCAGTGGTTTGCATGCACAAAAGACAACCGAGGTCGTACTGTTCAGAGGAACGTACGCCCAGGCTTTTGCAGAAAAGGGGGAGGGCAGCAGTATACGAGGACAGGTATGGTTGGGATCAAAACCCACTGAGAGGAGGCAAAGAGCGTTACAAGTGACCCAAGAGTGAAAGAGCGAGACTATCTTCATCCTCCTCCTTTCTCCCCTTCACACTGCGTTTTCCAGGCATCCTCAAGCACCAGTTCGACGTTTGCCCTTAGAGCACCTGGGGAATTCTCTGCAAGAGCTTAAGGCATCCTCGAAGCTCGTGGAATTGGAGCTCTTAGTAAGGTTGTGCAAGTCCGGGTAAGGGAAGCTAGACCCCTTTTTCCATACGAGCCATAGCGTAGTCTTTCTGAAGTGAGGGCGACGTGGTCGCCATTTTCGTTTGTATCTGTGTGAAATGCCCTATGTTGTCTGCTTGGGCGACGTGGTCGCCGGTTTTAAACATAATCTTCGAAACACTCTGTTTTTGAACTAGATCGCCGGTTTTGGCGCTGTTTTACGAACTCCTCTGTTTTTTATACTGTTTTGAAACTACTTGAGATTTACATGAGATATTCGAAGATCTAAAGCTTTGAAATGGTTGTTGATGTGATTTGAATGATTTATTTGAATGGTATGATGTGTTGGATGTGGTGAGTGTGAGGTCGAGGCATAGTATTTTCAGGAAAGAAAATACCGTGTAAGATCTTGTAGTAGGTGCATTGATCGGTGATTAAGAACGAGATATCCTGACTCTGCTGAGGTAATGGACTCACGTAGAGGAAGTTACTCAGTTGTTGAGAGTCGAAGGAGGTTCACCTGTATGGGTGGGTTGTTTGAAAGAGAACAAACCGACCTGTTTTGCGTGGATTAACCCTGTCATGCTGTATGGTGATGTGTGAGATTCATTATACGCTTGTGAATGTGAGAGATTTCACGGCGACCCTGTGGATGTGTGAGATTCCACAGTGGGCAATATGACAGGTGCAGATCTCTGAGTCTAATCAATGCACGAGTATTCCGGAATTAGTGTCTTGTGTCTATGTATTGTGAGTCAGTGGAAAACCTGACGTGAGAAATGAGGAACACTGTATGTGGATAGACACTTGCTGCACTGTGTGATATGAACTACTCTTGAGGAATTGTGAAATGTGGGTTTTTACTTGATGGTATGTGGGAAGAATGAGAAAGCTGATGTTTTTACGTGGGTGCCTTAAATTAATTTATCTTGATTTTAAAGTTCATATCTAAATTCTCTTTTAAAACTCTCTAGCTTACCCTGCATTTTCGTTTGTGGATGTTCTTTTTAAAACTTGTGATGATCGTGTATGATTTACACGGGAGCAGATGACGTTGCAGGAAAGTGAGATCGCCGGTCTGATAGGAGATCGCCTGGCTGATAGGAGATCACCTGATTGACTAGGAGATCGCCCTTTTGTTAGCATATCGCCCGATTTGTCTTTTGTTGTATTTTTGGTTAAGTTTTTTTTTGGAAAGATTCACAGTTTATGTATTAAACTCCCGATGAGGAGAAACTCCATTATATATATATATGATTATGTTTATTTCAAAATACTTGTTTATCTTCATTTATATTATATAAATATGAAATGTATTTGGTGGGATGTTACACGTTACATGTTGAAGAAGGCGGCGGCCTCCGACTTCCCCTGTATGAAACCGCCAATCGCCCATGGTGTACATGACCGCCAATCGCCTATGGTGTACATGACCACCAATTGCCTATGGTGTACATGATCGCCGAAAAGAGCACATCGCCGAGTATTCGAGAAGACTTGGTAAGCACTTATTATGTGGTCTAAATACAGAAGATGGGTGATATAGAAGATAGGTGGCATATCTGCCACCATGAGTAGTGATGTGAGTCTCTTATGAACCTTTCTTGGTTTGGGTTGAGTTGATATAGGTTTCATTGTATTCATGACACTTTCAAGAATTAGGATCAAAATTCTAAAGAACAATTAATAGAGTTTCTACTCAAGAACACAAAGGTTCATACTAAAAACACATGAATAGGTAACTTGTAGTGTAAGATAACAATGGAATATGAATGGGTAATTCAAGAACAGTACCAAACTTCAAAGGAAACACAAGAACATCATAAGAACACCAAGAAGAAGTGAAAATACTGATTGAAATTCAATAGGAATTAGAAAATCACAAGAAACTCATCAAAGAACAAAAAACCCATGGATGGAAAACAAGAACAACACATGTATATGGAAACCCATGGTTTGGACGAAATTAAAACAGCAAGAAAACAAGGAAATAAACCAAACAAAGTGCAGAACAATGGCAACAAATGAAAGGAAACAACTCATGGAAAAGATTGAACCGATTAAAAATGGAAAAACTACAAGAAAACACAAATGGGTATTTTTAGAAGATGAATAGAAATGACTTATGTGGTTGTAGCCTTTTGGAGATGTGATTCACGCCACTTGGAGGGTGGTTCTTCCAAGATGAGTGGGTGGTGCCGCCACTTGAGAGTCTCCAAAGCTCACAAGATAAGACATGGAGGAGAAGAAGAGACAAGTCTCACAAACTCACTCTCTCTCTCTCAATTTCAAGATAGTTTCTTTTCTTCTAACTTTCAACTTTTTTTTTCAAAGTACCAAGCACCCCTATTTATAATGGAGAGGCCTGGTCATGTTACAAAGGGGAAGGAGTGGGAAGAGTCACTCTTCTAGCTCCTTCTAGTGCCTAAGAGAGAAAGGAGTAGAAAAGTCACTTTTTCCACTTTTTCCTAAAGAAAGTGCCTAAAATGCCTTACATTTAGAGGTTTCTTTTGGTTTTCCTCTTTGGCATACTCCTAGGGATATTTCTATATTATTTACAAATTTATACAAGAGTATTTACAAAGATTTATTTATACTACTATCTTTTGAATTTTCAAGAGAACCCAAACTGTTCTACTTTTTAAGAAGACTAGTAAGAAGAATTTTAAATGCTTGGGTGGATGACCTCTTCCTCCATTAGTAAAATCCTCTTCTACTTGATCTCCATCAAGTAGTGTGAGCCGTGATACCCCGGACTTAGAGGAATGGGAGGATGAGCCCTCAGCTGGGTGTGACGATGTGACATCGGTGACCAGAGTGAGGCAATGTGTTCTCGTCACACACAAGGGCGATAAGAGATCGCCAACAGGATGAGAGGAACATCGGTTGTAACATCCCGCCAAAATAATACATACATACATGTATAATGAAATTAAGTGTAACCAAATAATATTGAAGAGTACAAGATAATATGTATATATATATCAGAAATGAAGTTACTCCTCTTAGGGAGTTTAATACATAACCAAATCAAATGTTTTCAAGGTTTAATGAAAATAAATGAAATACAGTAAGACCGGCGGTCTCAAAAAAACGGCGATCTCCAACATAAAACGGCGATCCCAAACAGAAGACCTCAAAACGGCCGATCTTCTATCAGGACACGAAAACCGGCGATCACCACCGAGAGGTGGAAATAGGCGATCTCTTTCCCCGGCGACCACTCACTAGAGAGCTCTTCTTCCTGGAAGATCATCTGCTCCCATGTAACAATTACACGATCATCACAGTTTTGAGAAAACAACCACAATAACAGATAAAAGGGTAAGCTAGATAATTTAAAAGAAGTTTAAATCAAGAACATGAAAATCCAAGTAAACCAAGTTCCAAAATATCCATGTAAAACGTAGAGCTGCTCATAGCCTTCAGCTGATCGCCCAAAATCACAAACTTCACAACATTCACCCATAGTCATTCCATTTCACAATACAGCATCAAGTGTCTATCAATATTCAAGTTTCTCATTTCACATGTCAGACTTTCCACTGACTCACCACACAGACACTTGACACTACTTCCGGATTGACTCGTGCGTTGATTAGACTCAGAGATCTGCACCTGTCATACCACACCACTGTGAAATCCACACAGGGTCGCTGTGAATCCACACAGCATGCGCATATATCATCTCAATGTTACCATAGTTCTCCTGGTATGACAGGGTTAATCCATAGGACAGACGGAGCTCGTTCTTTTTCACACGAGACGCCCATCATATAGACTTCCTTCGACTCTCAACAACTGAGTAACTTCCTCTACGTGATTCCATTACCTCAGCAGAGTCAGGATATCCCCTTAGGAATCACCGATCAATGCACCTACCACAAGATCTTACACGGTATTTTCTTTCCTGAAAATACTATGCCTCGATCCCACATTCACAGCATTCAAAGACATCATGCCACACTTAAAAGAATGATTTCAATCACAGCAATAGCCATTTCAAAGGATTCATATTTTCGAATATCTCATGTAAATCTCAAGCAGTTCTCAAAACAACATCAAACACAAGGAGTTCGCAAAACAGCGCCAAAACCGGCGATCTAGTTCAAAATATGGTATTTCGAAGGCTGTATATTAAAACAGGCGACCACGTCGCCCAAGCACACAACACAGAGCATTTCACGAAGACGAAAGCGAAAACGGCGACCACGTCGCCCACACTTCAGAAATGGTTCAACTATGGCTCGTAGTAAAGATGAAGGCTAGCTTCCCTTACCTGGACTTGCGCAACCACCAGGAGCTTCGAAATCCAACGAAGCTTGCAGAATACCTTGGCTCTGTTTTTCGCGTCTGGTCTGAAGAACTTGCAGAGGACTACCCAAGTGCTCCAATGGTGTTGCTTCTCGTCGTACTCTTGTGTGGAGAGGCTGAAATCGTAACACGGAGGAGGGAACTCACTCTTTCTCTCTTCGACTACAACAACGTTTTCTTCCTCTTCAGTAGTGGATTTCAGTAACTTAAACCAACTTATCCCTCCAAAAGCAGCTGCCACCACCCACTCTGCAGGGAAGTTTGCGTGTACGCTTCCCTGCACAGTACTACTAAGCATGCCTCTGCGCAGGCTACGCTATGAGGTCACTATTCTGAACCACCTTTTCGTCTACGTGGCACGCGTGCAGAACGTCTCTTGCTGGGAGTCTAGGTCCTACGTTCTCGGTGTGTAACTAAGCGCCGCGCGATGACCTTTCGCCGATGGCTACCAGCGCGAAGACGAACCACCGATGACCTCGCACGAAGACAAACCACCGATGACCTCTCGCGCGATGACAAACCGCTGATGACCTCTCGCGCGAGGACAAACCACTGATGACCTCTCGCGCGAAGACAAACCGCTGATGACCTCTCGCGCGAGGACAAACCACTGATGACCTCTTCCTGGCGAACGACCGATGTCTCACCCCCCCTGATGATGCCCGCATGCATCGCGCCCTGGTGACGCCTGCATGCCTCGCGCCCAGGCGATGACGTGTAGTCTAGGCGACCGGCGATGATGTATAAACAAGGAACTCTTATAGTTTTTTTCTAGACTACACTTTCCTTCCTTTTTAACTTAGATAAAACATACTTAGAATTTACTTAAAACATACTCTTTCATTCCAATAAATTTCAGGTCCTTACATTCTCCCCAACAACAAAAATTTTCGTCCTCGAAAATTGGATTACAAGGAAAAGAGGTATGGATAAGCCTCCCTCATGGGTTCTTCTAACTCCCAAGTAGAATCCCCCGATTTCTCATCCCACACCACTTTCACCATGTCGATGGTCTTGCCCCTGAGCTGTTTACATTGCCGATCGTCAATCTTGACTGGTTTGGCTTCAAAGGACAAGTCATCCCTAATCTGCACGTCGTCTACATCCAGCACATGACTAGGGTCTGCCATGTACTTCCTCAGCTGTGACACGTGAAACACATTGTGCAGATTCGCCAGATGGGGAGGTAGGGCGATCTCATACGCCACTGGGCCAATCCTTCTTAAGATCTGATATGGTCCCACGAACTTAGGGGACAACTTCTTTGACCTGATCGCCCGCCTTACACCCTTGGTTGGTGTCACTTTCATGAACACGTGATCTCCAGCAGCAAACTCCAAAGGCTTTCTCCTCTGATCTGCATAGGACTTCTGCCTACTCTGAGAGGCTTTCATTCTGCTTTGTATCTGCTTCACCTTCTCGGTCGTCTGCTGAATCAACTCTGGCCCAACCAAGACTGCCTCGCCCTCCTGGTACCAACATAAGGGAGTTCTGCATTTCCTCCCATACAGGGCTTCATATGGTGCCATCCCAATGCTGGCGTGGTAGCTATTGTTATAGGTAAACTCCACTAGTGGCAACACCTCCTCCCAACCTCCCAATTGATCCAAAACGCATGCCCTCAGCAGATCTTCCAAAGATTGGATCGTCCTCTCTGACTGACCATCTGTTTGGGGATGATATGCAGAGCTCATCCTCAACTTGGTTCCCAAACACTCTTGCAAGGTCTGCCAAAACCGTGAAGTGAACCTGGGATCTCTATCTGAAATGATGCTGGAAGGCACTCCATGCAACCTCACAATCTCCTTGATGTACAGTTGTGCCAACTTGGCCATGGGCATCTTCATATTTACTGGGAGGAAGTGGGCACTCTTCGTCAGCCTATCAATGATGACCCAGATTGCATCATGACCCTTTACCGATCTGGGTAAATGGGTGACAAAATCCATGGCAATGCTGTCCCACTTCCACTCGGGGATATCCAGTTGCTGCAACAGCCCGCCAGGTCTTTGATGCTCTACCTTCGCCTTTTGACACGTTAAGCAGGTTGCCACGTACTGGGCGACGTCCCTCTTCATGCCTGACCACCAAAATGACTCCTTCAAGTCATGGTACATCTTGTTCATGCCTGGGTGAAGGTTGAGGCGGCTCTTATGACCTTCCTCTAGGATCATCTTCTTCAACTCATCATTTGCAGGTATGTAAATTCTGCCATCAAACCTCAAGATCCCATCATCGCCCATCTCAAAGCCTCTCGCCTGATCTGTCCCTAGTGACTCCACAGTGCGCTTCAGGCTAGGGTCCTCCAATTGTTTATCCTTCAACATCCCAAGGAAGTCATTAGTTATAGTCAGCTTACTACAACTAATGTGATTCACGTGAAATTCCACTCCAAGGTTTAAGTCTCTGAACTGCTCGATCAGTTTCTGCTCTTCCATCATCATGGTGGCGACTTGTATAGACTTCCTACTCAAGGCATCTGCCACTACATTGGCCTTCCCTGGGTGATACATGAGTTGAAAGTCGTAGTCCTTTAGGAATTCCATCCACCTTCTTTGTCTCATGTTTAGTTCCTTCTGATCGAACAGGTACTTCAAGCTCTTGTGGTCACTGAATACCTGGAACCGAGCTCCATAAAGATAATGCCTCCAGATCTTCAAGGCAAACACTACCGCTGCCAACTCCAAATCATGAGTAGGGTAGTTTCTCTCATGCACCTTGAGTTGCCTTGAAGCATATGCAACCACTCTTTTCTCTTGCATCAAGACGCATCCCAAGCCTTGATGTGAGGCATCACAGAAGACATCAAAAGGTCTTCCTACTTCTGGAATCACCAGCACTGGAGCACTGGTCAACCTCTCCTTTAGTTCCCTGAAGCTCTGCTCACATCGGTCGGTCCAAGCAAAGGGTTGGTCCTTGCGGGTCAGTTGTGTTAAAGGAGCCACTACTTTGGAAAAATCCTCAATAAACCTCCGATAGTAGCCCGCCAACCCCACAAAGCTCCTTATCTCAGTCACTGTCTTAGGACGTTCCCATTGCAGCACTGCCTCTACCTTGGCTGGATCTACCGAGATCCCCTGGGCAGATATCACGTGTCCTAAGAAGTTGACTTCCCTTATCCAGAACTCACACTTAGAGAACTTGGCATAGAGCTGCTTCTCCCTCAGTATTTCCAATACTGTCCTCAGGTGTTCCTCATGCTCTTCCTCGGTCCTTGAATAAATGAGGATGTCATCTATGAAGACCACCACAAACTTATCCAAGAAAGGGCGAAAGATCCTATTCATGTAGTCCATGAATAGAGCTGGAGCATTGGTGACTCCAAATGGCATCACTACATACTCGTAGTGCCCATATCGAGACCTAAAAGCTGTCTTCTGAACATCTTCAGCTTTTACCAAGATTTGGTGATACCCCGATCTCAGGTCAATCTTGGAGAACACCGAGGCCCCATGAATTTGGTCCATCAAATCATCAATCCGAGGTAGGGGGTACTTGTTCTTGATGGTCAATTTGTTCAATTGCCTGTAGTCTATACACAGCCGAGACCCTCCATCCTTCTTCTTGACTAGGAGCATTGGAGCTCCCCATGGAGATACGCTGGGTCTGATGAACTGCTTCTCCAGCAACTCTTCCACTTGCTTCTTTAACTCCACTAACTCGGCTGGTGCCATCCTGTAAGGTGCCATTGACACTGGTCCAGCTCCAGGTACCAAGTCAATAGAGAATTCCACTTCTCTCTTAGGGGGTAACCCAGGCACCTCTTCTGGGAATACATCTGTGAAATCTTTCACCACTTGTATCCTGTTTACGTCCCCTTTATTCTCCACTTCCAACCGGGCGAGCACTACGAAGCACCTCGCCTCTCCTTCCAGCTCTGATCGCCCTTGTTGAACTGACAACACATCCGGTTCTTGGGGGTCTGGAAACGCTACCTTCTGCCTACCACAGTCTATGAGAACGTGATTGGCAGCTAACCAATCCATTCCCAGGATGACATCCAGGTCCTGAAGAGGTAGGCAGATCAAGTTCACCTTGAATCTGCGTCCTTCTACAATCACTGGACATTCAGGGCACACTGTAGAGGTCGACACCTGTCCTGACGCAGGTGTAGAGACCAACAGCTCGAAAGGTAACTCCTTCACTAGGAGGCCCAACTCGGCTACACACAGGCTTGACACAAAGGAGTGTGTCGCTCCAGAATCAAACAAGGCCCTTACACCTCTACCAGTAATAAAACAAACACCTTGGATGAGGTTACCTGACTGAGCTGCCTCTGCTCCAGACATGGCGAACACCCTCCCTGTTGCCTGAGGTCTGCCGCCCTCGTTTCTCAACTGTTGGGAGCCACTGGGTTGGGTCGCCCCATTCCTGCTAGGGCACTCTCTAGCAACGTGCCCTGTCCTTTGGCAGACGAAACATTTCCTCTCTGAAGTCTTCTTGAAACAAGCATTGGAGGCGTGTGGTCCACCACAGTGAAGACACTTAGGTTTCCAAGGTTGTTGCTGTTGGAACTGGGGAGGTGCTGCTCCTGCCCGATGTGATGGAGGTCTCGCATAGGGTTTGCTTTGTGGGTGCTGTGCCTTAGCTCTCCCACTGGAAGGACCTCCTGGGTGTGACCTGATCACCCGAGACTCACCCTTTTCCAGGGTCTCCACCATCTTCGCCTTCTCCACTAAGGTGTGGAACTCCCTGATGCACATCGGGGCTATGGTCTTCTTCAGCCCATGCTTCAGCCCTTCCTCGAACTTCCTACACCTCCAGGCCTCGGAGGTCGCCTGGGTATAGAACCGGGCGAGGTACTCAAAACGGGCAGCATAGGCGTTTACTGACATGTCCCCCTGCTCCAACTTTAAGAACTCAGCTTCCCTTGCAAACTTGGCGCTGTCTGGGAAGTATTTCTCCAAGAACTTCACCCTGAAGCTCTCCCAATCCAGAACATCCTCTCGGGCCTCCATCATCTGCTGAGCTCCCATCCACCAGAACTCGGCTTCTCCTGATAGCAGATACGTGGCAAACAACAGCTTCTTCTCTTCAGGGCAGGAGGTCGCCCTAAAGATTTTCTCCACCTTCCTGACCCACTGATCTGCCTGGTCAGGGGTAGCATTCCCACTGAACTTAGGTGGGTTGTGCCTCATGAACTCGGCCAGTCCCATCTGTTCTTGGGGCTGACCGACGTGGGAGTTTGTCTCAGCAGATCGGGCAGTTTCCCAGTGCTGCATTGTGGCTTGATGGTTCTGAGCCATCGCCGCATTCTGCTGCTGAATGGCAGTCGCCATCATCTCGATGGCCTTGGCGATCTGACTCATCTCTGAGGAAGGTTGGGGTGGGGTAGCAGGTCTACGTGCCATCTTCTGAATCTATTGACTTCTATATTCCCTACAACTATAAGAATGAAATCGATAAGAATCAATTCATTCAAGGGGTAACAGCTAGACCTTACAAAGGTCAGCATCTCAAAGTCATCTAGAATTTGAGTTCATCAACAGAATCATAACACTTATAACTTCACACAAAACACCAGAACAGTTACTGGTGTGCAAACATCAGTCCAAACTACCACCTCAGTCAAATTCAAGAACACTCAAAAATCACACCAGAATTCAATGTAGGCTAAACATCAAACCTTTGGAATTAAGATTAAGAATTATCTTGATTCAGTTATGAGTGTGCACCCTTACCACTTTATCAAGACCTTCTTATTCTTAATACTAAGATTTTCAGTTAGGCACACGTTCACCCAAGCACACGCAAGAGTTCAAAACTAAAACGTTTGAAAACCTTCCACTATAGTGGTTATTTAAAACTCAAATAAATTTTATGAGCAGAAGAAACACAATGGATCCATAGCCCTCAGGTCATCCTAAGGCGAACTGCTCTGATACCATTAATGTAACATCCCGCCAAAATAATACATACATACATGTATAATGAAATTAAGTGTAACCAAATAATATTGAAGAGTACAAGATAATATGTATATATATATCAGAAATGAAGTTACTCCTCTTAGGGAGTTTAATACATAACCAAATCAAATGTTTTCAAGGTTTAACGAAAATAAATGAAATACAGTAAGACCGGCGGTCTCAAAAAAACGGCGATCTCCAACATAAAACGGCGATCCCAAACAGAAGACCTCAAAACGGCCGATCTTCTATCAGGACACGAAAACCGGCGATCACCACCGAGAGGTGGAAATAGGCGATCTCTTTCCCCGGCGACCACTCACTAGAGAGCTCTTCTTCCTGGAAGATCATCTGCTCCCGTGTAACAATTACACGATCATCACAGTTTTGAGAAAACAACCACAATAACAGATAAAAGGGTAAGCTAGATAATTTAAAAGAAGTTTAAATCAAGAACATGAAAATCCAAGTAAACCAAGTTCCAAAATATCCATGTAAAACGTAGAGCTGCTCATAGCATTCAGCTGATCGCCCAAAATCATAAACTTCACAACATTCACCCATAGTCATTCCATTTCACAATACAGCATCAAGTGTCTATCAATATTCAAGTTTCTCATTTCACATGTCAGACTTTCCACTGACTCACCACACAGACACTTGACACTACTTCCGGATTGACTCGTGCGTTGATTAGACTCAGAGATCTGCACCTGTCATACCACACCACTGTGAAATCCACACAGGGTCGCTGTGAATCCACACAGCATGCGCATATATCATCTCAATGTTACCATAGTTCTCCTGGTATGACAGGGTTAATCCATAGGACAGACGGAGCTCGTTCTTTTTCACACGAGACACCCATCATATAGACTTCCTTCGACTCTCAACAACTGAGTAACTTCCTCTACGTGATTCCATTACCTCAGCAGAGTCAGGATATCCCCTTAGGAATCACCGATCAATGCACCTACCACAAGATCTTACACGGTATTTTCTTTCCTGAAAATACTATGCCTCGATCCCACATTCACAGCATTCAAAGACATCATGCCACACTTAAAAGAATGATTTCAATCACAGCAATAGCCATTTCAAAGGATTCATATTTTCGAATATCTCATGTAAATCTCAAGCAGTTCTCAAAACAACATCAAACACAAGGAGTTCGCAAAACAGCGCCAAAACCGGTGATCTAGTTCAAAATATGGTATTTCGAACGCTGTATATTAAAACAGGCGACCACGTCGCCCAAGCACACAACACAGAGCATTTCACGAAGACGAAAGCGAAAACGGCGACCACGTCGCCCACACTTCAGAAATGGTTCAACTATGGCTCGTAGTAAAGATGAAGGCTAGCTTCCCTTACCTGGACTTGCGCAACCACCAGGAGCTTCGAAATCCAACGAAGCTTGCAGAATACCTTGGCTCTGTTTTTCGCGTCTGGTCTGAAGAACTTGCAGAGGACTACCCAAGTGCTCCAATGGTGTTGCTTCTCGTCGTACTCTTGTGTGGAGAGGCTGAAATCGTAACGCGGAGGAGGGAACTCACTCTTTCTCTCTTCGACTACAACAACGTTTTCTTCCTCTTCAGTAGTGGATTTCAGTAACTTAAACCAACTTATCCCTCCAAAAGCAGCTGCCACCACCCACTCTGCAGGGAAGTTTGCGTGTACGCTTCCCTGCACAGTACTACTAAGCATGCCTCTGCGCAGGCTACGCTATGAGGTCACTATTCTGAACCACCTTTTCGTCTACGTGGCGCGCGTGCAGAACGTCTCTTGCTGGGAGTCTAGGTCCTACGTTCTCGGTGTGTAACTAAGCGCCGCGCGATGACCTTTCGCCGATGGCTACCAGCGCGAAGACGAACCACCGATGACCTCGCACGAAGACAAACCACCGATGACCTCTCGCGCGATGACAAACCGCTGATGACCTCTCGCGCGAGGACAAACCACTGATGACCTCTCGCGCGAAGACAAACCGCTGATGACCTCTCGCGCGAGGACAAACCACTGATGACCTCTTCCTGGCGAACGACCGATGTCTCACCCCCCCTGATGATGCCCGCATGCATCGCGCCCTGGCGACGCCTGCATGCCTCGCGCCCAGGCGATGACGTGTAGTCTAGGCGACCGGCGATGATGTATAAACAAGGAACTCTTATAGTTTTTTTCTAGACTACACTTTCCTTCCTTTTTAACTTAGATAAAACATACTTAGAATTTACTTAAAACATACTCTTTCATTCCAATAAATTTCAGGTCCTTACATCGGTCATCAACCAGGATGGGAGACACATCGGTGGTGTGCCAGGGTGAGACATCGGTGGTCTACCAGGGTGAGACATCGGTTGTCTGCCAGGGTGAGGAATCAGTCGTCCGTCAGGAAGAGGAATCAGTCATCGCCAGTATGAGAGGCATCGGTCATCGCCGGTATGAGAGGCATGGTCATCGCGCGAGCAGTCATCTGTGGATGGTTATCGCGCGATGTCGTGTTTCCAACAAATAAGGTGGGACCCAGGCTCCCAGCATGAACGTTCTGCATGCGTGACACGTAGACAGAAAGGGTGTTTCAGAATAGTTAGCATCAGAGAGTTGGTATGCGCAAAAACCCACGTGGTCATACTGTTCAAGGAAGTGTGCACGCAAGCTTTCCTGCGGAGTGGGTGGTGGCAGCGGCATTTCTGGGCAAGTTGGTTTAGATTCAAAACTCACTCCTGAGAGGCAGTGGACGTTGCTGTGGTTCGAGAGTGATTGAGTGAGTTAGCTTTGGTTCCCTGTTTCTTTCCTCTCCTTCTCCCTGCGTTCAGACGTCCTAGCGAACCAGTTGAAGATCGGCGACTGCCCCTGGATTCCTGACATTGTGCCCTGCAAGTTTTCTGATCAAGGCTGTGAAACAGAGTAAGTTCTTCGTGCTCTGTTTTTGGAGTTGTTTCTGAACTTGAGAGAGTTGCTTCTGCATGGGCTTTGCATTAAACTCTTTTAGGTTCAGAATTAGCCTCTGTTAACGCAGAATATGGGTAATGTCGTTAGTTTTATGACTAAGGCTCCATGGTGCAGGTTAAGGTATCCTTAAGTTCGGTGGGTTAGAGCTCGTAGTGAGATTTTACGCAAGTTCAGGTAAGGGAAGCTAGTTTTATTTTCAATAGAACCTTAAGCTAGAAGATTCTGATGTTGGGGCGACGTGGTCGCCGGTTTTAAACGTTCTTACACGCTGCTCTATTTTATGTGTGGATCGGAATTTATTTGAGCTTGAAAATGTGATACTTTAAATATGGTAGATGCTGTGAAATACATATGATTTTTGGAATCTTGAACTTTAGTATGATTTGGATTGTTTAGAAACGGTTTTAAAAATATGTATGATTGACTGGTTCAGTTTAAGTGTTGTATGATATATGGAATGATGTGAAAATGTGATCAAGGCATAGTATTTTCAGGAAAGAAAATACCGTGTAAGATCGTGTAGAATGTGCATTGACCGGTGATTCATCTAAAAGGAGATATCCTGACTCTCCTGATATAATGGAATCATATAGATGAAGTTATTCAGGTGTTGAGAGTCCAAGGAGGTTCATATGTATGGGTAAGTTGTTTGAAAGATAACTAACTTGACCTATTGTATGGATTAACCCTGTCATACTAGGAGAGTGATGATATTGAGATTGAGATTATTGTTTATGCGCATAGCTGTGTGGATTTCACAGCGACCCTGTGTGGATTTCATAGTGGTGTAGTATGACAGGTGCAGATCTCTGCGTCTAGTCAATGCACGAGTCTTCCGGAAGTAGTGTCAAGTGTCTATGTGTGATGAGTCAGTGGAAGTCTGATGTGAGAAAGAGAAATATTGAAATTGTTGATAGACACTTGATGGATTATGTGAAATGAATGACACTTGAGGGAATTGTGAAATGTGTGAATATTGGATGGTTTACGTTAATATCAAGTTTCATGTTTTAAAGTTTTTAAAAATATCTAGCTTACCCCCTTGTTTTGTTTTGTGGTTGTTTTCTTTAAAACTGTGATGATCGTGCAATTACACGGGAGCAGATGATGTTGCAGGCAGTAGAGCTCCTCAGCGAGTGGTTGGACAAGGAGATCACCTGTTCTTATGCTGTAGTTTGTTTTATTTTGAATACTGGATGTGTAAGGACCTGAGATTTATTGAAATGAATGAGTATGTTTAAGTAAATTCTATGTATGTTTTATCTAAGTTAAAAAGGAAGGAAAGTGTAGTCTAGGAAAAACGATAAGAGTTTCTTGTTTATACATCATCGCCGGTCGCCTAGACCACACGTCATCGCCTGGGCGCGAGGCATGCAGGCGTCACCAGAGAAGAGAGACATCGGTCGCTCGCGCGAGAGCTCATCAGCGGGTTGTCATCGCGCGATAGCTCATCAGCGGGTTGTCATCGCGCGATAGCTCATCAGCGGGTTGTCATCGCGCGATAGCTCATCAGCGGGTGTCATCGCGCGATAGCTCATCCGCGGGTTGTCATCGCGCGATAGCTCATCGGTTGTTAACCTTCGCGCGAGAGGTCATCGGTTGTTAGCCTTCGCGCCTGTGGTCATCGGTGAAAAGGTCATCGCGCTACGTTAAGTTATACACAGAGAACGTGGGACCCAGACTCCCAGCAAGAGACGTTCTGCACGCGCGCCACGTAGACAAAAGGTGGTTCAGAATAGTGACCTCATAGCGTAGCCTGCGCAGAGGCACGCTCAGTAGTACTGTGCAGGGAAGCGTACACGCAAACTTCCCTGCAGAGTGGGTGGTGGCAGCTGCTTTTGGAGGGATAAAAGGGGTTTAAGTTGCAGAAATCCACACCTGAGAGAAAGAAAGCATTGTTGTACTCGAAGAGAGAAAGAGTGAGTTTCCTCCTCCGCGTTGCGATTTCAGCATCTCCACACAAGAGTACGACGAGAAGGAACACCATTGGAGCACTTGAGCAGTTCTCTGCAAGATCTTCAAAACAGAGCCAAGGCATTCTTCAAGCTTCGTTGGATTTCGAAGCTCCTGGTGTTTGCGCAAGTCCAGGTAAGGGAAGCTAGACCTCTTTTCCATACGAGCCATAGTTTAACTATCTTCTGAAGTGAGGGCGACGTGGTCGCCATTTTCGTTTTCATCTGCGTAAAATGCTCTGTTTGTGTGCTTGGGCGACGAGGTCGCCGGTTTTATATACAGTTTTCGAAATACCTTGTTTTTGAACCAGGTCGCCGGTTTTGGCGCTGTTTTGCGAACTCCTTGTGTTTGATGTTGTTTTGAGAACTGCTTGAGATTTACATGAGATATTCGAAAATATGAATCCTTTGAAATGGCTATTGCTGTGATTGAAATCATTTCTTTGAGTATGGTATGATGTGTTGAATGTTGTGAATGTGGGGTCGAGGCATAGTATTTTCAGGAAAGGAAATACCGTGTAAGACCATGTTAGATGTGCATTGATCGGTGATTATGAACGAGATATCCTGACTCTGCTGATAATGGAATCACATAGAGGAAGTTACTCAGTTGGGAGAGTCGAAGGAGGTTCACCTGTATGGGTGGGTTGTTTGAAAGAGAACATACCGACCTGTATTGCGTGGATTTACCTTGTCATACTGTATGGTGATGTGTTGAGATTCATCATATGCCTGTGAATGTGTGAGATTTCACGGCGACCCTGTGGATGTGCGAGATTCCACAGTGGGCAGTGTGACAGGTGCACATCTCCGAGTCTAATCAATGCATGAGTCAATCCGGAAGTAGTGTCAAGTGTCTTGTGTGGTGAGTCAGTGGAAAGTCTGACATGTGAAATGGTGAAATGAGAAACTGGAATACTGATAGACACTTGATGCTGTGGTGTGAAATGGAATGACTATGGGAAATGTTTGTGAATTTGTGAATTTGGGCGATTAGTTGAATGCTATGAGTAGCTCTACGTTTACTTGGATATTTTGGAAACTTGGTTTACTTGGGTTTTTTCATATGCATGATTTAAACTCCTTTCATATTATCTAGCTTACCCTTTTATCTGTCATTTTGGTTGCCTTCTCAAAACTGTGATGATCGTGTAATTGTTACGCGGGAGCAGAAGACCTTCCAGGAAGAAGAGCTCCCTAAAGGGGTGGTCGCCGAGGGCAGAGATCGCCCATTTCCACCTCTCGGTGGTGATCGCCGGATTTTGCCCTACTATCAGATCGCCTGTTTTGAGGTCGCCTGTTATGAGATCGCCGATTTTATGTCTGGCTAGCAAGTCGCCCATTTTTGGGGACTTCTGGTGATCGCCGTTTTGAAGTTGGAGATCGCCGTTTTCTTTTGAGACCGCCTGTCTTACTGCATTTCTTTTATTTTCGTAAAATCTTGCAAACATTTGATTTGGTTATGTATTAAACTCCCTAAGAGGAGCAACTTCATTTCAAATATATATATTATCATGTTATTTCTCTTCAATATTATTTGGTTACATTTAATTTCATTATACCTGTATGTATGTATTACTTTGGCGGGATGTTACATTAATGGTATCAGAGCAGTTCGTCCTTAGGATGACCTGAGGGCTGTGGATCCATTGTGTTTCTTCTGCTCATAAAAGTTATTTGAGTTTTTAAATAACAACTATAGTGAAAGGTTTTCAAACGTTTTGCATTGAAAAGTTTGTGTGTGCTTCTGTGCTTTAGTGAACGTATGCTTTAGCTGAAAATCTTAGTATTAAGGGTGAGAAGATCTTGATGAAGTAATGAGGGTGCACACTCATAACTGGATCGAGATGATTCTCAATCTTAATTCCAAAGATTTGATGTTTAGTATACATTGAACGCTGGTGTGATCTAGTTTAGCTTATTGAGTGTTTTTGCAATTGACTGAAAATGGTTGTTTGATCTGATGGTGATGATATCAGTAGCTGTTCTAATACCTTGCTTGAGATTCTAAGTATTACGAGTATGTTGATAAACTCAAATTCTTTATGATTTTGAGATGCTGACCTTTGTAAGGTCTAGCTGTTACCCCCCTTGAATGAATTGATTCTTATCGGTTTCATTCTTATAGTTGTAGGGATTATAGAAGCCTATAGATTCAGAATTCAGAGCGAAGAAGATGGCACGTAGACCTGCTACCCCACCCCAACCTTCCTCAGAAATGAGTCAAATCGCCAAGGCCATTGAGATGATGGCGACTGCCATTCAGCAGCAGAACGCCGCAATGGCCCAGAACCATCAAGCCACAATGCAGCACTGGGAAACTGCCCGATCTGCTGAGACAAACTCCCACGTTGGTCAGCCCCAGGAACAGATGGGATTAGCTGAGTTCATGAGGCACAACCCACCTAAGTTCAGTGGGAACGCTACCCCTGACCAGGCAGATCAGTGGGTCAGGGAGTTGGAGAAAATCTTTAGGGCGACCTCCTGCCCTGAAGAGAAGAAGCTGCTGTTCGCCACTTATCTGCTATCAGGAGAAGCAGAGTTCTGGTGGATGGGAGCTCAGCAAATGATGGAGGCACGGAAGGATGTTCTGGATTGGGAGAGCTTCAGGGTGAAGTTCTTAGAGAAGTACTTCCCAGACGGCGCCAAGTTTGCAAGAGAGGCTGAGTTCCTGAAGTTGGAGCAGGGGGACATGACTATAAACGCATATGCTGCCCGTTTCGAGTACCTCGCCCGGTTTTATACCCAGGCGACCTCCGAGGCCTGGAGGTGTAGGAAGTTCGAGGAAGGACTGAAGCATGGGCTGAAGAAGACCATAGCACCGATGTGCATCAGGGAGTTCCACGCCTTAGTGGAGAAGGCAAAGATGGTGGAGACCCTGGAAAAGGGTGAGTCTAGGGTGATCAGGTCACACCCAGGAGGTCCTTCCAGTGGGAGAGCTAAGGCACAGCACCCACAAAGCAAGCCATATGCTAGGCCTTCACCACATCGGGTGGGAACAGCTTCATCCCGGTTCCAACAGCAACAACCTGGGAAACTTAAATGTTTCCATTGCGGTGGACCCCATACAGCCAGCGTGTGCCCCAAGAGGGATCCAGAGAGGAGATGTTTTGTCTGCCAAAAGACGGGGCATTTTGCTAGAGAATGCCCTAACCAGAATAGGGCGACCCAGCCCAGTGGCTCTCAGCAGACGAGGAACGAGGGCAGCAGACCTCAGGCAGCAGGGAGGGTGTTCGCCATGTCTGGAGCAGAGGCAACTCAGTCAGGTAACCTCATCCAAGGTGTTTGTTTTATTGCTGGTAGAGGTGTAAGGGCTTTGTTTGATTCTGGAGCGACACACTCCTTTGTGTCAAGCCTGTGTGTAGCTGAGTTGGGTCTCCTAGTGAAGGAGTTACCTTTTGAGCTGTTGGTCTCTACACCTGCGTCAGGACAGGTGTCGACCTCTACAGTGTGCCCTGAATGTCCAGTGATTGTAGAAGGACGTAGATTCAAGGTGAACTTGATCTGCCTACCTCTTCAGGACCTGGATGTCATCCTAGGAATGGATTGGTTAACTGCCAATCACGTCCTCATAGACTGTGGTAGGCAGAAGGTAGCGTTTCCAGACCCCCATGAAGCGGATGTGTTAACAGTTCAACAAGGGCGATCAGCATTGGAAGAAGGGGCGAGGTGCTTCGTGGTGCTCGCCCGGTTGGAAGTGGAGAATAAAGGGGACGTAAACGAGATCCAAGTGGTGAGAGACTTCACCGATGTGTTCCCAGAGGAGGTGCCTGGATTACCCCCTAAGAGAGAAGTGGAATTCTCTATTGACTTGGTACCTGGAGCTGGACCAGTGTCAATGGCACCTTACAGGATGGCACCAGCCGAGTTGGAGGAGTTAAAGAAGCAATTGGAAGAGTTGTTGGAGAAGCAGTTCATCAGACCCAGCGTATCTCCATGGGGAGCTCCAGTGCTCCTAGTCAAGAAGAAGGATGGAGGGTCTCGGTTGTGCATAGACTACAGGCAATTGAACAAATTGACCATCAAGAACAAGTACCCCCTACCTCGGATTGATGATTTGATGGACCAAATTCATGGGGCCTCGGTGTTCTCCAAGATTGACCTGAGATCGGGGTATCACCAAATCTTGGTAAAAGCTGAAGATGTTCAGAAGACAGCTTTTAGGTCTAGATATGGGCACTACGAGTATGTAGTGATGCCATTTGGAGTCACCAATGCTCCAGCTCTATTCATGGACTATATGAATAGGATCTTTCGCCCTTTCTTGGATAAGTTTGTGGTGGTCTTCATAGATGACATCCTCATTTATTCAAAGACCGAGGAAGAGCATGAGGAACACCTAAGGGCAGTATTGGAAATACTGAGGGAGAAGCAGCTCTATGCCAAGTTCTCCAAGTGTGAGTTCTGGCTAAGGGAAGTCAACTTCTTAGGACACGTGATATCTGCCCAAGGGATCTCGGTAGATCCAGCCAAGGTAGAGGCAGTGCTACAATGGGAACGTCCTAAGACAGTGACTGAGATAAGGAGCTTTGTGGGGTTGGCGGGCTACTATCGGAGGTTTATTGAGGATTTTTCCAAGGTAGTGGCTCCTTTGACACAGCTGACTCGCAAGGACCAACCCTTTGCTTGGACCGACCGATGTGAGCAGAGCTTCAGGGAGCTAAAGGAGAGGTTGACCAGTGCTCCAGTGCTGGTGATCCCCGAGATAGGAAGACCTTTTGACGTCTTCTGTGATGCCTCACATCAAGGCTTGGGATGCGTCTTGATGCAAGAGAAGAGGGTGGTTGCATATGCTTCAAGGCAACTCAAGGTGCATGAGAGAAACTACCCTACTCATGATTTGGAGTTGGCAGCGGTAGTGTTTGCCTTGAAGATCTGGAGGCATTATCTATATGGAGCTCGGTTCCAGGTGTTCAGTGACCACAAGAGCTTGAAGTACCTGTTCGATCAGAGGGAGCTAAACATGAGACAAAGAAGGTGGATGGAAATCCTAAAGGACTACGACTTTCAACTCATGTATCACCCAGGGAAGGCCAATGTAGTGGCAGATGCCTTGAGTAGGAAGTCTATACAAGTCGCCACCATGATGATGGAAGAGCAGAAGCTGATCGAGCAGTTCAGGGACTTAAACCTGGGAGTAGAGTTCCACGTGAATCACATTAGTTGTAGTAAGCTGACTATAACTAATGACTTCCTTGTGATGTTGAAGGACAAACAATTGGAGGACCCTAGCCTGAAGCGCACTATGGAGTCACTAGGGACAGATCAGGCGAGAGGCTTTGAGATGGGCGAGGATGGGATCTTGAGGTTTGATGGCAGGATCTGCATACCTACAAATGACGAGTTGAAGGAGATGATCCTAGAGGAAGGCCATAAGAGTCGCCTTAACCTCCACCCAGGCATGAACAAGATGTACCATGACTTGAAGGAGTCATTTTGGTGGTCAGGCATGAAGAGGGACGTCGCCCAGTACGTGGCAACCTGCTTAACGTGTCAAAAGGCGAAGGTGGAACACCAAAGACCTGGCGGGCTGTTGCAGCAACTGGATATCCCTGAGTGGAAATGGGACAGCATCGCCATGGATTTTGTCACCCATTTACCCAGATCAGTAAAGGGTCATGATGCAATCTGGGTCATCATTGATAGACTGACGAAGAGTGCCCACTTCCTCCCAGTAAATATGAAGATGCCCATGGCCAAGTTGGCACAGCTGTACATCAAGGAGGTTGTGAGGTTGCATGGAGTGCCTTCCAGCATCATTTCAGATAGGGATCCCAGGTTCACTTCACGGTTTTGGCAGACCTTGCAAGAGTGTTTGGGAACCAAGTTGAGGATGAGCTCTGCATATCATCCCCAAACAGATGGTCAGTCAGAGAGGACAATCCAATCTTTGGAAGATCTGCTGAGGGCATGCGTTTTAGATCAATTGGGAGGTTGGACGGAGGTGTTGCCACTAGTGGAGTTCACCTATAACAATAGCTACCACGCCAGCATTGGGATGGCGCCATATGAAGCCCTGTATGGGAGGAAATGCAGAACTCCATTATGTTGGTACCAGGAGGGCGAGGCAGTCTTGGTTGGACCAGAGTTGATTCAGCAGACGACCGAGAAGGTGAAGCTGATACAAAGCAGGATGAAAGCCTCTCAGAGTAGGCAGAAGTCCTATGCAGATCAGAGGAGGAAGCCTTTGGAGTTTGCTGCTGGAGATCACGTGTTCATGAAAGTGACACCAACCAAGGGTGTAGGGCGGGCGATCAGGCCAAAGAAGTTGTCCCCCAAATTCGTGGGACCATATCAGATCTTGAGAAGGATTGGCCCTGTGGCGTATGAAATCGCCCTACCTCCCCATCTGGCAAATCTGCACAATGTGTTTCACGTGTCACAGCTGAGGAAGTACATGGCAGACCCTAGTCATGTGCTGGATGTAGACGACGTGCAGATTAGGGATGACTTGTCCTTTGAAGCCAAACCAGTTAGGATTGACGATCGGCAGTGTAAACAGCTCAGGGGCAAGACCATCAACATGGTGAAAGTGGTGTGGGATGAGAAATCGGGGGATTCTACTTGGGAATTAGAAGAACCCATGAGGGAGGCTTATCCATACCTCTTTTCCTTGTAATCCAATTTTCGAGGACGAAAATTTTGTTGTTGGGGAGAATGTAAGGACCTGAGATTTATTGAAATGAATGAGTATGTTTAAGTAAATTCTATGTATGTTTTATCTAAGTTAAAAAGGAAGGAAAGTGTAGTCTAGGAAAAACGATAAGAGTTTCTTGTTTATACATCATCGCCGGTCGCCTAGACCACACGTCATCGCCTGGGCGCGAGGCATGCAGGCGTCACCAGAGAAGAGAGACATCGGTCGCTCGCGCGAGAGCTCATCAGCGGGTTGTCATCGCGCGATAGCTCATCAGCGGGTTGTCATCGCGCGATAGCTCATCAGCGGGTTGTCATCGCGCGATAGCTCATCAGCGGGTGTCATCGCGCGATAGCTCATCCGCGGGTTGTCATCGCGCGATAGCTCATCGGTTGTTAACCTTCGCGCGAGAGGTCATCGGTTGTTAGCCTTCGCGCCTGTGGTCATCGGTGAAAAGGTCATCGCGCTACGTTAAGTTATACACAGAGAACGTGGGACCCAGACTCCCAGCAAGAGACGTTCTGCACGCGCGCCACGTAGACAAAAGGTGGTTCAGAATAGTGACCTCATAGCGTAGCCTGCGCAGAGGCACGCTCAGTAGTACTGTGCAGGGAAGCGTACACGCAAACTTCCCTGCAGAGTGGGTGGTGGCAGCTGCTTTTGGAGGGATAAAAGGGGTTTAAGTTGCAGAAATCCACACCTGAGAGAAAGAAAGCATTGTTGTACTCGAAGAGAGAAAGAGTGAGTTTCCTCCTCCGCGTTGCGATTTCAGCATCTCCACACAAGAGTACGACGAGAAGGAACACCATTGGAGCACTTGAGCAGTTCTCTGCAAGATCTTCAAAACAGAGCCAAGGCATTCTTCAAGCTTCGTTGGATTTCGAAGCTCCTGGTGTTTGCGCAAGTCCAGGTAAGGGAAGCTAGACCTCTTTTCCATACGAGCCATAGTTTAACTATCTTCTGAAGTGAGGGCGACGTGGTCGCCATTTTCGTTTTCATCTGCGTAAAATGCTCTGTTTGTGTGCTTGGGCGACGAGGTCGCCGGTTTTATATACAGTTTTCGAAATACCTTGTTTTTGAACCAGGTCGCCGGTTTTGGCGCTGTTTTGCGAACTCCTTGTGTTTGATGTTGTTTTGAGAACTGCTTGAGATTTACATGAGATATTCGAAAATATGAATCCTTTGAAATGGCTATTGCTGTGATTGAAATCATTTCTTTGAGTATGGTATGATGTGTTGAATGTTGTGAATGTGGGGTCGAGGCATAGTATTTTCAGGAAAGGAAATACCGTGTAAGACCATGTTAGATGTGCATTGATCGGTGATTATGAACGAGATATCCTGACTCTGCTGATAATGGAATCACATAGAGGAAGTTACTCAGTTGGGAGAGTCGAAGGAGGTTCACCTGTATGGGTGGGTTGTTTGAAAGAGAACATACCGACCTGTATTGCGTGGATTTACCTTGTCATACTGTATGGTGATGTGTTGAGATTCATCATATGCCTGTGAATGTGTGAGATTTCACGGCGACCCTGTGGATGTGCGAGATTCCACAGTGGGCAGTGTGACAGGTGCACATCTCCGAGTCTAATCAATGCATGAGTCAATCCGGAAGTAGTGTCAAGTGTCTTGTGTGGTGAGTCAGTGGAAAGTCTGACATGTGAAATGGTGAAATGAGAAACTGGAATACTGATAGACACTTGATGCTGTGGTGTGAAATGGAATGACTATGGGAAATGTTTGTGAATTTGTGAATTTGGGCGATTAGTTGAATGCTATGAGTAGCTCTACGTTTACTTGGATATTTTGGAAACTTGGTTTACTTGGGTTTTTTCATATGCATGATTTAAACTCCTTTCATATTATCTAGCTTACCCTTTTATCTGTCATTTTGGTTGCCTTCTCAAAACTGTGATGATCGTGTAATTGTTACGCGGGAGCAGAAGACCTTCCAGGAAGAAGAGCTCCCTAAAGGGGTGGTCGCCGAGGGCAGAGATCGCCCATTTCCACCTCTCGGTGGTGATCGCCGGATTTTGCCCTACTATCAGATCGCCTGTTTTGAGGTCGCCTGTTATGAGATCGCCGATTTTATGTCTGGCTAGCAAGTCGCCCATTTTTGGGGACTTCTGGTGATCGCCGTTTTGAAGTTGGAGATCGCCGTTTTCTTTTGAGACCGCCTGTCTTACTGCATTTCTTTTATTTTCGTAAAATCTTGCAAACATTTGATTTGGTTATGTATTAAACTCCCTAAGAGGAGCAACTTCATTTCAAATATATATATTATCATGTTATTTCTCTTCAATATTATTTGGTTACATTTAATTTCATTATACCTGTATGTATGTATTACTTTGGCGGGATGTTACAGGATGGTTATGTATTAAAATTCCCTAGAGAAGGGATATTATTTGTTGAAATACAATGTATGGGATGAATGTATTTTATTATATATACATATATTAATTTTGATATTATTGTTTTACCTTTATTTTATTATATAAATATGAATAAGATATTGAGGGGCGTTACACCTGAGACGCTGCCATATTCCTTCATACTACGATAGGGAGTTAATGGACAAGCTCCAAAGACTCCAACAGGAAAACATGAGTGTAGAATAGTATAGGCAAAAGATGGAGCTCTACATGATGAGAGCCTTTATTAGGGAAGAAGCCACCACCACCATAGCTAGGTTCCTGAGTGGTCTCAATCTTGAGATAAGGGATAAAGTAGAACTTTTGTGTAAGGACCTGTAAAATTAAATTGGAATAAAAGGAATATATTTTAAATGAATTCTAAGTATGTTTTTATTTAAAATAAAAAGGAAGGAAAGTGTAGCTTAGAAGACTATGAGATCGCCTGGTTAGTACATGATCGCCTGTCGCCTAGATTACACGTGATCGCCAGTCGCCTATGGTGCACATGATCGCCGAAAGTGCACTCAGTATGTGGTCAGGATACTGGATCACCCAGAGTGGGTTCCAAAAACCACGCGTATCAAGGTGTGGGTTAAGCCTTAGATACGTTGTGCATGCGAAGCTCTATGCTTGAGCATAAGAAATCGTCCTTAGTGTTGCATGCATGGGTGCACGAGGAGTAGTGCTGATCTACTCTTGGAAATGTTAAGCTACCGATGTCACCAAGTCATGTGGAGATGATACCTTGGACGTAACATAGTGGGATGAAGAACCTTCAGCAAGGCGTGGCGATGTGCCGTCGGGCATCGCCGGGCGCGAGGCATGCGGGCATCGCCGGGCGCGAGGCATGCGGGCATCGCCAGGGTGCGAGACTTGCGGGCATCGCCAGGGCAAGAGGCATGCGGTCATCGCCAGGGCAAGACATCAGTTGTCTCCTAGGGAGAGACATCGGTCGTCCTCCAGGATGAGTCATCGGTGGATAGTCATCGCGCGAGCGGTCATCGGTGGAAGGTTATCGCGCGATGTCGAGTTTCATACAGATAAGGTGGGACCCAGGCTCCCAGCATGAAACGTCCTGCACGCGCGACACGTAGGCAAAAAGGGTGGTTCAGAATAGTGACATCAGAGTGTTGGCCTGCGCAAAGGCACGCGTAGTCGTACTATTCAGGGAAGCGTACACGCAAACTTCCCTGCAGAGTGGGTGGTGGCAGCGGCTTTTGTGGACAAGTTGGGTTAGATTCAAAAACCCACTTCTGAGAGGCAAAGAACGTTGCAGTGGTTCAAGAGTGAAAGAGTGAGTTTACCTTCATCCTTCTCTTTTCTCTCCTTCGCGCTGCAGAGGCCTTTGGTGCCCCCTCCAGTCGAGAATTAGGGCCTCACAATGAATAGCCAATATGTTTGCTTTTCAGGCATCCTCAAGCTCCAGTGCGACGAGCGACGACTGCCCTTAGAGCACCTGGGAGGTTCTCTGCAAGTTCTACAAACCAGACGCAAAAACAGAGCTAAGCCACCTTTAAGCTTCGGTGGGTTTTGGAGCTCTTAGTGTTTTGCGCAAGACCAGGTAAGGGAAGCTAGCCTTATTTCCAACGAAAAACCTTATATTAGATGATTGAGATGATGGGGCGACGTGGTCGCCGGTTTTCAACTGTTATTGCATAATCCCCTGTTTTTGGATGAGATCGCCGGTTTTGGCGTTGTTTTTCGAAGTCCCCTGTTTTTGGTGTTGTTTGAAACTGTTTGAGATTTAAATGTGATATTCAAAAATCTGAACCTTGGAATGAGTTTTGTTGTTATTGGAATCGTTCATTTAAGTGTTATATGATGTGTTGAATGTTGTGAATGTGGGATCAAGACATAGTATTTTCAGGAAAGGAAATACCATGTTGAGATTGGTTATGAGGTGTATTGATCAGTGAGTATCCTGTGAATGAGACGATCCTAACTCTGTTGATATGATGGAGTCACATAGATGAAGTCATTCAGTTGGTGAGAGTCGAAGGAGGTCCATATGTATGGGTAAGTCGTTTGAAAGATAACTGACTTGACCTGTTATATGGATTAACCCTGTCATACTGTGAGAGTGATGAAATTGAGATCGAAATTGTGTTGATGCGCATGGCTGTGGAAACATTACAGCAACGAAGTATGACAGGTGCAGGTCTCTGGATGCTAAGTTCAACGCACGAGTCTTTCGGAAGTAGTGTCAAGTGTCTTGTGTGATGAGTCAGTGGAAGTCTGACGTGAGAAATGAGAAACATTGAATTGATAGACACTTGATGAATTATGTGAATTGAACGACTCTAGAGGAATTGTGTAATATGTGATTACTTGATGGTCATGTGAAGGGAATGAGAAAGTTGATGGTTTTTACGTGGGTGTCTTAAAATTTGTTTTATCTTGATTTTAAAGTTCATATCTAAACTCTCTTTCAAATATCTAGCTTACCCTATGTTTTTGGTGTTGTGTTTGGCTTTTTCTTAAACCTGTGATGATCGTGTATAATTTACACGGGAGCAGATGATGTTGCAGGAAGTAGAGCTCCTCAGTGAGTGGTCGTCGGAAGGAGATCGCCTGTTTCTGTTTCTGTTAGGCGATCACCCTTTTTTTGTTGTCTGATAGGAGATCGCCCTTTTCTGTTAGGAGATCGCCTGTTTTTTTTTATTTTATTTTGCTGTATTTTGTTTACGTTTTGGAAAACTGACCGATTATGTATTAAACTCCCTGTGAGGAGAAACTTCATTACATATATATAATAATGTTCACTTCGATATATTTGTTTCACCTTTATTTTATTACATAAACATGAAAAGGAATTTGGCGGGATGTTACATTAATGGTATCAGAGCAGTTCGTCCTTAGGATGACCTGAGGGCTGTGGATCCATTGTGTTTCTTCTGCTCATAAAATTTATTTGAGTTTTAAATAACAACTATAGTGAAAGGTTTACAAACGTTTTTGTATTGAAATTTTGTGTGTGCTTTAGTGAATATATGCCCTAACTGAAAATCTTAGTATTAAGAATGAGAGGATCTTGATAAAGTAGTGAGGGTGCACACTCATAACTGGATCGAGATGATTCTCAATCTTAATTCCAAAGGTTTGATGCTTAGCATACATTGAATTCTGGTGTGATTTATTTCATTGTATTGAGTGTTTTTGTAATTGATTGAAAGTGGTTGTTTGGATTGATGGTTGTATACCAGTAGCTGTTCTGGTGTTTTGCTTGAGGTTATAAGTATTTTGATTCTGTTGATGAGCTCAAATTCTTAATGACTTTGAGATGCTGACCTTTGTAAGGTCTAGATGTTACCTCCTGAATGAATTGATTTCTTATCGATCTCATTCTTGTAGTTGTAGGGAATATAGAAACCCATAGTTTGAACATCTGAAACGAAGAAGATGGCACGTAGACCTCCTACCCCTCCCCAACCTTCTTCGGAAATGAGCCAGATTGCCAAGGCTATTGAGATGATGGCAACTGCCATCCAACAACAGAATGCAGCAATGGCTCAGAACCATCAAGCTGCAATGCACCATTGGGAAACTGCTCGGTCGGCTGAAACAAATTCCCACGTCGGTCAGCCTCAAGAACAGATGGGACTGACCGAGTTCATGAGGCACAACCCACCCAAGTTCAGTGGGAATGCTACCCCTGATCAAGCAGATCAGTGGGTCAGGGAGTTGGAGAAAATCTTTAGGGCGACCTCCTGCCCTGAAGAGAAGAAATTGGTGTTCGCCACCTATCTGCTATCTGGAGAAGCCGAGTTCTGGTGGATGGGAGCTCAGCAGATGATGGAAGCCAGAGCTGAAGTGTTAGACTGGGAGAGTTTTAGGGTGAGATTTCTGGAAAAATACTTCCCAGATAGTGCAAGATTTGCGAGGGAAGCAGAATTCCTCAGATTGGAGCAGGGGGAGATGTCAGTGAATGCTTATGCTGCTCGGTTTGAGTATCTCGCCCGATTCTACACCCAGGCGACCTCTGAGGCTTGGAGGTGTAGGAAGTTTGAAGAGGGACTGAAGCATGGGCTGAAGAGGACCATAGCCCCGATGTGCATCAGGGAATTTCACGCCTTAGTATAGAAGGCGAAGATGGTGGAGACTCTGGAAAAGGGTGATTCTCGGGTGATCAGATCACACCCAGGGGGTTCTTCCAGTGGGAAGGCTAAGGCGCAGCATGCACAAAGCAAGCCCTATGCGAGACCTCCACCACATCGGGCGGGAACAACGTCATCCCAGTTGCAGCAGCAACAACCTTGGAAACCCAGATGTTTCACGTGCCAAAAGATGGGGCACATTTCTAGAGATTGCCCTAACAGAAATAGGATGACTCAAACCGTGGGTTCTCAGCAGTTGAGAAACGAAGGCAGCAGACCTCAGGCAACAGGGAGAGTGTTTGCCATGTCAGGAGCAGAAGCGTCTCAGTCAGGTAACCTCGTGCAAGGTGTTTGTTTTATAGCTGGTAGAGGTGTAAAAGCCTTGTTTGATTCTGGAGCGACACACTCCTTTGTGTCAAGCCTGTGTGTAGCCGAGTTGGGCCTTCTAGTGAAGGAGTTACCGTTTGAACTGTTGGTCTCTACACCTGCGTCAGGACAGGTGTTGACCTCTACAGTTTGCCCCGAATGTCCAGTGATAGTAGAGGGACGCAGATTCAAAGTGAACTTGATCTGCCTACCTCTTCAGGACCTGGATGTTATCCTGGGAATGGATTGGCTAGCTGCCAATCACGTTCTCATAGACTGCGGTAGTCAGAAGATAGCGTTTCCAGACCTCCAAGAGTCAGATGTGATATCAGCTCAGCATGGGTGGTCGGAGTTGGAAAGAGGGGCGAGGTGCTTCGTGATGCTAGCTCGGTTGGAAGTGAAGAATGAAGGGGACGTAAGCAGAATACATGTGGTGAAAGATTTCACGGATGTATTTCCAGAAGAAGTACCTGGATTACCCCCTAAGAGAGAAGTGGAATTCTCTATTGATTTGGTACCTGGAGCTGGACCAGTGTCAATGGCACCTTACAGGATGGCACCAGCCGAGTTGGTAGAATTAAAGAAGCAAGTGGAAGAGTTGTTGGAGAAACAATTCATCAGACCCAGTGTATCTCCATGGGGGGCTCCAGTGCTCCTAGTTAAGAAAAAGGATGGAGGGTCTCAGCTGTGTATAGATTACAGGCAGTTGAACAAGTTGACCATCAAGAACAAGTACCCCCTACCTAGAATTGACGATTTGATGGATCAAATACATGGGGCCTCGGTGTTCTCAAAGATTGATCTGAGATCGGGGTACCACCAAATTTTGGTAAAAGCTGAAGATGTTCAAAAGACAGCATTTAGGTCTCGTTATGGGCACTATGAGTATGTGGTGATGCCGTTTGGAGTCACAAATGCTCCAGCTCTGTTCATGGACTACATGAATAGGATTTTTTGCCCTTTCTTGGATAAGTTTGTGGTAGTCTTCATAGACGACATACTCATTTATTCAAGGACCGAGGAAGAACATGAAGAACATCTGAGGACAGTGTTGGAGATTCTGAGGGAGAAGCAACTCTATGCCAAGTTCTCTAAGTGTGAGTTCTGGCTGAAGGAAGTCAACTTCTTAGGACACGTGATATCTGCCGAGGGGATCTCGGTGGATCCAGCCAAAGTGGAGGCAGTGCTTCAGTCGGAACGTCCTAAGACAGTTACTGAGATAAGGAGTTTTGTGGGTTTAGCTGGCTACTATCAGAGGTTCATTGAGGACTTTTCCAAGGTAGTGGCTCCTTTAACACAGCTGACCCGCAAGGATCAACCTTTTGCTTGGACCGACCAATGTGAGCAGAGCTTCATGGAACTAAAGGAAAGGTTGACTAGTGCTCCAGTGCTGGTGATCCCAGAGGTAGGAAGACCTTTTGATGTCTACTGTGATGCCTCACATCAGGGTTTGGGATGTGTTTTGATGCAAGAGAAAAGAGTGGTTGCATATGCTTCAAGGCAACTCAAGGTTCATGAGAGGAACTATCCTACTCATGATTTGGAGTTGGCGGCTGTGGTGTTTGCCTTGAAGATCTGGAGGCACTATTTATATGGAGCTCAGTTCCAGGTGTTCAGTGACCATAAGAGCCTGAAATACCTGTTCGATCAGAAGGAACTAAACATGAGACAAAGAAGGTGGATAGAGTTTCTAAAGGACTACGATTTTCAACTCATGTATCATCCAGGGAAGGCCAATGTAGTGGCAGATGCTTTGAGTAGAAAATCAATACAAGTAGCCACCATGATGATGGAAGAGCAGAAACTGATCGAGCAGTTCAGAGACTTAAACCTTGGGGTAGAATTTCATGTAAATCACATTAGTTGTAGTAAGCTGGCTATAACTAATGACTTCCTTGGAGTGATAAAGGATAAGCAGTTGGAGGATCCTAGCCTGAAGCGTACTGTGGAGTCACTAGGGACTGACCAGGCTAAAGACTTTGTGATGGGCGATGATGGGATCTTGAGATTTGATGGCAGAATTTGCATACCTGCAAATGAAGAGTTGAAGAAGATGATCCTAGAGGAAGGTCACAAGAGTCGCCTTAGCCTACATCCAGGCATGAACAAGATGTACCATGACTTGAAGGAGTCATTTTGGTGGTCGGGCATGAAGAAAGACATCGCCCAGTATGTTACAACCTGCTTAACATGCCAGAAGGCGAAGATAGAGCATCAAAGACCTGGCGGGTTGTTACAACAACTGGATATCCCTGAGTGGAAATGGGACAGCATTGCCATGGATTTTGTTACCCATTTACCCAGATCGGTAAAGGGTCATGATGCAATCTGGGTCACAGTAGATCGGCTGACAAAGAGTGCCCACTTTCTTCCAGTGAATTTGAAAATGCCCATGGCCAAGTTGGCACAGTTGTACATCAAAGAAATAGTGAGGTTGCATGGAGTGCCTTCCAGCATTGTTTCGGATAGAGATCCCAGGTTCACTTCACGGTTTTGGCAGACCTTACAAGATTGTTTGGGAACTAAGTTGAGAATGAGCTCGGCATATCATCCTCAAACAGATGGACAGTCAGAGAGAACGATCCAGTCCTTGGAAGATCTACTGAGGACGTGCGTCTTGGATCAATTGGGACGTTGGGATGAGGTGTTGTCGATGGTGGAGTTTACCTATAATAACAGTTATCACGGCAGCATAGGGATAGCGCCATACGAAGCCTTGTATGGAAGGAAATGCAGAACTCCATTGTGTTGGTACCAGGAGGGCGAAACAGTATTGGTTGGACCAGAGTTGATTCAGCAGACGACCGAGAAGGTGCAATAGATAAAAGACAGGATGAGAGCATCTCAAAGTAGGCAGAAATCTTATGCAGATCAGAGGAGAAAACCTTTGGAGTTTGCTGCTAGAGACCATGTGTTCATGAGAGTGACACCAACCAAGGGTGTAGGACGGGCGATCAGATCAAAGAAGTTGTCCCCTAAGTTCGGGGGACCATACCAGATCTTAAAGAGGATTGGTCTTGTGGCTTATGAGATCGCCCTACCTCCCCATTTAGCGAATATGCACAATGTCTTTCACGTATCACAGCTGAGGAAGTACATGGCAGACCCTAGTCATGTGCTGGAAGTAGACGATGTGCAGATCAGGGATGACTTGTCCTTTGAAGCGAAACCAGTTAGGATTGACGATCGGCAATGTAAACAGCTCAGAGGCAAGACCATCAGCATGGTGAAAGTGGTGTGGGATGAGAGATCGGGTGATTCAACTTGGGAGTTAGAAGAACCCATGAGAGAAGCCTATCCATACCTCTTTTCCTTGTAATACAATTTTCGAGGACGAAAATTTTTCTTGTTGGGGAGAATGTAAGGACCTGTACAATTAAATTGGAATAAAAGGAATATATTTTAAATGAATTCTAAGTATGTTTTTATTTAAAATAAAAAGGAAGGAAAGTGTAGCTTAGAAGACTATGAGATCGCCTGGTTAGTACATGATCGCCTGTCGCCTAGATTACACGTGATCGCCAGTCGCCTATGGTGCACATGATCGCCGAAAGTGCACTCAGTATGTGGTCAGGATACTGGATCAACCAGAGTGGGTTCCAAAAACCACGCGTATCAAGGTGTGGGTTAAGCCTTAGATACGCTGTCCATGCGAAGCTCTATGCTTGAGCATAAGAAATCGTCCTTAGTGTTGCATGCATGGGCGCACGAGGAGTAGTGCTGATCTACTCTTGGAAATGTGAAGCTACCGACGTCACCAAGTCATGTGGAGATGATACCTTGGACGTAACATAGTGGGATGAAGAACCTTCAGCAAGGCGTGGGGATGTGTCGTCGGGCATCGCTGGGCGCGAGGCATGCGGGCATCGCCTGGCGCGAGGCATGCGGGCATCGCCAGGGCGCGAGACTTGCGGGCATCGCCAGGGCGCGAGGCATGCGGTCATCGCCAGGGCGAGACATCGGTCGTCTCCTAGGGAGAGACATCGGTCGTCCTCCAGGATGAGTCATCGGTGGATAGTCATCGCGCGAGCGGTCATCGGTGGAAGGTTATCGCGCGATGTCGAGTTTCATACAGATAAGGTGGGACCCAGGCTCTCAGCATGAAACGTCCTGCACGCGCGACACGTAGGCAAAAAGGGTGGTTCAGAATAGTGACATCAGAGTGTTGGCCTGCGCAGAGGCACGCGTAGTCGTACTGTTCAGGGAAGCGTACACGCAAACTTCCCTGCAGAGTGGGTGGTGGCAGCGGCTTTTGTGGACAAGTTGGGTTAGATTCAAAAACCCACTTCTGAGAGGCAAAGAACGTTGCAGTGGTTCAAGAGTGAAAGAGTGAGTTTACCTTCATCCTTCTCTTTTCTCTCCTTCGCGCTGCGATTCAGGCATCCTCAAGCACCAGTGCGACGAGCGACGACTGCCCTTAGAGCACCTGGGAGGTTCTCTGCAAGTTCTACAAACCAGACGCAAAAACAGAGCTAAGCCACCTTTAAGCTTCGGTGGGTTTTGGAGCTCTTAGTGTTTTGCGCAAGTCCAGGTAAGGGAAGCTAGCGTTATTTCCAACGAAAAACCTTATATTAGATGATTGAGATGATGGGGCGACGTGGTCGCCGGTTTTCAACTGTTATTGCATAATACCCTATTTTTGGACGAGATCGCCGGTTTTGGCGTTGTTTTTCGAACTCCCCTGTTTTTGGTGTTGTTTGAAACTGTTTGAGATTTAAATGTGATATTCGAAAATCTGAACCTTGGAATGAGTTTTGCTGTGATTGGAATCGTTCATTTAAGTGTTATATGATGTGTTGAATGTTGTGAATGTGGGATCAAGACATAGTATTTTCAGGAAAGGAAATACCGTGTTGAGATTGGTTATGAGGTGTATTGATCAGTGAGTATCCTGTGAATGAGACGATCCTGACTCTGCTGATATGATGGAGTCACATAGATGAAGTCATTCAGTTGGTGAGAGTCGAAGGAGGTCCATATGTATGGGTAAGTCGTTTGAAAGATAACTGACTTGACCTGTTATATGGATTAACCCTGTCATACTGTGAGAGTGATGAAATTGAGATCGAAATTGTGTTGATGCGCATGGCTGTGGAAACATTACAGCAACGAAGTATGACAGGTGCAGGTCTCTGGATGCTAAGTTCAACGCACGAGTCTTTCGGAAGTAGTGTCAAGTGTCTTGTGTGATGAGTCAGTGGAAGTCTGACGTGAGAAATGAGAAACATTGAATTGATAGACACTTGATGAATTATGTGAATTGAACGACTCTTGAGGAATTGTGTAATATGTGATTACTTGATGGTCATGTGAAGGGAATGAGAAAGTTGATGATTTTTACGTGGGTGTCTTAAAATTTGTTTTATCTTGATTTTAAAGTTCATATCTAAACTCTCTTTCAAATATCTAGCTTACCCTGTGTTTTTGGTGTTGTGTTTGGCTTTTTCTTAAACCTGTGATGATCGTGTATAATTTACACGGGAGCAGATGATGTTGCAGGAAGTAGAGCTCCTCAGTGAGTGGTCGCCGGAAGGAGATCGCCTGTTTCTGTTTCTGTTAGGCGATCACCCTTTTTCTGTTGTCTGATAGGAGATCGCCCTTTTTTGATAGGAGATCGCCCTTTTCTGTTAGGAGATCGCCTGTTTTTTTTATTTTATTTTGCTGTATTTTGTTTATGTTTTGGAAAACTGACCGATTATGTATTAAACTCACTGTGAGGAGAAACTTCATTACATATATATAATAATGTTCACTTCGATATATTTGTTTCACCTTTATTTTATTACATAAACATGAAAAGGAATTTGGCGGTATGTTACATTTTGCCCTACAGGGACTTGAATGACTTAATCCAACTTTGTATAAAAGTTGAACAACAAAATTTGAGAAAGGGATCAAGTCACAAGGAGAGTTCTTACTCTAACTCTTATCCCAAGAAAGAGTATAGAAGAGAAAGGGAGGATAGTTTTTCAAAGGATAAATCCAAAGAAACTCCCAAAAGTGTAGGAAAAGATGTGTCTACCTCACAACCCTGCAGTAAAGACATCGAGTGCTTCAAGTGTCATGGTAGAGGCCATATAGCATCCCAGTGCCCAAATAGGAGAACCATGATCTTAAGAGGGAGGGATGAGTATAGCAGCCAAGATGAAGAGTCTAGTGGGGAAGAAGAGAAGGAAAGTAGTGAGGGGGCATATCCTTGTGAGGGAGAATTAATGATGATCAGAAGAACCCTCAACAATCAACCTAGTGTGAACCATGAAACACAGAGAGAGAACATCTTTCATACAAGATGTAAAGTTTCAGAAAACATTTGTTCCCTCATTGTGGATAGTGGCTCTTGCTGCAATTGTTGTAGCACTAGGATGGTTGAAAAGCTTAATCTACAATTAATACCTCATCCAAAACCTTACAAACTTCAGTGGATAAATGAAGATGGGGAATTAACTGTAGATAAGCGGGTAAAAATCAGTCTTTCTGTGGGGAACTATAAAGATGAGATTTTATGTGATGTAGTACCCATGGAAGCCTGCCACATCTTATTGGGAAGACCATGACAATTTGACAAGAAAACCATCCATAATGGTCTTACCAACGAGATAAATTTTACCCATAGGGAGAAAAAGTTTGTACTCTATCCTTTAACACCTTCACAAGTGGTAAAGGACCGAGTAGAAATGAAAATAAAGAGAGAAAATGAGAAAGACAAAAGAGAAAGAGAGGTTAATGAAAGGAAAGATAGAGAAGAGAAAGAAAAGAGAGAAAAAGTGATGATAGAAAAGGAAAGTACAAAAAATCCTTTGTTTGGAGTAGAACCAGACATTGACTTAAATTCTTTTTTCATAGAAAACCTTTATGAGAATATGCTTGAAGAAAAATCTGTTTCTGAAGCTAAACCAGATATAGATATAAACCTTTCCTCCACAGAAAAGCCAAGTGAGGGGTTGTTTGAAAAAGAAGAAGTGGAATCTAGAAAGAATGAAGAGTATCTTACAACACCTCCTACAAGCATAGTGGCAAAAGAACCCTTAAAGGGGGATTGCAATACTTTGAACTCTTCTTTTCGTTTGAATCATGATGCTTACTCTTATTCTCAAAAATCACAAAAACAACACTTTGTGATGTTGTTGCTTATCTTGGGCAATGAACAACACAAAGGAAGCAAAAATATTTTTGAAAAGGGCCCTATTTCTTTTAAACAAAACTTTTATAAAAATAGTAAAGGGCCTTATTTCCTTACTATTTTATTTGAATACACTAGTTTTAATTTTCTTATCTCACTTTTCTTTAATGTTTACTGTAGGTTAATATTTGATCCTAGAGGAGGAGCATAGTTTTCAAAGTAGGAATAAGGCTGTTGTTTGAGATCAACCCTGTAGATCTGAGGACAGATCCTCTCAAGAAGGAGGGGATGATGGAAGAGGCCCAAGCCCAAGCCTAAGCCCAAGCTCAGGCCAAACAACTAGGTCCATGGCAAAGAGGATTCAAGAAGAGTGGGACTCTGCTACTGATGGCAGAGAAACTTTTCTCTACATATTCAAAGACCCCTCAGAGGACCACAAGGAGTAAAGCCCAAGCCATGGGAGCTGAGCATCAATTAATTTCAATTTATAATTTCAGTAGCGTAGGGTTCATTTAGCACAATCGGGGGTGTATTTAACAATTTAGTAGAGTAGGGTTCATTTAGCACAATAGGGGGGTGTATTTAACAATTTAGCTTGTACCTAAGCCTTTTAGGGTAGGAATGTAGCCCTACCTTCTAAAAGCATGTTAAGGGGCTGCATTGACCTTTAGTCAACACCCTAGCAGCCCCTCTTTTATGTATTCACCATCCCACCCTTGCTCCTTACTCTCCAAGGCACCATCTCCTATAAATAGGGTGCTTTGGCTCATATTTTTTTAAGATCAATTTGTATGAGTAAATGCTGCCAAAATTATGCTAGCTTCTACTCTTTGTCTAGTCTCTCTAGGTTAGACACTTTGATCTTTATCTTCACCTTCCTCCAAGTGATTTGGCCTAACCTATCACTCTCCACACCTTTCATGCACCTACAAGGAACCCGTAGCTCTATATGAGCCATCCTTGACCCATATCATCCATAGCTTCCACCACCTTTTTACCTCATATTTCAAGAAGAACAAATGGTCATGAAGAACAACCCATCACCTAGGCATTCTTCACATTCAAGTGCATCTAGTGGGAATGAGAGTGAGAGTCCATTAGAAGGAGACTTGTTGGTTGTGAGAAGACTTCTTGGTCAAGTTTCAAAACCCTTTGATGAAAGTCGAAGGGCAAATATTTTTCATACAAGATGTCTTATTCAAAACAACATATGCTCCTTGATAGTGGATGGGGGTAGTTGTGCAAACGTAGCTAGTACAAGAGTTGTAGATAAGCTTGGCTATCCTACCATCTCTCATAGCCAACCCTATAAGTTGCAATGACTTAGTGAAGTAGGGGAAATAGTTGTGAATAGGCAAGTCCTCATCCATTTCTCTATTGGAAAATACAAAGATGAGGTCCTGTGTGATGTTGTGCCCATGGAAGCCACACATGTTCTTTTGGGAAGGCCTTGGCAATTTGATCGAAAAATTTTACATGATGGCTTTTCCAACAAAATTTATTTTGATTTCCATGGTCACAAGATTACTCTAAAATCTCTCTCTCCTAGAGAAGTCCATGAGGACCAAATCTTAATGAAGAAAAAGAGGAAGAGTGAAAAAGAGGGAAAAGATAAAAAAGATAAAAAGGATAAGAGTTCCAAGCCTACACTCCTTGTGTCTAGGCATGAGCTTCATAGGGAATTAGTGGCACACCATCCTCTTTTCTTAGCCATCCCTAGAACTCTTAAGATTGAACCCCTTGTTGATAGTCCTCATAGTTTGGAAAAGTTGGTAGAGGAGTTTCAAGATGTGTTTCAAGATCCTCCGAAAGGACTTCCACCTTTGCGAGGGATTGAGCACCAAATTGATTTGATACCGGGCTCTTCTTTACCAAATCGTCCAGCCTATAGGACCAATCCAAGTGAAACCATGGAAATTCGCCAACAAGTAAAAGCTTTAATATAGAAAGGATGGGTCCAAGATAGTATGAGCCCGTGTGCTATGCCTGTCATCCTAGTGCCTAAGAAAGATGGATCATGGAGGATGTGTTCGGATTGTAGGGCCATAAACAACATAACAATTAAGTATAGGCATCCCATACCTAGGCTTGATGACTTGTTGGATGAGTTGCATGGTTCGAAAATGTTCTTGCCGGTTGACTCGCCTGTCAGTTGACTCCACGACACTCACGCACCACCTTCCTCACGTTGATATGTGCTTGGTTCTTTGCGAAATAATCTGCACCTGCAAAAGAGAAAGGGGCGCCCTAGAGGCCGTTTGCACTCCGACGCTCAAGTCAGTGTAGGGCAAGAAACACCAAGTGTATTGAGTCTCTCTGTGTTTAGGTCTAGAAACTCCGTACCTTTGTGAAGTATTTTACTATCCCTTATATAGTCTAGGGTTTACTGCGCCGCTAACCCTAATTAGGGTTTACTGCGCTGCTAGCCATATTCAGGGTTTACTGGAATACCCTTGCGCCGCTATCACCCAATCTTAGGGTAATGTAGCACATAAGGTTTCCTTCTCTGGAGTGCAAACTCTCACAGGGTGACCACCTGGGTGCCACCTTGTGCACCTAGTCTCTGGGGCCACCTGTTCTGGGAGTGCCTTCACTGTTCACGTGCCATGCATGCAGCTTCACTGGGAAAACCCTAGCTCTGGTGAGTACTCATCCCCTCAGGACTCTACACCCAACTGTGCTCTCCCTGCTACCCGCATAGGCACTTCGTGATCCAGGCCTCTCCCTAACTCTGGGTATTTAACTGGTCATTGGCCCACTGTGGGAACCAATCTTAGCTGTTCTGTTTACGCTGTTCAAATCATCCAAGGCCGATGTCACCTCGCCATACTCTGTTGCCGAGGACTCCTCGACCTGCTGAGTGACGATGACACCTCCGCCAATCCTGGTGATCTGACGATTACTCACCCGTCTCTGTAGGCTGATGACTAATCACCGCTCTCTATAGGTTGGTGACTAATCACCCCTCTCTGTAGGCTGATGACTCATCACCCCTCTCTGTAGGCTGATGACTAATCACCCATCTCTGTAGGCTGATGACTCATCGCCCTTCTCTGTAGGCTGATGACTCATCGCCCTTCTCTGTTCAATACCCCCTGTGGGGTCCATTCCACGTGGCTTTGGCCCATACTGTGGGACCCAGCTGACGTCCGAGGACTGGTCAGTACACAAGCCCCCCAGTCTCAAGCTGTTAACTTGTTTCAGCGAAGAGACTAAGTGATGGGCGAGGACTGATCGGTACACAAGCCCCCCTAGTCTCGAGCTGTTAACTTGTTTCAGCGTAGAGACTAAGTTATTGACTTGGGCGGCCTACGTGGCTCTGCGCATAAGTACATGAATAGTGTGCTGAAAGGACACTTCACCAACCCCCTTTCATCCGCTAACACGTGGCTGCATCAACGGTTGGAGATTCATAACGTTTGCGCTCCCTAGGGCTACGTTAAACCTCTTCAAAACCCCGCGCCACTTCACTGTTTCATCACTTTGCATTCTCACCTCTGTAAACTCTATCTTCCAGCGCACGCTCTCTTCTTCTCACCAAGTTTTCCACACTTCTCCGCCCTCGCTCAACCAAAGGTATGATTTTTATGTCTTCTCCTCCTTCATAACATAATCTCGCTCATCCATATGGCATGCTATAACTGCTCTGGCTTGTGTGTGGTTTGCGCATTCTAGGGTTTTTATTCTTCTTTTCTGGGTTCATTCCACCTTCGAGTCTTCGTCCACCATTGTTTTCTTCTAAGCCTCTTTTCTTTTCCTGCCTCTCATTTGTTTAGATTCGAGATGGCCAGAACCAAAACTACCTCCAACCCTCCTCCAACCGTAGCGGTCGATTACAAGGCCCTCTACCCATGGGCTTCTGAGGATCTCCTTGCCGAGACCTCCAAACTCACATCCTGCGAGGATCTTCACAAGCACAGGGATGATGAGAATGAGATTAAAGGACGCGTCTTCGGCAGGGAAACTGACGCGTACGTCTCTGTGCGACCCGGTACAGCAAACGAGCCCGTGTGCGCCGATGATCGCTGCAACGATGGGGAACCGTTCTTCTTCTTCTACGCCACCATCTTCAAAAGAGTCAAAGTCCGCCTTCCTTTCACCGGGTTCGAGAGGGCTTTGCTCACAGAACTAAATGTGGCGCCTGCTCAACTGCACCCCAACAGTTGGGCCTTTATCAGGGCGTTCTCCATCCTTTGCAATAACTTAGGGTTCACCCCCTTTGTTGATGTCTTTCTTTACTTCTTCGAGGCGAAGAGCCCCGGCAAGAGGCTTTGGGTGAGCCTGAATGGGGTGGCAGGGAGAGTCCTTCTAACACTCTTCTCGCAGTCATACAAGAACTTCAAGGGAAGGTTCTTTCGAGTCTGCTGCAGCTCCTACGACCCCACCATGCTTGATGGGTTTCCATTATACTGGGTGGGGGAGTTGAAGTTCAAGAAGCCACGCAGGCTCGAGGAGTTGACTGTCCCTGATCAAGAACTCTGCCAGACCATTTCCAGCTGGGGCGTGGTGTTTGACTCCACCCAGCTGATTAGGCATGAGTATGACGCTGAGACTCTCAGCGTGTACATTGGTACACCCACTTCATCTTGCACTTAACCGTTCACATACTTAACGCCTTGCCTTTCTCACACTTTTTTATTGTTCACTGCAGGCATGGTACTCAGCGCTGATAAGAAGAAAAGGCTGGCGGATGTGTTGAATCGCCGCAATGCCAGCGGTTCAGCCCCTACAGGTCCTTCATCACCCGCGGGTGCTGCCTTGGAACCTATTGGTGAAAAGTCCAAGAGGGCAGCCCCTGTGGAGGTTTCTGATGACGAGGACACCTGTTCTGGCCTTGTCTTCAAAAGGAAAAGGGTGGGGTCAGCCGCGGAAGTCTCTTCAGCCACAGAAGGGCACCCTTCATCCCTTAGGGAGCACCCTCCTAGCGCCTCCTCCCCTCCTGAGCCAATCTTAACGCTAGAGGGGGGTGGGGAGAGTGCTCCTCCTTCTGGTCAGATGCGTTCTGCCCCAAAACTGCCTCCTCTGCTCCAAAGGTCACTTGCTCAGATGCCTGGCCGAGCTGTTTTGGAGGCCATGGACAAAAACTCCCTCGAGAACCTTCTCAGCCATGTTCTTGGGGAATTCTTGGCCGCTTCCAACTCCTTGTTGGTCAAGAGCAACGTTGAGGCGGGGCTGCTTGAGAAGACCGCCCAACTGGAGAAAGAGCTGGAGCAAAAGGATTTCCAACTCCGTCAAGCGACCAAGCGCGAGACTGCCCTTAATCAAGAATTGGGTAGTCTCCGTCAATCTGAGAAGGAGACCAAAAAGCTTCTTTTCTCCAAGGGGCAGGAGGCCCTCCAGCTTGAAGCTAAGATACTCCCCCTCCGCAACAAGATCATCGAACTGGAAGAGCAAGCAGAGGGGGCTCAAGCCAAAATGACCAAGCTGGAGGAGAGGGCGACCGACCGAGAAGTTCAGCTGGGCAAGGTTGAGGAGGAACTTGCCCAACAGATTGAATTGCTGAAGAAGACCGAGACTGAGCTTATTAATGACGCCGTCGACGCCTATGGGGAAGGATTTGGTGATGCCCTTGCTCAGGTTGCCTGCGTGCATCCTGAGATGGACCTCTCACCATACTCCGCAATTATGCAGGTGGTCGACGGGCAAATAGTGCCCAGATAGGTCTTCTGAATGATTGTATTCAGCTGAACATCTTGTAATCACCCTCCTTTGTAATATAAAAACTTTGTTTTATGCATTGTTCATCTGTTTGTCGTGCTTTGTATTTGGCTCACGATCACAAATAACGCACCTGCAAAAATGAACCTCAAGTAGCGTGTTTTTCTTGCTAATTTCATTAATGAACCTTTATTTTAATCTGGGCGTTCTCACTCGGAGGGGGAAGGTGTCCCTTATGAACTCCCCTTTCCCCTCACGAGACCTCTAACCCCAATTAATAGGTTCTGACTGACCTGTCATCGTCCATGGATGACGGAGTATTTAACTAGGCGAACCCTTCTTTCACATTGGAAGTTCTCACTCGAAGTGGAGGTGTTCTCTGCGAACCTACCTCTCCACTTACGAGACCTATAACTCCAAGTGACAGATTCTGACTGACCTCACATCGCTCACAAGCGAGGAGGATTTCTCTGGGAAAACCCTTCTTTCACATTGGAAGTTCTCACTCGAAGTGGAGGTGTTCTCTGCGAACCTACCTCTCCACTTACGAGACCTCTAACTCCAAGTGACAGATTCTGACTGACCTCACATCGCTCACAGGCGAGGAGGATTTCTCTGGGCGAACCCTTCTTTCACATTGGAAGTTCTCACTCGATATGGAGGTGTTCTCTGCGAACCTACCTCTCCACTTACGAGACCTCTAACTCCCAGTGACAGGTTCTAATAACATTGTACAAACACATTAAAAGCATATATCTTTAACTGAATTTTATTGGGTGACCTCATTAAAAACCCTTAGAAGGGAAAAAAGAGTGTCCCCTGTATTGTGTAGTGTACAAGATTACATGGCTTTAACTGAAATAATACTTCAGGTGGGTCGCCTTCCGCATGACGAGGTCTGCCGCCTGGAACTGCCGAGCTCTCAGCTTGGAACTGTGTTTGAGCTTAACTCTCCTCTTTAGCGCCTCAGCCTTGATTCCAGCTTCTTCCCTGGCTTCATCCAAAAGATCAAGATTCACCTTCCTCTCTTCATTGGATTCCTCAGCCACAAAGTTCTGGAAATGTGGCGAGCTCTCCTGGATCTCCATAGGGATCATGGCATCTGAACCATACACCAAACTAAAGGGAGTCTCTTTAGTGGTGGATTGGGGAGTAGTATGGTAAGCCCATACTATTCTGGGAACCTCCTCGGCCCACCTTCCCTTTGCTTTCTCCAGCCTTCTCTTCAGTCCTCTGAGGAGGACTCGGTTGGCCGACTCGACCTGCCCATTGGTCTGTGGGTGCTCGACTGATGCAAACACCTGCTTGATTCCCAACTCTGTACATAGCTTTCCCAATTGTTGGCTTGCAAACTGCGTGCCATTGTCAGACACTAAGCGTCTTGGTACGCCGAAGCGGCAAACTATGTTCTTCCACACGAAGTGTTGGATCTTTTGTGCTGTAATCTGTGCTACTGGCTCAGCTTCAATCCACTTCGTGAAATATTCTATGGCGACCACGAGGTACTTCATCTGCCGTATCGCCAAAGGGAAAGGCCCCAAGATGTCGATTCCCCATGTGTGAAACGGCCAAGGGCTGTATATCGACCTGAGCTCTTCTTCTGGAATCATGCGAGGTGCATGCGTAACGCTCTCGCTGGGAGCTTGGGTCCCAGCTTAACACGTGTTGGCAAGACCCCGATGACCATGCGCCAATGAGTGATTGTGCTCTGTACGTGGCGGCGACAGATCGCGCCCTCATGCGGTGATGGCTGATCATCGCTCTCGTGCAGCGATGTCTGACCGTGCTTGCACGCGGCGATGACTGATCGCGCGATGAATAACCACCGATGACTTCTCGTACTCTGCTCCCAGGCGCTCGTCCAGGCGCTGATCTGTGGGTGGTGGTCACTTGGTACTGACCACCTATCACCTGCACTTGCGCTTGGGGCAAGGGGAACTTTAAACTGGAAAACACACACTTTATGTACTGAAGTCTTTTTTATTGGGTGGCCTCGTTAAAAACCCTCCTTAGGGAAAAGAGTGCCCCCTGGTGTATTCAACTGCTTACAGTGTATAGCGCGAGAACGCATTTGCTTTACATCTTAACTGGGTGTATATATGCTGGGTCTCCTTTCATTGGCTATGACCGACCTCACGAGTAGCGATCATGCCCTCTGCTTCAGCTTCCCCCCGAGCTACCTGGGAGCCCCCTCTAGCGTAGCTCCCTCCATCACCTGATTTCCCCGTGCACAGGGATCTCATGCTGCTGGTCACCTGCCTGGGACCCCGAAGCGCGATCACCTTGCGGCTCCCTCAGGTAATCGGTTAGGAAACCTGTTTTCACCAACTCAGCAAGTTGATGCCCCAGCGCTAGGCAGGTGTAGAGTGTGTCCATAAGCCTGATGGAATTCACACCAGTCATCCTTCCTACTTCCAAGCACCTTGTCAGTTTTCTCTGGTACTTGGAGTCTTGCAGCTACAGCGGGAATTGCAATCAACTCCGCCAACTCTATCATGAAATCATACCTGGGGGGTGCATTGTTCTCCCTTGCACGCCCCCTGGCCTGATCCTTCCTGGGTGTGTAGGGGCGAGACCTGCCCTGCGCTTTCTTCCCTTCTCTGGCCTCATGCACCCATGCGTGTCGCTGCTGCTTCCCCTGTCCTTCGCGCGGCTTGGGCAGTGCAGCACTGCTTTTCTTCTCAGAGACCTGCGTCTCTGCTACAATATGCGCCACCGCGCGTCGCCGAATCTCAGCGAAAGTGGCAGGGTGGTCTCTGATGAGCGATTCACTGAAAAGACCAGGCAGCACACCTTTCTTGAATGCATGCACCAGCATGTCCTCGTCCTTGCTGGGCAACCTCACTACCTGCGCACCAAAACGGTTGAGGTAGTCCTTCAACGACTCCCCCTGGTACTGGCGCACGTCGAACAGGTCGTAGGACCCCACCGGTGGCGCTCTGTTGACGATATACTGCTTTGTGAACAACCTCGAAAACTGATGGAAAGAGGTGATGTGGCCCTCTGGCAGGCTCACGAACCACTCCATAGTTATCCCGCTCAGTGTACTCATAAACATCTTGCAGTACACCGCATCTGAACCTCCGGATAGCATCATCTGAGTGTGGAAGGCTATCAGATGCGCTTCTGGATCTTCTTTCCCTGTGAACACAGTCTTTGGCCCCACGAATGTGGCTGGGACCACCGCGTCCATGATTTCTTTGGTAAAAGGCATGGGAAAGGCTCTTGGGGGCTTAGGTGAAGCCTGATCCTCTCCCACGCGATCCCCAGCTTGCTGCATGTGATGCAGATTCAAGCGTCGCTCTTCGTTGGCCTTGTGCAGCTCCTCATTCCTGGCCTGGGAAGCGGCCAGATCCTCCTGCATACACGCTTGATGCGCTCTGGACTCCGCCACCGTCTCCTGGAGGTCGCGCAACGTCTCCATGAGTTGTTGCATGGTAACGCTGTCGCCTCCACTTGGTGGAACGGACCCGTGTCTTGTATTCCTCATCTTCTGTGATTTTTTCTCTCACTCTCGTGTATGGGACCTTGTTTTACTCCGGCCCCACGGTGGGCGCCAAATGTTCTTGCCGGTTGACTCGCCTGTCAGTTGACTCCACGACACTCACGCACCACCTTCCTCACGTTGATATGTGCTTGGTTCTGTGCGAAACAATCTGCACCTGCAAAAGAGAAAGGGGTGCCCTAGAGGCCGTTTGCACTCCGACGCTCAAGTCAGTGTAGGGCAAGAAACACCAAGTGCATTGAGTCTCTCTGTGTTTAGGTCTAGAAACTCCGTACCTTTGTGAAGTATTTTACTGTCCCTTATATAGTCTAGGGTTTACTGCGCCGCTAACCCTAATTAGGGTTTACTGCGCTGCTAGCCATATTCAAGGTTTACTGGAATACCCTTGCGCCGCTATCACCCAATCTTAGGGTAATGTAGCACATAAGGTTTCCTTCTCTGGAGTGCAAACTCTCCCAGGGTGACCACCTGGGTGCCACCTTGTGCAGCTAGTCTCTGGGGCCACCTGTTCTGGGAGTGCCTTCACTGTTCACGTGCCATGCATGCAGCTTCACTGGGAAAACCCTAGCTCTGGTGAGTACTCATCCCCTCAGGACTCTACACCCAACTGTGCTCTCCCTGCTACCCGCATAGGCACTTCGTGATCCAGGCCTCTCCCTAACTCTGGGTATTTAACTGGTCATTGGCCCACTGTGGGAACCAATCTTAGCTGTTCTGTTTACGCTGTTCAAATCATCCAAGGCCAATGTCACCTCGCCATACTCTGTTGCCGAGGACTCCTCGACCTGCTGAGTGACGATGACACCTCCGCCAATCCTGGTGATCTGACGACTACTCACCCGTCTCTGTAGGCTGATGACTAATCACCCCTCTCTATAGGCTGATGACTAATCACCCCTCTCTGTAGGCTGATGACTAATCACCCCTCTCTGTAGGCTAATGACTAATCACCCCTCTCTGTAGGCTGATGACTCATCGCCCTTCTCTGTTCAATACCCCCTGTGGGGTCCATTCGACGTGGCTTTGGCCCATACTGTGGGACCCAGCTGACGTCCGAGGACTGGCCAGTACATAAAATATTTTCAAAGATTGATCTTGATCCGGTCGGTCATCGGTAGTCGATGACATCAGCAGCAGTTGACCACGTGAACCATTCACAGAGTAACACGTGGTAGAGGATAGCAGGCGAATCAGGGAGGCGATCACTCAGAGTGGTAATCGCCTATCGCTTGTGATGATGAGTAATCGCCTATCGCCTTGAGGATGAGTAATCGCTCATCGCCGGTATGGATCAGTAATCGCCTAGATTGCACATGATCGCCGTGTGTTAAGGTTAGGAGATCAGGTGGTCAGCAAGTCACCGAAAGAGCACATCGCCGGGCGTTTGAGAAGACTTGGCAAGCACTTGTTGTATGGTCTAAGTACAGAGGATAAGTGGTATATCTGCCACCATGTGTAGTGTGAGCTGCGATGCCCAGGGTTAACCAGATCGCCATATTAAGGTTGCGCCCAGGGTAGCCTATGTACTAAGCTACTCCCTGTGTGGATAACTTAGTCGCAGGGGCACAGTTGAAGTAACGTTTCAGCTGCAGATACTCCAGATGGTGACACGTGTATGACCAGATGTTATCCACGTGTCAAGAGGAATAACCGTCAGGAGAGAGAAAGACTCAGGTATATATACAAACTCTTAACGAAATTGAGGAAGGTTTTTTACAGATTCTTACAGCTTACACATTTGAGAGTTTCAGTTACACACGAGTCTCACAGAGAGATTCAGATATAGTTTTGGTGTTCCTGTTGCCTGACTTGAGCGTCGGAGCTACAACGGCCGCCAGAGGCACCGTCGGTGTGTTTTGCAGGCAGCGTTTGGAGTTCCGGCGATGGTTCTTGGAGCGTTCCTGCAGAACAGAAGGCTAGACGAAGGAGTGACGAGGCAATCCTCCACGTTCGAGTCAAGCGGCAGGATCATTAGGCGCCCACCGTGGGGCCCGTGTGAATCTGGTTCCCATCCACGTCGCAGTTTCTTGAGGTTCTTGCAGTTTCTTGGAGCTTCATGATCTCTTCGTCGAGGTCTCTTAGAGTTTTCTTGAAGTTACGTCGAAGTGTTGAGAAGATGAGAAGAAGAACCAGGCAAACCTCACCTGTGCCATCTGCTGAAGAAGGAGTTGTTACCATGGCGCAGGCAGTGGAGATAATGCGCGCGCTGTAAGATAGCGTCGCGGAATCGAGAGCTGAGCAAGAGAAAATGCGTGCAGAGCTGACTGCATCGCAGAGAAGAAACGAAGAGCTGAACCGTATGAATGAAGAGCTGCGTAGGGAATTGCAGGCGCAGAAGGAGCGCGCAGTTGAAGAGAGGACGTCGACGCTGCCGTCGCCTCTGAGAGCATTCCCTATGCCTTTCTCCCCCGAGATCATGAACACGGTGGTGCCTCCCAATCTGGTGGGACTGAAAGCGTCGTTCACGGGGGTGGAAGATCCAGAAGCACACCTGACAGCCTTCCACACTCAGATGATGCTGACTGGAGGTTCAGATGCTGTGTACTGCAAGATGTTCATGAGTACATTGAGCGGAGTGACTATGGAGTGGTTCGTGAGCCTGCCAGAGGGCCACGTCACTTCCTTCCATCAGTTTGCGAAGCTGTTCGCGGAGCAGTACATCATTAACCGACTTGCGCCAGTGGTGTCCTACGACCTGTTTGACGTGCGCCAGTATCTGGGGGAGCCGTTGAAGGACTACCTCAATCGCTTTGGGGCGCAGGTGGTGAGATTGCCCGTCAAGGATGAAGACATGCTGGTGCATGCGTTCAAGAGAGGTGTCCTCCCTGGTCCTTTCAGTGAATCGCTCATCAGGAGCCACCCTGCCACCTTCACCGAGATACGGCGACGCGCGGTGGCACACATAGTAGCAGAGACAGAGGTCTCTGAGAAGAGAGGAAGTGCTGCACCGTCGAAGCCACGTGGAGGTCAGGGGAATCAGCAGCAACAGGCGCGGGAGCATGAGATCAAGGAAGGGAGGAAGGAGCAGGGAAGGTCTCGCCCTTATGCACCAAGGAAGGACTAGACCAGGGGGCGTGCAAGCAACGCACCCCCCAGGTATAATTTCATGATAAGTTTGGGGGAGCTGATCGCCATCCCTGCTGTGGCAGCAAGACTCCATGTGCCAGAGAAAACCGACAGGGTACTTGGAGGGAGGAAGGATGAGTGGTGTGAATTCCATCAAGCTTATGGACATACACTCCGTAACTGCCTGGCGTTGGGGCGTCAGCTTGCTGAGTTGGTGGAGACAGGGTTCCTGACCGATTACCTGCAGAAGACACAAGGTGATCGCGCTTCGGGGTCTCAGGAAGGCGACCAGCAGCATGAACTCTCTGTGTTTGGGGAGGTGAGGTGATGGAAGAGGCTACACTGGGGGGCTCCCAGAGCTGAAGCGGAAGGCATGATCGCCCCACGTGTGTGCATCGCCAGGGCGGTCATCGCCGGTTAAAGGAGACCCCATCCAGAGTGGTTGAGACGTTGGAGAATGGAGCTTGTCGGCTAGTGACTCTGGACGTAACGACTATTCCCAGAACCTAGGACGCTACACGCTTCTTTCCTACTTTCGTTAAGTTGTAAAGTAGATGCGCTATCGCGCTGTACACACACTTAGTGTATTAAACAGTTGAGCAGATCAGAGGCACTCTTTTTAACGATGCCACCCAATAAAAGATTTTCAGTACATAAAGTGTGCGAGTGTTCCCAATTTAAAGTTCTCCTTGCCCCAGGTGCAAGACCAGGTGATCGGTGGTGAGTTACCAAGTGGCCACCACCCGCAGATCAGCCCCTAGATAAGTGCCGGGATGTAGAGCGCGATCAGCCATCAGTGCATGCAGACCACGATCAGCCGTCGGTGCATGTAGAGAGTGAGTACTCGGTAGGTGCACGGTCATCGGGGTCTTACTAACACGTGTTAAGCTGGGACCCAAGTTCCCAGCGAGAGCGTTAAGCATGCACCTCGTATGATTCCAGAAGAAGAGATCCTCGCCGGTCATGACGTCGGTGAACGCGCGATGAGGCAATGCAGGCAGGGCGCGCCCAGTGTGTGCGCTTAGACAGCCACGCCTGGCGCCCCCCCCTGGGAGCGTGCGCCCACGAGAAAGTCCTCCCTCGACTTTGTACAGCGAGGTGCAGGCGAGAGAAAGTCCTCTTCCTCTGCTTTATACAGCAAGGTTGAGGCAAGAGAAAGTCCCCACCTCTGCTTTATACAGCAAGGTTGAGGCGAGAGAAAGTCCTCTTCCTTTTCTTTTTACAGCAAGGTTGAGGCACCAGAGGAAGTCCTCCTTGCCTTTAAGCAAGTGCAGGCGAGAACAGAGGAAGTCCTCCTTGCCTTTGAGCAAGTACAGGCACCAGAGGAAGTCCTCCTTGCCTTTGAGCAAGTGCAGGTACCAGAGGAAGTCCTCCTTGCCTTTGAGCAAGTGCAGGCGAGAACAGAGGAAGTCCTCCTTGCCTTTGAGCAAGTGCAGGCACCAGAGGAAGTCCTCCTTGCCTTTGAGCAAGTGCAGGCACCAGAGGAAGTCCTCCTTGCCTTTGAGCAAGTGCAGGCACCAGAGGAAGTCCTCCTTCCCTTTGAGCAAGTGCAGGCACCAGAGGAAGTCCTCCTTGCCTTTGAGCAAGTGCAGGCACTAGAGGAAGTCCTCCTTGCCTTTGAGCAAGTACAGGCGAGAATAGAGGAAGTCCTCCTTGCCTTTGAGCAAGTGCAGGCACGAGAGGAAGTCCTCCTTGCCTTTGAGCAAGTGCACGCACGAGAGGAAGTCCTCCTTGCCTTTGAGCAAGTGCAGGCACCAGAGGAAGTCCTCCTTGCCTTTGAGCAAGTGCAGGCGAGAACAGAGGAAGTCCTCCTTGCCTTTGAGCAAGTGCAGGCACCAGAGGAAGTCCTCCTTGCCTTTGAGCAAGTGCAGGCGAGAACAGAGGAAGTCCTCCTTGCCTTTGAGCAAGTGCAGGCACCAGAGGAAGTCCTCCTTCCCTTTGAGCAAGTGCAGGCACCAGAGGAAGTCCTCCTTGCCTTTGAGCAAGTGCAGGCACTAGAGGAAGTCCTCCTTGCCTTTGAGCAAGTACAGGCAAGAATAGAGGAAGTCCTCCTTGCCTTTGAGCAAGTGCAGGCACGAGAGGAAGTCCTCCTTGCCTTTGAGCAAGTGCAGGCACGAGAGGAAGTCCTCCTTGCCTTTGAGCAAGTGCAGGCACCAGAGGAAGTCCTCCTTGCCTTTGAGCAAGTGCAGGCGAGAACAGAGGAAGTCCTCCTTGCCTTTGAGCAAGTGCAGGCACCAGAGGAAGTCCTCCTTGCCTTTGAGCAAGTGCAGGCGAGAACAGAGGAAGTCCTCCTTGCCTTTGAGCAAGTGCAGGCGAGAACAGAGGAAGTCCTCCTTGCCTTTGAGCAAGTGCAGGCACCAGAGGAAGTCCTCCTTGCCTTTGAGCAAGTGCAGGCACCAGAGGAAGTCCTCCTTGCCTTTGAGCAAGTGCAGGCACCAGAGGAAGTCCTCCTTGCCTTTGAGCAAGTGCAGGCGAGAACAGAGAAAGTCCTCCTTGCCTTTGAGCAAGTGCAGGCACCAGAGGAAGTCCTCCTTGCCTTTGAGCAAGTGCAGGCACCGGAGGAAGTCCTCCTTGCCTTTGAGCAAGTGCAGGCACTAGAGGAAGTCCTCCTTGCCTTTGAGCAAGTGCAGGCACTAGAGGAAGTCCTCCTTGCCTTTGAGCAAGTACAGGCGAGAATAGAGGAAGTCCTCCTTGCCTTTGAGCAAGTGCAGGCACCAGAGGAAGTCCTCCTTGCCTTTGAGCAAGTGCAGGCACGAGAGGAAGTTCTCCTTGCCTTTGAGCAAGTGCAGGCACCAGAGGAAGTCCTCCTTGCCTTTGAGCAAGTGCAGGCGAGAACAGAGGAAGTCCTCCTTGCCTTTGAGCAAGTGCAGGGACCAGAGGAAGTCCTTCTTGCCTTTGAGCAAGTGCAGGCGAGAGCAGAGGAAGTCCTCCTTGCCTTTGAGCAAGTGCAGGCACCAGAGGAAGTCCTCCTTGCCTTTGAGCAAGTGCAGGCACCAGAGGAAGTCCTCCTTGCCTTTGAGCGAGTGCAGGCGAGAAAGAATAAAGTCCTCCCTCAACTTTGTACAGCAAGGTGCAGGCGAGTGAAAGTCCTCTTCCTCTGCTTCTTACAGCAAGGTTGAGGCAAGAGAACCAAGTCCTCTTCCTCTGCTTTTCACAGCAAGGTTGAGGCGAGAGAAAAGTCCTCTTCCTCTGCTTCTTACAGCAAGGTTGAGGCAAGAGAACCAAGTCCCTTCCCTCTGCTTTTTACAGCGAGGCTGAGGTGAGAAAGGCAAGACCTCACCCACGACTTCTTACAGCGAGGTTGAGGCAAGAGGGGTCGTCGAGAAGCACTTTTCTTCCCCAAAACACAGGCGTCATAGTTGGTGTTCAGACCCTCTATGCACTCAGCGCTGGTGTGGCAGAGAAGTGCAGCGAAGCCAGAAGCGAGATGACTGATCGGTGGTGCACTAACATACTAGTCGGTGGTCGGTGGTAGAAGCAAGTTCTGCTGCGTGAAGCCGAAGCGTTTAGGCCCGTTAAGTCAGTCATCCAGCACGAAGTTATGTTGAAGGCAATGCTAAGGTAACAGTTAGCCGCGATCAAGTCAGAGGCCAAGTTTGAGGGGTTGCAGTTAGATCGTGCTAAAGCCTAAGCTAGTTAACAGTTAGTCACATGCAGAGAGTTAAAGAGAAGAAACGCAGCGAACCCTAGCGCGTTTGAGAAGAAGAAAACAGGGAAGGTGAATCTCTAGATGATCCAGAGAGATGCTTTGAATGTTTGAAGGCGAAGAAGAAGGAATGAAACAGTGTTAGTACCAGAGTGTGCGCTCCTGTAGACCGCCAGAAGACGATTTCTTAGTCTCTTCGCTGAGAACAAGTTCACAGCTCGAGACTGGGGGGCTTGTGATCCGGTCGGTCATCGGTAGTCGATGACATCAGCAGCAGTTGACCACGTGAACCATTCACAGAGTAACACGTGGTAGAGGATAGCAGGCGAATCAGGGAGGCGATCACTCAGAATGGTAATCGCCTATCGCCTGTAATGATGAGTAATCGCCTATCGCCTTGAGGATGAGTAATCGCTCACCGCCGGTATGGATCAGTAATCGCCTAGATTGCACATGATCGCCGTGTGTTATGGTTAGGAGATCAGGTGGTCAGCAAGTCGCCGAAAGAGCACATCGCCGGTTGTTTGAGAAAACTTGGCAAGCACTTGTTGTATGGTCTAAGTACAGAGGATAAGTGGCATATCTGCCACCATGTGTAGTGTGAGCTGTGATGCCCAGGGTTAACCAGATCGCCATATTAAGGTTGTGCCCAGGGTAGCCTGTGTACTAAGCTACTCCCTGTGTGGATAACTTAGTCGCAGGGGCACAGTGGAAGTAACGTTTCAGCTGCAGATACTCCAGATGGTGACACGTGTATGACCAGATGTTATCCACGTGTCAAGAGGAATAACCGTCAGGAGAGAGAAAGACTCAGGTATATATACAAACTCTTAACGAAATTGAGGAAGGTTTTTTACAGATTCTTACAGCTTACACATTTGAGAGTTTCAGTTACACACGAGTCTCACAGAGAGATTCAGATATAGTTTTGGTGTTCCTGTTGCCTGACTTGAGCGTCAGAGCTACAATAGCCGCCAGAGGCGCCGTCTGTGTGTTTTGCAGGCAGCGTTTGGAGTTCCGGCGGTGGTTCTTGGAGCGTTCCTACAGAACAGAAGGCTAGACGAAGGAGTGACGAGGCAATCCTCCACGTTCGAGTCAAGCGGCAGGATCAGATCTTAAAAGCGGCTACAATCAAATCCATATCAAACCGGGTGATGAATGGAAAACGGCTTTTAAGACCAACTTTGGTCTCTATGAGTGGTTGGTTATGCCTTTTGGCTTGACCAATGCACCAAGTACTTTCTTGCGCCTCATGCATCATGTGTTGAGACCTTTCATTGGTAAGTTTGTTGTTTTTTATTTTGATGATATTCTCATTTATAGCTTATCTTTGAATGAACATAGGTTGCATGTTAGGAAAGTTTTGGAAACCCTTAGGAAGGAACATTTGTATGCTCACTTTGCTAAATGTATGTTTTCTCTTGATCATATAGAATTCCTAGGGTTTGTTGTGAGTTGTAAGGGGGTCCATGTGGACCAAGCTAATGTGGTGGCCATTCAAAATTGGCCTCCTACACCTTCAAACTTCAACAAGTTTCCATGGACTTGCGTCTTTCTATAGACGCTTTGTACCTAACTTTGGTACAATTGCCGCACCACTCAATGACATAGTGAAAAAGGATGTGGTCTTTCAATGGGGAGAAGCACAACAAAAAGCTTTTGAGATTTTAAAAGAAAGATTGACGAATGCTCCCATATTGGCCCTTCCTAATTTCACTAAGACATTTGAGATAGAGTGTGATGCTTCCAATATAGGCATTGGGGCCATCCTCCTTCAAGAGGGCCACCCTATAGCCTATTTTAGTGAGAAATTGAAAGGTAGTCATCTCAACTGTTCTACCTATGATAAAGAGTTATATGCACTTGTTAGAGCTTTGCATACTTGGCAACATTATCTTTTTCCTAAAGAGTTTGTGATCCATAGTGATCATGAATCTCTTAAATATTTGAAAAGCCAAAACAAGCTCAACAAGAGGCATGCCAAATGGATAGAATTCCGTGAGCAATTTCCTTATGTGATCAAGCACAAGCAAGGCAAAGTAAACATTGTGGTGGATGCTGATCTCGCCGCTGACTCGAGCGTGGGGAGAATGCCTCATCACTCCTTCGTTTGGCTTTCTAACTGTTGCGCGTCCTGCAAGGAGGCTCCAGGAACCTTCGACGGGACTCCGAGCGGTGCCTGCAAAACACACAGACGGCGCCTCTAGCGGCCGTTGTAGCTCCGACGCTCAAGTCAGGCAACGGGAACACCAAAAAGTCTCTCTCAGGTCTCTCTGTGTGAGACTGTGTGTGTGTGCCCTCAGTCCTCTTCGATTCGAAAACTGAGTGCTCTCCGTTTAGTGTTGTGTATTCTGAGGTAAAAATTGCATACCTGGTTTTGGTGTTCTTCTTCCTCATATAAGCCCGTGTAGCCCCTACAGGCTACCTCTAGGCCACTTAATTACTCTGCATTGCCGTTTCCACTCCCCAGGGCTACCTTGCGTGCCAGCTTTCTTCACTTGAGTGCCAAGTCTGACAGCGGGAGCCGCGTGGGTACCTCTGGACCCCTCGACTTCTGCGCCTATCTGCCCTACCTATTCTCTGGGAACATCTTTACCATCCACGTGGCAGACATGCAACCCACTGGGAGATTCCAACCTTAATGGGTTCTCGTCCCAGCGGGATTCTGCACCTAACTGCGTCTTCTCATCTTCCTGCGTGGTCGTCTCGCGACTAAGAACGCTCCCAGCCTCTGGGCGCTTTACTGATCATCGATTGCGTTGTTCACATCGCGCGGCCGATGTCACCTCAACACACACCGATGACCGATGTTATACTTCACGTCCTCGTGCTCTGCCTATGGGATCAGGCGAGGTCCTTGAGTAACGTTCTCGCTGGGAGCTTGGGTCCCAGTTTAACACGTGTTGACAAGCAACCCCCGACGACTGATCATTCTCCATGCACCGATGATTGATCACAATGCATGCACCGATGACAGATCACTCTGAACGCACCGATGACTGATCGGTGCTTCGTCCCTTCTCGCGCTCTTCTTCCAGGCGCTTAAGTAGGAACTGATCTGCTGGTGGCGGTCACTTGGTAGCTGACCACTGATCGCCGTTCTTGAACGATCTCCACCCTGGTTCATCTGCCTTCACGTGCCATGCATCACTCTGTGATTGGCCCACGTGGTCATCTGCTTCTGACGTCATCGCCTACCGATGACCGACCGGATCAGATGCACTTTCTAGAAGATATACTTTGCTAAACATTTTGGGATCTCAATTTCTTGGCTTTGATCACATTAAGGATCTTTATCATGATGACCTTGATTTTTCTCAAATCTTTCAAGAGTGTCTTAAGGGAGGACACAAAGATTTTTTTATACAAAATGGATTTCTTTTTAAAGGAAAACATCTTTGTGTTCCTCATGGTTCTATTAGATCATCTCTTGTTAGAGAAGCACATGAAGGGGGTTTGATGGGACATTTTGGGGTTGCTAAAACTTTGGATGTCTTGCATGAACATTTCTTTTGGCCTCATATGCATAAACATGTTCATAGTTTGTGTGATAAATGCATAGCTTGCCGCAAAGCTAAATCTAGGATGCATCCCCATGGGTTGTATATTCCCCTTCCTATCACTTCAATGCCTTGGGTTGATATTTCTATGGATTTCATCTTAGGATTACCCAAGACATCAAAGGGAAAGGACTCCATTTTTGTGGTAGTGGATCATTTTTCAAAGATGGCTCACTTTATTCCTTGCCACAAAGTGGATGATGCATGTCATATAGCAAACCTCTTCTTCCAAGAAGTGATTCGTGTAAGGACCTGTAAAATTGAATTGGAATAAAAAGGGTTATATTTTAAAAGAATTCTATGTATGTTTTATTAAAAATAAAAAGGGAGGAAAAGTTAAGTTTAGAAGGCTATGAGATCGCCGGTCGCCTGCTACACATGAGCGCCAGGTGGACGTCGCCAGGGCGCGAGGCATGCAGGCATCGCGCGGGCACGAGAGGCATGCGGGCATCGCACGGGCGCGAGAGGCATGCGGGCATCGCGCGGGCGCGAGGCATGCGGCATCGCGCGGGCGCGAGGCATGTGGGCATTGCCAGGGCGCGAGGCATGTGGACGTGGCCAAGGCGCGAGAGGCATGCGGGCATTGCCAGGGCGCGAGGCATGCAGGCATCGCGCGGGCGCGAGAGGCATGCGGGCATCGCGCGGGCGCGAGGCATGCGGGCATCGCGCGGGCGCGAGGCATGTGGACGTCGCCAAGGCGCGAGAGTTATGAGGGCGTCGCCAGGGAAGACATCGGTCGTCTCCCAGAGGAAGACATCGGTCGTCTTCCAGGGCGAAGGAGACATCGGTCGTTCGCCAAGATGAGTCAGCAGTGGAAAGTTATCGCGCGACGTCGAGTTTCACACAGAGTAAAGTGGGACCCAGACTCCCAGCATGAAACGTCCTGCACACGTGCCACGTAGACAAAAAGGGTGGTTTAGAGTGGTGACATCAGAATGTTGGCATGCGCAGGAGACACTCGCGGTCGTACTATTCAGAGCAGTGGTTGGCATGCACAAGCGACAACAGTGGTAGTACTGTTCAGAGCAGTGGTTGGCATGCACCAGAGACAACAGTGGTCGTACTGTTCAGGGCAGTGGTTCTCAGACTTTCCTGCAGAAGGGGTGGCAGCAGCAGCATGCGTGGACAGGTAAGTTGGGATTCAAAAGCCACTGCGGGAAGGCAAAGAGCGTTACAGACTCAAGAGTGTTAGAGTGAGTGCAAACTTCCTCCCTCCCTTCTTCCCTTCCTTGCGTTGAGACTCAGGCAACCTCCAGCATCAGTGCGACAAGCGACGTTTCCCTTAGAGCACCTAAGAGGTTCTCTGCAAGTTCTACAGACCAGGCGCTGAAAACAGAGCTAAGGCATCCTTCAGGCTCGGTGGGTTTTGAGCTCGCGGTATTTTACGCAAGTCCAGGTAAGGGAAGCTAGACTTCATTTTCAATACAAGCCATAGTTTAGCTATTTCTGAAGTGAGGGCGACGTGGTCGCCGGTTTTCGTTTTCATTTTTGTAAAATGCTCTGTGCTATGTGTTTGGGCGACGTGGTCGCCGGTTTTAAATGCAGACTTCGAAATACCTTGTTTTTGAACTAGATCGCCGGTTTTGGCGTTGTATACGAACTCCCTGTTTTTGATGTTGCTTTGAAATGGTATGAGATTTAAATGAGATATTCGAAAATAAGAACCTTGGATTGAGTTTTGCTGTGATTGAAATCATTCCTTTAAGTGTTATGTGATGTGTTGGATGTGGTGAATGTGGGATCGAGGCATAGTATTTTCAGGAAAGAAAATACCGTGTAAGATCGTGTAGGATGTGCATTGATCGGTGATGTCTATAATGAGATTATCCTGACTCTCCTGAGATAATGGATTCATATAGATGAGGTTATTCAGGCGTTGAGAGTCGAAGGAGGTTCATATGTATGGGTGAGTCGTGTGAAACAGAACGAGCTCGGCCTGTCATATGGATTAACCCTGTCATACTGTGAGAATGGTGAACTTGAGATCGAGAATGTGTTGATGCGCATAGCTGTGGAAACATTACAACAGCTTTGTATGACAGGTGCAGAATCTCTGAGTCTAGTCAATGCACGAGTCTTCCGGAAGTAGTGTCAAGTGTCTTGTGTGCTGGGTCAGTGGTGGTCTGACATGTGAAATGAGGAACTTGAAATTTATAGACACTTGATGCAGTTTTGTGAAATAGAATAACTCTTGAAAATATTGTGAAACATGTGATTTCTTGATGGCAGTGTGATATGAGTGAGAAAGTGATGGACTCTTGTGAATGTTTAAAAAGGCTGATCTGCGTTGGTTGTCCAGTGTAAAATTTAAAGTTTAAAAATATCTAGCTTACCCTTTGTATTGTTCTCTGGCTGTTTTCTCTTAAAACTGTGATGATCGTGTATTTTACACGGGAGCAGATGATTTTCCAGGAAGTAGAGCTCCTTAGTGAGTGGTCGCCGGAAGGAGATCGCCTGATTTCTGTTCTGGTAGCAGATCGGCTGTTTTGGGTCCTCTGATAGGAGATCGGCCTCGTCCGATAGGAGATCGGTCTCTTCCGATAGGAGATCGCCTGCTTTGTTTTTTTACTGTATTTTGTTTATGTTTCTGGAAAATTTGACCGAATTTGTATTAAACTCCCTGTGAGGAGAAACTACATTTCATATATATAATATTTTGTTCACTTCAATCTATTTGTTACCTTCATTTTCATTATATACATTTGTATAGTATTTTGGCGGGATGTTACATTAATGGTATCAGAGCAGTTCGTCCTTAGGATGACCTGAGGGCTGTGGATCCATTGTGTTTCTTCTGCTCATAGGATCTATTTGAGTTTTAAATAACAACTATAGTGAAAGATTTTCAAAACGTTTTTGGTATTGAAATTTTGTGTGTGCTTTAGTGAATGTATGCCATAATTGAAAATCTTGGTATTAAGAATGAGAGGATCTTGATAAAGTAATGAGGGTGCACACTCATGACTGGATCGAGATGATTCTTAATCTTAATTCCAAGGGTTTGATGTTTAGCCTACATTGAATTCTGGTGTGATTTATTGAGTGCTCTTGTAATTGCCTGAAAGTGGTTGTTTGGATTGATGATTGTACACCAGTAACTGTTCTGGTGTTTTGTTTGAAGTCATAAGTATTATGATTCTGTTGATGAGCTCAAATTCTTAATGATTTTGAGATGCTGACCTTTGTAAGGTCTATATGTTACCTCCTGAATGAATTGATTTCTTATCGATCTCATTCTTGTAGTTGTAGGGAATATAGAAACCTGTAGTTTCAACTCTGAAACGAAGAGAGATGGCACGTAGACCTTCTACCCCTCCCCAATCTTCTTCGGAGATGAGCCAGATTGCTAAGGCTATCGAGATGATGGCAACTGCCATCCAGCAACAGAATGCAGCGATGGCTCAGAACCATCAAGCTACAATGCACCACTGGGAAACTGCTCGGTCGGCTGAGACAAACTCCCACGGCGGTCAGCCTCAAGAACAGATGGGACTGACTGAGTTCATGAGGCACAACCCACCCAAGTTTAGTGGGAATGCTACCCCTGATCAGGCAGATCAGTGGGTCAGAGAGCTGGAGAAAATCTTTAGGGCGACCTCCTGCCCTGAAGAGAAGAAATTGGTGTTCGCAACCTTTTTACTATCTGGGGAAGCTGAGTTCTGGTGGATGGGAGCTCAGCAGATGATGGAGGCCCGAGAGGATGTGTTGGACTGGGAGAACTTCAGGGTGAGGTTCCTGGAGAAATACTTCCCAGATAGCGCAAGATTTGCGAGGGAAGCTGAGTTCGTGAAGTTGGAGCAGGGGGATATGTCTGTGAATGCCTATGCTGCTCGGTTTGAGTATCTCGCCCGATTCTACACCCAGGCGACCTCTGAGGCTTGGAGGTGTAGGAAGTTTGAAGAGGGACTGAAGCATGGGCTGAAGAGGACCATAGCCCCGATGTGCATTAGGGAATTTCACGCCTTAGTAGAGAAGGCGAAGATGGTGGAGACCCTAGAAAAGGGTGATTCTCGGGTGATCAGGTCACACCCAGGAGGTTCTTCCAGTGGGAAAGCTAAGGCACAGCACCCACAAAGCAAGCCCTATGCGAGACCTCCACCACATCGGGCGGGAACAGCGTCGCCCCAGTTTCAGCAACAACAACCTTGGAGACCCAAGTGTTTCCATTGTGGTGGGTCACACACGCCCAATGTGTGCCCCAAAAAGACTTCAGAGAGAAGATGTTTTACCTGCCAAAAGACAGGACACGTTGCTAGAGAGTGCCCTAGCAGGAATGGGACGACCCAACCCAGTGGCTCTCAGCAGATGAGGAACGAAGGGGGCAGACCTCAGGCAACAGGGAGAGTGTTTGCCATGTCAGGAGCAGAGGCGACTCAGTCAGGTAACCTCGTGCAAGGTGTTTGTTTTATAGCTGATAGAGGTGTAAAAGCCTTGTTTGATTCTGGAGCGACACACTCCTTTGTGTCAAGCCTGTGTGTAGCCGAGTTGGGCCTTCTAGTGAAGGAGTTGCCTTTCGAACTGTTGGTCTCTACACCTGCGTCAGGACAGGTGTTGACCTCTGCAGTTTGCCCTGAATGTCCAGTGATAGTAGAGGGACGCAGATTCAAAGTGAACTTGATCTGTCTACCTCTTCAGGACCTGGATATTATCCTGGGAATGGATTGGCTAGCTGCCAATCACGTTCTCATAGACTGCGGTAGTCAGAAGATAGCGTTTCCAGATCTCCAAGAGCCAGATGTGATATCAGCTCAGCACGGGTTGTCGGAGTTGGAAAGAGGGGCGAGGTGCTTCGTGATGCTAGCTCGGTTGGAAGTGAAGAATGAAGAGGATGTAACCAGAATACATGTGGTGAAAGAATTCATGGATGTATTTCCAGAAGAAGTACCTGGGTTACCCCCTAAGAGAGAAGTGGAATTCTCCATTGATTTAGTGCCTGGAGCTGGACCAGTGTCAATGGCACCTTACAGGATGGCACCAGCCGAGTTGATGGAATTAAAGAAGCAAGTGGAAGAATTGTTGGAGAAACAATTCATCAGACCCAGTGTATCTCCATGGGGGGCTCCAGTGCTCCTAGTTAAGAAGAAGGATGGAGGGTCTCGGCTGTGTATAGATTACAGGCAGTTGAACAAGTTGACCATCAAGAACAAGTACCCCCTACCTAGGATTGATGATTTGATGGATCAAATACATGGAGCCTCGGTGTTCTCCAAGATTGACCTGAGATCGGGGTACCACCAAATTTTGGTTAAAGCTGATGATGTGCAAAAGACAGCTTTTAGGTCTCGGTATGGGCATTATGAGTATGTGGTGATGCCGTTTGGGGTCACAAATGCTCCAGCCCTGTTCATGGACTACATGAATAGGATTTTTCGCCCTTTCTTGGATAATTTTGTGGTGGTCTTCATAGACGACATACTCATCTACTCAAGGACCGAGGAAGAGCATGAAAAACACCTGAGGACAGTATTGGAGATACTGAGGGAGAAGCAGCTCTATGCCAAGTTCTCGAAGTGTGAGTTCTGGCTGAGGGAAGTCAACTTCTTGGGACATGTGATATCTGCCCAGGGGATCTCGGTTGATCCAGCCAAAGTGGAGGCAGTGCTTCTATGGGAACGTCCTAAGACAGTTACTGAAATAAGGAGTTTTGTGGGCCTAGCTGGCTACTATCGGCGGTTTATTGAGGACTTTTCCAAGGTAGTGGCTCCTTTAACACAGCTGACCCGCAAGGATCAACCTTTTGCTTGGACCGACCGATGTGAGCAGAGCTTCAAGGAACTAAAGGAAAGGTTGACTAGTGCTCCAGTGCTGGTGATCCCAGAGGTAGGAAGACCTTTTGAGGTCTACTGTGATGCTTCACATCAGGGTTTGGGATGTGTTTTGATGCAAGAAAAAAGAGTGGTTGCATATGCTTCAAGGCAACTCAAGGTCCATGAGAGGAACTACCCTACGCATGATTTGGAGTTGGCGGCTGTGGTGTTTGCCTTGAAGATCTGGAGGCACTATTTATATGGAGCTCGGTTCTAGGTGTTCAGTGACCATAAGAGCCTGAAATACCTGTTCGATCAGAAGGAACTAAACATGAGACAGAGAAGGTGGATGGAGTTTCTAAAGGACTACGAATTTCAACTCATGTACCATCCAGGGAAGGCCAATGTAGTGGCAGATGCCTTGAGTAGAAAATCAGTACAAGTGGTCACCATGATGATGGAAAGGCAGAGACTGATCGAGCAATTTAGAGATTTAAACCTTGGAGTAGAATTTCATGTAAATCACATTAGTTGTAGTAAGCTGGCTATAACTAATGACTTCCTTGGAATGATAAAGGACAAGCAGTTGGAGGACCCTAGTCTGAAGCGTACTGTGGAGTCACTAGGGACAGATCAAGCTAGAGACCTTGTGATGGGTGATGATGGGATCTTGAGATTTAATGGCAGGATTTGCATCCCTGCAGATGGAGAATTGAAGAAGATGATCCTAGAGGAAGGTCACAAGAGTCGCCTTAGCCTACATCCAGGCATGACCAAGATGTACCATGACTTGAAGGAGTCATTTTGGTGGTCAGGCATGAAGAGAGACATCGCCCAGTATGTTGCTACCTGTTTGACGTGTCAGAAGGCAAAGGTAGAACATCAAAGGCCTGGCGGGTTGTTACAACCATTGGATATCCCTGAGTGGAAATGGGACAGCATTGCCATGGATTTTGTCACCCATTTACCCAGATCGGTCAAGGGCCATGATGCAATCTGGGTCATCACTGATCGGCTGACGAAGAGTGCTCACTTTCTCCCAGTGAACATGAGGATGCCTATGACCAAGTTGGCACAATTATACATCAAAGAAATAGTGAGGTTGCATGGAGTGCCCTCCAGCATTGTTTCGGATAGGGATCCCAGGTTCACTTCACGATTTTGGCAAACCTTACAAGATTGCTTGGGAACTAAGTTGAGGATGAGCTCTGCATATCATCCCCAAACAGATGGTCAGTCAGAGAGAACGATCCAGTCCTTGGAAGACCTGCTGAGGACGTGTGTCTTGGATCAATTGGGGAATTGGGACGAGGTGTTGCCACTGGTGGAGTTTACATATAATAACAGTTATCACGCCAGCATAGGGATAGCACTATATGAAGCCCTGTATGGGAGGAAATGTAGGACTCCCTTATGTTGGTACCAGGAGGGCGAAGCAGTCTTGGTTGGGCCAGAGTTGATTCAGCAGACGACCGAGAAGGTGCAGCAGATACAAAGCAGAATGAAGGCTTCTCAAAGTAGGCAGAAGTCATATGCAGACCAGAGGAGGAAGCCTTTGGAGTTTGCTGCTGGAGACCATGTGTTCATGAAAGTGACACCAACCAAGGGTGTAGGAAGAGCGATCAGACCAAAGAAGTTGCCCCCTAAGTTCGTGGGACCATATCAGATCTTAAGGAGGATTGGCCCAGTAGCTTATGAGATCGCCCTGCCTCCCCATTTAGCGAATCTGCACAATGTCTTTCACGTTTCACAGCTGAGGAAGTACATGGCAGACCCTAGTCATGTGCTGGAAGTGGACAACGTGCAGATCAGGGATGACTTGTCCTTTGAAGCGAAACCAGTCAGGATTGACGATCGTCAAAGTAAACAGCTCAGAGGCAAGACCATTAACATGGTGAAAGTGGTGTGGGATGAGCGATCGGGTGACTCAACTTGGGAGTTGGAAGAACCCATAAGAGAAGCCTATCCATATCTCTTTTCCTTGTAATTCAATTTTCGAGGACGAAAATTTTTCTTGTTGGGGAGAATGTAAGGACCTGTAAAATTGAATTGGAATAAAAAGGGTTATATTTTAAAAGAATTCTATGTATGTTTTATTAAAAATAAAAAGGGAGGAAAAGTTAAGTTTAGAAGGCTATGAGATCGCCAGTCGCCTGCTACACATGAGCGCCAGGTGGACGTCGCCAGGGCGCGAGGCATGCAGGCATCGCGCGGGCGCGAGAGGCATGCGGGCATCGCGCGGGCGCGAGAGGCATGCGGGCATCGCGCGGGCGCGAGGCATGCGGCATCGCGCGGGCGCGAGGCATGTGGGCATTGCCAGGGCGCGAGGCATGTGGACGTGGCCAAGGCGCGAGAGGCATGCGGGCATTGCCAGGGCGCGAGGCATGCAGGCATCGCGCGGGCGCGAGAGGCATGCGGGCATCGCGGGCGCGAGGCATGCGGGCATCGCGCGGGCGCGAGGCATGTGGACGTGGCCAAGGCGCGAGAGTTATGAGGGCGTCGCCAGGGAAGACATCGGTCGTCTCCCAGAGGAAGACATCGGTCGTCTTCCAGGGTGAAGGAGACATCGGTCGTTCGCCAGGATGAGTCAGCAGTGGAAAGTTATCGCGCGACGTCGAGTTTCACACAGAGTAAAGTGGGACCCAGACTCCCAGCATGAAACGTCCTGCACACGCGCCACGTAGACAAAAAGGGTGGTTTAGAGTGGTGACATCAGAATGTTGGCATGCGCAGGAGACACTCGCGGTCGTACTGTTCAGAGCAGTGGTTGGCATGCACAAGCGACAACAGTGGTAGTACTGTTCAGAGCAGTGGTTGGCATGCACCAGAGACAACAGTGGTCGTACTGTTCAGGGCAGTGGTTCTCAGACTTTCCTGCAGAAGGGGTGGCAGCAGCAGCATGCGTGGACAGGTAAGTTGGGATTCAAAAGCCACTGCGGGAAGGCAAAGAGCGTTACAGACTCAAGAGTGTTAGAGTGAGTGCAAACTTCCTCCCTCCCTTCTTCCCTTCCTTGCGTTGAGACTCAGGCAACCTCCAGCATCAGTGCGACAAGCGACGTTGCCCTTAGAGCACCTAAGAGGTTCTCTGCAAGTTCTACAGACCAGGCGCTGAAAGCAGAGCTAAGGCATCCTTCAGGCTCGGTGGGTTTTGAGCTCGCGGTATTTTACGCAAGTCCAGGTAAGGGAAGCTAGACTTCATTTTCAATACAAGCCATAGTTTAGCTATTTCTGAAGTGAGGGCGACGTGGTCGCCGGTTTTCGTTTTCATTTTTGTAAAATGCTCTGTGCTATGTGTTTGGGCGACGTGGTCGCCGGTTTTAAATGCAGACGTCGAAATACCCTGTTTTTGAACTAGATCGCCGATTTTGGCGTTGTATACGAACTCCCTGTTTTTGATGTTGCTTTGAAACGGTATGAGATTTAAATGAGATATTCGAAAATAAGAACCTTGGATTGAGTTTTGCTGTGATTGAAATCATTCCTTTAAGTGTTATGTGATGTGTTGGATGTGGTGAATGTGGGATCGAGGCATAGTATTTTCAGGAAAGAAAATACCGTGTAAGATCGTGTAGGATGTGCATTGATCGGTGATGTCTATAATGAGATTATCCTGACTCTCCTGAGATAATGGATTCATATAGATGAGGTTATTCAGGCGTTGAGAGTCGAAGGAGGTTCATATGTATGGGTGAGTCGTGTGAAACAGAACGAGCTCGGCCTGTCATATGGATTAACCCTGTCATACTGTGAGAATGGTGAACTTGAGATCGAGAATGTGTTGATGCGCATAGCTGTGGAAACATTACAACAGCTTTGTATGACAGGTGCAGAATCTCTGAGTCTAGTCAATGCACGAGTCTTCCGGAAGTAGTGTCAAGTGTCTTGTGTGCTGGGTCAGTGGTGGTCTGACATGTGAAATGAGGAACTTGAAATTTATAGACACTTGATGCAGTTTTGTGAAATAGAATAACTCTTGAAAATATTGTGAAACATGTGATTTCTTGATGGCAGTGTGATATGAGTGAGAAAGTGATGGACTCTTGTGAATGTTTAAAAAGGCTGATCTGCGTTGGTTGTCCAGTGTAAAATTTAAAGTTTAAAAATATCTAGCTTACCCTTTGTATTGTTCTCTGGCTGTTTTCTCTTAAAACTGTGATGATCGTGTATTTTACACGGGAGCAGATGATTTTCCAGGAAGTAGAGCTCCTTAGTGAGTGGTCGCCGGAAGGAGATCGCCTGATTTCTGTTCTGGTAGCAGATCGGCTGTTTTGGGTCCTCTGATAGGAGATCGGCCTCGTCCGATAGGAGATCGGTCTCTTCCGATAGGAGATCGCCTGCTTTGTTTTTTTACTGTATTTTGTTTATGTTTCTGGAAAATTTGACCGAATTTGTATTAAACTCCCTGTGAGGAGAAACTACATTTCATATATATAATATTTTGTTCACTTCAATCTATTTGTTACCTTCATTTTCATTATATACATTTGTATAGTATTTTGGCGGGATGTTACAATTCGCTTGCATGGGATACCTAGGACTATTGTGTCCAATAGAGACCCAAAGTTCTTAAGCCATTTTTGGAAGACCTTGTGGGGCAAGCTTGGTACTAAGCTTTTATTTTCTACCACTTGTCACCCACAAACTGATGGTCAAACCGAAGTGGTTAATAGAACATTGGGCCAACTATTGAGATGCTTTATTTCGGGAAACCCTAGAGTGTGGGAGAATTTACTACCTCATGTTGAGTTTGCATATAACCGTGTAGTACATTCTACCACCTCTCATTCTCCTTTTGAGGTTATCTATGGGTTTAATCCCTTAACACCTCTTGATCTTCTTCCTATTCCCCTTCTTGAGGATGTCTTGTGCAAAGATGGAGATGAAAAGGCTTCTTTTGTGAAAACTTTGCATAAAGACATCAAGAAGAGAATTGAGAGGAAGGTTGGCAAGTATGCAGAACTTTCCAACAAAAGGAAAAAAGCATTGGTCTTTGATGAGGGTGATTGGGTTTGGCTTCATTTGAGGAAGGATCATTTTCCTACTCAAAGGAAGTCCAAACTTATGCCTCGAGGAGATGGACCTTTCCAAATCCTCAAGAGGATTAATGACAATGCTTATCAGTTAGATATGCCTGATACATTCTTAGGTAGTCATACTTTTAATATCAGCGATCTAACTCCTTTTTCTGTAGGTCTCCAGAATTCGTGGTTGAATTCTCTCCAACTCGAGGAGTATGATGGAGATCAAGCTCAAGAGGACATGGAGGCCAATCATCACGAAGAAGAAGAGGTTGAGGACGTTCATGGAGATCAAAGTCAACCTTAAAGGCTCACAAGAAGCATGTTCAAAGCTTTAGGAGCAAGGGGACATTTATTTTCCCTTTTTGTAATTTCATTATGTGAGGATGCTTAGAGGAAAAGATGAGAAACCTCTTGTGTTAAAGCATCTTTAGGTCTTTAGTTAGGAGCATTAGGAGGGGGGTGCATTAGTAGATAGGTGTAGGAGTTAAAATAGGAGGTGCCAAAGTGAGAGAAGAAGTCACACCTTCCTTATGACTTGTTTAGGCGCCATTTTCATTTGAATTTGGGGGGAATTTTTGAATTCATTTAGCTTGCATTTCAGCACCTTCACACTATAAATTAAGGTTCTGCCCTTGTATTTTTGAGATTGGAATTTTTGAATTAGAGAAATTTTACTCAATTTTTGAGTGAGCATTGGAGAGCTTTGCATCTTCTTCACTAGTCTTATCTTGAAGGTTCAATGGTTACCTCAAGTGGTGGCTTGCACACTCATCTAGGAGCCTTCATCCTCTTAGTGGCATGATCATCCAACCATACCTCCATCTTCATGAGCTTTCTCTTCTCCTTTCTTCCTTCTCTTCTAATTTTCATGTCTTAGCTTCTGTTCTTGTGTTTTGGTTTGGTGCCTTTAATTTCCAACACTTATATTCAGTTTCCTTGCTTTTAATTTCTCTTTAATCGGTTCTATTTGAAAATAATTGGAACTTCCATATGAGTTTGTGTTTTGGCATTAGTTTTGGTGAGTTCTTGACTTAGAACATTGATCCAATTCTAAGAAAAAGTGCCTCTCTAATGATCAACTCAAGATGTTTCCTAAGAATGTCAAGAACCTTTCATCTTATGTTCTTGAATTCACATCACCTTCACTCTTACTAGTTTCTTTTTCTTGGCTATTATATTCATCTTTGTCCCTTAAGATCATTGTTCTTTCATTGGGACACTGAGATGCTAAATGACCCTTACCAAGACATTTAAAACACTGAATTTCTCTAGTTTGAGTGTGTGAGTTGGGCTCATTTTTAGATAGCTTTTGGGAAGGTTCTAGAGATGTTTCTTTTATATGCTCTTCCCCTCTTTGGAACTCATCCATGTCATAAGGTACAAAGTATGAACTTTGTTTTTGACTTGATTCTTTTTTCAAAATTTCTTTTTCAACTTTAATGCAAAGTTTAATCAAGTCATTTAAATTTTTATAAGGTAAAAGTTCGACTTTGTTTCTTATCTCAAGTTTGAGACCATTTAAAAACCTTGAAATGGTGGTATTAATTTCTTCCTTAATCCCTGCCCTTATAATATATAACACCATCTTTTGCCAATATTCTCTACACTCAGATTTTTTTTATGAAGTCTTTGGAGCTTGTCCATCAACTTCCTATTGTAGTTTGAGGGAATATGGTGACATCTCAAGGCTGCCCTAAGATCATTCCAACACGTAATGGGAGGGTCCTTATGGAGATGTCTCTCTCTTTTTAGGGCAATCCACCAATTCATAGCATTATCTTGAAAGCTTAGGATGGCTAAGTGTATTTTTCTTTCCTTACCTACTTGATGACAAGCAAACAATTGTTCTACCTTCATTTCCTAATCTAGGTAGGTTTCTACGTTTTCTTTCCTATAGAAATAAGGTAGATCTACCCTAACCTCCTTAGTGCTTTCTTTTCTCTCTTTTCTAGCTCTTCTAGGGGGTGGTTGGTAGTACTCATTAATCCTAAATCTTTGTTCACCAAGAGAATCACTACCCATAGAACTAGATGCATGTGAGCTTCTTTTTTATTTATGGGTGTATTCATCTTTTTCTTTAACCCTCCTCAACTCTTTTTCCAACAAAGAAAAATGATCATCCCTCTCTTTAAGTTGGACCTCATGTTGCAATTGTCTATATGAAAGTGATTGAAAGTCATGTGCAAGTTACTTCAAAAGAGATTTAATAAACTTTCTATCATTTTCACTAGAATGAGGAGAATGAGAAGACATGATTAAAGTTATGTGTTAACAGCAATTTACCACAAGAAAGATAGGTGGATCACTTGGATCACTTAAGTACCAAGCCTTTCCTAGCCAGATTCTATCCTTCAAGAATTTCACAAACCTTTCTCTAAGTAATTCACTTAGAGCACAATCAAGAATGAGAACACAATTTTTATACAAGAAACAAATATGCTAAAGCAATTAAACACAAATGAGTTAATTCTAACTAGAAAGCTTTAAACTAGTCGAATTCCTAATGATGAGGCTTCTTGGCACTTATGAACCTTCAAGACACACTCATCGACTAATTACGTGATTAATCCACTAATTGTTCAAGGTTTAACAAATTACAACTCAAGAAAATACAATGGAAATTGGATTAACAAAAATTGTAAATACTAATTGATCCTGCCGCTTGACTCGAACGTGGAGGATTGCCCCGTCACTCCTTCGTCTAGACTTCTGTTCTGCAGGAACTCTCTAAGAACCACCGCCGGAACTCCAAACGCTGCCTGCAAAACACACAGACGGCGCCTCTGGCGGCCGTTGTAGCCCCGACGCTCAAGTTAGGCAACAGGAACACCAAAACTATCTCTGAATCTCTCTGTGAGACTCGTGTGTAACTGAAACTCTCAAATGTGTAAGCTGTAAGAATCTGTAAAAAACCTCCTCTCAATTTCGTTAAGAGTTTGTATATATACCTGAGTCTTTCTCTCTCCTGACGGTTATGTTGGGTTTAATAGTGCCAAAGTTCAAGAGGGGGGGTGAATTGACCTTTTAAAACTTTCTCACAGAAACAGTGTTTAACACAGTTTTACAAAAAAATAAATCGATTTATATGAAAATGAACAGATTTATTTCAGCACTGTTTTTATTTGAAAACCTTTTAATTTAGCAAGGTTAATCACAAGATTATGCAGATAGAATTTCAAGATGTACACACACAGATATCAAATTGAAAAACAGTGTAACTCAAAAACAGCAAACCTTAATTCCAATTCTTGTGATTCAGGTTCAGTTAAGGGCTTGACAATTAGTGAGACAATCTATTACACACAACCTATTTTATTAGCCTTTAACAGATTATCAGTGTTCTTATTGAAACCAGACAGTTTTCCAGAAATTAAGAACAATATGCACAGTGCCCAGAAAGAACAGATTTATTTTCAATTGAACAGATTTATTTCTTCGCTGTTTTATCAATTATGCAGAAACGAAATTGCAGAGAGAAAGAGAGAATGAGTACAAGCAGTTATACTGGTTCACTCAACTGAGCTACATCCAGTCTTCACCAAAACCAGGTGGAAATCACTAAAACACAGTACAACCAAATACAATTCCCACTGTTCTTGAAACCTACAAGAACTTAGGTACTCTTGCTGAAAAAACCTATTTCAGCTCACACACACACACACTCTCCAAGAAAACCTATCAAGAAGAGTGTTCAACCAAACTATTACAAGAAATGAGAAATGAAACGACTACACCTGATTGAGGATACAAAGATCTGCCTTAAACCAGTAGGCAAGATTGCTAGAACAGTAGCAGCACCTCACACCAAGCTTTTGGAACCAAACCAAGAACAAGCACTTTGTGATTTTTGAAAACTTTGAAGAACAAATGCTAATCCTTTGTAAACACTTAACTCTCTGCTGTCAAAACTTGTTTTTGCAAAATGTATGAATCAGTAATAAACTCAGAAACAAGTTTGCATTTTATAGAAAACCAACTTATAACAGATTTTTGAAAAACAGTTAAAGCTGTTATAAAATGAACAGATTGAAAATAAAATGAACAGATTTATTTTCAAAAGCAGTTAGAGAATTTGTTAAGAGAGGAGACTAAGTCAACCATTCTGGTGCAGAGATAAAGCTGAAAAAACGTTTAAGCTTGACATGGCACCAGAGACAAAAAGAATGTATTCATTTACAGATGAACAGATTTATTTTTCAAAACGAAAACAGAAAAGCTTAACTGTTTGAAACTCAGTCGTTTTGAAAAGAGGAAGACTTAGTCAAAATACCTGATGCACAACTTCTAATTTTTACAAGACTTAGCCAAGGCATCAATAAAAAAAATGAATCTGTTTATTTAGAAAAGAACAGATTTATTTTTATGCAGTAAACGTGTTTTTTGTAAAATATGTGAAAAACAGTTTAAGAAAACTTATGCTTGTTCTTATCACATGGCCAGTGGTTATGAGGTGAGATACTCAGCAAAAGCCCACTCTTAGACAACCTCTAAGCACTACCTAAGACACACTTAAAGCAAAGCAAAATAAAATGTACATAGAAGTCTTCATCAAACACAATCTTGAAGGGGCAGCAACCATCTTCAACAGGTTATTCCTCTTGACACGTGTCACCATCTGGAGTACCTGTAGCTGAAACGTTACCTTCACTTTGCTCCTGCGACTAAGTTATCCACACAGGGAGTAGCTTAGTACACAGGCTACCCTGGGCGCAACCTTAACATGGCGATCTGGTTAACCCTGGGCATCGCAGCTCACACTACACATGGTGGCAGATATGCCACTTATCCTGATGGCATTTTCATGTGTTCTTCTTGAATCAAAGTAGAAATAGATGGAGCGGAAGCAATGGATGAGTGAAACAAGACCCTCCTAGGAGTTGTGTTGGTCTTGAAGGTGCATGGTGAGTATGGGTTGAGTGGTTCGGCCAGCTCAAGGGAGAAGGTGAAAGGATTGAAGTTTATAGCCTAGATTTCTAGGAGGAGTAAAGCTTGTGCACAAAAAATGGCAGCATAACATTACTCAAATAAACTTGAAAATACATGAGGTAGGCCTCCTTATTTATAGATTTAGGAGCCTTGGTGAGCAAGCTTAAAGGGTAGGGATGGAAATACAAAAAGTGGGGCTGCCTAGGGTATTGACTTTAGTCAAACCACACCATCATCCTAATATTCTAGAAGATAGGTAAAAAATGCAACATTTGATAGTACACCCCTCCTTCTTTTGCTAAAGGCACCTATTTGCTAGCACACCCCTCCTTCTATTGCTAAGGGCACCTTTTTGATAGCACACCCCTAAGTGAGCAAGTTTTGCTTTCTACACTACACTAATCTACTAAGCACCCCCTCCCCCTTTGGGCCTTTATGAAACATGTACAAGGATCTCTCTCTTCCATCCGTGGCTTCTTCTATGTGTGCTTGGATATGTTTAGCCATGGATCTTGTGAGAGGTCCTAGACGGTCTAGCTCCATGGATAGCCTCCCTCCTTCACGTTCTAAACGCTCACTTCCTGGAGCTAGACGCTCCTCTTGGTCTAGACGGTCTTCTTGGTTTGGGCCTTGGCTTCCTTGGCTAGATGTGCTTGGCCCTCCTCCATCATATCCTCTGTACTTAGACCATACAACAAGTGCTTGCCAAGTCTTCTCAAACACCCAGCGGTGTGCTCTTTCGGCGACTTGTTGACCACCTGATCTCCTAACCTTAACACACCGCGATCATGTGCAATCTAGGCGATTACTGATCCATACCGGCGATGAGCGATTACTCATCCTCAAGGCGATAGGCGATTACTCACCTCAAGGCGATAGGCGATTACTCATCCTCAAGGCGATAGGCGATTACTCATCATCACAGGCGACAGGCGATTACCATTCTGAGTGATCGCCTCCCTGATTTGCCTGCTATCCTCTACCACGTGTTACCCTGTGAATGGTCCACGTGGTCAACTGCTGCTGATGTCATCGACTACCGATGACCGACCAGATCACTAATCTATGCACTTCTTCCTTTTGGCACCCCTTATTTTGTTTTGCACCTTTTCTATTTGCACTCCCCTTCTTTGTGTATATTTGTGTATAACCTTGTTGTTGCACTCTTGCTATACCTCGTTTAGAGGCGATTACTGATCCATACCGGCGATGAGCGATTACTCATCCTCAAGGCGATAGGCGATTACTCACCTCAAGGCGATAGGCGATTACTCATCCTCAAGGCGATAGGTGATTACTCATCCTCAAGGCGATAGGCGATTACTCATCATCACAGGCGACAGGCGATTACCATTCTGAGTGATCGCCTCCCTGATTTGCCTGCTATCCTCTACCACGTGTTACCCTGTGAATGGTCCACGTGGTCAACTGCTGCTGATGTCATCGACTACCGATGACCGACCAGATCACTAATCTATGCACTTCTTCCTTTTGGCACCCCTTATTTTGTTTTGCACCTTTTCTATTTGCACTCCCCTTCTTTGTGTATATTTGTGTATAACCTTGTTGTTGCACTCTTGCTATACCTCGTTTAGGATAGTCACTTGAAGTAATCAATTCAGCACCTACTAAGTGATAACAGCACTCACCACAAAGGTTAGCTCCAAACCTAACAAGCACCTTTTGAAAACTTCCACCACTTAAGAGGTCAATAAAAATTAAAGTAACAAAAGCTCAATTTGAATTTGGACAACAGCAAAGAGAATTAAAATGTGACAAAACTGGAAGGAATATTGAAGAAAAATTGACAATCAAGCAAAATAAGACAATTAACAAAGCTAGCACACAAAATGAACCTAGGGAAAGGTACTAGAATTGAATTACAAAAACCAAAACTGAACTACAGAAAATTGAGGTATAAAATGTGTGACTTATAAAATTTATGCTGAGCTGTATTTTTCAAATTTGAATTTAAATTTTTAAACAAAGGTACTTCAAGATGTTAACCAAATTTTGGTGCTAGAATCACACAAAACACATGCACCAATCAGTTACAATAAAATTTTCAAATCTGGTGCCAGATTACCGTTTTTTTTTTCACGCCAGTTTTGAACACCAACTTTGTTTGATTTATCATTTTTTTTCACTTGGAATTTTTATTCACTTTTTTTTTTCCCTTTTTTTCTAAGACATCAAACTTCTCAGATCCAGATTTCCAGAATTTTTCTCCAACGGAATTAATTTTCACAATGAAAATGATATGATCATGTGTATAAGCGTCTAGGTCCTCTCGTAAGAGATTCCGAAGAACAATTAGGCTTTGGACAAAGGGAACCCTAGGTGGCTTCCGATTATACCAAGAACAAGAAACAAAGATAGAGAATTGAGAGAAGGAAACAAAGTGCATATATTATTCATATCTTAGATAATAGTTCAATACTCTATTTATAGAGTACTAAAGATTACAAATGATAGAGATAAGTTATTCTAATTAAATCCCAACCATAGAGCCACGTAGAACATGTCTCCTTCCTTGTACATTGAACTCCATAGTGAGTTTGTCAAAAATCCATAAAATATCGCCCAATGTTATGAGCCACTCAATACCCAGCACTAAATCACAACATCCCAAAGGAAGGAGGAGCATATCAGCCATAAAAGTTGTGTGCTGAATTGTCCAACCAAAATTCCTGACCACTGACGAGATCTTGATCTTTGACCCATCTACTACCACGACATTCAAAGGGGCAATTGTATCAATTATGTACCCATATTTTTTATCCATTTGGGTATCTAAGAAATTATGAGTGCTGCCACTATCAATGAGAATATGTAAAGGTCGTTTTTGATGATATCTAGTTATTCTTATAGTTCGAAACCCAGCCACTCCAGTTAATGCATTGATGGAGATTTGTGGCTCCTTCCTTTGTAATAAGTCAGTCGCGTCACTGGAAGGACTATTAGGTGAGTCATCTTCTTCCTCCATCTCCATGACATGAAGCTGTAATTTTTTGTGTACCCTACTATGCTCCATTGAGTAGGGTTCATCACAAAAATAGGAAAGGCCTTTCGCTCTGCGTTCTGCTATGAAATCCGGTGTTAAGTGGCGTGGTGGTTTGGGTTTGGGGCCCGCATTGAATGGAGCAGACGATGATATAGGCACTGGTGCTGGACCCAAGACTCCGCTATGGAATTTGGTCATCGAAGGACTTGAATTGGCTGCTTCATATGTCCGAGCCAAAGTAAACGCATGTTGGAGAGACGTAGGTTGGAACATTCGGACCATCATCTGGATTTCTTTCTTCAATCCACCCAGGAAGCAATTTAGAATATGATCATCAGATAACTTCAATCGTGTAATGATTGAATTGAACTCTTCATAATAGGCATCAACTGAAGTCTTTTGTTGGAGCCGCATCAATGCAGCTATGGGATCATCTCTAATGGCACCAAACTGATCGACTAGACTTTTCGTGAACGTTGTCCACGAAGGTGCACCCATCTCGAACCCGGATTTCATAATTGCGGTATATGCCATTGTAAAGCCTTACCTTCTAAATTCACAATTGCCAACTTCACCTTGAATTTGTCTGGAGTGTTGTCAATGAGAAAATAATTTTCGCATTGATGAATCCACTAGTTAACATTTTCTCCATTGAATCTGGGGAAGTCAATGCGTGCCAACCGTGTGCCACAAACATAAGAAGACCCTGTTCGAGGTCCACACGACATGTTGTCATTTGAAAGGCCATGGGTGCCTTCTCCTCGATATTGAGTAAGTAATTCCTGGATGGTGTCTTTCATAGAACGAGTTAAGGTTTCCTGCAATGTAGTTGCGAGTTCCATCAACCTATTATCCATCCTTTGGGAGATTCGATCTTCCATCTCCTTAGTAGCTTGAGCGGAGCGTGTTGAGTCGGCCATTGAAAGTTCAGGAAGGTCCAAGCTGATACCAATTGATATAAACGATCATGTGTATAAGCGTCTAGGTCCTCTCGTAAGAGATTTCGAAGAACGATTAGGCTTTGAACAAAGGGAACCCTAGGTGGCTTCCGATTATACCAAGAACAAGAAACAATGATAGAGAATTGAGAGAAGGAAACAAAGTGCATATATTATTCATATCTCAGATAATAGTTCAATACTCTATTTATAGAGTACTAAAAATTACAAATGATAGAGATAAGTTATTATAATTAAATCCCAACTAAAGAAATCCTAATCTGGAATTAAAAACATAGTGTAAAACTTGCAAAGACACAATAGAATGATTGTATAAGAATTTGTGTGGATCTATCACATAAATATGAACTCAAATCTAAAAGAAAAATGCACCAAAGGATCAAACAATTCAGATTAGAAACTGGACTTAAGATCAAATCAAGAAACAAAATCAATCAAGAAAAGTACTATTAGGAATTAATGACATTTCTTGGAGAAACATGACTTGACAAAACATGTTTAGATTTCAAAATCCAAATGACTCAAATTAAAACAAATTGAACCGATTAAAACGTGCAAGAAAGACTCAAAATCCTAATAAAATCAAAAAGCACACCAAAACACATAAGAATCCTACACAAAATTGAAATTAGAAGCTCAAGAACAAGTTGAACAAATTCTACCGATTGGATTCATCCAAACAGAATTCAAATCAAAATTAAATTACAAAAACAACAAGACATTCAAGGATCTAATGAAGAATAACATAGAAATATGAAGAACAACACAAAATCAAAAAATGAGAAGAAGACACTTAGCTCTTGAAGAACCATGGCTCTAGATACCACTTGATGTAGTTGTGCCTTCATCTGTGAGCTTGAATTTGAACTTGTAGGTGATTGGCGGAAGCATCCATGGATTGGAATGTGAACAAGGCACTCCTAGGAGCTATGGAAACCTTAAAGGTGAAGTGTTAGGTGTGAAGAGTGAGTGGTGAGGCCATCTCCCTTGATCTAGGTGAAAAATGAAGACTAAAGATGTCTATCCTAGAGATAGGAGACAAGAGTGATAATTGACACAAAGTTGGCAGCAATTTCACTCAAATTAATCTTGAAAATACATGAAGCAAACACCTCCTTATATAGAATTAGAGGGCCAAAAATTCAAATGAAAATGGAGGGAAATTCAAACTATCCTAATTTTGAATTTTCACGCCTAAGGACTTAGCACATGGAGCACATGAAGCACATTTAACATGTGATGGAAAACGTTTAGCACATGTAGCACATGGAACATGTGGAAAATACGTACTCTTCTCCCATGGCTTAATCATAACTGATCCAGTCGGTCATCGGTAGTCTATGACGTCAGCAGCTGATGACGACGTGGGTCAGTCGCAGAGTGACGCGTGGCACGAGAAAGCAGATGAACCAGGGTGGAGATCGTTCAAGAACGGCGATCAGTGGTCAGCTACCGAGTGACCACCACCAGAAGATCGGTTCCTACTTGAGCGCCTGGAAGCAGAGCGCGAGAAGTGACGATGCACCGATCAGTCATCGGTGCTTGCATTGTGATCAGTCATCGGTGCATGCAGAGCGATCAGTCATCGGTGCATGCAGAGTGATCAGTCGTCGGGGGTTCCTTGTCAACACGTGTTAAACTGAGACCCAGGCTCCCAGCGAGAACGTTACTCAAGGACCTTGCCTGATTCCATAAGCAGAGCACGAGGACGTGAAGAAGCACATCGGTCATCGGTGTGTGTTGAGGTGACATCGGTCGCGCGATGTGAACAACGCAATCGATGATCAGTAAAGCGCCCAGAGGCAGTGAATGGCCCTAGTCGCGAGACGACCACGCATGAAGATGAGAAGACGCAGTTAAGTGCAGAATCCTGCTGGGACGAGAAGCCATCAATGATGGAGGAGGGCCAAGCACATCTAGCCAAGGAAGCCAAGGCCCAAACCAAGAAGACCGTCTAGACCAAGAGGAGCGTCTAGCTCCAGGAAGTGAGCGTCTAGAACGTGAAGGAGGGAGGCTATCCATGGAGCTAGACCGTCTAGGACCTCTCACAAGATCCATGGCTAAACATATCCAAGCACACATAGAAGAAGCCACGGATGGAAGAGAGAGATCCTTGTACATGTTTCATAAAGGCCCAAAGGGGGAGGGGGTGCTTAGTAGATTAGTGTAGTGTAGAAAGAAAAACTTGCTCACTTAGGGGTGTGCTATCAAAAAGGTGCCCTTAGCAATAGAAGGAGGGGTGTGCTAGCAAATAGGCGCCTTTAGCAAAAGAAGGAGGGGTGTACTATCAAATGTTGCATTTTTGACCTATCTTCTAGAATATTAGGATGATGGTGTGGTTTGACTAAAGTCAATACCCTAGGCAGCCCCACTTTTTGTATTTCCATCCCTACCCTTTAAGCTTGCTCACCAAGGCTCCTAAATCTATAAATAAGGAGGCCTACCTCATGTATTTTCAAGTTTATTTGAGTAATGTTATGCTGCCATTTTTTGTGCACAAGCTTTACTCCTCCTAGAAATCTAGGCTATAAACTTCAATCCTTTCACCTTCTCCCTTGAGCTGGCCGAACCACTCAATCCATACTCACCATGCACCTTCAAGACCAACACAAATCCTAGGAGGGTCTTGTTTCACTCACCCATTGCTTCCGCTCCATCTATTTCTACTTTGATTCAAGAAGAACACATGAAAATGCCATCATTTGGTATCATGAGCTTTTGGTTCTTCAAGATGAGTAGCTTGTCTTTTTAAATTTTCAGTTCTTCTTTATTTTCATCTTGTCATTTCAATTCCATAATTGTCTTGCTGTTTTTTACATTTTAAATTGTTCTTGGTGTGCTTATGGAAGATCCAACTGAAGCACATGTGTTCAATTGATCTTGAACATTTTCTTGTGCAATTGTGATAGGATTCCTTACACATTGAGTGGCTGTTTTCTTTTAGGAATTTGAGTCTTTATTGCTTTCTTATAATTGCTTCACTTTATGCTTTGAGTCTTTATTTTCTGAATCTATAAATGTTGTGTCAAGTCATGTGAATCCATAATTGTCATCAATTCTTAGTAGTCCTATTTTTTTGGCTTGATTGTTTCTTGTTTTTGGGTCTCTTTAAGTTGCCTTAATCTGCTGTTATTTTTTATCCTTTGCTGCCTTTTTAATTTTAGTTTGAGTTCATAATTGTGTCTTAGTTCTTACACAATTTCCTTCTGATCCGGTCGGTCATCGGCAGGCGATGACGTCAGAAGCAGATGACTACGTGGGCCAATCACAGAGTGACGCGTGGCACGTAAAAGCAGATGAACCAGGGTGGAGATCGTTCATGAACGGCGATCAGTGGTCAGCTACCGAGCGATCTCCACCAGCAGATCAGTTCCTATTTGAGCGCCTGGAAGAAGAGTGCGAGAAGGGACGAAGCACCGATCAGTCATCGGTGCATGGAGAATGATCAGTCGTCGGGGGTTCTTTGTCAACACGTGTTAAACTGGGACCCAGGCTTCCAGCAAGAACGTTACCCAAGGACCTCGCCTGATCCCATAAGCAGAGCACGAGGACGTGAAGTATCACATCGGTCATCGGTGTATGTTGAGGTGACATCAGCCGCGCGATGTGAACAACGCAACCGATGATCAGCAAAGTGCCCAGAGGCTGAGAGCGTTCTTAGTCGCGAAACGACCACGCAGGAAGATGAGAAGACGCAGTTAAGTGCAGAATCCTGCTGGACGAGAGCCCATCATCTCCCAGTAGGGTTGCATGTCTGCCACGTGGATGGTAAAGATGTTCCCAGAGAATAGGAAAGGCAGGTAGGCACAGAAGTCGAAGGGGTTGAGAGGAACCCACGCGGCCACCCCTGTCAGACCTGGCACTCAAGTGGGAAAAGCTGGCACGCAAAGCACCCTGGGAAGTGGAAACGGCACTGCAGAGTAATTAAGTGAACCTAGAGGTAGCCTGTAGGGGCTACGCAGGGTTTATATGAGGAAGAAGAACACCAAACCAGGTAGGCAATTTTTTTGACCTCAGATACACAACACGAAGAAAAAGAGCACTCAGTCTTCGAATCAAAGAGGTCTGGGGACACACACACACGGTCTCACACAGAGAAGTCTGAGAGAGACCTTTCGGTGTTCTCGTTGCCTGACTTGAGCGTCGGAGCCACAACGGCCGCTAGAGGCGCCTTTCGCATGTTTTGCAGGTACCGCTGGGAGTCGTCGAAGGTCCCTGGAACCTCCTTGCAGAACGCGCAGCAGATAGGAAGTCAAACGAAGGAGTGACGAGGCAATCTCTCCACGCTTGAGTCCGCGGCGAGATCATTTGGCGCCCACCGTGGGGCACGAAGTAAAACGAAGCCCCCATACACGAGAACGAGAATAAGAAATCGCACAGATGAGTAGAAGAGCCAGACAAACGACACCTCCACCACCTGCTGGTGAAGGAACTGTGACCATGGCGCAGGTCATGGAGATGATGCGCGCGCTGCAGGAGAACGTTGCGGCATCGAGAGCTGAGCAGGAGAAGATGCATGCAGAGCTGACTGCATCACACAGCAGGAATGAAGAGTTGGACCGCGTAAACGAGGAGTTGCGTAGGGAGCTGCAGGCGCAGAATGAGCGCGTATCCGAAGACAGAACGTCGATGCCGCCGTCGCCCCCTAGGGCATTTCCCATGCCCTTCTCCCCCGAGATCATGAACACGGCGGTACCCCCTAACTTGGTGGGAGTGAAGGCGTCGTTCACGGGGGTGGAAGACCCAGAGGCACATTTGACAGCTTTCCACACTCAAATGATGCTGTCTGGAGGTTCAGACGCAGTATACTGCAAAATGTTTATGAGCACGCTGAGCGGAGTGGCTATGGAGTGGTTCGTGAGCCTGCCGGAGGGCCACATCACCTCCTTCCATCAGTTCTCAAAGCTGTTCACGGAGCAGTATATAGTCAACAGGGCGCCGCCGGTGGTAGCTTACGACCTGTTCGACGTGCGCCAGAACCAGGGTGAATCGCTGAAGGACTTCCTCAACCGCTTTGGTGCGCGGGTGGTGAAACTGCCCTGCAAGGATGAGAGCATGCTGGTACATGCGTTCAAGAAAGGCGTGCTACCTGGCCCTTTCGGCGAATCGCTCATCAGGAGCCACCCTGCCACCTTTGCTGAGATTCGGCGACGAGCAGTGGCGCACATAGTAGCGGAGACGGAGGTCTCCGAGAAGAGAAGCAGTGTTGCACCATCTAAGCCACGCGGGGGTCATGGGAGGCAACAACAACAGGCGCGGGTGTATGAGGCCAAGGAAGGAAAGAGGGTGCAAGTCAGGCCTCGTCCTTACATACCCAGAAAGGACCAGGTCAAGGGGGGCGCAGGGAAGCGCGACGCACCCCCAAGGTACGATTTCGTTGTAGAGTTGGCGGAGCTGATCGCCATCCCTGCTGTGGCTGCGAGGCTCCGAGTACCAGAGAAGACTGACAAGGTACTTGGAAGGAAGAAGGATGAGTGGTGCGAGTTCCATCACGCTTATGGGCACACACTCCGCACCTGTCTGTCATTGGGACGTCAACTCGCGGAGTTGGTAAAGGCGGGCCTCCTGACCGATTACCTACAGGGAGTACAGGGCGATCACGCTTCGGGGTCTCAAGCAGGTGATCAGCAACACGAAATCCCTGTGCATGGGGAGGTGATGACCATTGCGGGAGGTTTTTCCGGTGGAGGGTGTTCCAGGTCACAGAGAAGAAGGTATGCACAGTCAGTGATGGCTGTGGACTCGGTGGATGAAGGCCATTTCCCCGAGGTAGACATTACCTTCACAAGGGCTGATTTGCAAGACGTAGTACCCCACAACAACGACCCGGTGGTCATCACCCTGGTGACAGCGGGAAGACGAGTGCACAGGGCGCTCGTAGACCAAGGAAGCTCAGCGGACGTCATGTTCTGGGTAACGTTCAACAGGTTACAACTGTCCCCCGATCAGTTGAGGCCATATGATGGGTGTCTGTATGGTTTCGCGGGAGACCAGGTCGAGGTGCGAGGCTACATAGAGCTGAGGACGACGTTTACCGATGGAGTGGCGTCCCGCACAGAGAAGATAAAGTTCTTGGTGGTGAACGCCCCATCTGCATACAATATCTTGTTGGGAAGGCCCACGCTCAACAGGTTGGGTGCAGTGTCATCAACGAGGCACATGAAGCTGAAGCTGCCATCGGTGGAGGGGGCTGTCATTACCATCAAGTCAGATCAGGCTGAGGCTAGGCGCTGTTACGAGAACAGCCTCAAGCAGAAGAGAAGCATCTGCCATGTCACTACAACACCGCCAGCAGGCACGCTCCAGGGAAGATCGGTGGTTCCAGGGGCATGGCCAGATGAAGTAATGGAGGATGCTACGCTGGGGGGCTCTCAGGTAGCTCGAGTTGAAGCAGAAGCAGGGAACGTGGTCGATCCTCACGAGTTGGACGTCGCCAGGGCGGTCGTCGCCCACGAAAGGAGGTCCCATCCTACTGAGGGATGGAAAGAGGTGGAGATAAGGGGAAAAAGGTTTAAGTTGGGGGAATCGCTCACTGCGGAAGATCAATCGCAGATCGCCTGTGTGATTGAGAAGCACATGGACGCTTTTGCATGGTCAGCTTCTGACATGCCAGGAATCGACCCTGATTTCCTTTGCCATCGCCTGTCAATGGACCCCAAGGCACGGCCGGTGCGCCAAAGGCGAAGGAGTTTCAATGAAGAGAAGAAGAAGGTGATCCACGACGAAACACAGAAGCTCCTTGCTGCTGGACATATCAGAGAAATCCAGTACCCCGAGTGGCTGGCAAACGTGGTACTGGTGCAGAAGTCAAATGGCAAGTGGAGGATGTGTGTGGACTTCACTGATCTCAATAAGGCCTGCCCCAAGGACTCCTACCCTCTCCCTAGTATAGATGCACTGGTAGACAGCGCATCAGGGGGAAAGCTCCTCAGCTTTCTGGACGCATTCTCAGGCTACAACCAGATAAGGATGCACCCCATGGACGAGTGCAAGACTGCCTTCATGACGGAGCGATCTTGCTACTGCTACAAGGTGATGCCATTTGGGTTGAAAAACGCAGGAGCTACCTATCAGAGACTTATGGATAGGGTACTCTCGCCCATGCTTGGGAGGAACGTGCATGCGTACGTAGACGACATGGTGGTCACGTCGCGGGAGAAGGCACACCATGTAGTTGACCTGGAAGAACTTTTCACCACCATCGCCAAGTATGGGTTGAAACTCAACCCTGAGAAGTGCATCTTCGGTGTAGGGGCTGGGAAGTTCTTAGGTTTCCTTCTAACGGAGCGTGGAATTGAGGCAAACCCGGAGAAGTGCGCGGCAATCGTGGCAATGAGGAGCCCTGCGACGGTGAAGGAGGTGCAGCAGCTCACTGGTCGGTTGGCCGCCTTGTCACGGTTCATGTCTGCTGGAGGAGAGAAGGGTCATCCGTTTTTCCAATGTCTCAAGCGCAGCAGTAGATTTGTGTGGACACCAGAATGCGAAGAAGCCTTCTTGCAACTGAAGGAGTACCTGGCGAGCCCACCAGTATTGTGTAAACCACAAATGGGCACCCCTCTTCACCTGTATTTTGCTGTGACAGAGAGGGCGGTCAGCTCGGTCCTGGTACAAGAGCAGGATCAGGTTCAGAAACCTGTGTATTTTGTAAGTAAGGTACTACGGGGCCCGGAAACGAGGTATCAAACCCTGGAGAAGGCGGCACTGGCTGTAGTCTTTTCAGCCAGAAGACTAAGACACTATTTCCACAGTTTCACCATAGTGGTCATGACGGACCTGCCCATCCAGAACGTGTTGAAGAAACCAGACGTAGCAGGGAGGATGGTCAAGTGGGCTGTGGAACTCTCAGAATTCGACATCCAGTACGAACCCCGAGGACCGATCAAGGGGCAGGTGTTCGCCGACTTCGTGGTTGAACTGTCGCCAATCGCGACACCTGCAGAAGGCGTAGTTTTCCGGTGGGTCTTATCAGTAGATGGCTCCTCCAATCAGCAGGGAAGCGGCGCTGGAGTCATTCTGGAAGGCCCGAACGGGGTACTGATCGAACAATCCCTTCGCTTTGCCTTCAAGGCTAGCAACAACCAGGCAGAGTATGAAGCCTTGATTGCAGGAATGTTGTTGGCGAAAGAAATGGGAGCAAGAAGTCTGGTGGCTAAGAGTGATTCAATGCTAGTCACTGGGCAAGTTACAGGGGAATTCCAGGCGAAAGATCCTCAGATGGCAGCCTACCTGGAATACGTCCAGCTCATGAAGACGTCCTTCGATGAGTTCGAATTGGTGCATGTGCCCCGAGAGCAAAATGCCAGAGCAGATCTGCTTGCCAAGCTGGCCAGCTCGGGCAAGGGGGGAAAACAGAGGACCGTTATCCAAGAGACTTTGAAGGTACCGCGAGCGTTTGTATCTGATAATCAAGTACTGCAAGTATCCAAGTCGGTGGGGCGTCCGGCGGCGAGTCATCGGTCCCTGACCCAAGAAACGCTGAAAGCACCGAGGGTGAGGGCGCGACAGGTGAGGACCGATGAGGTGGTGGAAGTCTGCGCTGTCAAGGGGCCCGATACGTGGATGACGCCGTACCAGTTGTACCTAGAGGACGGTGTGCTCCCACTGAACCCAACAGAGGCAAAGAAGATAAGAAAGAGCTCGTGTAGGTTTACTCTAATCGATGGGAGCTTGTTTAGATTTGGCTTTTCCCACCCAGTGCAAATATGCGTGCATGGAGAGCAATGCACCAGACTCATGTCAGAGTTGCACGAAGGGGTGTGCGGGAGCCACGTCGGTGGTCGCGCTTTGGCAAGTAGAATTCTCCGCGCAGGGTACTACTGGCCAACGCTAAAGGAAGACTGTGTGAAGTACGCTCAGCGGTGCAAACAATGCCAACTTCATGCAGACTGGCATAAGGCGCCCCCGGAAGAGTTGAAGTCCATCCATAGCCCATGGCCATTTCACACATGGGGAATCGACATCCTGGGACCCTTTCCTCTGGCGATCAGACAGATGAAATTCCTCATAGTGGCCATCGAGTATTTCACGAAATGGGTGGAGGCGGAACCAGTGGCCCACATCACCGCTCAGAAGGTCGAGCATTTTGTCTGGAAGAATATCGTCTGTCGTTTCGGGATACCCAAGAGGCTGGTATCCGACAACGGCACTCAATTCACCAGTCATCAGTTGAGAAAGATGTGCGAAGAGCTGAAGATACAGCAAGTGTTCGCCTCAGTAGAACACCCGCAGACCAACGGGCAGGTGGAGTCAGCCAACCGAGTGCTGCTTAGGGGGCTGAAGCGAAGATTAGAGAAAGCTAAGGGGAATTGGGCAGAAGAGGTTCCCAGAATTGTATGGTCCTACCATACCACCCCACAGTCTAGCACCCAAGAGACACCCTTTAGTCTTGTCTATGGGACGGATGCTATGATCCCCGTAGAGATACAGGAGAGCTCCCCTAGATTCCTAAACTTTATCGTCGAAGAGTCCAATCAAGAGCGAAAGGTGAATTTGGACCTCCTGGACGAAGTGCGAGAGGGAGCCAGGGTCAGTGCGGAAGCTGTCAAAAGAAGAGTGGAACGGAGACACAATTCCAAGGTAAAGCCCAGGCGTTTCCAGGAGGGCGATCTGGTGATGAGGAAGGCACACCACAATGAGATGGAGAACAAGTTATCTCCAAAGTGGACGGGTCCATATAGAGTAGTTGAGGCGTTGGAGAATGGAGCTTATCGGCTGGAGACTCTGGATGGAGCACCTATCCCCAGGACGTGGAACGCTACACACTTGAAATTCTACTTCAGTTAAGTTGTAAAGTAGATGTGTTCTAGCGCACTCAATGTATTTACTGAAAATAGTTAAGCAAATCAGGGGGCACTCTTTTCCCTAGAGGGTTTTTAACGAGGCCACCCAATAAAAAAGATTTCAGTATGTCAAGTATGCGCATGTTTCCCAGTTCAAGTTCTGCTTGCCCCAAATACAAGTTCAAGGGATCAGTTGGAGCCTACTCGCCCCAGGCGCGAGTACGAACCACTGCCCTATGTTCTCCTCACCCCAGGAGTGAGTGCAGGTGGCCAAAGTGTGGGAACTCGGGAATTCTGGGGAAAAACCAAGAGAGGGAAAGGGAAGAGGGGTCAACGAGCAAAACCCTTCTTCCCCGGAACAAGACATCACCGTCGCGTTTGAGCACCAAGAAGCAAAGCTCGATCAGTCATCGGTGCACCCAAAGCAAGATCAGCCGTCGGTGCACTTCGGTGTAAGTACTCAGTCGGTCTATTGGTCATCGGGGTCGTGCTAACACGTGTTAAGCTGGGACCCAGGTTCCCAGCGAGAGCGTTACGCACGCACCTCGCATGATTCCAAAATAAGGCTGGTCATCGAGGTCGTGCTAACACGTGTTAAGCTGGGACCCAGGTTCCCAGCGAGAGCGTTACGCACGCACCTCGCATGATTCCAAAATAAGGCTGGCCATCGAGGTCGTGCTAACACGTGTTAAGCTGGGACCCAGGTTCCCAGCGAGAGCGTTACGCACGCACCTCGCATGATTCCAAAATAAGGCTGGTCATCGAGGTCGTGCTAACACGTGTTAAGCTGGGACCCAGGTTCCCAGCGAGAGCGTTACGCACGCACCTCGCATGATTCCAAAATAAGGCTGGCCATCGAGGTCGTGCTAACACGTGTTAAGTTGGGACCCAGGTTCCCAGCGAGAGCGTTACGCACGCACCTCGCATGATTCCAAAATAAGGCTGGTCATCGAGGTCGTGCTAACACGTGTTAAGCTGGGACCCAGGTTCCCAGCGAGAGCGTTACGCACGCACCTCGCATGATTCCAAAATAAGGCTGGCCATCGAGGTCGTGCTAACACGTGTTAAGCTGGGACCCAGGTTCCCAGCGAGAGCGTTACGCACGCACCTCGCATGATTCCAAAATAAGGCTGGCCATCGAGGTCGTGCTAACACGTGTTAAGCTGGGACCCAGGTTCCCAGCGAGAGCGTTACGCACGCACCTCGCATGATTCCAAAATAAGGCTGGTCATCGAGGTCGTGCTAACACGTGTTAAGCTGGGACCCAGGTTCCCAGCGAGAGCGTTACGCACGCACCTCCCATGATTCCAGAAGAAGGTTTTTCATTGGGGTCTTGATAACACGCGATAAGCTGGAATCCAGGCTCCCAGCGAGAGCGTTACGCATGCACCCCGCATGATCCCAAACTAGAAGAAGAGGAGTTGCCCACTCAAAGGGCGTACGGTGATACCATGCAGGCAGGGATGCGCCTGGCAAGTGCGCTTAGACAGCCACCCCTGGTGCTCCCCTGGGAGCATGCACCCACTCAGTAGAGAAAGTCCTTTTCCTCTGCTTCTTGCGGTAAGGTGGAGGCAAGAGATCCACGTCCTTCTCCTCTGCTTCATACAGCAAGGTTAGGACTACAGAGAAAGTCCTCACCTCGACTTGTTATTGCGAGGCTGGGGGGAGAGGGGGAAGACCTCACCTCAACTTCCTACAGCGAGGCTAAGGCAAGAGGGGTCATCAAGAAGCAGTCCTCTTCCCCAAAACACAGGCATCAACTTCAGAGGTCAGGTCCTCTATGCACTTAGCGCTGGAGTGACGCGGAAGTAATGCGAAGCAGGAAGCGCGATGACTGATCGGTGGTGCGCTAACATGCTAGTCGGTGGTCGGTAGCAAAACCCTTAGTATGAAAGCTTGCCCAAACAAGGTCTTGGACGATCAGTCGAGGCATTTAAACGCCATCAGGTCAGTCATCCAACACGAACTTATGCATACAAGGTTACATGCAAGTTTGTAGCAGCAAGAGAAATTACACACAAGGAGAAGTGGCAAGGGAAGAAGCTCAAGAAGGAGGAATGAGCCTGCCGTCGGCCACTGAATGGTGGAGGCTAGGTTGGGTAGAGTCCGAGTCTGGTAGGACGCAGTGAACCTGCTGCAAGCCCATGGAACCCATCTATCAGAACCTCAGCGCCAACAGCCGCGGTCTCAGGTACATCAGCTTCGAGCTCCTTCTTCCCTTTGGCAACGAAGACCACTTAGTCTCTTCGCTGAGAACAAGTTCACAGCTCGAGCCTGGGGGGCTTGTGATCCGGTCGGTCATCGGCAGGCGATGACGTCAGAAGCAGATGACTACGTGGGCCAATCACAGAGTGACGCGTGGCACGTAAAAGCAGATGAACCAGGGTGGAGATCGTTCATGAACGGCGATCAGTGGTCAGCTACCGAGCGATCTCCACCAGCAGATCAGTTCCTATTTGAGCGCCTGGAAGAAGAGTGCGAGAAGGGACGAAGCACCGATCAGTCATCGGTGCATGGAGAATGATCAGTCGTCGGGGGTTCTTTGTCAACACGTGTTAAACTGGGACCCAGGCTTCCAGCAAGAACGTTACCCAAGGACCTCGCCTGATCCCATAAGCAGAGCACGAGGACGTGAAGTATCACATCGGTCATCGGTGTATGTTGAGGTGACATCAGCCGCGCGATGTGAACAACGCAACCGATGATCAGCAAAGTGCCCAGAGGCTGAGAGCGTTCTTAGTCGCGAAACGACCACGCAGGAAGATGAGAAGACGCAGTTAAGTGCAGAATCCTGCTGGACGAGAGCCCATCATCTCCCAGTAGGGTTGCATGTCTGCCACGTGGATGGTAAAGATGTTCCCAGAGAATAGGAAAGGCAGGTAGGCACAGAAGTCGAAGGGGTTGAGAGGAACCCACGCGGCCACCCCTGTCAGACCTGGCACTCAAGTGGGAAAAGCTGGCACGCAAAGCACCCTGGGAAGTGGAAACGGCACTGCAGAGTAATTAAGTGAACCTAGAGGTAGCCTGTAGGGGCTACGCAGGGTTTATATGAGGAAGAAGAACACCAAACCAGGTAGGCAATTTTTTTGACCTCAGATACACAACACGAAGAAAAAGAGCACTCAGTCTTCGAATCAAAGAGGTCTGGGGACACACACACACGGTCTCACACAGAGAAGTCTGAGAGAGACCTTTCGGTGTTCTCGTTGCCTGACTTGAGCGTCGGAGCCACAACGGCCGCTAGAGGCGCCTTTCGCATGTTTTGCAGGTACCGCTGGGAGTCGTCGAAGGTCCCTGGAACCTCCTTGCAGAACGCGCAGCAGATAGGAAGTCAAACGAAGGAGTGACGAGGCAATCTCTCCACGCTTGAGTCCGCGGCGAGATCACCTTCTTACATTTCCTTTGTGTTAAATTTTGGTATCTTGCTGTTTTTTTTTCCAGTTTTCCAGATTTCCCCTGTTTCTCTCTCTGTCTGGCTGTTTTTTTGTTTCAAAAATTATTTCCACTCATAAGAAATTTGTGATTCTCTGGAAAATGCAAGTTTGAAGTGTTACAAAAAGGACAAAAAAAGAATCAGATCAAAAAAGGCAACAGAAAAGATATGATAAATCTTACAAAATCAGAGTGCAAACCTTGAGCGCTCCAGCTGGCCTAACTGCACACCAAATTTGCAAAAATTATTAAAATAAAATGGTGCATGCGTTTTAGGTGATTCCAAAGCCATTGTTTAGATAAGATCCTGAATTTTTCTTGCATATAAATTTCAGAGACAAATTTTAAAAATACAGCTCAGCATAAATCGGGGAACAAACACGTTTTCTGGCCCACAACAATTTTCAGTGGTGCTGTTTTTTTTTATTTGGTCATCTAATCTAGTGCTTTTCTTTAGGTATTCCTTTTGTGTGCCAACTTTTATTGAGTACCTTTAATTGTTTGCTTTAATTTCTTGACTCTCTTTCTAAGTTGTCATATTATAAATCCTTTTGGTGGTACTGTTTTTATTCAATTAAATTTGTTTCTTGCTTTTGTTTCTTGACCTCTCTTTTGGGTGCTGGAATTTAATTCTCCTTGGTGCATATGTGCATGGAACTTGACTTGGTTTAGGTTTAGCTCTTGTGAATAGGTGCTGGAAATTGGAGAATTAAAGCCATCATTTTAAGGAGGAGACAAAGCTAAAGCCGAAACAAGGTTGCTTGAAACAAACAATACAAACACCTAGAAGATCAAAAATTCAAGACAACAAGGAAGTGCACTAACCCAAAAGAGGATCAACAAAGGGAGTCTTCTTTTCCTTTGCAACTTGGTTTATTGTTAATTACCTTTTTAATTACGTTTAGACGGTGAGTGTGTCTTCAAGGGCTCAAAGTGTCCAAGAAGCCTCACCTAGGGCCGAATAGCATAGTAAATTTTTACTTAGTAATTTGTTGCTTGTTTGAACTTGTTTTCTATTGTTTTGGTAGAAACGTTTTGCATGATTAGTTTAGTTTAATTTTGTGCTAAAACCGACTAGTTTGTTGCATATTTTTTTTTTTTTAGCTTACATAGTTTTATTGCTTTTTGATTTCTCAACTTCTTGTGTTTTAAGTGTTTCACTAAGAGAAATTTTTGTGTGAAGGCATTGGAGACTAGTTTTTGGCAAGGAAAAGGCTTGGTACTTAAGTAGTCCTTTGAGACTCACCTCCCTTACCTGGAAAACTACCTTCTTTATCTTCCCTAATCTTTCTCAAAGTAAAAACGCCTAAATACACAAAGGTATAGCCATGTCTTCTTCTTCTAATTCTCCAAAGTCTATAGAATGTGAAGTAAAATCTTTGAAAACCCTTTTGAAAGAGGTATCCCAAGCGGTACAACTAATCTCTTTTAGGCAAGTGGAGAATGAAAACAAGATTAATGAGTTGGCTAGAGCTCAAGAAGAGAAATCCCAAAAATCTCAAAAATAAAAAAAAAACAAATACTCATGCATCACAAAGCATTGCAACTCTAGGGGAGGGAAGCCTTAGAATTAATGACTACTACCAACCACCCCCTAGAAGAACTAGGCAAAGGGAACAAGAGGTGCCAAGGGAAACTAGAGTAGACCTACCTCATTTTCATGGAAAGGAAAATGTAGAAATATATCTAGATTGGGAGATGAAGGTAGAGCAACTCTTTGCTTGCCATAGGGTAAGTGAGGAACGAAAAGTACCCTTAGCCACCCTTAGTTTCCAAGGAAATGCCATGTATTGGTGGACCTCTTTAGAAAGAGACTGACGTCTTCATAGGGACCCTCCCATAGAATATTGGAATGACCTTAGGGGAGCCCTAAGACGTCGACATATACCTTCTTACTACCATAAGGAGTTGATGGACAAGCTCCAAAGACTCCAACAAAAGAATATGAGTGTAGAAGAGTATAGGCAAAAGATGGAGCTCTATATGATGAGAGCCTCTATTAGAGAGGAAGAGGAAACCACCATATCTAGGTTCCTTAGTGGCCTATCACTTGAGATAAGAGATAGAGTAGAGCTCTTACCTTATCAAGACTTGAATGATTTGGTTCAACTTTGCATTAAAGTTGAGCAACAAAATTTGCGCAAAACATCAAGTCAAAAGGTGAGCCCCTATTCTAACTTTTATCCCAAGAGAGAGTTTAAAAGGGAGGGTAGTACATCTAAGGAAAAACCAAAAGAACCTACCAAACCCTTCACCAAAGAAACCTCCACCCCACCCATCCGAGCTAGAGATGTTAAATGTTTTAAGTGCTATGGTAGGGGGCATGTGCAAGCACAATGTCCAAACCAAAGGACTTTGTTTCTTAAAGGTGTAGACGAATACACTAGTGGCGAGGATGAGCTTAGTGAGAAAGAGGAAGGGGGAGAGGATGAGAGGGTAGCTCCATTAGAGGGAGAATTGCTTATGATTAGGAGAACCCTCAACAATCACCCTAGCACATCCATTGAAACACAAAGGGAGAACATATTTCATACAAGATGCAATGTTTTAGAAAATATATGTTCCCTCATTGTGGATAGTGGATCTAGTTGTAATTGTTGTAGTGCTAGGATGGTTGAAAAGCTTAAGCTACAAGTGGTTCCTCACCCAAAACCTTACAAACTTCAATGGCTTAATGAAAATGGGGAACTACATGTAGATAAGCAAGTGGAAATCAAGTTTTCCATAGGGAACTACAAAGATAAAGTTTTATGTGATGTAGTGCCTATGGAAGCTTGCCATATCTTATTAGGGAGGCCATGGCAATTTGACAAGAAAACCTTGCATGATGGTCTCACTAACGAGATTTCCTTCACCCATAAATATAAGAAGTTTGTACTTAGTCCTTTACCACATTCTCAAGTGGTGAAAGACCAAATACAAATGAAACAAAAGAGGGATGAGGAAAAAAAAAAAAAAGAGTGCTAGAAAAAGAGAAAATCCTTAGGGATAGGAAGGCGTGGGAGAAGAGTGTTCCTTCCCACAAGGTTGGTCTACAAGAAAAGCCTTTTGAAAATGTTTTAGAAAACTTGCTTCTTGTTGAACAACCAAGCCTTATCTTTTGTAAAGGAGCACTTACATGCACGGCCACAAGTAATGAACTCATGGTTTTACCTCCTCAAATAGAAAACCTTTTGAGTGAATTTGACGATCTATTCTCACAAGAAGGACCCAATGGGCTTCCTCCTCTTAGGGGGATAGAACATCAAATTGACTTCATTCCGGGGGCAAGCCTACCAAATAGGCCTGCTTATAGAACCAACCCCGAGGAAACAAAGGAGATAGAATCACAAGTTCAAGACTTGTTGGAGAAGGGTTGGGTTCAAAAGAGTCTAAGCCCTTGTGCTGTACCTGTCTTGTTGGTGCCCAAAAAAGATGGAAAATGGCGCATGTGTTGTGATTGTAGAGCAATCAACAACATCACCATCAAGTATAGGCATCCAATCCCAAGGCTTGATGATATGCTTGATGAATTGCATGGGTCAACTCTATTCTCCAAAATTGACCTTAAAAGTGGATATCACCAAATTCGAATCAAGGAGGGTGATGAGTGGAAAACCGCTTTTAAGACCAAATTTGGATTATATGAGTGGTTGGTGATGCCCTTTGGACTCACTAACGCTCCAAGTGTAACATCCCGCCAAATTACTTTTCATAAATATAAAATGAAATAAAGGTAAAACAAAATATTTAAATGAACATACGTATTTATATAAAATGAAGTTGCTCCTCACAGGGAGTTTAATACATAACTGGTATATTTTTCCAAAACTTAAACAAAATACAGCCAAATAAATTGAAACCGGCGGTCTCCCTACATAAACCGGCGATCTACTATCAGAAGACCCAAAACAGCCGATCTGCTATCAGAACAGAAATCAGGCGATCACCACATAGAGACAGAAACAGGCGATCTCCTTCCGGCGACCACTCACTAAGGAGCTCTACTTCCTGGAAAATCATCTGCTCCCGTGTAAAATACACGATCATCACAGTTTTTAAGAGAAAACAGCTAGAGAACAATACAAAGGGTAAGCTAGATATATTTATTTTTAACTTTAAATTATAAACTGGACAACCAACGTAGATCAGCCTTTTTAAACATTCACAAGAGTCCATCACTTTCTCATTCATATCACACAACCATCAAGTGCCTATCAACAAATTTCTCAACATTACTCACGTCAGACTTCCACTGACTAATCACACATAGACACTTGACACTACTTCCGGATTGACTCGTGCGTTGACTCAGGCTCAGAGATCTGCACCTGTCATACCATACCACTGTGAAATCCACACAGGGTCGCTGTGAAATCCACACAGCCATGCGCATATATAATCTCAATGTCATTAACTCTCCCGGTATGACAGGGTTAATTCATATAACAGGCCGAGCTCGTTCTTTTTCACACTACTCGCCCATTCATATGAACCTCCTCCGAATCTCCACAACTGAATAACTTCATCTACGTGATTCCATTATATCAGCAGAGTCAGGATATCTCCTTCTAGACAAGCCCCTAGTCAATACACCTATACACGATCTTACACGGTATTTCCTTTCCTGAAAATACTATGCGTTGATCCCACATTCACAACATTCAAAACATCATACCACTCAAATGAATGATTCAAATCACAGCAACAATCATTTCAAAGGTTCAGATTTCGAGTATCACATGCATTCCACCTTTAAATCTCAAACAGCTTCTAACAACACAAAAATAGGGGAGTTCGAAATCTGTATTTAAAACCGGCGATCCCGTCGCCCAAATACATAACAACAGAACATCTTGAAAAAGGGGTTTAAAACCAGCGACCACGTCGCCCAACCACATAGAACAGAGCATTGCGAAAAGAAACATGAAACCGGCGACCACGTCGCCTTCACTTCAGAAACAGCTAATCTATGGCTTGTATTGAAAATGAAGGCTAGCTTCCCTTACCTGGACTTGCGTAAAACACCAAGAGCTCCAAAACCCACTGAGCTTGAAGGATGCCTTAGCTCTGTTTTCAGCGCCTGGTTTGTAGAACTTGCAGAGAAACTCCCAGGTGCTCTAAGGGCAGGTCGTCGCTCGTCGCACTGGTGCTGGAGGTTGCCTGAGTTGCAGCTCGAAGGAGAGAAAAGAGAGGGATGAAGATGCAGACACTCTTTCACTCTTGAGTCACTGTAACGCTCTTTGCCTTCCCGCAGTGGCTTTTGAATCCAAGCTTACTTGTCCACGTATGCTGCTGCTGCCACCCCTTCTGCAGGAAAGCCTGAGTGTACGTTTTCACTGAACAGTACGACCACGGTTGTCTCTTGTGCATGCCAGCCACTGCCCTGAACAGTACGACCACTGTTGTCTCTGGTGCATGCCAACCACTGCCCTGAATAGTACGACCACTATTGTCTCTGGTGCATGCCAACATTCTGATGTCACCACTCTGAACCACCCTTTTTGTCTACGTGGCGCGCGTGCAGGACGTTTCATGCTGGGAGTCTGGGTCCCACTTTATCTGTGTGAAGCTCGCCATCGCGCGACAACTTTCCACCACTGACTCATCCTGGCGAACGACCGATGTCTCTCCCTGGAAGACGACCGATGTCTCTCCCTGGGAGACGACCGATGTCTATCCCTGGCGACGCTCGCATGCCTCTCACGACCCGGCGATGCCTGCATGCCTCGCGCCCCGACGACGCCCGCATGCCTCTCGCGCCCCAGCGTTGCCCGCATGCCTCGCGCCCCGGCGTTGCCCGCATGCCTCGCGCGCCCTGGTGACGTCCACATGCCTCGCGCCCTGGCGATGCCCACATGCCTCTCGCGCGCCCTAAGGACGTCCACATGCCTCGCGCCCTGGCGATGCCCGCATGCCTCTCGCGCGCCCTGGCGATCATGTGTAGTAGGGGACCGGCAATTATGTACTAACCAGGCGATCTTATAGTCTTCTAAGCTACACTTTCCTTCCTTTTTATTTCAAATGAAAACATACTTAGAATTCATTTAAAATATACCCTTTTATTCCAATTTAATTTTACAGGTCCTTACATTCTCCCCAACAAGAAAAATTTTCGTCCTCGAAAATTGAATTACAAGGAAATGAGATATGGATAGGCTTCTCTCATGGGTTCTTCTAACTCCCAAGTTGAATCACCCGATCTCTCATCCCACACCACTTTCACCATGCTGATGGTCTTGCCTCTGTGCTGTTTACTTTGCCTATCGTCAATCCTGACTGGTTTCGCTTCAAAGGACAAGTCATCCCTGATCTGCACATCGTCCACTTCCAGCACATGACTGGGTCTGCCATGTACTTCCTCAGCTGTGATACGTGAAAGGCATTATGCAGATTTGCTAATTGGGGAGGTAGGGCGATTTCATAAGCCACCAGACCGATCCTCCTTAAGATCTGATATGGCCCGACTAACTTAGGAGACAGCTCCTTTGATCTGATAGCTCGTCCTACACCCTTGGTCGGTGTCACTTTCATAAATGCATGATCTCCAACTACAACTCCAAAGGTCTTCTCCTCATTGTCAACATCATCACTGCCTCTACAAGAGTTATTATCCTTGTCCTCATGAGCGACATAGAGTGGCTCCCTCAAAGTTATTCTCTTCATATTTTCCAGATCCACAAGGGTTTCCCAACCAAACGATTCTTGCTCACCTTCTTAGCAACTTCAACTTTGGGGATGGATGATGATTCACTTTCTAAGGTAGAGCAATCCGGCGAAGATCCATCTACTACCGACATTAGCTGCAGACACAACACCCTCCCGCCACTCATCATACCACCAGGCATACACTGCTGGTTTAAACTCAAGAGGGCGACCTGAATGGTGTTCAGGAGAGCATGGCTTGACTGTTAAGCGGTCTGAACATCGCATACCCAAATAAATCAGTAGCTGCCACTCTAGACGAAGAGACCCATTTCCTCTAGTTTCTGTGGTCCCTCTTTATCAAGCAACTCATCGTTCTGGACCTCCAGCAGCCTTGGGGGCACACTCCAGATTTTTCATCTACATCAGCATTCTGCAATGCCACCATCACGCCAGAGTACCCCTATACTAGCACCGACCTGGAAGAACAGATACAGCTGACAATGCAGCATTGTTTCTAAAATCAGAAACGAAACGCTGACCACCACAACTGCCCATCTAAAGGATTAGCTGCAAATCCCATCCCATTAGAAACACAAGGCACGGAAAGTTCTGCTCCCACCTCCAACTTTCTGCAATTTACTAACATTGCTAGAAGAACTCAACATCATCATAACACGGCTTACCCTTATTCTATCCATAGCCATTACCTCCTTCCCTTCTACGTTCACAGGCAGAACTGCATCCTCATTTGCCAAGTTCAGGAGACTTACTGCATCAGGGGCCTTAAATCTCCACCCACCATTTCCATACTCATCTTCCAAATTACGATCCACAAAACAGCATCCATTCTGCGTAAAGCTTTCTCTCTTATCCCAGTAACTTCTCTACTTGGTATTTTTCAGCAAATTTCTCTGTCTAATTGAACTTTAGAGATAAATACAATATCTCCTCTTTCCTTTTAAGCTTGTGGTTAAGCTAGAGTCATCTCATGCTGTTTCATCGACATAAACATCTCCCAAGCTTCAAATAAAAGAAAACTCATTCTTTCATTCTTGGAACTTAACCCCGGTACTTCCCATGCATACACATGCTTAAGTCTTTAAACCCTCAACATTCTGCTTATATACTCTCCATAACTTATATGTAGCTGAAACTAAACCTTGGTACACTAAATCTAACTTACACTTCCTTCTTTAATTCCATCAACTCAGCTGGAGCCATTGACACTGGTCCAGCTCCAGGTACCAAATCAATAGAGAGTTCCACCTCTCTCTTAGGAGGTAATCCAGGTATTTCTTCTGGAAATACATCCATGAAATCTTTCACCACAGGTATCCTGCTTAAGTCCTCTTCATTCTTCACTCCCAACCGAGCCAGGATTCACGAAGCACCTTCCACCAAGTTACCTGACTGAGGCACCTCTGCTCCTGTCATGGCAACCATTCTCCCTGCTGCCTGGGGTTTGCTGCCTTCATTCCTCATCTGTTGGGAACCACTGGATTGAGTCATCTTATTTCTGCTAGGAAAATCTCTAGATATGTGCCCCATCTTTTGGCATGTGAAACATCTAGGTTTCCATGTTTGTTGCTGCTGGAACTGGGGCGAAACTGCTCCTGCCCGATGTGGTGGAGGTCCCGCATAAGGCTTGCTTTGTGGGTGCTGCACCTTGGCCTTCCCACTGAAAGAACCCCCCTGGGTGTGACCTGATCACCCGAGAATCACTCTTCTCCAGTGCCTCCACCATCATCGCCTTCTCCACTAAGGTGTGAAATTCTCTTATGCACATCGGGGATATGGTCCTCTTCAGCTCATGCTTCAGCCCCTCTTCAAACTTCCTACACCTCCAGGCCTCGGAGGTCGCCTGGGTATAGAATCGGGCGAGGTACTCAAACCGAGTAGCATAGGTGTTCACAGACATATCCCCCCTGCTCCAACTTTAGGAACTCCGCTTCCTCCGTAGATCTTGCGCTGTCAGGGAAGTGTTTCTCCAGGAACCTCACCCTGAAGCTCTCCCAATCCAACACTTCCTCTCGGGCCTCCATCATCTGCTGAGTTCCCATCCACCAGAGCTCAGCTTCTCCAGACAGAATATATGGGGCGAATACCAGCTTCTTATCTTCAGGGCAGGAGGTCGCCCTGAAGATTTTCTCCAACTCCCTGACCCACTGATCTGCTTGATCAGGGGTAGCATTCCCACTGAACTTGGGTGGGTTGTGCCTCATGAACTCGGTCAGTCCCATCTGCACTTGAGGCTGACCGAAGTTGGGAGCTGTTGCAGCCGATCTGGCGGTCTCCTAATGCTGCAGCGTAGCTTGGTGATTCTGAGACATCGCCGTATTCTGCTGCTGGATGGCACTCGCTATCATCCCAATGGCCCTGGCGATCTGGCCCATTTCAGCAGAAGGTTTGGGAGGGGGAGGCTGTCTAGGAGCCATTCTTCTCTGTAGAAGATTAGGATACTATTGGTTTCTATATCCCCCCCCACAACTATAAGAATGAGATCGATAAGAAATCGATTCATTCAGGAGGTAACATCTAGACCCTATAAAGGTCAACATCTCAAAGTCATTAAGAATTTGAGTTCATCAACAGAATCATGATACTTATAATCTCAAGCAAAACACCAGAACAGCTACTGGTACACAATCCATCAATCCAAACAACCACTTTCAGTCAATTACAAGAACACTCAATAAAATGAAATAAATCACACCAGAATTCAATGTATGCTAAACATCAAACCATTGGAATTAAGATTGAGAATCATCTCGATCCAGTTATGAGTGTGCACCCTCACTACTTTATCAAGATCCTCTCATTCTTAATACCAAGATTTTCAGTTAGAGCATATATTCACTAAAGCACACACAAAATTTCAATACAAAAACGTTTGAAAACTCTTCACTATAGTTGTTATTTTAAACTCAAATAAATTTCATGAGCAGAAGAAACACAATGGATCCACAGCCCTCAGGTCATCCTAAGGACGAACTGCTCTGATACCATTAATGTAACATCCCGCCAAATTACTTTTCATAAATATAAAATGAAATAAAGGTAAAACAAAATATTTAAATGAACATACGTATTTATATAAAATGAAGTTGCTCCTCACAGGGAGTTTAATACATAACTGGTATATTTTTCCAAAACTTAAACAAAATACAGCCAAATAAATTGAAACCGGCGGTCTCCCTACATAAACCGGCGATCTACTATCAGAAGACCCAAAACAGCCGATCTGCTATCAGAACAGAAATCAGGCGATCACCACATAGAGACAGAAACAGGCGATCTCCTTCCGGCGACCACTCACTAAGGAGCTCTACTTCCTGGAAAATCATCTGCTCCTGTGTAAAATACACGATCATCACAGTTTTTAAGAGAAAACAGCTAGAGAACAATACAAAGGGTAAGCTAGATATATTTATTTTTAACTTTAAATTATGAACTGGACAACCAACGTAGATCAGCCTTTTTAAACATTCACAAGAGTCCATCACTTTCTCATTCATATCACACAACCATCAAGTGCCTATCAACAAATTTCTCAACATTACTCACGTCAGACTTCCACTGACTAATCACACATAGACACTTGACACTACTTCCGGATTGACTCGTGCGTTGACTCAGGCTCAGAGATCTGCACCTGTCATACCATACCACTGTGAAATCCACACAGGGTCACTGTGAAATCCACACAGCCATGCGCATATATAATCTCAATGTCATTAACTCTCCCGGTATGACAAGGTTAATTCATATAACAGGCCGAGCTCGTTCTTTTTCACACTACTCGCCCATTCATATGAACCTCCTCCGACTCTCCACAACTGAATAACTTCATCTACGTGATTCCATTATATCAGCAGAGTCAGGATATCTCCTTCTAGACAAGCCCCTAGTCAATACACCTATACACGATCTTACACGGTATTTCCTTTCCTGAAAATACTATGCTTTGATCCCACATTCACAACATTCAAAACATCATACCACTCAAATGAATGATTCAAATCACAGCAACAATCATTTCAAAGGTTCAGATTTCGAGTATCACATGCATTCCACCTTTAAATCTCAAACAGCTTCTAACAACACAAAAATAGGGGAGTTCGAAATCTGTATTTAAAACCGGTGATCCCGTCGCCCAAATACATAACAACAGAACATCTTGAAAAAGGGGTTTAAAACCGGCGACCACGTCGCCCAACCACATAGAACAGAGCATTGCGAAAAGAAACATGAAACCGGCGACCACGTCGCCTTCACTTCAGAAACAGCTAATCTATGGCTTGTATTGAAAATGAAGGCTAGCTTCCCTTACCTGGACTTGCGTAAAACACCGAGAGCTCCAAAACCCACTGAGCTTGAAGGATGCCTTAGCTCTGTTTTCAGCGCCTGGTTTGTAGAACTTGCAGAGAAACTCCCAGGTGCTCTAAGGGCAGGTCGTCGCTCGTCGCACAGGTGCTGGAGGTTGCCTGAGTTGCAGCTCGAAGGAGAGAAAAGAGAGGGATGAAGATGCAGACACTCTTTCACTCTTGAGTCACTGTAACGCTCTTTGCCTTCCCGCAGTGGCTTTTGAATCCAAGCTTACCTGTCCACGTATGCTGCTGCTGCCACCCCTTCTGCAGGAAAGCCTGAGTGTACGTTTTCACTGAACAGTACGACCACGGTTGTCTCTTGTGCATGCCAGCCACTGCCCTGAACAGTACGACCACTGTTGTCTCTGGTGCATGCCAACCACTGCCCTGAACAGTACGACCACTGTTGTCTCTGGTGCATGCCAACATTCTGATGTCACCACTCTGAACCACCCTTTTTGTCTACGTGGCGCGCGTGCAGGACGTTTCATGCTGGGAGTCTGGGTCCCACTTTATCTGTGTGAAGCTCGCCATCGCGCGACAACTTTCTACCGCTGACTCATCCTGGCGAACGACCGATGTCTCTCCTTGGAAGACGACCGATGTCTCTCCCTGGGAGACGACCGATGTCTATCCCTGGCGACGCTCGCATGCCTCTCGTGACCCGGCGATGCCTGCATGCCTCGCGCCCCGACGACGCCCGCATGCCTCTCGCGCCCCAGCGTTGCCCGCATGCCTCGCGCCCCGGCGTTGCCCGCATGCCTCGCGCGCCCTGGTGACGTCCACATGCCTCGCGCCCTGGCGATGCTCGCATGCCTCTCGCGTGCCCTGGTGACGTCCACATGCCTCGCGCCCTGGCGATGCCCGCATGCCTCTCGCGCGCCCTGGTGACGTCCACATGCCTCGCGCCCTGGCGATTCCCGCATGCCTCTCGCGCGCCCTGGCGATCATGTGTAGTAGGCGATCGGCGATTATGTACTAACCAGGCGATCTTATAGTCTTCTAAGCTACACTTTCCTTCCTTTTTATTTCAAATGAAAACATACTTAGAATTCATTTAAAATATACCCTTTTATTCCAATTTAATTTTACAGGTCCTTACACCAAGCACATTCATGAGGCTTATGAATCACACCTTGAGGGATTGTATAGGTAAATATGTAGTAGTTTACTTTGATGATATCTTAGTATATAGTAAAACCCTAGAAGACCATCTAAGTCACCTTAGGGAAGTCTTTCTAGTTCTTAGGAAAAATAGTCTTTTTGCAAATAGGGATAAGTGTACCTTTGGTGTAGATAGTGTAGTCTTTTTAGGCTTTATAGTAAACAAAAAGGGGGTGCATGTAGATCCCGTGAAAATCAAAGCCATCCAAGAGTGGCCAACTCCACAAAATGTAAGTGATGTAAGAAGTTTTCATGGGTTAGCTAGCTTCTATAGAAGGTTTGTGCCTAATTTTTCTAGCCTAGCTTCGCCTTTGAATGAACTTGTTAAAAAAGATGTTGCCTTTTGTTGGAATGAAAAGCATGAGCAAGCCTTTCAAAGGCTAAAAGCTCAACTCACCAATGCACCCATCCTATCTCTCCCAAATTTTTCCAAAACTTTTGAGATAGAGTGTGATGCATCGGGAGTAGGCATAGGCGCGATATTGTTGCAAGGTGGACACCCCATTGCTTATTTTAGTGAAAAACTCCATGGTGCCACCCTCAACTACCCCACTTATGACAAAGAGCTCTATGCTCTTGTGAGAGCCCTAAAGACTTGGGAACACTATCTTGTGTCCAAAGAATTTGTTATCCATAGTGATCACGAGTCTTTAAAATATTTAAAGGACCAACACAAGCTCAATAAGAGACATGCAAAATGGATGGAATTTCTTGAACAATTTCCTTATGTAATCAAATACAAGAAAGGAAGCACCAATATAGTGGCCGATGCTCTTTCAAGACGCCACACACTCTTTTCAAAATTGGGTGTCCAAATTCTTGGATTTGACCACATAAGAGAGCTTTACCAAGAAGATCAAGAACTTTCATCCATCTATGCCCAATGTCTACATAGAGCGCAAGGAGGTTACTATGTGTCCGAGGGATATCTTTTTAAAGAAGGAAAACTTTGCATTCCTCAAGGAACACATAGAAAACTCCTTGTCAAAGAATCACATGAAGGGGGACTCATGGGCCATTTTGGAGTTGATAAGACTCTAGATCTTTTGAAAGCAAAATTTTATTGGCCACACATGAGGAAAGATGTCCAACGCCATTGCTCTAGATGTATCTCATGTTTAAAAGCAAAGTCTAGAACAATGCCGCATGGACTCTACACCCCTTTGCCGATTGCAAATGCTCCTTGGGAAGACATTAGCATGGATTTCATTTTAGGACTTCCTAGGACTGCAAGAGGCCATGACTCTATCTTTGTGGTAGTGGACCGTTTTAGCAAAATGTCTCACTTTATTCCATGCCACAAAGTAGATGATGCTCAAAATATTTCTAAACTCTTCTTTAGAGAAGTGGTGAGACTCCATGGTCTCCCTAGAAGTATAGTGTCCGATAGAGATCCCAAGTTTATAAGTCACTTTTGGAAAACTCTTTGGGCTAAACTTGGAACAAGACTACAATTTTCAACTTCTTGTCATCCTCAAACGGATGGGCAAACAGAAGTAGTCAATAGATCTCTTGGAACTATGCTTAGGGCTATCATGAAGGGCAGCCACAAATCTTGGGATGAGTACCTTCCCCACATTGAATTTGCTTACAATAGAGTAGTTCACAAGACTACTAATGCTTCTCCTTTTGAGGTAGTATATGGTTTTAATCCTCTCACGCCCATGGATTTAATTCCCCTTCCTAATCCACAAGATTTTGTGCATAAGGAAGGAGTAATCAAGGCTGATTTTGTCAAGAAAATGCATGAGAAGATTAAAATTCAAATACAACAACAAAATGAGAAGTACACAAAACACAACAACAAAGGGAAGAGAGAAATAATTTTTGAGGAAGGAGACTTAGTTTGGCTTCATCTTCGAAAAGATAGATTTCCAAATCAAAGGAAGTCCAAACTAAGTCCCCGAGGTGATGGACCCTTCCAAGTCCTTAAGCGAGTCAACAACAATGCGTATAAATTGGACCTACCTCTTGAATATGGAGTACATGACACATTTAATGTAATTGATCTTTCTCCATTTGTAGGTACCAATGACGATGACGAACTGGATTTGAGGACAAATCCTTTCCAAGGGGGAGGGGATGATGGAGGAGGGCCAAGCACATCTAGCCAAGGAAGCCAAGGCCCAAACCAAGAAGACCGTCTAGACCAAGAGGAGCGTCTAGCTCCAGGAAATGAGCGTCTAGAACGTGAAGGAGGGAGGCTATCCATGGAGCTAGACCGTCTAGGACCTCTCACAAGATCCATGGCTAAACATATCCAAGCACACATAGAAGAAGCCACGGATCGAAGAGAGAGATCCTTGTACATGTTTCATAAAGGCCCAAAGGGGGAGGGGGTGCTTAGTAGTTTAGTGTAGTGTAGAAAGCAAAACTTGCTCACTTAGGGGTGTGCTATCAAAAAGGTGCCCTTAGCAATAGAAGGAGGGGTGTGCTAGCAAATAGGTGCCTTTAGCAAAAGAAGGAGGGGTGTACTATCAAATGTTGCATTTTTGACCTATCTTCTAGAATATTAGGATGATGGTGTGGTTTGACTAAAGTCAATACCCTAGGCAGCCCCACTTTTTGTATTTCCATCCCTACCCTTTAAGCTTGCTCACCAAGGCTCCTAAATCTATAAATAAGGAGGCCTACCTCATGTATTTTCAAGTTTATTTGAGTAATGTTATGCTGCCATTTTTTGTGCACAAGCTTTACTCCTCCTAGAAATCTAGGCTATAAACTTCAATCCTTTCACCTTCTCCCTTGAGCTGGCCGAACCACTCAATCCATACTCACCATGCACCTTCAAGACCAACACAACTCCTAGGAGGGTCTTGTTTCACTCACCCATTGCTTCCGCTCCATCTATTTCTACTTTGATTCAAGAAGAACACATGAAAATGCCATCAATCAAGGTGAGAGTCTCCTAGTGGGGTTGCATGTCTGCCACGTGGATGGCGAAGATGTTCCCAGAGAATAGGTAGGGCAGATAGGCACAGAAGTCGAGGGGTGCAGAGGTACCCACGCGGCCTCCCCTGTCAAACTTGGCACTCAAGTGAAGAAGGCTGGCACGCAAGGTAGCCCTGGGGAGTGGAAACGACAGTGCAGAGTAATTAAGTGGCCCTAGAGGTAGCCTGTAGGGGCTACGCAGGTTTATATGAGGAAGAAGAACACCAAACCAGGTATGCAGTCTTTACCTCAGAATACACAACACTAAACCTAGAGCACTCAGTTTTCGAATCAAAGAGGACTGAGGGCACACACACACGGTCTCACACAGAGAGACCTGAGAGAGAATTTTTGGTGTTCCCGTTGCCTGACTTGAGCGTCGGAGCTACAACGGCCGCTAGAGGCGCCGTCTGTGTGTTTTGCAGGCACCGTTCGGAGTCCCATCGAAGGCTCCTGGAGCCTCCTTGCAGAACGCGCAGCAGTTAGAAAGTCAAACGAAGGAGTGACGAGGCCTTCTCCCCACGCTCGAGTCCGCGGCGAGATCATTTGGCGCCCACCGTGGGGCACGAAGTAAAACGAAGCCCCCATACACAAGAACGAGAGTGGAAATCGCACAGATGAGTAGAAGAACTAGACAAATGACACCTCCACCACCTGCTGGTGAAGGAACTGTGACCATGGCGCAGGTCATGGAGATGATGCGCGCGTTGCAGGATAGCGTCGCGGCATCGAGAGTTGAGCAAGAGAAGATGCATGCAGAGCTGACTGCATCGCATAGCAGGAATGAAGAGCTGAACCGCGTGAACGAGGAGTTGCGTAGGGAATTGCAGGCGCAGAATGAGCACGTATTCGAAGATAGAACGTCGATGCCGCCGTCGCCCCCTAGAGCATTTCCTATGCCCTTCTCCCCCGAGATCATGAACACGGTGGTGCCCCCCAACCTGGTGGGGGTGAAGGCGTCGTTCACGGGAGTGGAAGACCCAGAAGCACATTTGACAGCCTTCCACACTCAGATGATGCTGTCTGGAGGTACAGACGCCATGTACTGCAAAATGTTCATGAGCACGCTGAGCGGAGTAGCTATGGAGTGGTTCGTGAGCCTGCCGGAGGGCCACATCACCTCTTTCCACCAGTTCTCAAAGCTGTTCACGGAGCAGTACGTCGTCAACAGAGCGCCGCCAGTGGTAACTTACGACCTGTTCGACGTGCGCCAGTACCAGGGGGAGTCGCTGAAGGACTTCCTCAACCGTTTCGCTGTGCAGGTGGTGAGATTGCCCAGCAAGGACGAGAGCATGTTAGTGCACGCGTTCAAGAAAGGCGTGCTGCCTGGTCCTTTCAATGAATCCCTCATCAGGAGCCACCTCGCCACCTTTGCTGAGATTCGGCGACGAGCGGTGGCGCACATTGTAGCAGAGGCAGAGGTCTTTGAGAAGAGAGGCAGCACTGCGCCGACGAAGCCGCGCGGAGGTCAGGGGAAGCAACAGCAGCAGGTGCGGGTGTATGAGACCAGGGAGGAGAGGAAGGCGCAGGGAAGGCCTCGTCCATATGCACCCAGGAAGGACCAGCCCAGGGGGCGTGCAAGGGAGAACAACACACCCCCTAGGTATGATTTCGTGATAGAGTTGGCAGAGCTGATCGCCATCCCTGCCGTGGCTGCGAGACTCCGAGTACCAGAGAAAACTGACATGGTACTTGGAAGGAGGAAGGACGAGTGGTGTGAGTTCCATCAATCTTATGGACACACACTCCACACATGCCTGGCGTTGGGGCGTCAACTTGCTGAGTTGGTGAAGACAGGTTTCCTGACCAATTACCTGAGGGAGGCACAAGGTGATCGCGCTTCGCGGTCCCAGGCAGGTGATCAGCAGCATGAAATCCCTGTGCTCGGGGAAATCAGATGATAGAAGATGCCACACTGGGGGGGCTCCCAGGTAGCTCAGGTGGGAGCTGAACCAGAGGGCATGATCGCCCCTCATGAGTAAAGCATCCCAGGTCGTTCATCGCCCATCCCGCATCCCGAGTAGATGAATCGTTGGAGAACGGAGCTTATCGTCTGGAGACCCTGGGTGGAGCAGCTATCGCCGAGACGTGGAACGGTACACATTTGAAAGTTCCACTTTAGTTAAGTTGTAAAGTAGATGCGTTCCTGCACTGCACACTCAATGTATATACTGTAAATAGTTGAGCAAATCAGGGGGCACTCTTTTCCCTGATGAGGGTTTTTAGCGAGGCCACCCAATAAAAAAGATAAAAAAGATTTCAGTATGTCAAGTGTGCACATGTTTCCCAGTTTCAAGTTCTGCTTGCCCCAGATGCAAGTGCAAGGGATCGGGTGGAGCCTGCTCGCCCCAGGCGCGAGTACGGACCACCGACCTATGTTCTCTCACCCCAGGAGTGAGTGCAGGTGGCCAAAGTTTGGGAACTCGGAAGTTCTAGTAAAACCAAGAGAGGGAAAGGGAAGATTTCGAGAAACGTCCAACAGGAACCAGACCTAAAGGTTGATGACCTCGGAGCAAGCAAGAGGGGTCACCAAGAAAAACTCTCCTTCCCCGTAGCAAGACATCACCTTCGCATTTAAGCACCAAGAAGCAGAGCTCGATCAGTCATCGATGCACCCAAAGCAAGATCAGCCGTCGGTGCATGTCGGGAGTGAGTACTCGGTCGGTGCATTGGTCATCGGGGTCTTGCTAACACGTGTTAAGCTGGGACCCAGGCTCCCAGCGAGAGCGTTACGCATGCACCTCGCCTGATTCCAGAAGAAGGTTGGTCATCGGGGTCTTGCTAACACGTGTTAAGCTGGGACCCAGGTTCCCAGCGAGAGCGTTACGCATGCACCTCGCATGATTCCAGAAGAAGGTTGGTCATCGGGGTCTTGTTAACACGTGTTAAGCTGGGACCCAGGCTCCCAGCGAGAGCGTTATGCATGCACCCCGCATGATTCCAAACCAGAAGAAGAGGAGTTGCCCCCTCAAAGGGCGTGCGGTGATACCATGCAGGCAGGGATGCGCCTGGCGAGTGCGCTTAGACAACCACCCCTGGTGCTCCCCTGGGAGCATGCACCCACTCAGTGAAGGAAGTCCTCACCCTCGACTTTGTACAGCGGGGTGCAGGCAGAGAAAGTCCTCACCCTCGACTTTCTACAGCGGGGTGCAGGCAGAGAAAGCCCTCTTCCTCTGCTTTTTACAGCAAGGTTAAGGCGAGAGAAGCCCTCTTCCTCTGCTTCTCACAGCAAGGTTGAGGCAAGAGAACCAAGTCCTTCTCCTCTGCTTCATACAGCAAGGTTAAGGCAACAGAAAAAGTCCTCACCCTCGACTTTATACAGCGGGGTGCAGGCAGAGAAAAGTCCTCTACCTCTGCTTTTTACAGCATGGTTGAGGCGAGAGAAAGTCCTCACCTCGACTTTATACAGCGGGGCTGAGGCGAGGTAAAAAGTCTTCACCTCGACTTTATACAGCGAGGCTGAGGCGAGATAAAAGGTCCTCACCTCGACTTGTTACAGCGAGGCTGGGGCGAGAGGAGAAAGACCTCACCTCAACTTCCTACAGTGAGGCTGAGGCAAGAGGGGTCAATCAAGAAGCAGTCCTCTTCCCCAAAACACAAGCATCATCTTCAGAGGTCGGGTCCTCTATGCACTTAGCGCTGGAGTGACACGGAAGTAATGCAAAGCCTGAAGCGCGATGACTGATCGGTGGTGCGCTAACATGCTAGTCGGTGGTTGGTAGCAAAGCTCTTAGTATGAAAGCTTGCCCAAACAAGGTCTTGGACGATCAGTCGAAGCATTTAGACGCCATCAGGTCAGTCATCCAACATGAACTTATGCATAAAAGATTATATACAAGTTTGTAGCAGCAAGAGAAATTACACAAAACGAGAAGTGGCAAGGGAAGAAGCTCAAGGAGGAGGAATGAGCCTGCCATCAGCCACTGAATGGTGGAGGCCAGGATGGGTAGAGTCCGAGTCTGGCAGGACGTAGTGAACCTGCCGCAAGCCCATGGAACCCATCTATAAGAACCTCGGCACCAACAGCCATGGTCTCAGGTACATCAGCTTCGAGCTCCTTCTTCTCTTTGGCAACGAAGACCACTTAGTCTCTTCGCTGAGAACAAGTTCACAGCTCGAGACTGGGGGGCTTGTGATCCGGTCGGTCATCGGTAGTCTATGACATCAGCAGCTGATGACGACGTGGGTCAGTCGTAGAGTGACGCGTGGCACGAGAAAGCAGATGAACCAGGGTGGAGATCGTTCAAGAACGGTGATCAGTGGTCAGCTACCGAGTGACCACCACCAGAAGATCGATTCCTACTTGAGCGCCTGGAAGCAGAGCGCGAGAAGTGACGATGCACCGATCAGTCATCGGTGCATGCATTGTGATCAGTCATCGGTGCATGCAGAGCGATCAGTCATCGGTGCATGCAGAGTGATCAGTCGTCGGGGGTTCCTTGTCAACACGTGTTAAACTGGGACCCAGGCTCCCAGCGAGAACGTTACTCAAGGACCTCGCCTGATTCCATAAGCAGAGCACGAGGACGTGAAGAAGCACATCGGTCATCGGTGTGTGTTGAGGTGACATCGGCCGCGCGATGTGAACAACGCAATCGATGATCAGTAAAGCGCCCAGAGGCAGTGAATGGCCCTAGTCACGAGACGACCACACATGAAGATGAGAAGACGCAGTTAAGTGCAGAATCCTGCTGGGACGAGAAGCCATCAAGGTTAGAGTCTCCCAGTGGGGTTGCATGTCTGCCACGTGGATGGCGAAGATGTTCCCAGAGAATAGGTAGGGCAGATAGGCACAGAAGTCGAGGGGTGCAGAGGTACCCCACGGCCTCCCCTGTTAGACTTGGCACTCAAGTGAAGAAGGCTGGCACGCAAGGTAGCCCTGGGGAGTGGAAACGACAGTGCAGAGTAATTAAGTGGCCCTAGAGGTAGCCTGTAGGGGCTACGCAAGTTTATATGAGGAAGAAGAACACCAAACCAGGTATGCAGTCTTTACCTCAGAATACACAACACTAAACCTAGAGCACTCAGTTTTCGAATCAAAGAGGACTGAGGGCACACACACGGTCTCACACAGAGAGACCTGAGAGAGACTTTTTGGTGTTCCCGTTGCCTGACTTGAGCGTCGGAGCTACAACGGCCGCTAGAGGTTCTTATATCTACTTTGACAAAAATTCAATTCTATTCTACACTAAGCTTATGGCATTTTTAAACATATAAAGGAAAGTCTCTCTGCCATCAGTAGCAGTGTCCCAATCCTCTTAAATTCTTCTTGCCATAGCTCTTCTAGTTGGCCCATATCTTCTATTTATTGGGCTTTGACTTGGGCTTGGGCTTGGGCTTGGGATTCTTCCATTATCCCCTCCCTCTAGAGAAGGATTTGTCCTCAAATCCAATGCATCTACCTCTTCTTCGTCACTACTGTAACGCCCCTCAAAATATTGTTCATTTTTATATAATAAAATAAAGGTGAAACAATAATATCAAAAATTTAACATAGGTATATACATAATATAATTCATCCATTAATACAAATGTGCCTCAGAATAATATCCCTTTTCGAGGAAGTTTTAATACATCTCCATACAGGAGTTTTCAAAATAAAACAAAACAACAGCATTCAAAAACCGGCAATCTCCTCCTCCAGAAATGCTCACTGAGGAGCTCTACCACCTGCAACCTCATCTGCTCCCGTGCAAATATACACGATCATCACAGGTTTAAGAAAAACAACCACGATACAAAACAAAGGGTAAGCTAGATATTTTTAAAAACTTTAAATATGAAACTTTATATCAATAGAAAGCATAAATCTTCACACCATTCATAATCTATATCAATTTCAACCATCAATATCCCCATATTCCACAAACTCGTCAAGTGTCTATTCAATACATTCAATACTCATGGTTCACATGTCAGACTTTCCACTGACTCGTAACACATAGACACATGACTCTACTTCTGGAAGACTCGTGCGTTGAACTTAGCATCCAGAGACCTGCACCTGTCATACTACATTGCTGTAAAGTTCCCACAGCTATGCGCATAAACATAATCTCGATCTCAATCTCAATATCCTCACTCTCTCAGTATGACAGGGTTAATCCATATAACAGGTCAAGTCAGTTATCTTTCAAACGACTTACCCATACATATGGACCTCCTTCGACTCTCACCAACTGAATGACTTCATCTATGTGATTCCATCATATCAGCAGAGTCAGGATCGCCTCATTCACAGGATACTCACAGATCAATACACCCTCATAAAATCTCCACACGGTATTTTCTTTCCTGAAAATACTATCCTTTGATCACTCTTTCACATTCATCCAGTACATCATACCACACGTAAAAGCACAATTCCATCATATAATATTTTGAATCTTTTCTTAAACAATCCCAATCACAGAAACAATCATACCAAAGTTCCGATTTTCGAATATCATATGCATTTCACCTTTCAATCTCAAACAATTTCAAAACGACACTAAAACAGGGGATTTCTAAATTTGCATTAAAACCGACGATCACGTCGCCCCACACATAAAAACAGAGCATCGTGAAATAGAATATGAAACCGGCGACCACGTCGCCCTCACTTCAGAACCTACTCGCCTAAAGTTTTTATAAACGAAAATGCTAGCTTCCCTTACCTGAACTTGCGCAAAATCACTAAGAGCTCCAAAACCCACCGAAGCTTAAAGATGTCCTAACCTGCACCATGGAACCTTTATCACAAAACTGACTATACTACTCATTTTCTACGCTAACAGAGACGATTTCTGGAGCTAAGGGAGTCGCCGGCAACGCCTATGCAGAGGCAACCCTCTCAAGCTCAGATTCGACTCGAAAAACAGAGTAAAACGACTTACTCTGTTCTAGCGTCCTGAAGGAAGAACTTGCAGAGACTTCCCAGAAGGACAATGGCAGTCGCCGATCGTAGCACTGGTACGTGAGGATAGCTGCATCTTCCAGAGGAGGAGAAAGGAGAAAGGGGAACTAAATGAGCTGATTCCCTCAGCTCTTAAGGTAGAACGGCTCTTTAGCCTTCACTGCCATTACCCACTCTCTGAGCAACCTTGCGTGTGGGTTTCCTCTAACAGTATGGCCACGTGGGTCTCTGCGCACACCAACTCTGGGTCACTTTCCATACCAACTCTCTGGAACCACTATTCTGAAGCACTCTCACTGACTACGTGTCGCGCATGCAAGACGCTCATGCTGGGAGCCTTGGCCCCACCTCATCTGTGTGGAACACGACCTTGCGCGATGACCATCCACCGATGTCTCATCCTGGCGGACGAACGATGTCTCTCCCTAGAAGACGACTGATGTCTCTCCCTGGAAGACGACTGATGTCTCTCCCTGGAAGTCGACCGATGCGTCCCTCATCCCGGCGATGACCGTCTGTCTCTCGCCCTGGCGATGCCCACGTGTCTCTCGCCCTAGCGATCCCCGCGTGTCTCTCGCCCTGGCGATCCCAGCGTGTCTCTCGCCCTGGCGATCTCTCATCGTCCTTGATGTGGCGAGGACACATCGCCTTGCTTCTGTCGACTGATGCCACATCGTCACACCCTATTGGGGGATCGTCCTACCACTACTCCACACCTGTGTTATCACCCCCTGATAGCATTCCTATGAGCTCTTCTTTGGATTTTGGAGTTCCTTGGTGATGAGGGATGCGGAAGCTTATGGAGGAGGTGAGCAAGGCCTTCCTAGGAAGCATGGGTGCCTTGAAGGTGCATGAAGAGTGAGGAAATGGGGAGGTTTGGCCAGCCCCTTTGGTAGTGATGAATTGAAGACTAAAACCTAAGTGTTAGGCAAGGAGTAGTGTATGGCACAATTTGGCAGCATAACAATACTCTATTTAATCTTTAAAATACAAGGTGTAGGCTCCTCCTTTTATAGGCTAAGGAGGACCATAATGCAACCCTAATGCTAGCCAAATGAAATGTAAATGTGAAGCACATGGGCCACATGGAAAGTGTGAGCACATGGGGAGGGGTGTGTCTAGTTTGTAAGTTCACCCCCTCCATGGGCTTTCTAGAATAGTGGGAAGGTTAACTTCTCCTTAATTCTAATGTGCAGAAAAATAAACATTTGTCCACATGGCTATGCTATTTACACCCCAATTAAAGCTAAACTACATTTGATGGGCCTTCACGGAATATGTGCTAGTATGCCACTCTCCCATTCATAGCTTTGATCCAAGTCTTCTTGTCCTAGACGCTTCTAGCTTGGCCTTCTCATCCTAGACGCTCCTAGCTTGTCTTAGACGCTCCTAGCTTGGTCTTAGACGCTCTTGACTTGGCTCTTGCCTTTCATGGAAGGTTGTGCTTGGCCCTCTTCCATCATCCCCTCCCTCTTGAAAAAGGATTTGTCCTCAAATCCCTTGCTTTGTCTTCAAATAGGGGGATGGATGGGGCTGGATGGTGTCCATCATCTCCTCCTCCTTTGAGAAGATCTATCCTCAGATCTACAGATTTGATCTCGGATAGCAGCCTATTGTTTTGGCAAGGCTTGTCCTCCCGGATCAAACGTCCACCTATGGAAATCATCAAACAAAGTAAACGTGTTAGTGTGAGCAATTGGAGAGAACTTAATTGTATGAAGTTGCCATTTTTGTTTTTCTTTTGTTTTTGGCAACTTTGTACAATATTTCTCTTTTGATGGTTGTATGTGTTCTCTAATCCTCTTATGTATTTGAAAATTTTCAATATTGGTTACCTTTTCCTTAGGCACAATACCTTTAGGAAAGGGTAACAACTTAAAAAGCGAAAGAGGATTAAGTCCACATGCAATTTCAAATGTAGAAATATTAGTAGTCTTGTGGACTACTCCATTGTATGCATGCTCAAAAGGATACTCATCCCAAGAATTGTGATTGTCTTTCATGATTTCTCTAGGCATAGTAAAAAGAGCTATGTTTTCAATTTTATTTTGACCATTCTTTTGAGGATAAAAATTTGAAGGGTACAACTTAATTTCAAGTTTTTCTAAAAGATTCCTCAAATGATGGTTTTCAAATTTTGGAGCTCTATCCAATACTATGCTTGAAGATAAACCATGAAGACTTGTCACTTCTATATAGAAGAGATTATCCATATCCATAAAAATGGAATCAAAACCTTTTGTTGTCCTAGGAAGCTCTAAGATAAAATTGAGGTTTATGTCTTCCCAAGGATCATTTGCAAAAGGTAAAGGAGTATAGAGTTCATGAGACATCACCTTAGGTGTATTTTTAAAACAAGAAATGTATCTAGGGTAATGTCTTTGAACATCTTTTCTCATGGATGACAAAAGTTTTCCTTTTAAAAGCTCTAGAGTTTTATCAACTCTAATTTGGTCCATGAGTTCTCCTTCATGAAGAATTTTTCTCTTATGTGTAAAGATAGTCTCGTTGTTACAACCATTGTTTATGAGAAGTTGCACACTTGGCAATGGTTGTCTCAATAGGACATGACAAGTTTCTTTAGGCACTACTTCACATAAAAATTTGTTTTTGTAGATGCTTGTAAATAACTTGACATTCACTTGGTGATATCCTAGCACATATGAGAAATAATCCACTTTATCTTTATCTATGCAAGCTTCTTTTAAAGACTCTTTTTTTGTTACTATGCTTGCAAGTGTTCCTTTACAAAAGGAAAGGCTAGGTTGTTCAACAAGACGCATATTTTCAAAGGTATTTTTAAATCTTTTGTCTTGTTGAATGACCTTGTGAGAAGGAACACTATTCTCCCACGCCTTTTGTTTCTCAAGGGTCTTCTCATGCTTTTCTTTTTTTTTCTTTTTCTTTAGCTTCCCTTTCGGCTTCCTCTCTTTTCTTTTGTATCTTTCTTTCCTTTCTTTCTTTATGGGAAGCAAACAATTTTTCTACCCTCATTTCCCAATCTAGGCAAGTTTCTATATTTTCTTTTCCATGGGAATGGGGTAGGTCTACCCTAACCTCTCTTGGGCTTTCTTGTTCTTTTCTATCTCTTCTATGTCTTCCCTCCCCAAAAGAATCATGCTTTTTAGAGATAGATGCATGAGAAGGTAATTTTTTTGAAATGTGAGACTTCTCATCCTTTGATTTAGTCAATTCATTAGTTTTGGCCTCATTCTCCAATTGTTTAGATGAAATTGATTGAATATTCTTGGAAAGTTGTTCCAAAAGAGATTTCAAGGATTTCACCTCACTTTTAAGAGATTTAAAGGAATGAGAAGACATGACTAGACCTTTGTGTATAGAAATATTTTACCTTGAGAAAATTTAGGGAAGTCAAAGAAGGTAGTCTTCCAGGTAAGGGAGGTGAGTCACAATGGACTACTTAAATACCAAGCCTTGCCTTAGCCAAAGACTATCCCTCAATGTCTTCACACAAAGCTTTCTCTTAGTAAACCACTTAAAACACAATTAGGTTGAAGAAATCAAATTTTTAATGCAAGAAAACAATGCAAGCTATGAAAGCCTTAAACAAGATTAAACAAGAAATTAACGAAGTGATTAAAGCAAGTTGGTTCAATTAAAGCAATTAATAAAAACAAAATTAAGCTAGACGGCCCTAGGTGAGGCTTCTTGGACACTTGGAGCCCTTGAAGACACACTCACCGACTAATTGCGTGATTAACAAGTAATTAACACAAGCAAGATTGCAAAGAAATTAAATGACACTCCCTTTGTTGCTTTTACTATTTGCACCCCTTTTGTTGTTCTTCTAGTGGCACCCCTTTTGTTGCTTTTCTACTTGTTGGGTCTTCCAAAGTGTGTGGTGTATTTGTAGTATGGTGTTTGTTGCTGCCCTTTGCCTTTGTTCCTCTTGGAATTAGGTCAATAAAATCTTCAATCCAGCACCTATTAAGCAAGCTAGACTCCCCTCAAGTCAAATTCTCACTCAACAAGTACCAATTGATATTTAATCCACCAACAAGCTTAGAGGCCAAAGAAAGAAAGCAAGAAACAAATTAATTTGAAAAACAGTACCACACAAATGGAATTTAAATGTGACACAACTAGAAAGAGTTCAAATGAAATTAGACAAGCAAATAAAAGGTACTCAAATAATGGATGGCACACAAAAAGGAACCTAGGAATAGCACTAGATTTGATTTAAAAACCAAAAAACAGCACCACAGAAAAGCACAAATTGTTGTGGTCCAGAAAGCGTATCTTTAAAAGATTTATGCTGAGCTGACCCTTTTGTATTTGCTTCTAAAAATTGAGACACAATCAGAACAAGATCTTAACAAACTTTTGGCGTTGGTTTCACTCCAAACGCATGTACCAATTAATTTTGGTAAATTTTATAAAATCAGTGCTCAGAGCTGCCAGCTGGAACGTCAGGATTGCACACTTTTTTTGTAATATTTATCTTTTTTTTTCTATTTCTTCTTTTCAGATGGTTCTTTTTTTGTCCTTTTTCTAATACCTCAAATTTATGAAATCCAGAGGCTCAGAAATTTTTGATGATGTATGTCATTTTCATAAATCAAAACAGTCAGCACAGAAAAGTGAAAACAGGGGTTCTGAAAACTGGAATGAAAAACAGAATGATATACCTCAAAAACACAATGGAGTTAATATGATGGAATTTGTGTGGATCTAACACACAAATAAGAACTCAAACTAAAATTAAAAATGCACCAAAGGATCAACACAAAACAGATTTCAGATCAAACATTCAGACCAAAAACAAGAAACAAATAAATCAAAAAGAGTACTACTAGGATTTGATGACAAATATGGAAACACATGACTTAGACAAAACTTATGGATTCATAAAATGAAAAGACACAAGAACATCATATGACCCAAATGAAATTTCAAGCAAGACTCAAATACCTAAAAATAAAAACAGCAACACAAATATATCAAGAATCCTACACAAAATTGAAAATAGATGTTCAAGCACAAGTTTGAACAAACCCACCAAATGAAATGAATAAACAAGCATTCAAATCATATTAAAACACAAAAAAACAGCAAGACAACTTGGAATAAAGATGAACAACTTGGAGAAAAGAAGAACTCAGAAAGAAAATGAAAAGAGATACTCATCTTTGAAGAACCATAGCTCTAGATACCAAATGATAGCATTCCTATGAGCTCTTCTTTGGATTTTGGAGTTCCTTGGTGATGAGGGATGTGGAAGCTTATGGAGGAGGTGAGCAAGGCCTTCCTAGGAAGCATGGGTGCCTTGAAGGTGCATGAAGAGTGAGGAAATGGGGAGGTTTGGCCAGCCCCTTTGGTAGTGATGAATTGAAGACTAAAACCTAAGTGTTAGGCAAGGAGTAGTGTATGGCACAATTTGGCAGCATAACAATACTCTATTTAATCTTTAAAATACAAGGTGTAGGCTCCTCCTTTTATAGGCTAAGGAGGACCATAATGCAACCCTAATGCTAGCCAAATGAAATGTAAATGTGAAGCACATGGACCACATGGAAAGTGTGAGCACATGGGGAGGGGTGTGTCTAGTTTGTAAGTTCACCCCCTCCATGGGCTTTCTAGAATAGTGGGAAGGTTAACTTCTCCTTAATTCTAATGTGCAGAAAAATAAACATTTGTCCACATGGCTATGCTATTTACACCCCAATTAAAGCTAAACTACATTTGATGGGCCTTCACGGAATATGTGCTAGTATGCCACTCTCCCATTCATAGCTTTGATCCAAGTCTTCTTGTCCTAGACGCTTCTAGCTTGGCCTTCTCATCCTAGACGCTCCTAGCTTGTCTTAGACGCTCCTAGCTTGGTCTTAGACGCTCTTGACTTGGATCTTGCCTTTCATGGAAGGTTGTGCTTGGCCCTCTTCCATCACCCCCACATGGCTTGGTGACGGCGGTAGCTTCTCCTGCCCGAGGGCAGCTCAGTACTCAATCCTTACGTGCCTAAGCATGCAACACTAAGGTAAATCCCTTATGTCCAAGCGTAAAGTCCCGCAGTTATTCTGCATGCATGGCGCTCCTAAGGTTCAAATCACACCTCCCTACATGTGATTTCTGGAACCCACTATGGTCCACTGACCGACCTCTACCACGCCGCCCTCAGACCTTGGGCGACATCCGAGGTCTGACCACCATGAAATTTTCATTACAAGCTCTTTTCGTTTTAAGTAATAACATATTCAGAATTCATTAAAATTATACTTCCTCTATTCCAAATAATTATCTAGATCCTTACAACTACCTTATTATATGGTTGTGTGTGGCTGGATGGTTTCCATCATTAACTCTAGATAAGCAAGTGAAAGTCGAGTTCTCTATGGGAAAATATAAAGACACAGTTTTATGTGATGTAGTTCCCATTGAAGCTTGTCATATTTTTTTGGGTAAACTATGGCAATTTGACAAGAAAACCATGTAGAACGGTCATACCAATGAGATTACTTTCACTCACAAGGATAAAAAGTTTGTAATCTATCCCTTATCACCCTCACAGGTGATAAAGGATCAAGTACAAATGAAAATAACAAAAGAGGAAGAGAAAATAAAAACTGAAAAATCACTAGCTCTTATAGAACAAAAGGTAGTGTCTAAAGAGTCTAGTAATAAAAATATAAAACAAGGGAGGAAAAACTTAGAAAAGAAAATTAATAATTTTGATTTCAATGCAACTACTGAAACTAACTCATTTGATTTGTTTAATGACTCCAACAAATGGACATATGATCCTGGAGGACGAACCTAGTTCAAACCAGGTGTTCTTACCGGTTGACTCTCTTGTCGATTGACTCTACGACAATCTCACGCCTCCTTCCTTCTCCTTAGGTAATGCTTCACTGGATCGAAACAACCTGCACCTGCAAAGATAGAAGAGGCGCCCTAGAGGCCGTTTGCACTACGACACTCAAGTCAACATTGGGGCAAGCACACCAAGTGTATAGTATATAAGTTTCAGTCTCAAAACTGCGTACCTTTGTGAAGTGTTTTACTACCCTTTATATAGTCTAGGGTTTCCTCTGCGCCACTACCTACATTTAGGGTTTCTGGGAACATGTTGTTATGCGTCGCTATTACTCAATCTAAGAGTAATCTGGCATGTAACATTCCCTTAACTAGAGTGCAAATTCTAACAGGATGGCCACCTGGGTACCCACTCGTGCACCTAATCTCTGGGGCCATCTGTCCTGGGAGTGCCCTTACTGTTACTGTTCACATGCCATGCATGTAGCTTCACTTGGAAACCCTAATCCTGACGGGCATTCAAGCCCTTCAAGACTCTGCACCTAACTGTGCTTTCCATGCCACATGCATGGATGCTTCGTGACCTAGGCTTCTCCCTACCTCTGGCCATTTTATTGATCACCGGTATTATTCTTGGGACCCACCTTCCATGATCTAGCTCAGTTGTTCAGAACACCCAAGACCGATGTCACATCGTCCCACTCTATTGTCGAGGACTCATCACCCTGTTGTGTGACGAGGACACATCATTCCACTCTGGTGGTCGACATGCTGATGACTAATCAGCCCACTGGTCCATGCTACTTGTGGGACCCAACCCATGTGGCTCTGGCCAATATTGTGGGACCCAGCTCGCGCGGCTCACCATTACTAGCTGTTCTCGATGTCCGAGGACTGGCCGGTACAGCAGGAATAAGGCTGTTATTCGAGATCAATCTTGTAGATCTGAAGACAGATCCTCTCAAGAGGGAGGGGATGATGGCAGAGCCTCCAGCCATACACAACCACATAATAAGGAGGATAAAGACCTAGAGGTTATTTTGGGATTTACTTGTAAATATGGGTCTAATTGGACTTTTTTTTCTTTTATAGGCCAATCAAGAAGGAATGTACAAACATATCCAAGAAGACCTCCAAGTCATTAAAACATAAACATAAAGATGATGGAAGAATTCCAAGTCCAAAGTCAAGCCCAAGCCCAAGCCCAAGCCTAAGTTCAACAACTAGAAGATCTGGGTCAACCACAAGAGCTATGGCGAGAAGGATACAAGAGAATTGGGATAATGCTACTAATGGCAGAGAGACGTTTCTCTACATGTTACAGATGTCATAAGCTTAGTGTAGAAGTAGATTTTGATTTTCTTGTCAAAATTAGAATAGGAAAATTATTTGTAATTTTTCTTAGAATTAATTTTGGCACCTAAAACCAACCTAGGTTTAATTAGGGTTTCTAAAACTCCTAAATTAAACCTAGGCCGGTCAAGAGAGCACATATTTAACACATGTGCCATGAGTTAAATGTGTTGCACACATGATACATATTTTACATGTGTTAAATGTTTTACAGCACATGTTAAATAAGTTTCATGAGCTACATGTGCTCTTAAGAATTAGGTGCCACTTTTTCAAATAGGATTCATTTGAATCTCCCTCCAATTTCATTTGAATTTTTAATCCTCTAAAGACTATAAATAACAGGGCTTGGCTCATGTAATTCTCAAGATTAATGATGAGTGAAATTGCTGCCAAATTTGTGCCAATTCTCACTCTTGTCTCCTACCTCTAGGATAGACACCTTAGTCTTCAACTCCACCTAGTCAAGTGAGATGGCCTCACCACTCACTCTCCACACTTAACACTTCACCTCCAAGGAATCTACAGCTCCTAGGACCTCCTTGCACGCTTCAATCCATTGCTTCCGCTACCTTCAATTACATTTTCCAGCTTACGGATGAAGGCACTCAAGCTAGGCTCCATCAGAAATGAACCTTCAGATCTACTTAACATCTGTTAAGTTAATGTCCAATGGGAATTTTCCTTAGACTTGTCACCTTAATTGCTTAAGAATTACCGATCCTAATTCTAAAAAGTGTCGCCTAATGAATCAACTCACATAATTATCTGATGGTGCTAGCATATTACCTTGTCTTTACTATAGATGCCTCAGTTTTTTAATCATATCATAGTTAGGGAGGAACAGAATATTCCTAATTGGATTCTAGATGAGTCTGGTTGTTTCACTCTTAAATCGGGTAAGACTTTTTTCTTGGAATTAGGAGTTCCTTGTGGTTGGGGTAAATTCATTTGGTCTTCATATATTCTGCCTTCCAAAACTCTAGTACTTTAGAAAGTTTTTCATGTCGGCTTTCTCAGCATAGTTAGAATAAAGGTTTGCATATATGTTCTATGTGTACGCTTTGTGAAAAGCACAAGAAATCTATTTAGCATTTATTTTTTGAATGTTTTAATACTCTGCATATTTAGAGTTGGGTTCAGTAGATTTTTCTTACTTCTCATTTATCTAATAAGGATGATCTTCTTTCTTTTATTAAGAGTGATGGTAGTCCTTTGGTTAATTTGATTAAGCTTGCTATGATAACTTTTTCTATTTTGATGATATGGCGTATGAGGAATTATGCTAGATTTCAGGATAAGTTGATGTTTCTAGGGTTATTTCGGTAATTAAAGATTTAACTTGTCTAGTGGGAAATTAGTCTAAAGCATCAATGAAGAATGATATGTTCAATTTTAACGTGATTAATTTTTTTGGTATTAATACTCGTAGTGGTAAAGTTCTTCATCCTCTTCCTGTTAGATGGGAGTTCCCTTCACTAGGCTGGGTTAAAATTAACACTGATGGGACTGCTAGGGGATATCCTGGACTTGCTACTTGTGGAGGTATTTTCTGTGGGAGTATAGGGGAGTTTATTGGTACTTTCTCTGCGTTTCTTGAAGTTCAAACTGCTATGGTTGTTGAGTTTTATGGAGTTATACTTGCTATGGAGGAAGCTCAAAAGATGGGGCTCACTAATGTATGGCTTGCATGTGATTCTGCCTTGGTTTGTGTTGCGTTTACTGCTAGGACTAATGTTCTGTGGTTGCTTTGTAATCGGAGGAATATGTACCAACCAGTCCTCGGACACCGAGAACAGCTAGTAAGGGTGAGCCACGTCAGCTGGGTCCCATAGCATGGGCCAGAGCCACGTGGGCTGGGTCCCACAGGTAGCATGGACTAGTGGACTGATTAGTCATCAGCATGTTGATCAGCAGAGTGGAACGATGTGTCCTCGTTGTAAGGACCTAGAAACTTTAATTGGAATGAAAGTGTTACATTTAAATAATTTCAGAAGATGTTATTATTTAAAATACAAAGAACTGATAAATGAAGTTTCTCAGTGGTCGGACCTCGAACGTCGCCCAAGGTCTGGGGTCAGCTGGTAGAGGTCGGTCGGCTTACCATTGCAGTAACATAGTAGTCAGGTGCGATGACTTTATCGTGAGGTAATCACGTGGATGTGCTCGAGGAAGACATGTGGATCAAGAAGAGTAAAGGAAGAAAAGTGTAGCTAAGAAGTCTCCTATGAGATCGCCTGGTTAGTGCATGATCGCCTGTCGAGTAGGTTGCACATGATCGCCTGCCGCCTATGGTGCACATGATCGCCGAAAGTGCACTCAGTATGTGGTCAAGATACTGGATCAACTAGAGTGGGTTCCAACAACCACGCGTATCAAAGTATGGGCTAAGCCTTAGATACGCTGTGCATGCGAGGCTCTATGCTTGAGCATAAGAGATCGCCCTTAGTGTTGCATGCATGGGCGCAAGAGGAGTGGTGCTCATCCACTCTTGGAAATGTGAAGCTACCGACGTCACCAAGCCATGTGGAGGTGATACCTTGGACGTAACATAGTGGGATGAAGAACCTTCAGCAAGGTGTGACGATATGACATCGGTGAGCAGTAAGGCGATGTGTTCTCGTCACACACAAGGGCGATAAGAGAACGCCAACAGGATGAGAGGAACATCGGTCATCGACCAGGATGGGAGACAAATCGGTGGTCTGCTAGGTTGAGACATCGGTTGTCTGCCAGGGTGACACATCGGTGGTCCTCCAGAATCACACATCGGTTGTCTGCCAGGATGGGGAATCAGTCATCGCCGGTATGAGAGGCAGACGGTCATCGCCGGGATGAGGGACACATCGGTCGTTTTCCATGGAGAGGCATCGGTCGTCCTCCAGGATGAGCCCTCGGTGGATAGTCATCGCGCGAGCGGTCATCGGTGGAAGGTTATCGCGCGATGTCGAGTTTCACACAGATAAGGTGGGACCCAGGCTCTCAACATCAGACGTACTGCACGCGCGACACGTAGACAAAAAGGGTGGTTCAGAATAGTGACATCAGAGGGTTGGCATGCGCAGAGTCACGCGTGGTCGTACTGTTCAGAGAAACGTACACTCAGACTTCTCTGCAGAGTGGGTGGTGGCAGCGGCTTTTGTGGACAAGCTGGTTTAAGATGCAAAGACCCACTTCTGAGAGAGGGGAACGTTGCAGTTGTTCAAGAGCGAAAGAGTGAGTTTACCTCCCTTCTCCTCCATTCTCTCCTTCGCGCTGCGATTCTGGCACCTTCACACAAGAGTACGACGAGCGACGGCCACCATTAGAGCACCTGGGAGGTTCTCTGCAAGTCCTTCAAACCAGACGCAAAAACAGAGCCAAGGCATTCTTTAAGCTTCGTTGGGTTTTGGAGCTCCTGGTGTTTTGCGCAAGTCCAGGTAAGGGAAGCTAGCCTTCATTTTTCAATACAAGCCATAGATTAGCTGTTTCTGAAGTGAGGGCGGCGTGGTCGCCGGTTTCATATTCTTTTTCGTGATACTCTGTTCTATGTGTTTGGGCAACGTGGTCGCCGGTTTTAAACCCCTTTTTCATGATGCTCTGTTTTTACGCGTGGGGCGACGTAATCGCCGGTTTTAAATGTTGTCTTCGAAATCCCCTGTTTTAGTGTCGCTTTGAGCTTGTTTGAGATTGATATGTGAAATGCACGCGTTATTGGAAAAAGTCTGAACCTGGATACGTTTGTTGCTGTGGTTGAGATCGTCCATTTAAGTATTGTATGGTGCGTTGGGTGAATTGATGATCTTTAGCTGTCCTGTGTGGACTTTGTTTGCTGTCCTGTGTGGACTTTCCTTGCTGTCCTGTGTGGACTTTCCTTGCTGTCCTGTGAGGACTTTGCTTGCTGTCCTGTGTGGACCTTGGTTGCTGTCCTGTGTGGACTCTGGTTGCTGTCCTGTGTGGACTTTCCTTGCTATCCTGTGTGGACTTTGCTTGCTGTCCTGTGTGGACCTTGGTTGCTGTCCTGTGTGGACTCTGGTTGCTGTCCTGTGTGGACTTTCCTTGCTATCCTGTGTGGACTTTACAGTGGTATGGTAAGTGTCTATGTGTGTTAAATCAGTGGAAGTCCGACGTAAGAAATGAGAAACTTTATAGTTTTATGTGGGTATCTGGAATTTGTTTTATCCTGATTTTTATGTTCATATTTAAACTCTTTTTAAACCATCTAGCTTACCCCTTTTCTTTTGTATTGCTCTGTGGCTGTTTTCTCTTAAACACTAATGATCGTGTATTTCTACACGGGAGCAGACGAGGTTGCAGGTGGTGGAGCTCCTCAGTGAGTGGTCGCCGGGAGGAGATCGCCCACATATAGTTCTGTTAGGCGATCACCCCTTTTTAAGTTGTATGATAGGAGATCGGCTGTTTTGGTCTTCTGATAGTAGATCGCCGGTTTATGTAGGGAGATCGCCGGTTTTCAATTTATTTGGCTGTATTTTGTTTAAGTTTTGGAAAAATATACTGGTTATGTATTAAACTCCCTGTGAGGAGCAACTTCATTTTATATAAATACGTATGTTCATTTAAACATTTTTGTTTTACCTTTATTTCATTTTATAATTATGAAAAGTAATTTGGCGGGATGTTACATTAATGGTATCAGAGCAGTTCGTCCTTAGGATGACCTGAGGGCTGTGGATCCATTGTGTTTCTTCTGCTCATAAAATTTATTCGAGTTTTAAATAACAACTATAGTGAAAGGTTTTCAAACGTTTTTGTATTGAAATTTTGTGTGTGCTTTAGTGAATGTATGCCCTAACTGAAAATCTTAGTATTAAGAATGAGAGGATCTTGATAAAGTAGTGAGGGTGCACACTCATAACTAGATCGAGATGATTCTCAATCTTAATTCTAAAGGTTTGATGTTTAGCACATATTGAATTCTGGTGTGAGCTATTTCATTCCCTTGAGTGTCTTTGTAATTGATTGAAAATGGTTGATTGGATTGATGACTGCATACCAGTAGCTGTTCTGGTGTTTTGCTTGAGATTATAAGTATCACGGTTCTGTTGATGAGCTCAAATTCTTAATGAATTTGAGATGCTGACCTTTGTAAGGTCTAGATGTTACCTCCTGAATGAATTGATTTCTTATCGATCTCATTCTTGTAGTTGTAGGGAATATAGACAACCTATAGTTTCAAAATCTGAAACGAAGAGAGATGGCACGTAGACCTCCTACCCCTCCCCAACCTTCTTCGGAAATGAGCCAAATTGCCAAGGCTATTGAGATGATGGCAACTGCCATCCAACAACAGAATGCAGCAATGGCTCAGAATCATCAGGCGGCAATGCACCATTGGGAAACTGCTCGGTCGGCTGAAACAGCTTCCCACGTCGGTCAGCCTCGGGATCAGATGGGACTGACCGAGTTCATGAGGCACAACCCACCCAAGTTCAGTGGGAATGCTACCCCTGATCAAGCAGATCAGTGGGTCAGGGAGTTGGAGAAAATCTTTAGGGCGACCTCCTGCCCTGAAGGGAAGAAATTGGTATTCGCTACCTATCTGCTATCTGGAGAAGCCGAGTTCTGGTGGATGGGAGCTCAACAGATGATGGAAGCCAGAGCTGAAGTGTTAGACTGGGAGAGTTTCAGGGTGAGATTTCTGGAAAAATACTTCCCAGATAGTGCAAGATTTGCGAGGGAAGCAGAATTCCTCAGATTGGAGCAGGGGGAGATGTCAGTGAATGCTTATGCTGCTTGGTTTGAGTATCTCGCCCGATTCTATACCCAGGCGACCTCTGAGGCTTGGAGGTGTAGGAAATTTGAAGAAGGACTGAAGCATGAGCTGAAGAGGACCATAGCACCTATGTGCATAAGAGAATTTCACGCCTTAGTGGAGAAGGCGATGATGGTGGAGACACTGGAGAAGAGTGACTCTCGGGTGATCAGGTCACACCCAGGGGGTTTTTCCAGTGGGAAGACCAAGGTACAGCAACAGCAGAATAAGCCTTATGCGAGACCTCCACAACATGGGGCAGGAGCAGCACCGCCTCAGTTTCAGCAGCAACAGCCCTGGAAACTCAGATGTTCCCATTGTGGTGGACCACACACATCCAATGTGTGCCCCAAGAGAAATTCAGAGAGAAGATGCTACATCTGCCGAAAGACGGGGCACCTTGCTAGAGAATGTCCTAACGGGAATAGGGCGACTCAACCCAGTGGTTCCCCGCAGTTGAGGAACGAAGGCAGCAGACCTCAAGCAGCAGGGAGAGTGTTTGCCATGTCTGGAGCGGAGGCATCTCAGTCAGGTAACCTAGTACAAGATACTTGTTTATAGCTGGTGGATACTTTAGAGTTTTGTTTGTTTCTGGAGCGACACACTCTCTTGTGTCAAATCGGTGTGCAACCGAACTGGGCCTTCTAGTGAAGGAGCTGCCGTTTGAACGGTTGGTCTCTACACCTGCATCAGGACAGGTTTTGACCTCCCCAGTTTGCTCTGAATGTCCAGTGATAGTAGAGGGACGCAGGTTCAAAGTGAATTTGATCTATCTACCTCTTCAGGATCTGGATGTTATCCTAGGAATGGATTGGCTACATGCCAATCGAGTTCTCACAGATTGCAGTAGCCAGAAGGTGGTGTTTCCCAATCTCCAAGGGTTAGGTGCAATATCTGCTCAGCATGTGAAGTCGGAGTTGAAAGAAGGGGCGACGTGTTTTGTGATCCTAGCTGAAGGGGGGAGTGAAGAGTGAAGAGGACGTAAACAGGATACATGGGGTGAAAGATTTCATGGATGTATTTCCAGAAGAAATACTTGGACTACCTCCTAAGAGGGAAGGTTTCACGCAGAATAGGGTTGTTTTGTTGATCGGGATTTGAAAGATGAGTGTGGGAATGGAAGGTTGAAGTTAAAGGCTCCTGAACATGGCAAGATGGTGGCGTTAGAAAATGCTGGTTTAGATGCAAAATCTGGAGTGTGTCTCCAACGCTGCTGAAGGTCCAGTACGATGACTGGCTTGATAAAGAGGGACCACAGAAACTAGAGGAATGGGTCCTTTCGTCTAGAGTGGCAGCTACTGATTAATTTGGGTATGCGATGTTCAGAGCGCTTAACAGTCAAGCCATGCTCTCCTGAGCGCCATTCAGGTCGCCCACTTGGGTTTGAATCAGCAGTGTATGCCTGGTGGTATGATGGGTGGTGGGAAGGTGTTGTAACTGCAGTTAATGACAGTGGTAGAGGGATCTTCGTCGGATGGCTCTGCCTTAGAAAGTGAATCATCATCCATCCCCAAAGTTGAAGTTACTAAGAAGGTGAGCAAGAATCGTTTGGTTGGGAAACCCCTGTGGATCTGGAAAATATGAAGGGAATAACCTGGAGGGAGCCACCCTATGTCGCTCATGAGGACAAGGGTAACAACTCTAGTGGTGGATATGAGGACGAAGCTGACAACGCTGTGAAGACACTTCTGGCCTTAAATGAACACAAGGATAATAACTTTGGGGGAGGTAGTGATGATGTTGACAATGAGGAGAAGACCTTTGGAGTTGTAGTTGGAGATCATGCATTTATGAAAGTGACACCGACCAAGGGTGTAGGACGAGCTATCAGATCAAAGGAGCTGTCTCCTAAGTTAGTCGAGCCATATCAGATCTTAAGGAGGATAGGTCTAGTGGCTTATGAAATCGCCCTACCTCTCCAATGAGCAAAATCTGCATAATGTCTTTCACGTGTCACAGTTAAGGAAGTATCTTGCAAACCCTAGTCACGTGTTGGAAGTAGACGATGTGCAGATCAGGGATGACTTGTTGTTGGAACGAAACCAGTAAGGATTGACGATCAGCAGAGTAAGCAGCTCAGAGGCAAGACCATCAACGTGGTGAATGTAAGGACCTGTAAAATTGAATTGGAATAAAAAGGGTTATATTTTAAAAGAATTCTATGTATGTTTTATTTAAAATAAAAAGGGAGGAAAAGTTAAGTTTAGAAGGCTATGAGATCGCCGGTCGCCTGCTACACATGAGCGCCAGGTGGACGTCGCCAGGGCGCGAGGCATGCAGGCATCGCGCGGGCGCGAGAGGCATGCGGGCATCGCGCGGGCGCGAGGCATGCGGGCATCGCGCGGGCACGAGGCATGCGGGCATTGCCAGGGCGCGAGGCATGTGGACGTGGCCAAGGCGCGAGAGGCATGCGGGCATTGCCAGGGCGCGAGGCATGTGGACGTGGCCAAGGCGCGAGAGGCATGCGGGCATTGCCAGGGCACGAGGCATGTGGATGTGGCCAAGGCGCGAGAGTTATGAGGGCGTCGCCAGGGAAGACATCGGTCGTCTCCCAGAGGAAGACATCGGTCGTCTTCCAGGGCGAAGGAGACATCGGTCGTTCGCCAGGATGAGTCAGCAGTGGAAAGTTATCGCGCGACGTCGAGTTTCACACAGAGTAAAGTGGGACCCAGACTCCCAGCATGAAACGTCCTGCACACGCGCCACGTAGACAAAAAGGGTGGTTTAGAGTGGTGACATCAGAATGTTGGCATGCGCAGGAGACACTCGCGGTCGTACTGTTCAGAGCAGTGGTTGGCATGCACAAGCGACAACAGTGGTAGTACTGTTCAGAGCAGTGGTTGGCATGCACCAGAGACAACAGTGGTCGTACTGTTCAGGGCAGTGGTTCTCAGACTTTCCTGCAGAAGGGGTGGCAGCAGCAGCATGCGTGGACAGGTAAGTTGGGATTCAAAAGCCACTGCGGGATGGCAAAGAGCGTTACAGACTCAAGAGTGTTAGAGTGAGTGCAAACTTCCTCCTTCCCTTCTTCCCTTCCTTGCGTTGAGACTCAGGCAACCTCCAGCATCAGTGCGACAAGCGACGTTGCCCTTAGAGCACCTAAGAGGTTCTCTGCAAGTTCTACAGACCAGGCGCTGAAAACAGGGCTAAGGCATCCTTCAGGCTCGGTGGGTTTTGAGCTCGCGGTATTTTACGCAAGTCCAGGTAAGGGAAGCTAGCCTTTATTTTCAATACAAGCCATAGATTAGCTGTTTCTGAAGTGAGGGCGACGTGGTCGCCGGTTTCGTTTTCATCTTCGTGAATGCTCTGTTTTTATGTGTTTTGGGCGACGTGGTCGCCGGTTTTATATACAGACTTCGAAATACCTTGTTTTTGAACCAGATCGCCGGTTTTGGCGTTGTTTGCGAACTCTCTGTTTTGGTGTTGCTTTGAAAACTGTTTGAGATTTAAATGAGATATTCGAAAATAAGAACCTTGGATTGAGTTTTGCTGTGATTGATATTGTTCCTTTAAGTGCTATGTGATGTGTTGAATGTGGTGAATGTGGGATCGAGGCGTAGTATTTTCAGGAAAGAAAATACCGTGTAAGATCGTGTAGGATGTGCATTGATCGGTGATTCCTAATGAGATATCCTGACTCTGCTGAGATAATGGAATCCCATAGAGGAAGTTACTCAGTTGTGGAGAGTCGAAGGAGGTTCATAGGAATGGGTGAGTCGTGTGAAACAGAACGAGCTCGGCGTGTTCCATGGATTAACCCTGTCATACTGTGAGAATGATGAACTTGAGATCGAGATTGTGTTGATGCGCATAGCTGGGGAAACATTACAGCTGTTTAGTATGACAGGTGCAGATCTTTGAGTCTAATCAATGCACGAGTCTTCCGGAAGTAGTGTCAAGTGTCTTGTGTGTTGAGTCAGTGGAAGTCTGATGTGGGAAATGAGAAACATTGAATTGATAGACACTTGGTGCATTATGTGAATAGAACGACTCTTGAAAATATTGTGAAACATGTGATTTCTTGATGGCTGTGTGATATGAGTGAGAAAGTGATGGACTCTCGTGAATGTTTAAAAAGGCTGATCTGCGTTGGTTGTCCAGTTTAAAATTTAAAGTTTAAAAATATCTAGCTTACCCTTTGTATTGTTCTCTGGCTGTTTTCTCTTAAAACTGTGATGATCGTGTATTTTACACGGGAGCAGATGATTTTCCAGGATGTAGAGCTCCTTAGTGAGTGGTCGCCGGAAGGAAATCGCCTGATTTCTGTTCTGGTAGCAGATCGGCTGTTTTGGGTCCTCTGATAGGAGATCGGCCTCGTCCGATAGGAGATCGGTCCCTTCCGATAGGAGATCGCCTGCTTTGTTTTTTGTTACTGTATTTTGTTTATGTTTCTGGAAAAATTTGACCGAATTTGTATTAAACTCCCTGTGAGGAGAAACTACATTTCATATATATAATATTTTGTTCACTTCAATCTATTTGTTACCTTTATTTTCATTATATACATTTGTATAGTATTTTGGCGGGATGTTACAGTGAAGGTGGTGTGGGATGACAGATCGGGTGATACAAATTGGGAATTTGAAAGAAACCCTGAGAGAAGCCTATCCCTACCTCTTTTCCTTGTAATCCAATTTTTCGAGGACGAAAATTTTTCTTGTTGGGGAGAATGTAAGGACCTAGAAACTTTAATTGGAATGAAAGTGTTACATTTAAATAATTTCAGAAGATGTTATTATTTAAAATACAAAGAACTGATAAATGAAGTTTCTCAGTGGTCGGACCTCGAACGTCGCCCAAGGTCTGGGGTCAGCTGGTAGAGGTCGGTCGGCTTACCATTGCAGTAACATAGTAGTCAGGTGCGATGACTTTATCGTGAGGTAATCACGTGGATGTGCTCGAGGAAGACATGTGGATCAAGAAGAGTAAAGGAAGAAAAGTGTAGCTAAGAAGTCTCCTATGAGATCGCCTGGTTAGTGCATGATCGCCTGTCGAGTAGGTTGCACATGATCGCCTGCCGCCTATGGTGCACATGATCGCCGAAAGTGCACTCAGTATGTGGTCAAGATACTGGATCAACTAGAGTGGGTTCCAACAACCACGCGTATCAAAGTATGGGCTAAGCCTTAGATACGCTGTGCATGCGAGGCTCTATGCTTGAGCATAAGAGATCGCCCTTAGTGTTGCATGCATGGGCGCAAGAGGAGTGGTGCTCATCCACTCTTGGAAATGTGAAGCTACCGACGTCACCAAGCCATGTGGAGGTGATACCTTGGACGTAACATAGTGGGATGAAGAACCTTCAGCAAGGTGTGACGATATGACATCTGTAAGGACCTGTAAAATTGAATTGGAATGAAAGTGGTATATTTAAATAATTTCAGAAGATGTTATTATTTAAAATACAAAGAGCTGGTAAATGAAGTTTCGTAGTAGTCGGACCTCGGACGTCGCCCAAGGTCTGGGGTCAGCTGGTAGAGGTCGGTCGGATGACGTGTGGATCCAGAAGAGTAAAGGAAGAAAAGTGTAGTTTAGTAGTACATGATCGCCAGTCGCCTGCTACACATGAGCGCCAGGGCGCGAGAGGCATGCGGGCATCGCCAGGGCGCGAGGCATGTGGGCGTGGCAAGGGCGCGAGAGGCATGCGGGCATCGCCAGGGCGCGAGGCATGTGGACGTGGCCAGGGCGCGAGAGGCATGCGGGCATCGCCAGGGCGCGAGGCATGCGGGCGTTGCCAGGGCGCGAGAGGCATGCGGGCATCGCCAGGGCGCGAGGCACGAGGGCGTCGCCAGGGATAGACATCGGTCGTCTCCCAAGAGAGTCATCGGTCGTCTTCCAGGACGAGGGAGACATCGGTCGTCTTCCAGGGCGAGGGAGACATCGGTCGTTCGCCAGGATGAGTCAGCGGTGGAAAGTTATCGCGCGACGTCAAGTTTCACACAGAGTAAAGTGGGACCCAGACTCCCAGCATGAAACGTCCTGCACGCGCGCCACGTAGAAAAAAAGGATGGTTCAGAGTGGTGACATCAGAATGTTGGCATGCGCAGGAGACACTCGCGGTCGTACTGTTCAGAGCAGTGGTTGGCATGCACAAGCGACAACAGTGGTCGTACTGTTCAGAGCAGTGGTTGGCATGCACAAGCGACAACAGTGGTCGTACTGTTCAGGGCAGTGGTTCTCAGGTTTTCCTGCAGAAGGGGTGGCAGCAGCAGCATACGTGGACAGGTAAGCTGGGATTCAAAAGCCACTGCGGGAAGGCAAAGAGCATTACAGACGCAAGAGTGTTAGAGTGAGTGCAAACTTCCTCCCTCCCTTCTTCTCTCCTTTGCGCTGCAACTCAGGCAACCTCCAGCACCTGTGCGACGAGCGACGACAGCCCTTGGAGCACCTGGGAGTTTCTCTGCAAGTTCTACCAACCAGGCACTGAAAACAGAGCTAAGGCATCCTTCAAGCTTGGTGGGTTTGAGCTCTCTGTGTTTTGCGCAAGTCCAGGTAAGGGAAGCTAGCCTTCATTTTCAATACAAGCCATAGATTAGCTGTTTCTGAAGTGAGGGCGACGTGGTCGCCGGTTTTCGTTTTCATCTTCGTGAATGCTCTGTTTCTATGTGTTTGGGCGACGATGTCGCCGGTTTTATATACAGACTTCGAAATACCTTGTTTTGAACCAGATCGCCGGTTTTGGCGCTATTTGCGAACTCTCTGTTTTTGGTGTTGCTTTGAAACTGTTGAGATTTAAATGAGATATTCGAAAATAAGAACCTTGGATTGAGTTTTGCTGTGATTGAAATCATTCCTTTTAGTGTTATGTGATGTGTTGGATGTGGTGAATGTGGGATCGAGGCATAGTATTTTCAGGAAAGAAAATACCGTGTAAGATCGTGTCGGATGTGCATTGATCGGTGATGTCTATAATGAGATTATCTTGACTCTCCTGAGATAATGGATTCCTATAGATGAGGTTATTCAGGCGTTGAGAGTCGAAGGAGGTTCATATGTATGGGTGAGTCGTGTGAAACAGAACGAGCTCGGCCTGTCATATGGATTAACCCTGTCATACTGTGAGAATGGTGAACTTGAGATCGAGAATGTGTTGATGCGCATAGCTGTGGAAACATTACAACAGCTTTGTATGACAGGTGCAGAATCTCTGAGTCTAGTCAATGCACGAGTCTTCCAGAAGTAGTGTCAAGTGTCTTGTGTGCTGAGTCAGTAGAAGTCTGATGTGGGAAATGAAAAACATTGAATTGATAGACACTTGGTACATTATGTGAAATAGAATGACTCTTGAGAATATTGTGAAATGTGTGATTTCTGGGCGATCAGGTGAAGGGTATTGAGAAAATCTATAGCTTTACGTGAATATCTTGAAAATTGCTTACCCTGATTTTAATGTTCTTATTTAAACTCCCTTTAAAATATCTAGCTTACCCTGCGTGTTTTGCTCGTTGGCTGTTTTTCTCTTTAAACTGTGATGATCGTGTATAATTTACACGGGAGCAGATGATCTTCCAGGAAGTAGAGCTCCTTAGTGAGTGGTCGCCGGGGAGGAGATCGCCTGTTTCTATCTCTTGGTGGTGATCGTCGGATTTGTGTCCTGATAGCAGATCGCCTGTTTGGGGGTCTTCTGTTAGGAGATCGCCGGTTTATGTATGGAGATCGCCGTTTTCGTTGTATTTGATTTATTTTGTTAAGTTTTGAAAAACATTTGACCAGTCATGTATTAAACTCCCTGTGAGGAGCAACTTCATTACTTATATATATAATTATGTTCTCTTCAACATTATTTGTTTACCTTTATTTTCATTATATAAATATGAATAGTTTTTGGCGGGATGTTACATTAATGGTATCAGAGCAGTTCGTCCTTAGGATGACCTGAGGGTTGTGGATCCATTGTGTTTCTTCTGCTCATGAAAGTTATTTGAGTTTAAAATAACAACTATAGTGAAAAGTTTTCAAACGTTTTTGTATTGAAATTTTGTGTGTGCTTTGGTGAATATATGTTCTAACTGAAAATCTTAGTATTAAGAATGAGAAGGTCTTGATAAAGTAGTGAGGGTGCACACTCATAACTGGATCGAGATGAGTCTCAATCTTAATTCCAAAGGTTTGATGTTTAGCATATATTGAATTCTGGTGTGAACTATTTCATTCTCTTGAGTGTCTTTGTAATTGATTGAAAATGGTTGATTGGATTGATGATTGTATACCAGTAGCTGTTCTGGTGTTTTGTTTAAGTTTATCAGCACTCTGACTCTGTTGATGAACTCAAATTCTCAATGACCTTGAGGGGCTGACCTTTGTAAGGTCTAGCTGTTACCTCCTGAATGAATTGATTTCTTATCGATCTCATTCTTGTAGTTGTAGGGAATATAGAAACCTATAGTTCCAAATCTGAAACGAAGAGTGATGGCAAGTAAACCTCCTACCCCTCCCCAATCTTCTTCGGAGATGAGCCAGATTGCTAAGGCTATCGAGATGATGGCAACTACCATCCAACAACAGAATACGGTAATGGCTCAGATTCTTCAGGCTGTAATGCATCATTGGGAAACTGCTCGGTCGGATGGAATAGCTTCCCACGTCGGTCAGCCTCAGGAACGGATGGGACTGACCGAGTTCATGAGGCACAACCCACCCAAGCTCAGTGGGAATGCTACCCCTGATCAAGCAGATCCGTGGATCAGGGAGTTTCATGCCTTAGTAGGGAAGGCAAAGGTGGTGGAGACCCTGGAGAGGAGTGATTCCAGAGTAATCAGACCACGCCCAAGGGGTCCCTCCAGTGGGAAGGCCAAGGTACAGCACCCACGACGCAAGCCTTATGCGAGACCTCCACCACATCGGACAGGAACAGATCCGCCTCAGTTTCAGCAGCAACAACCCTGGAAACTTAAATGTTTCCACTGTGGTGGACCACACACAGCCAATGTGTGCCCCAAGAGAGATTCAGAGAGGAGATGTTTTGCCTGTCAAAAGACGGGACACGTCGCTAGAGATTGTCCTACCCAGAATAGGAGGACTCAACCCAGTGGATCCCAACAGTTGAGGAATGGAGGCAGTCGACCTCAGGCAGCAGGGAGAGTGTTCGCCATGTCAGGAGCAGAAGCGTCTCAGACAGGTAACCTAGTACAAGGTGCTTATTTATAGCCGGTAGATACGTTAGAGTTTTGTTTGATTCCGGAGCGACACACTCTTTTGTGTCAAGCTTGTGTGTAGCCGAGTTGGGCCTTCTAGTGAAGGAATTACCGTTTGAACTGTTGGTCTCTACACCTATATCAGGACAGGTGTTGACCTCTACAGTTTGCCCTGAATGTCCAGTGATGGTAGAGGGACGCAGATTCAAAGTAAACTTGATCTGCCTACCTCTTCAGGATCTGGATGTTATCCTAGGAATGGATTGGCTATCTGCCAATCACATTCTCATAGGTCGCGGTAGGCAGAAAATTAGCGTTTCCAGATCTCCAAGAGTCAGATGTGATATCTGCTCAGCATGGGTAGTCGGAGTTGGGAGAAAGGAGCGAGGTGCTTCATGATCCTAGCTCGGTTGAGAATGAAGAATGAAGAGGGCGTAAGCAAGATACCCTGGTGAAAGATTTCATGGAAGTATTTCCAGAAGAAATACCTGGATTACCTCCTAAGAGAGAGGTGGAACTCTCTATTGCTTTGGTACCTGGAGCTGGACTAGTGTCAATGACTCCAGCTGAGTTGATGGAATTAAAGAAGGAAGTGTAAGTTAGATTTAGTGTACCAAGGTTTAGTTTCAGCTACATATAAGTTATGGAGAGTATATAAGCAGAATGTTGAGGGTTTAAAGACTTAAGCATGTGTATCCATAGGAAGTACCGGGGTTAAGTTCCAAAAATGAAAGAATGAATTTTCTTTTATTTGAAGCTTGGGAGATGTTTATGTCGATGAAACCACATGAGATGACTCTAGCTTAACCACAAGCTTAAAAGGAAAGAGGAGATATTGTATTTATGTCTAAAGTTCAATTAGACAGAGGAATTTGCTGAAAAATACCAAGTAGAGAAGTTACTGGGAGAAGAGAGAAAGCTTCACGCAGAATGGATGCTATTTTATGGATCGTGATTTGGAAGATGAGTATGGAAATGGTGGATGAGGAGTGATGAGAAAGGGAAATGGAAAGATATTCTTGTATCCAAATATGACTCGGAACTTGGGGGAAGCCGAGCTCATTCGAAATATCAATCGTGGTGGTGGAGAGATGTACGTAAGGTGTGCGAGGAGGGTGAAGATGATGGTTAGTTCCAAAAAGTCATTGTTTGGAAAGTTGGAGGCGGAGGGGATGTGAGATTTCAGGAGGATGCGTGGGCCACTAACTTTAACTTTAAAGCAACGTGGCTGGTCTATGTGCTTCAAGTGGATAAGTGTTCTACTTGTTCGACATAAGGATTTGAGGTCCCACCTTGAGAACTTTTATCTTATACGTATGTCATCCAAGTAGAATCAGGTGTGGAAGGGAATGTGGGTGGCAATAGTATGTCGTATCTTGGAGAAGAGGAATAGAGTTGTCCTTAAGCAAGAAATTCTGGATGCAGAGGAAATTTTCCAATCGGCTCCACTACTTACATGGTTGTAATTGAGATATATAGTGCGTTCGTTCTTGTATGCCTTTTCAGATAGGCACCTGAACCCAAATCAATGCATCCAATGTATACATTGAACAAGGATGAAATGATGGGAACAGGGAGCCGAGTTGGCAAAAGAAGTCATAATGATGATTTAGAAAGTAACAGCAACAAGAAACTTTGTTTTTATAAGGTGCAGAATTATGTAGCATAGTGGTGAACCAAAGGTGTTCCTTTAGGGAGCGTGAGAATTAGATCAGCAGTTGGGAAGTCGATGGATGGTTTTGATCAAGATGCGGAAGTTGATTCCTAGAAGGATATTTCGGATCCTAGTTTGAATTGGCTGGGGGACATGAGCAGTAGTCAGCTGTCCTCTTTCCTTCCGATGAAGGGATCTTGCTCACTTTTCTCTACAGGGGGCTAGTCCTGGTTCTGTTAAGGGCTTAGTTCTGGACTTGCTCGACCAAGTCTTCAGGGTTGGAAGTAGAGTGTGAGTACTGGAGTTGGCGCTCAATGGAGCAGCATACTCCATATGCAGGGATGGAGAATGGAATTTAATGAAGTATTGGAGTAGTAAGAGTTGGTTCAACAGACAACCAAGAAGGTGAAACTGATGCAAGGCAGAATGAAAGCTTCTCAAAGTCGACAGATGTCCTATGTAGATCAGAGGAGAAGACCTTTGGAGTTTGCTGTTGGAGATCATGCATTTATGAAAGTGACACCGACCAAGGGTGTAGGACGAGCTATCAGATCTTAAGGAGGATCGGTCTAGTGGCTTATGAGATCGCCCTACCTCCCCATTTAGCGAATCTGCACAATGTCTTTCACGTGTCACAACCCTAGTCACGTGTTAGAAGTAGACGATGTGCAGATCAGGGATGACTTGTTGTTGGGAGCGAAACCAGTCAGGATTGACGTTCAGCAGAGTAGGCAGCTCAGAGGCAAGACCATCAATATGGTGAAAGTGGTGTGGGATGAGAGATCGGGTGATACAACTTGGGAATTAGAAGGAACCATGAGAGAAGCCTATCCCTACCTCTTTTCCTTGTGATTCAATTTTCGAGGACGAAAATTTTTCTTGTTGGGGAGAATGTAAGGACCTGTAAAATTGAATTGGAATGAAAGTGGTATATTTAAATAATTTCAGAAGATGTTATTATTTAAAATACAAAGAGCTGGTAAATGAAGTTTCGTAGTAGTCAGACCTCGGACGTCGCCCAAGGTCTGGGGTCAGCTGGTAGAGGTCGGTCGGATGACGTGTGGATCAAGAAGAGTAAAGGAAGAAAAGTGTAGTTTAGTAGTACATGATCGCCGGTCGCCTGCTACACATGAGCGCCAGGGCGCGAGAGGCATGCGGGCATCGCCAGGGCGCGAGGCATGTGGGCGTGGCAAGGGCGCGAGAGGCATGCGGGCATCGCCAGGGCGCGAGGCATGTGGACGTGGCCAGGGCGCGAGAGGCATGCGGGCATCGCCAGGGCGCGAGGCATGCGGGCGTTGCCAGGGCGCGAGAGGCATGCGGGCATCGCCAGGGCGCGAGGCACGAGGGCGTCGCCAGGGATAGACATCGGTCGTCTCCCAAGAGAGTCATCGGTCGTCTTCCAGGACGAGGGAGACATCGGTCGTCTTCCAGGGCGAGGGAGACATCGGTCGTTCGCCAGGATGAGTCAGCGGTGGAAAGTTATCGCGCGACGTCAAGTTTCACACAGAGTAAAGTGGGACCCAGACTCCCAGCATGAAACGTCCTGCACGCGCGCCACGTAGAAAAAAAGGATGGTTCAGAGTGGTGACATCAGAATGTTGGCATGCGCAGGAGACACTCGCGGTCGTACTGTTCAGAGCAGTGGTTGGCATGCACAAGCGACAACAGTGGTCGTACTGTTCAGAGCAGTGGTTGGCATGCACAAGCGACAACAGTGGTCGTACTGTTCAGGGCAGTGGTTCTCAGGTTTTCCTGCAGAAGGGGTGGCAGCAGCAGCATACGTGGACAGGTAAGCTGGGATTCAAAAGCCACTGCGGGAAGGCAAAGAGCATTACAGACGCAAGAGTGTTAGAGTGAGTGCAAACTTCCTCCCTCCCTTCTTCTCTCCTTTGCGCTGCAACTCAGGCAACCTCCAGCACCTGTGCGACGAGCGACGACAGCCCTTGGAGCACCTGGGAGTTTCTCTGCAAGTTCTACCAACCAGGCACTGAAAACAGAGCTAAGGCATCCTTCAAGCTCGGTGGGTTTGAGCTCTCTGTGTTTTGCGCAAGTCCAGGTAAGGGAAGCTAGCCTTCATTTTCAATACAAGCCATAGATTAGCTGTTTCTGAAGTGAGGGCGACGTGGTCGCCGGTTTTCGTTTTCATCTTCGTGAATGCTCTGTTTCTATGTGTTTGGGCGACGATGTCGCCGGTTTTATATACAGACTTCGAAATACCTTGTTTTGAACCAGATCGCCGGTTTTGGCGCTATTTGCGAACTCTCTGTTTTTGGTGTTGCTTTGAAACTGTTGAGATTTAAATGAGATATTCGAAAATAAGAACCTTGGATTGAGTTTTGCTGTGATTGAAATCATTCCTTTTAGTGTTATGTGATGTGTTGGATGTGGTGAATGTGGGATCGAGGCATAGTATTTTCAGGAAAGAAAATACCGTGTAAGATCGTGTCGGATGTGCATTGATCGGTGATGTCTATAATGAGATTATCTTGACTCTCCTGAGATAATGGATTCCTATAGATGAGGTTATTCAGGCGTTGAGAGTCGAAGGAGGTTCATATGTATGGGTGAGTCGTGTGAAACAGAACGAGCTCGGCCTGTCATATGGATTAACCCTGTCATACTGTGAGAATGGTGAACTTGAGATCGAGAATGTGTTGATGCGCATAGCTGTGGAAACATTACAACAGCTTTGTATGACAGGTGCAGAATCTCTGAGTCTAGTCAATGCACGAGTCTTCCAGAAGTAGTGTCAAGTGTCTTGTGTGCTGAGTCAGTAGAAGTCTGATGTGGGAAATGAAAAACATTGAATTGATAGACACTTGGTACATTATGTGAAATAGAATGACTCTTGAGAATATTGTGAAATGTGTGATTTCTGGGCGATCAGGTGAAGGGTATTGAGAAAATCTATAGCTTTACGTGAATATCTTGAAAATTGCTTACCCTGATTTTAATGTTCTTATTTAAACTCCCTTTAAAATATCTAGCTTACCCTGCGTGTTTTGCTCGTTGGCTGTTTTTCTCTTTAAACTGTGATGATCGTGTATAATTTACACGGGAGCAGATGATCTTCCAGGAAGTAGAGCTCCTTAGTGAGTGGTCGCCGGGGAGGAGATCGCCTGTTTCTATCTCTTGGTGGTGATCGTCGGATTTGTGTCCTGATAGCAGATCGCCTGTTTGGGGGTCTTCTGTTAGGAGATCGCCGGTTTATGTATGGAGATCGCCGTTTTCGTTGTATTTGATTTATTTTGTTAAGTTTTGAAAAACATTTGACCAGTCATGTATTAAACTCCCTGTGAGGAGCAACTTCATTACTTATATATATAATTATGTTCTCTTCAACATTATTTGTTTACCTTTATTTTCATTATATAAATATGAATAGTTTTTGGCGGGATGTTACAACATCGGTGAGCAGTAAGGCGATGTGTTCTCGTCACACACAAGGGCGATAAGAGAACGCCAACAGGATGAGAGGAACATCGGTCATCGACCAGGATGGGAGACTAATCGGTGGTCTGCTAGGTTGAGACATCGGTTGTCTGCCAGGGTGACACATCGGTGGTCCTCCAGAATCACACATCGGTTGTTTGCCAGGATGGGGAATCAGTCATCGCCGGTATGAGAGGCAGACGGTCATCGCCGGGATGAGGGACACATCGGTCGTTTTCCATGGAGAGGCATCGGTCGTCCTCCAGGATGAGCCCTCGGTGGATAGTCATCGCGCGAGCGGTCATCGGTGGAAGGTTATCGCGCGATGTCGAGTTTCACACAGATAAGGTGGGACCCAGGCTCTCAACATCAGACGTACTGCACGCGCGACACGTAGACAAAAAGGGTGGTTCAGAATAGTGACATCAGAGGGTTGGCATGCGCAGAGTCACGCGTGGTCGTACTGTTCAGAGAAACGTACACTCAGACTTCTCTGCAGAGTGGGTGGTGGCAGCGGCTTTTGTGGACAAGCTGGTTTAAGATGCAAAGACCCACTTCTGAGAGAGGGGAATGTTGCAGTTGTTCAAGAGCGAAAGAGTGAGTTTACCTCCCTTCTCCTCCATTCTCTCCTTCGCGCTGCGATTCTGGCACCTTCACACAAGAGTACGACGAGCGACGGCCACCATTAGAGCACCTGGGAGGTTCTCTGCAAGTCCTTCAAACCAGACGCAAAAACAGAGCCAAGGCATTCTTTAAGCTTCGTTGGGTTTCGGAGCTCCTGGTGTTTTGCACAAGTCCAGGTAAGGGAAGCTAGCCTTCATTTTTCAATACAAGCCATAGATTAGCTGTTTCTGAAGTGAGGGCGGCGTGGTCGCCGGTTTCATATTCTTTTTCGTGATACTCTGTTCTATGTGTTTGGGCAACGTGGTCGCCGGTTTTAAACCCCTTTTTCATGATGCTTTGTTTTTACGCATGGGGCGACGTAATCGCCGGTTTTAAATGTTGTCTTCGAAATCCCCTGTTTTAGTGTCGCTTTGAGCTTGTTTGAGATTGATATGTGAAATGCACGCGTTATTGGAAAAAGTCTGAACCTGGATACGTTTGTTGCTGTGGTTGAGATCGTCCATTTAAGTATTGTATGGTGCGTTGGGTGAATTGATGATCTTTAGCTGTCCTGTGTGGACTTTGTTTGCTGTCCTGTGTGGACTTTCCTTGCTGTCCTGTGTGGACTTTCCTTGTTGTCCTGTGTGGACTTTGCTTGCTGTCCTGTGTGGACCTTGGTTGCTGTCCTGTGTGGACTCTGGTTGCTGTCCTGTGTGGACTTTCCTTGCTATCCTGTGTGGACTTTGCTTGCTGTCCTGTGTGGACCTTGGTTGCTGTCCTGTGTGGACTCTGGTTGCTGTCCTGTGTGGACTTTCCTTGCTGTCCTGTGTGGACTTTACAGTGGTATGGTAAGTGTCTATGTGTGTTAAATCAGTGGAAGTCCGACGTAAGAAATGAGAAACTTTATAGTTTTATGTGGGTATCTGGAATTTGTTTTATCCTGATTTTTATGTTCATATTTAAACTCTTTTTAAACCATCTAGCTTACCCCTTTTCTTTTGTATTGCTCTGTGGCTGTTTTCTCTTAAACTGTGATGATCGTGTATTTCTACACGGGAGCAGACGAGGTTGCAGGTGGTGGAGCTCCTCAGTGAGTGGTCGCCGGGAGGAGATCGCCCACATATAGTTCTGTTAGGCGATCACCCCTTTTTAAGTTGTATGATAGGAGATCGGCTGTTTTGGTCTTCTGATAGTAGATCGCCGGTTTATGTAGGGAGATCGCTGGTTTTCAATTTATTTGGCTGTATTTTGTTTAAGTTTTGGAAAAATATACTGGTTATGTATTAAACTCCCTGTGAGGAGCAACTTCATTTTATATAAATACGTATGTTCATTTAAACATTTTTGTTTTACCTTTATTTCATTTTATAATTATGAAAAGTAATTTGGCGGGATGTTACACTCGTCACGCAACGGGGTGGTGAGTCCTCGACAACAGAGTGCGACGAGGTGACATTGGTTTTGGGTGTTTTGAACAATAGAACTAGAACATATAAGGTGGGTCCCGAGAGGAGACCAGTTATCAGTAAAATGCCCAGAGGTAGGGAGAGGCCTAAGTCACGAAGCGTCCATGCGTGTGGCAGGGAAACCACAGTTAGGTGCAGAGTCTTGAAGGGCTTGGGTGCCCATAAGGATTAGGGTTTCCAAGTGAAGCTACATGCATGGCACGTGAACAACGAGGGCACTCCCAGGACAGATGGCCCCAGAGTTTAGCTGCACGAGGAGGTACCCAGTTGGCCATCTTGTTAGAATTTGCACTCTAGTTAAGGAAAGCCTTACGCGCTAGATTACCCTAAGACTGGGTAATAGCGACGCAAGGGCATTCCTGCAGAAACCCTAAATATGGGTAGCGGCGCAGAGGAAACCCTAGACTATATAAAGGGTAGTAAAACACTTCACAAAGGTACGCAGTTTTTAGACCTAAACGAAAATACTCTATACACTTGGTGTCCTTGCCCCAGTATTGACTTGAGCATCGGAGTGCAAATGGCCTCTAGGGCGCCCTTTCTGTCTTTGCAGGTGCAGGTTGTTTCGATCCAAGGAAGCATTACCTAAGGAGAGGGAAGGAGGTGCGAGATTGTCATAGAGTCAACCCATAGCAGAGTGAACCGACAAAAACAAAATACTTGTCTTAATTACTGTGGGAAAATCAGGTTTAAGGTTACTCATATTTTTCGTGAAGGAAATGTGTGTGCTGATAAGTTGGCTAATTTAGGATTTTTTTCATAAAGAATCATTTCATTGGTATAATAGGCTTTCATCTAGTCTGTTCTTAAAATTCTTTATGAATAGGTATTGTCTACCTATGTATCATTTTTGTTAACATATAGATTTTGGTCTAGTCCTCCCATATTTTGTTTTTTTGTATTTTCTTTCTTTATTCCTTTTTTTAATAATATTTTTTTCATGTGATGGAAAATGATTGTTATTACTTAAGGTTTCAGCCTAGCTAAGATGTCAAGTTGCATAGTGATGCCTAACATGAAAGCTTTTATAAACAAAAAAAGTTTAAAAATTTGTGTATGGAATAAATAGAGCTTCAATCCTTTGGTTTAGAAGGTTATATGTCTTAATTTTTCTTTTTTTATGTTAGTTACAGTGTGTACTGCTTTTATACTATGTGTCACTTTTACTTTATACATGCATAAGTAATATAGAAAAATATAAATAATCATTTAAATATGGTATTTATATAGTTGTCTTCAGAACTGGTGCCAATTCAAAACACATAATTTGCTCTCTGAACTTCATTGTGTGCCAACAAAACATTTAGGCAAAGACTTGCTTGACTTTGAAGCTCATAGATTAAAGTTGAGGAAGCTATGGATGAACACAAATCAAAAAATGCAAGCAAAAAAATTTTTCCCAGTTTCGAAAGAAATTCTAATAACAGGAGTAATATATCAGGTACAACATAGTATACTCATATCATTATATTATTTGTATATGATGTTAATGTAAATTGTTAATTCAAGTTCCAATATTTATATTTATCCAGTACATACTGTAGTACACACTAAGAGAATAAAATGAAATAACAGGTATATCATATTCTGACTCTTAAATATTTTTCTCGCATACTGTCTTACACTGGCTTTCAGTGGCACACAATATATCAGAGCTTTCTGAGTGAAAATTATTCACAATTGTCAACACTTGAAGTGCATATGACTCAAAACATATAAGGTAAAATAACTATTGTCCAAATATGTGATCTCAATTTCTATTTTTTTTCTATGCAATAAGTCTATGTAATTAGGAACCACTGAAAGCACAAGCTTTAATTATAAGTCATAATATAGATTTAAAGCAAAAAAAATGGATTTTAATATAAGTGTGTGTAATAAGTAAGCACTCAAAGGTGTAAATTTTATTATAATTCATATATCAGATTTAATTGTATATATAATTGAATTAATATATTTACTAAATGCAGTGTGAATAGGATACCCTTTTTTGAGATAAACAATGGTAAGGTTAAGTTATCTATGGTTTTTTTTTTTTTCAAAATGTGATGGAAACCATCCAGCCACACACAACCACATAATAAGGAGGATAAAGACCTAGAGGTTGTTTAGGGATTTATTTGCAAATATGGGTCTAATTGGGCTTTTGTTTCTTTTTGTAGGCCCAATCAAGAGGACAACTCTAGGGTGAAGGAATGTACAAACATATCCAAGAAGACCTCCAAGTCATCAAAACATAAACTAAAGCTTTGGTCAGAAGAACACAAGAAGACTGAGTTCCTGCTGACTAGTCAACATTATTTTTGGGCCAAGCTTTAGCTTAAATAAATTGTATAAAGTTGTTTAGGATTTCATGGGCCATGTATTGGGCCTAGTAGCATAAAATAATTGGACCAGATATTTGGGCCAAGTAGCATAGGTTTTTGGGCTTGCATTTGGGCCAATAGTAAAATATGACTAGTTAGGGTTAAAAGTGACTAGTTAGGGTAACAATTGGGCTTCTTTGAGCCCAATGTAACCCTAAAACGTCTAGGGTATATTGGAGGACGAAAATCACCTTGGCATGGAGCACATGGATGTCCACATGGCAGCCTAGGAGTGGAGAGGATTTAGCATGGAAAGTGTGAGCTAAAACATGGAAAGCATGACTCCACATGGCACCTTCTCATTGGAGAGTTTTATTTTGAATTTTCAAATTTTGGCTCCAAAATGTCCAGCCCTATCTCCTATATAATGAGGTGCTTGGCTCATGTAAATTGAAGATTAATTTGAGTGAAATTGCTGCCAACTTTGTGCCAATTATCACTCTTGTCTCCTACCTCTAGGATAGAACCTTTAGTCTTCACTCTTCATCTTTTCCAAGTGAGATGGCCTCACCACTCACTCTCCACACCTAAGACTTCACCTTCAAGGTTTCTGCATCTCCTAGGAGTGTCTTGCACATCTTCAACCATAGCTTCCTCCACCTTCAAATTCATTTTCAGCTCATGGAAGAAAGCACTCAAGCTAGGCTACATCAAAATGTATGTTGTTATATGCAGTATTTCTACTAATTTTTTTGTTTGTAGGTGATGTAATCATTTTGACATTATGGTAGAGAGACATGATTCAAAAAATGCAAGAATGAAAAGGAAAAATATAATTGCTCAGAAATTGCGGAACAACAAACAGAACAGTAACAAGCCTTTTAAATGGTAAGTCTTTGAAGGATTTCAGCTATCTACCTCATCCTATTCGTTCAAATTCATATATTTAGAAAAATATATTTCTTATTGATGAACTGAGTAATGATAGAACAAGCATGTCTGAAATGCATGCATCATTGTTCAGATGTCTTACTACTGAACAACTGAATGTATATGAAAATATAATGATAGTAGTACACACTCAAGTAGGAGGTTTTTTCTTTCTTATATGGATATGGTGGAACAGGCAAAACATTTATGTGGAAAACATTGTCCAGTGGAATCAGATCAATAGGAATGATAGTATTAAATGTAGCTTCAAGTGGCATTGCTTCTTTATTACTTCCTGGCAGAAAAATTACTCATTTTACCTTTTGTATACCACTTATTATAAATAAGGAACCAACCTGTAACATAAGTCATGGAAGCCTTCGTGCTAAGTTATTGATTGAGACAAAGTTGATTATATGGGATGAAGCTCTAATGATGAATAGGTTATGTTTTGAGGATTTCAACAGAACATTAAGAGATATTGTGAAGGTTGTAGATGAATATAATAGTAACAAACCTTTTGGTGGTAAAGTTGTTGTACTTGGAGGTGATTTTAGGCAAGTTCTACCTATTGTCAAGAAGGGATCAAGATACGAAATTGTAAATGTTAGAATTTATGGTCTTAAACAAGAGGGGGGTGAATTGTTTTTGAAAGATTTTCACTAAGATTGAAGGTAGAATGAAAAGCTATGAAGAATCAATCAATAGAAAAATCTATTCAAACAATAAAAATTGTTTTAAGCTAGATTCCATAAAATCAACCTGTTGTTTTTACGAAACAACCGGTTGTTTATACCAGCAAAAACTAAAACTAAGTTAAAATAGTTTATAAGAGAAAAGATAGAGAGTTTCATACAAGATGTTTATACTGGTTCACTCTTACACCAAGAGCTACATGCAGTTCCTAAAAACCACTGGGTATTCCACTATGCAATCAATCACAGATTACTAAACACACTAAGAATGTTGATCTTGAACCCCTCAAGAACACACAACACTTCTTAGCCAAAACCACACCAAAAGTGTTGATCTTGAACCCCTCAAGAACACACAACACTCCTTGGCCAAAACCTCAACTACAGAAATACAATGATCAAGGAAGAAGGGAAAAGAATACACCTGGGTATTACAAAGCTTAAAGTTCAGAAGTACAACCCAATCCTATTCCACACACTTAAGAATGACCCAAAGCTCTTTCAAATCTTGGAAAAACTATTTTTGATAATCTCTCTTTCTTACTCCAAGATTAGGAGCATAAAACCACCTTTATATAGACCAACCAAGTGGTTAAAAACATTTAATAAAGGAGCCAAGGTAGTTAGGATCATTTAAAACAAATTAAAATCACTTAACAGAATTCTGTTAAGGTTTTTCAGAAAAACAATCGGTTGAATTCTCGAAACAACTAGTTGAATTGACTTGAGAGCAAAGTCAAACAAAGTCAAGCTTTTCAAAACCTTTTCAAAATACACTAAGTTAAAACAACTTGTTGATTCGAAATTTCAACCAGTTGAAATTTCAACAACTTTTTAGAAAGCCCATCTTTTCAAAAGATTAAAGATTCAAATGAACTTGGATCATCTTAAGGAGTGAATTAACAAGTTTCAAACAACTAGACAACACACACACACCCAGCAGCAAGGTCTTCAAGCTTTCTACTTGGATTTGGAGACATCAAAGGTCTTCAAGGTCTTCAAGCATCTTATTGAACAGTAAAGGTAGCTATAAACTATTATGAATTATGGAAATACTGCAAAGTTTTTAAACTTTCAGAGAATATGAGATTAACAAGTCAAGAATTAGTTGAAAGTGTTGCAAAGAACAAGGAATTTTTTGATTGGATTCTAAAGATTGGTGATGGAAATATGAACTTAAATGAAATGGGGGAAGGCATAATTGAAATACCTAAACATCTGTTAATCAAACACAGTGATTCACCTTTACTTAGCTTAGTTGAATTTGTGTATCCTAAATTCTTGGATAATATGAGCAATGCTAACTATTTTGATGACGGTGCAATACTTTTCCGACAACTGAATGTGCAGATCAAGTTAATGAATTTATCATATGTTTAATGCTTGGAGAAGAAGTTACTTAAGTTCAGACACGCCTTGCCAATTTGATGGACAGGAAGACATTCAAGATGAGTGGTTTACATCGGAGTTTTTAAACGATATTAAATGCTTAGGAATTCCAAATCATTGCCTAAAACTCAAAACTGGTGTCCCAATAATGCTTTTAAGAAATATTGATCAAGCTAATGGACTATGTAATGGAACAAGATTACAAGTTAATGAGTTGGGAAAGAATGTTATTGGTGCTATAATGGTTATAGGCAAAAACATTGGTCATAAAATAATCATTCCTAAAATGGACTTGATACCTTCAGATTCAAGACTACCTTTCAAGTTTTAAAGAAAACAATTCCCAACATCCTTGTGCTTTGCAATGACTATAAATAAAAGTCAAGGTCAAACACTTTCCAAAGTTGGGCTTTATCTTCCAAGACCTATATTTACACATGGGCAGTTATATGTTGTTGTTTCTCGAATAAATCTAAAAAAGGTTTGAAAATCTTAATTTTGGATGAAGACGAACAACAAAGTACTTCAACAACTAATGTTGTTTACAATAAAGTTGTTCTCGCCGGTAGACTCTCCCGTTAGTTGACTTCTACGATCGCTTGCACCTTCTCCCTTCCCTTCGACTGGAATAGCTAACCTGCAAAGAAAGAAAGACGGGTGCCCTAGCGGTTGTTCGCACTCCAACGCTTAAGTCAAAACTAGGGCAAGAAACACCAAATGTATAGCAAAAGAGTTCTAGTCTCAAAAGCTGCGTACCTTTGTGAATGCCTTACTACCCTTTATATAGCCGTTCTAGGTTTCCTGCCGCCCCATCCTTGCGCCCAAGTGTTGCCTCTTAGTGAATTTAGGGTTACCTTTCTGGGATTCTATCACACAATCTTGGTGCGCGTCCCGTGGCAACCTTCTATTCTTAGAGTGCAACTCTTGTTGCAACCTTCCTTTTCTAGAGTGGTTAACATGGGCATGGGCGCTAAGGCATACGCTGTAACCCTAGCGTCGCATGGCCAAATCTTCAGTCTTAAGTTAATCACTCACGTGCCTCTTTATACGTTTCTAAGGATAAATCCCTTATGCCAAAGCCTTACGTCTCGCCTATGTAAGGACCTGTAAAATTGAATTGGAATAAAAAGGGATATATTTTAAATGAATTCTAAGTATGCTTTTATTTAAAATAAAAAGGAAGGAAAGTGTAGTTTAGAAGACTATGAGATCGCCGATCGTCTACTACACATGATCGCCAGGGCGCGAGGCATGTGGACGTCGCCAGGGCGCGAGGCATGTGGACGTCGCCAGGGCGCGAGAGGCATGCGGGCATCGCCAGGGCGCGAGGCATGTGGACGTCACCAGGGCGCGCGAGAGGCATGTGGGCATCGCCAGGGCGCGAGGCATGTGGACGTCACCAGGGCGCGCGAGAGGCATGTGGGCATCGCCAGGGCGCGAGGCATGTGGACGTCACCAGGGCGCGCGAGGCATGCTGGCAACGCCGGGGCGCGAGGCATGCGGGCAACGCTGGGGCGCGAGAGGCATGCGGGCGTCGTCGGGGCGCGAGGCATGCAGGCATCGCCGGGTCGCGAGAGGCATGCGGGCGTCGCCAGGGATAGACATCGGTCGTTTGCCAGTATGAGACCTCAGTGGATAGTCAACGCGCGAGCGGTCATCGGTGGAAGGTTATCGCGCGATGTCGAGCTTCACACAGAGAAAGTGGGACCCAGACTCCCAGCATGAAACGTCCTGCACGCGCGCCACGTAGACAGAAAGGGTGGTTCAGAATAGTGACATCAGAATGTTGGCATGCGCAAGAGACACTCGCGGTCGTACTATTCAGGGCAGTGGTTGGCATGCAGAAGAGACAATAGTGGTCGTACTGTTCAGGCCAGTGGTTGGCAGGCGCAAGAGACAACCGTGGCCGTACTGTTCAGTGAAATAGTACACTCAGGCTTTCCTGCAGAAGGGGTGGCAGCAGCAGCATACGTGGACAGGTAGGCTTGGATTCAAAAGCCCACTGCGGGAAGGCAAAGGAGGTTACAGTGACTCAAGAGTGAAAGAGTGTCTGCATCTTCATCCTTCTCTTTTCTCTCCTTCACTCTGCCATTCAGGCCTTATCACGTTCCTGCTTAGCTATCGACGACTGCCCTTGGAGAACCTGGGAGTTTCTCTGCAAGTCCTACAAACCAGACGCTAAAATAGAGCTAAGGCATCCTTTAAGCTCGGTGGGTTTTGGAGCTCTTGGTGTTTTGCGCAAGTCCAGGTAAGGGAAGCTAGCCTTCATTTTCAATACAAGCCATAGATTAGCTGCTTCTGAAGTGAGGGCGACGTGGTCGCCGGTTTCATGTTTCTTTTCGCAATGCTCTGTTCTATGTGGTTGGGCGACGTGGTCGCCGGTTTTAAATACAGATTTCGAAATCCCCTGTTTTTGGACAAGATCGCCGGTTTTGGCGTTGTTTTGCGAACTCCCCTGTTTTTGGTGTTATTTTGAAAACTGTTTGAGATTTAGATGTGATATTCGAAAATATGAACCTTGGAATGAGTTTTGCTGTGATTGAAATCATTCATTTAAGTGTTATATGATGTGTTGAATGTTGTGAATGTGAGATCAAGGCATAGTATTTTCAGGAAAGAAAATACCGTGTAAGATCGTGTAGGATGTGCATTAACCGGTGATTCGTTATGATATCCTGACTCTCCTGATATAATGGAATCATATAGATGAAGTTATTCGGGCGTTGAGAGTCGAAGGAGGTTCATACGTATGGGTGAGTTGTTTGAAAGAGAACGAGCTCGACCTATTGTGTGGATTAACCCTGTCATGCTAGGATAGTGATGATATTGAGATTCATTTATACGCTTGTGAATGTGTGTGATTTCACGGCGACCCTGTGAATGTGTGTGATTTCACAGTGGGCAGTATGACAGGTGCAAATCTATGAGTCTAGTCAATGCATGAGTCTTCCGGAAGTAGTGTCAAGTGTCTTGTGTGATGAGTCAGTGGAAGTCTGACGTGAGAAATGAGAAACATTGAATTGATAGACACTTGGTGCATTATGTGAATAGAAGAACTCTTGAAAATATTGTGAAATGTGTGATTTCTTGGCGATCAGGTGAAGGGAACGAGAAAATTTAGAGTTTTACGTGGTTACCTTGAATTTGTTTTATCTTGATTTTAAAAGTTCATATCTAAACTCTCTTTAAAATATCTAGCTTACCCTGCGTGTTTTGGTTCTGTGGCTGTTTTTCTTAAAACTGTGATGATCGTGTATAATTTACACGGGAGCAGATGATCTCCCAGGAAGTAGAGCTCCTTAGTGAGTGGTCGCCGGAAGGAGACCGCCTGTTTCTATCTCTTTGTGGTGATCGCCTGATTTCTGTCCTGATAGCAGATCGGCTGTTTTGGGTCTTCTGATAGGAGATCGCCGGTTTATGTATGGAGACCGCCGGTTTCAATGTATTTGACTGTATTTTGTTTATGTTTTGAGAAAAATTGACCGGTTATGTATTAAACTCCCTGTGAGGAGCAACTTAATTTTATATAAATACGTATGTTCACTTAAATATTATTGTTTTACCTTTAATTCATTTTATATTTATGAAAAGAAATTTGGCGGGATGTTACAGCCTATACCCTTCAAGCATGGCGTATCCGCGAATCTGGTTTATATTTTCACACGTGTGATTTTGTGGACCCCTCTGTGGGCCCCATCATGCCGACCACCCATGTGTCGACCTCTCACTCAGTGGCTGATGTTCGAGTTCTAGCCACTACACAAGCCCCCCAGGCTCGAGCTCGGACTTGCCTTAGCGAAGAGCCTTACTGCTCACCCAATCGACCTCTGCAGCACTGGCCCACGCGTCCTTATTACAATTCTGAGTGATTTGATGCGTACCGTACCAAGAAGTGACACTTTCGTACATTTTTCCTGGAGCGTACACGTGGCAATCTCAACGGCTAGGGTGGCTCGTCGGTTCATGTTTTCCTCTATACGTTACTCCCTTGTCTCCTACGCTCCCCACTGTTTCATTCCCTCTCATTCTGTCGTTTCAAAACCTCTTCTCTTCAAACTATTCTTCGAGCGCCTTCCAATCCTCTCAAATTTCCATCTTTCATCCCTCCATCAAACAAAGGTATGTTCTTTCGGCCTCTTTTATCTTTGTTTTGCTACTGTGATGTTCTTTATTTACCTGTAACTGCCTGGGATTGTTTTCATTTCGCGGTGCCCTACCTTACTGTTCTGTTGCGTTTATCTGGAACGTGCTATCCTTTTCTCCTTTTTGAGCTTGTCTTTTTTGTCTGCCCTTGTGTTTTAGCCTTCGAAATGGACCAGTCTTCTTCTTCCCCTTCGGGGTCTGAGTCGAACTCCTCCCAATCCTCTGCCCGTCCAGTAGTTCTAGGGCTCCACTCGGACTTTTACCAACTTCTGTATCCCTGGGCCCTTGAAGGGCTCCTGAAGGAGTCTTCCGATTTTACCACCTCCGAGTCCATTGTGACCTACAGGAAGGCTGAGGTGCGGAGCAGAACTAGCCACTCCACTCACGTCTTTGGGAAAGATGATGACAAATATGTCGGGGTGGTCCCTTGCACGATAGCCGATGCGAGCCCGTGTGCTACGATGAGACTTCGGGCCAGGAGGGCCCCTTCTGTTTCATTTACTCCACCATTTTTAAAAGGGTTTGCCTTTGCCTACCCCTCAGTGGCTTCGAGAGGGCGTTGCTGACAGAGATGAACGTGGCTCCAGCCTAGCTTCACCCAAATGGCTGGGCCTTTGTGCGCTCCTACGCCATCCTTTGCAACTACTTTGGGCGCGTGCCCTTAGTAGATTCCTTCCTTTATTTCTTCGAGGCCAAGAGCCCAGGGAAGAACCTCTGGGTCAGCCTCAATGGGGTTGCTGGAAGAGCACTCCTAACCCTTTTCCAGCAATCTTATAAGAAATTCAAGGGCAAATTTCTGAAGATCCGCTGCCTCCCCACTGACCCCACCCTCCAGGATGGGTTCCCACTTTACTAGGTGGAGAAACCCAACCTGGCCAAACCTAGGGCCCTGACGAACTTGCACCCGCAAGATAGGGAGGTGTGTGAGTTCCTATATGGCCTCGTGGCAGTGTTCAACACCTCCAAACTCATCCAATATGAGTACCTGCCCAAGAGCTTGCAAGGTTACATTGGTAGGGCTTTAGCCTATCTTTCTTGTAGTTCTTCTTTTTTCCATTAACTGCTTGTGTTTGTGTGGTTTCCTCTTATATATTTCCTTCATATTGTTCTTATGGTGACCTGTCTTCATGCTTGTTGTAGAGATGACAATTGGGGTTGCAGCTGGCCGCGCATGCCCTGAAGAAGAGCGGTGCAAGCTCATCCTAACCAGTCCAGGACGAAGCCCCTCCTTCCACTGATGACCTGGCTCTCGATGCCGCACCTCTAGCAGCCACGACCTCCACAGAAACAACTACCCCTTTACAAGGCACGGTCGCAGCTGCTGGGGTGGCTTCCTCTGACGACGAGGGCACATGCTCCAAGATGGTGTTCAAGCGTAGGCGTACGCAGGACACTATCGTACTTCCTTCGTCCGGTTTAGAGGGAGAGAGCCCTTGGGCCGCCTTGGGCACTTCCTCCTCTCCTCACATCGCCGAAGAACGGTGAGAGAGCGTCCTTGGGGAAGGACAACTTCCTGCAGCGTACTTTGAAGTCCTCTCAGGAGATTGAAGAGGTGGAAAGCCTGGAGGTAGGGCCGCTGATTGACCAAGTGGCTCGGGGTTTTGGCAAGGCTTTTGGGGGTGCCAACCTTCTCTTTACGAAGATGATGAAGGCCCAACGGGAAGCTGAGCATCGTGCCTTGGCCGCTGTGGGGACGGAGCGTCGCATCACGAGCCTCACCCTGGAGGTGGCCGAGCTGCGTAAGTCAGATAAGGAGGTCAAGGACCTCCTGTTTTCTAAGTCCCAAGAGGCCCTGCGGGCTCACACTAAATGTAATGACATTCGCCTGGCAGTGGAGGACCTCAAGGGTGAGGCGAACCGCCAAGAGGAGACAATTGCTAACCTTAAAGAAGAATTGACGCAGCATGATGACGACCTGGCCCAGCAGGATGTCGAGCTGGCCAGGGTGAAGGAGGAGGCGGCTAAGATTGAGGCAGAGCTGAGGACGGAGATGGCTCAAAAGGAGGAGCTCTACCAGAAGTCCAAAGAGGAGCTTAGCAATGAGGCAGCTGAAGCCTACAGCGCGGGGTTTTGGTGATGCCATTGCCCAGGTTGCCTGCGCGCACCCGGGGGTGGACCTCTCTCAAACCGGTCTGGACAAGATTATCCGTGATGGGCAGCTGGTGGATGCTCCAGTCGACCCTTGAGCCTTTCTTCCTTCTTTCTGTCTTTAACATAAACAGCCTCTTGTAAACATTTGTACATTTTATAATTTTAACCCATGGTGCACTTGTCTCTTTATCGCCTTCTTTGAGCATTGACGATGTGTGTATGCAACTGATCGCTTAAATCGCACCCCTTAGTCTTCTGCCTCTTCCTTAAATAACCTGTATATGTATTTGAGAGTTACTTGGTTATTACTTTCTTGTCACTAGTTGCTCTGCTTCTGCATCTTCTGTCTCTTTATCTATGCATGTTTCCTTTGATGATTACGCCAGCGCAGCTATACCTTTTTACTTTAATTACTATTTCTTGAGTAACCTCTAGGTGACCTTCATGTTGCCATCCCGCTCGGTCTGTGTTTATGACTTTGTGCGCTAGATCTGGGCGAGATGGTTTTTCCCTGTCGACCTTGTCTGATAAGGCGAGGAGAACCTCTTCCACTGCCGACCCCAACCATTGAGTCACGAAAGACCTCTCTCTCTGTCAACCTCGTCTGATGAGCCGAGGAAGACCACATTCTCTGTCAACCTCGATTGATAAGCCAAGGAAGACCTCTTTCTTTGTTGACCTTGGCTGATAAGCCAAGGAAGACCCCTTTCTCTGTCGACCTCGGCTAATGAGCCAAGGAAGACCTCTCTCTTATCCTACTTCTTGCTATGCAAACTGAAAACTCCTCCTGTCTTTGATCCTGTAAAAATCAAGGAAAAGGATTGTTGTGAACCATACTAATCTTCCCCTTTCTTTAACAAGGTAGAAGAGGCTCGTTTTTCTCGCCCTAGCCTCAGTGTAAGAGGACTTTTACTGTGAACCATACTATTCTTCCCCTTTCTTTAACAAGGTAGAAGAGGTTCGTCTTTACCTGCCTCGACCTTACTGTAAAAAGTCAAGGAAGAGGACTTTTATTGCGAACCATACTATTCTTCCCCTTTCTTTAACAAGGTAGAAGAGGTTCATTTTACTTGCCTCGACCTTGCTGTAAAAAGTCAAGGAAGAGGACTTTTACTGTGAACCATACTATTCTTCCCCTTTCTTTAACAAGGTAGAAGAGGTTCGTCTTTACCTGCCTCGACCTTGCTGTAAAAAGTCAAGGAAGAGGACTTTTACTACGAACCATACTATTCTTCCCCTTTCTTTAACAAGGTAGAAGAGGTTCGTCTTTACCTGCCTCGACCTTGCTGTAAAAAGTCAAGGAAGAGGACTTTTACTACGAACCATACTATTCTTCCCCTTTCTTTAACAAGGTAGAAGAGGTTCGTCTTTACCTGCCTCGACCTTGCTGTAAAAGGTCAAGGAAGAGGACTGATTCGGTCGGCCATCGGTAGTCGATGACATCAGCAGCAGATGACCACGTGGACCATTAACAGGGTGACACGTGGTAGAAGAGAGCAGGTGAATCAGGGAGGAGATCACTCAGAATGGTGATCGGTGGTCAGTTGCTAAGTGGCCACCACCCCCAGATCAGTGCCTAGATAAGCGCCTGGAAGCAGAGCGCGAAAATTAATGAGGCACAGCACGGTCATCGGGGGAAGGTAATGAGGCACTGCACGGTCATCGGGGGAAGGTAATGAGGCACTGCACGGTCATCGGGGGAAAGTAATGAGGCACCGCACGGTCACCGGGGCATGGTCATCAGGGTTTCTTGCTACACGTGTTAAGTTGGGACCCAGGCTCCCAGCGAGAGCGTTATGCATGCACCTCGCATGATGTCAAACCAGAAAAAGAAGAGTTGCTCGTCGGTAGGGTCGTGCATGAGGATGGCATAAGGGAGCTAGCAAACTGGTTAGTGATCAGTGACTCTCTTAACCCATTACGTGCATAGCACCGTGCGATGAGGCCATGCAGGCAGGATGCGCCTGGTGAGTGTGCTTAGACCAGTCCCACTTGGTGCTCTCCTGGGAGCATGCACTGACTCAGAGGACGTACAATGAGACCATGCAGGCAGGATGCGCCTGGTGAGTGTGCTTAGACCAGCCACACCTGGTGCTCTCCTGGGAGCATGCGACTCACTCAGAGAGAAGAAACGTGCTAAGTTATTCCGCAAGAGGATAACTTAGCCGCACAGAGAAAAGCGCAGAGGCCCTCCAGGTGTGACACGTGTACGGTTAGATGCCAGTTGCATGCCTCCATGTGTCACCATCTGAGAGAGAGGCACGACCCAAGTATAAAAGTACTCCACGATATGTCAGGTACACACAAGTTTTTCAGATTACAAGTTTACACAGATTTACTACACACAGTTTCTGAGTCATTGTGGGAACTAATCCTGCCGCGGACTTGAACGTGGAGGATGTACCTCGTCACTCCTTCGTCTAGCCTTCTACAACTGCACGTTCTGCAAGAACGCTCCAAGAACCTTCGCCGGAACTCCAAACGATGTCTACAAAACAACATAGACGGCGCCTCTAGCGGCCGTGTGCACTCCAACGCTCAAGTCAAGCAACAGGAACACCGAAAACTCTCACTGAATCTCTCTGTGAGACTCGTGTGTGCTCAGATCCACTTTCTCTCTCTCTGTAACTGAATTCTGTTATCACTGTGCCACGTGTACAAACGCTCCCACAATGACTCAGAAACTATGTGTAGTAAATTTGTGTAAACTTGTAATCTGAAAAACTTGTGTGTACCTTTATACTTGGGCCACGCCTCTCTCCCAGATGGTGACACGTGGAGGCATGCAACTGGCATCTGACTGTACACGTGTCACACCTGGAAGGCTTCTGTGCTTTTCTCTGTGCGGCTAAGTTATCCTCTTGCAGAGTAACTTAGCGTGTTTCTTCGTTCTCTGAGTGAGTGCATGCTCCCAGGAGAGCGCCTGGTGGAGCTGGTCTAAGCACACTCACCAGGCGTGTCCTGCCTGCATGGCCTCTCCGCACGTCCTCTGAGTGAGTGCATGCTCCCAAGAGAGCGCCTGGCGGGGCTGGTCTAAGCACGCTCACCAGGCGTGTCCTGCCTGCATGGTCTCACCGCACGTCTTCTGGTTTGACATCATGCAAGGTGCATGCGTAACGCTCTCGCTGGGACCCTGACGACCATCCCCCGATGACCGTGCGGTGCCTCATGACTTTCCACCGATGACCGTGCGGTGCCTCATGACTTTCCACCGAGGTCCGTGCGGTGCCTCATTACTTTCCACTGGCGTCCGTGCGGTGCCTCATTACTTTCCACCGACGTCCGTGCGGTGCTTCCAGGCGCTTATTGTAAGGACCTGTAAAATTGAATTGGAATAAAAAGAGTTATATTTTAAATGAATTCTAAGTATGTGTTTATTTAAAATAAAAAGGAAGGAAAGTGTAGTTTGGAAGACTATGAGATCGCCTAGTAGTACATGATCGCCGGTCGCCTGCTACACATGAGCGCCAGAGCGCGAGAGGCATGCGGGCATCGCCAGGGCGCGAGGCATGTGGACATGGCCAGGGCGCGAGAGGCATGTGGGCATCGCCAGGGCGCGAGGCATGTGGACGTCGCCAGGGCGCGAGAGGCATGCGGGCATCGCCAGGGCGCGAGGCATGTGGACATCACCAGGGCGCGTGAGGCATGCGGGCAACGCCGGGGCGCGAGGCATGCGGGCAACGCTGGGGCGCGAAAGGCATGCGGGCGTCGTCGGGGCGCGAGGCATGCAGGCATCGCCGGGTCGCGAGAGGCATGCGGGCATCGCCAGGTATAGACATCGGTCGTCTCCCAGGGAGAGACATCGGTCGTCTTCCAGGGAGAGACATAGGTCGTTTGCCAGTATGAGACCTCAGTGGATAGTCATCGCGCGAGCGGTCATCGGTGGAAGGTTATCGCGTGATGTCGAGCTTCACACAGATAAAGTGGGACCCAGGCTCCCAGCATGAAACGTCCTGCACGCGCGCCACGTAGACAAAAAGGGTGGTTCAGAATAGTGACATTAGAATGTTGGCATGCGCAAGAGACACTCGCAGTCGTACTGTTCAGGGCAGTGGTTGGCATGCACAAGAGACAACAGTGGTCGTACTGTTCAGGGCAGAGGTTGGCATGCACAAGAGACAACAGTGGTCGTACTGTTCAGGGCAGTGGTTGGCATGCACAAGAGACAACAGTGGTCGTACTGTTCAAGGCAGTGGTTGTCAGGCTTTCCTGCAGAAGGGGTGGCAGCAGCAGCATACGTGGACAGGTAGGCTTGGATTCAAAAGCCCACTGCGGGAAGGCAAAGAAGGTTACAGTGGCTCAAGAGTGAAAGAGTGTCTGCACCTTCATCCCTCTCTTTTCTCTCCTTCACTCTGCCATTCAGGCCTTATCACGTTCCTGCTTAGCTATCGACGACTGCCCTTGGAGCACCTGGGAGTTTCTCTGCAAGTCCTACAAACCAGACGCTAAAACAGAGCTAAGGCATCCTTTAAGCTCGGTGGGTTTTGGAGCTCTTGGTGTTTTGCGCAAGTCCAGGTAAGGGAAGCTAGCCTTCATTTTCAATACAAGCCATAGATTAGCTGTTTCTGAAGTGAGGGCAACGTGGTCGCCGGTTTCGTTTTCACCTTCGTGAATGCTCTGTTCTATGTGTTTGGGCGACGTGGTCGCCGATTTTAAATACAGATTTCGAAATCCCCTGTTTTTGGACAAGATCGCCGATTTTGGCGTTGTTTTGCGAACTCCCTTGTTTTGGTGTTGTTTTGAAATTGTTTGAGATTTAAATGAGATATTCGAAAATATGAACCTTGGAATGAGCTGTTGCTGTGATTTGGATCATTCATTTGAGTGGTATGATGTGTGGAATGTCGTGAATGTGGGATCAAGACATAGTATTTTCAGGAAAGGAAATACCGTGTTGAGATTTGGTTATGAAGTGTATTGATCTGTAAGTATCCTGTGAATGAGGCGATCCTGACTCTGCTGAGATAATGGAATCACATAGAGGAAGTTATCCAGTTGGTGAGAGTCGAAGGAGGTTCATATGAATGGGTGAGTCGTGTGAAAAAGAACGAGCTCGGCCTGTTATATGAATTAACCCTGTCATACTAGGAGAGTGAAGATATTGAGATTCATTTATATGCTTGTGAATGTGTGTGATTTCACGGCGACCCTGTGAATGTGTGTGATTTCACAGTGGGGCAGTATGACAGGTGCATGTCTCTGGATGCTAAGTTCAATGCATGAGTCTTCCAGAAGTAGTGTCAAGTGTCTTGTGTGATGAGTCAGTGGAAGTCTGACGTGAGAAATGAGAAACATTGAATTGATAGACACTTGGTGCATTATGTGAATAGAATGATTCTTGAAAATATTGTAAAGTGTGTGATTTCTTGGCGATCAGGTGAAGGGAATGAGAAACTTTATAGTTTTATGTGGGTATCTTGAATTTGTTTTATTCTGATTTTTATGTTCATATTTAAACTCTCTTTAAAATATATAGCTTACCCTGCGTGTTCTGCTCTATGGCTGTTTTTCTCTTAAAACTGTGATGATCGTGTAATTTTTACACGGGAGCAGATGATCTTCCAGGAAGTAGAGCTCCTTAGTGAGTGGTCACCGGGGAAGAGATCGCCTGTTTCTATCTCTTGGTGGTGATCGCCGGATTTATGTCCTGATAGCAGATCGCCTGTTTTGGGGTCTTCTGTTAGGAGATCGCCGGTTTATGTATGGAGACCGCCGTTTTCGTTGTATTTGATTGATTTCGTTAAGTTTTGAAAAACATTTGACTGGTTATGTATTAAACTCCCTGTGAGGAGCAACTTCATTACTTATATATATAATTATGTTCTCTTCAACATTATTTGTTTACCATTATTTTCATTATATAAATATGAATAGTTTTTGGCGGGATGTTACACTTATCTAGGCACCGCTCTGGGTGGTGGCCACTTGGTAACTGACCACCGATCACCATTCTAAGTGGTCTCCTCCCTGATTCGCCTGCCATCCCATGCCACGTGTCACCCTGTGACTGGTCCACGTGGTCATCTGCTGCTGACATCATCGACTACCGATGACCGACCGGATCACAAGCCCCCCAGTCTCGAGCTGTGAACTTGTTCTCAGCGAAGAGACTAAGTGGTCGCACCCTCGGTCCACGTGGCAGGTGGGGCCACGTCACGTGTAACATCCCTCCAAATTACTTTGAAATAAATATAAAATGAAAGTAAAGGTGACAAATAGATTGAAGTGAACAAAATTTTATATAAATAAATAAGTTTCTCCTCACAGGGAGTTTAATACATAACCAGTATATTTTTCCAAAACTTAAACAAAATACAGCCAACTAAATTGAAAACCGGCGATCTCCCTACATAGACCGGCGATCTCCTATCAGGGGACCCAAAACAGCCGATCTGCTACCAGAACAGAAAAACAGGCGATCACCCGATAGAGGCAGAAACAGGCGATCACCCGATAGAGACGGAAACAGGCGATCTCCTTCCGGCGACCACTCACTAAGGAGCTCTACTCCCTGGAAGATCATCTGCTCCCGTGTAAAATACACGATCATCACAGTTTTAAGAGAAAATAACCACAGAGCAACACAAAAGAAAAGGGGTAAGCTAGATGGTTTAAAAGCTTTTAAATAAATAGCAAACATAAAACTTCACACCATTCATGATCCATAACAATTACAACCATCAACATATCCATTATCCACATACTCGTCAAGTGTCCATTTGCTAATTTTAGTATTCAAGATTCACACGTCAGACTTTCCACTGACTCACAATGCATAGACACATGACACTACTTTCGGATTGACTCGTGCGTTGACTCAGGCTCAGAGATCTGCACCTGTCATACCATACCACTGTGAAATCCACACAGGGTCGCTGTGAATCCACACAGCCATGCGCATATAATCTCAATGTCATCAACTCTCCCGGTATGACAGGGTGAATTCATATAACAGGCCGAGCTCGTTCCCTCTTGAACAACTCACCCATACGTATGAACCTCCTTCGACTCTCACCAACTGAATAACTTCCTCTATGTGGTTCCATTATCTCAGCAGAGTCAGGATATCTCCTTCTAGACAAGCCCCTAGTCAATACACCTATACAGATCTTACACGGTATTTCCTTTCCTGAAAATACTATGCCTAAGCCCCTAGTCAATACACATTACATACAATCTTACACGGTATTTCCTTTCCTGAAAATACTATGCCTCGATCCCACATTCACAGCATTCAAGACGTCATACCATGCAAAGGAATATTTTCAAATCACAGCAACAATCATTTCAACGTTTCAAACTTTCGAATATCACATATATATTGTATTTAAATCCCAGACAGCTTCAAACAACGTCAAACACAGGGGAGTTCGAAACCCGTATTTAAAACCGGCGACCACGTCGCCCAACCACATAGAACAGAGCATTTCGAAAAGAAACAGAGAACCGGCGACCACGTCGCCCTCACTTCAGAAACAGCAAAACTATGGCTTGTATTGAAAACGAAGGCTAGCTTCCCTTACCTGGACTTGCGCAAAACACCGAGAACTCCAGAACCCAACGAAGCTTAAAAGATGCTCTCACTCTGTTTTTGTGTCTGGTTTGTAGGACTTGCAGAGAACCTCCCAGGTGCTCTAATGGTGGTCGTCGTTCGTCGTACTCTTGTGTGAAGGTGCTAGAATCGCAGTGCGAAGGAGAGAATGGAGGAGAAGGGAGGTAAACTCACTCTTTCGCTCTTGAACAACTGCGACGTTTCTTTCTTTCTCTCTCAGAAATGGGTTTTTGCATCTTAAGCTGACTTCTCCACAAAAACCGCTGCCACCACCCACTCTGTAGGGAAGTTTGCGTGTACGCTTCGCTGAACAGTACGACTAAGCGTGCCTCTGCGCAGGCTAACACTCTGAGGTCACTAGCCTGAACCACTCTTTTTGTCTACGTGTCGCGCATGCAGGACGTTTCATGCTGGGAGCCTGGGTCCCACTTTACTCTGTGTGAAACTCGACGTCGCGCGATAACTTTCCACCGCTGACTCATCCTGGCGAACGACCGATGTCTCCCTCGCCCTGCAAGACGACCGATGTCTCCCTCGCCCTGGAAGACGACCAATGTCTCCCTCTAGGGGACGACCGATGTCTATCCCTGGCGACGCTCTCATGCCTCGCGCCCTGGCAATGCCCGCATGCCTCGCGCCCTGGCGATGCCTGCATGCCTCTCGCGCCTTGGCGATGCCCGCATGCCTCGCGCCCTGGCGATGCCCGCATGCCTCTCGCGCCTTGGCGATGCCCGCATGCCTCGCGCCCTGGCGATGACCGCATGCTCGCCCCCTGGCAATGCCCGCATGCCTCGCGCCCTGGCGACGTCCACATGCCTCGCGCCCGCGCGATGCCTGCATGCCTCGCGCCCTGGCGACGTCCACATGCCTCGCGCCCGCGCGATGCCTGCATGCCTCGCGCCCTGGCGCTCATGTGTAGCAGGCGACCGGCAATCATGTACTACTAGGCCATAGCCTTCCAAACTACACTTTCCTTCCTTTTTGTTTTAAATAAAAACATACTTAGAATTCATTTAAAATATATCTCTTTTTATTCCAATTCAATTTTACAGGTCCTTACATCACGTGCTGCTCACGTGTCTGCTCTTTAACGTTATGACTTCCACGCTTTATCTCTTGACACATGGACGCATCAACGGCTCATACTGAGTGTCGCTACCGTTTCCTTCATTCAAAAGAGGCGCGCGCTAGCACTGTTGCATCACCTTCTTCAGCATACTCAATTTGTCTTCCAGAACCCTCAGCCTTCTCTCTACGCGCACATTCTCTTCGATCTTTCGATCTTCCACCCTTCTCTGATCATCAAAAGGTTTGTCTTTTCTTCTCCTTTGGTGTTGATCCCGCCGCTGGCTCAAGCGTGGGGAAAGTACCTCGTCACTCCTTCGCCTAGCGTTCTAACTGCTGCACGTTCTGCAAGGAGGCTCTAGGAACCTTCGCCGGAACTCCAAATGATGCCTGCAAAACACACAGACGGCGCCTCTAGCGGCCGTTGTAGCTCCGACGCTCAAGTCAGGCAACGGGAACACCAAAACTCTCTCTCGGATCTATCTGTGTGAGACTCGTGTTGTGTATTGTGTGTTCTGTGGCAAAGATTGCGTACCTGGTGTAGTGTTTCTTCTTCCTCATATAATCCCGCGTCGCCCCCTACTGGCTACCTCTAGGGCCACTTGATTACTCTGCACCGCCGTTATCTACCCCCCAGGCCTACCTTGCGTGCAGGCCTTCCTCACTTGAGTGCAAAGTCTGACAGGGGAGGCCGCGTGGGTACCTCTGTACCCCTCGATTTCTGTGCCTATCTGCCCTACCTATTCTCTGGGAACATCTTCACGGTCCACGTGGCATGCATGCAACCTCACTAGGAGACTCTAACCTTGATGGGTTCTTGTCCCAGCAGGATTCTGCACCTAACTGTGTCTTCCCATCTTCATGCATGGTCATCTCGCAACTAAGGCCACTCCCTGCCTCTGGGCGCTTTACTGATCACTGGTCGCGTTGTTCACATCGCCGCGGCCGATGTCACCTCGACACATACCGATGACCGAGGTGTCTCTCATCCTGACCGATGGCCGATGTCTCATCCTGGCTGGTGATCGATGTGTCAACCTGACTGATGACTAATGGTGCTTCTTTACGTTGTCGTGCTCTGCTTATGGAATCAGGCGTGGTCCTTGGATAACGTTCTCGCTGGGAGCCTGGGTCCCAGTTTAACACGCGTTGGCAAGGACCCCCGACGACTGATCGCTCTGCATGCACCGATGACTGATCGGTTCTTCATCTCTTCTCGCGCTCTGCTTTCAGGCGCTCATGTAGGAACTGATCTGCTGGTGGTGGTCACTCGGTAACTGACCACTGATCGCCGTTCTTGAACGATCTCCACCCTGGTTCATCTGCTATCTTATGCCACGCGTTGGTCTGTGACTGGCCCACGTGGTCATCTACTGCTGACGTCATCGACTACCGATGACCGACCGGATCAGGTGTATTTAGAGCATTTCTACCGTTTGCATTCATGTTTTTCATCACTGTTCATTCATCTTCTTTATTTTCTTCTACTAAACCCGCGCCATGGTTCACTGTTCTTTTCTCTCAATCTCTGCTTCTCCTTATTCCTCTTCTTCACCCAAACCTTCTTTCTTGCTCTCTCCCTCTATTTTTTACCGAACCATTCATTATTTCCCTCTTCTTTCTTCCATCTGATTTTGCTCCTTCCTTTCCTCCATTGCAGCTTTCGGCAATGGCTCGCATAAGGCAAACGGCACGCCTTGTTGCCTCTTCCTCCGGTGCCCAGACCCAAAGGCCTGCACCGTCGTCATCCTCTGCACCAACTCCACCCCAACTTGACGCAACCTTCCCCACAGACCAAGCCAGGGTGTACGAGTGGGCTCCTTTGGTGCTCCTGGCTGAGACCTCCACACAACTCCCTCCAAACCATCTAAAGACCATTCTCAGCAGCGACCCAGACGAACCCACGTGCGCCGTTCACAGGGAGAATGACTTCCGAGTGGTCGTACGTATTCCTCCACGAGGGATACCCGTCTGTGCTGACGACAGGGCTACCAATGGGGTACCCTTCACCTTTGTATATTCCGCCATCTTTAAGAGACTGAAGCTACGCTTGCCCTTCACCTTCTTTAAGAAGGAGTTGATGATGGAACTGAACGTCGCCCCCTACCAGCTCCATCCAAATGCCTGGGCCTTCATCCGGGCATTTGGAATTCTGTGCGACCATTTCGGTCACCCTGCCTCGGTCGACGTCTTCCTTTATTTCTTTGAGACGAAGAAACCAGGGGACCGGTCTTGGGTCAGTTTAAACGGGGTTGCTGGCAGGGTTATCTTGGGCCTATACCAACAATCCTTCAAAGACTGGAAAGGCAGATTTTACATGATCTCGGCTACTCCTCGGGACCTCATTCTGCTCGAAGGATTCCCCCTCTACTGGGTCCCAGGGGTCGAGTTCAAAAGACCCAGGGATTTGGAAACCCTGACCCCCTACGAGCGCGAACTGTGCAATCTTCTACGGGGGGTAAAGTACAACTCTGCTACACTCATCAAGCACGAGTTTGATGTAGTGTCCCTGAAAAAGTACATAGGTAGACCACCCTTCCTCCTTAACTCTTGCATCACTCCATGCATTTGCATCCTCATGTACATTTACTATTTCAGTCGTGTTATCTAATTTTTCCTCTTAACCTCTGATGTAGATATGACTTACGGGAAAGATAGGAGGCAAGCCTTGCGAGCACTGGCTCAGTCCAGGTTTGCTTCTGCAGCAACTGGGCCCGAGACTGCTCCTGTTTCCACCTCCTCCAGCTCTAAGGGACTTGTGGCTCCTCCACTCTCGGTGGCACCTGCAAGGGGTCCTGAGGCTGAAAAGAAAAAGAGGAAGCTAGTTAAAGCGTTCCCTACTCACGCAGCCACTGCTGCTGCTGCTTCTGCTGCCATTACTGCTGCTGCTGCTGCTTCGACCGAAGAGGAGAGTTCTGATGTTCCCCTCCTTCGCCGCAAGAGGACCCGGCAGGAGACTGGGGGGCCTTCAGCAGTTGAAGCTGGAGACAATAAGTGCTGCAGGTTAAGGAAGAAGAAGAAGATGAAGCCTTATCTCCTACCTCTCAACCTGCACCTACGCCCTCCGCACCATCATCTCCCCCACCCCCACCTTCTCCAAGCACCCTTCCTTCCTCTTCAACTCCCCCTGCTCCACCATTCCCAGTGAGCCAAACGCCAAGCTCACCCAATCCACCTGCTAGGAATGCACCAAGGCCTCCTATCTCACCACCAATGCAAACCATTGCTACAACCTCTCAAGGCGGTGGGGCTTCTTCACAACCGAGCATTCCTGGAATTACTAACGAGAACCACAACAGGGTAATCTCCTTGGCGAGGCACTGCATCAAAAACAAGGGATTCGACTCGTGGAGCGCGCAGGATGTGGATGCACATCTGGCCAATAACCTAGTGCTCTCCTTGCAATTCTCCACCCAGCAGCACAAGCAGGAGCTCTTGGGAAAGAGAATTCAAGAGCTTGAGCACGACAAAACCTCCTTGATGAGCGACCTTGAAGCTTCTCAAGATTCGGTGAAAATGCTGAGCGATATGGTGGAGAGGACTAGAAAAGACTACTGTCTACAGGTGCAGGAGACTATCAGGACCGAGCTCCTGATGGGCGAGGCTGTGACTGCTCTAGATAGTCAAGCCATGGAGCTGAAGGGACAAAACATCCATCTAGAGGCTGAGACTTCCTCCTTGCACCAACTGAGCGACCAACAGGCAGCTGAGACTTCTTCCTTGCTCCGACTGAGTGACAAGCAGGCGGAGGATCTCAAGGCTTCTAGGGAGGAGCTTGCTCTGAAGGAGAAGAAGCTTGAAGAGGTTCTGGTCCAACTCCTGGAGGCACAGAACAAACTGACAAGGACCCAGGAGGAGCTCGAAGGGGCCGAGGGCAAACTGGAAGAGGCTGTGTCTTCCTTTGCCAAGCAGAAGGAGGAGCTTGAGGCCGATGTAACTGAGACCATGGAGGCTGGTGCCGATGCATGGATAGACGGGTTCAAGGCGGCCTTGGAGCAGGTTCACTGCGTCCTACCAGACTTGGACCTTACCCAATTCACCCCTGGCCATTCGGTTGCCGATGGCAAGCTCATTCCTCCTCCTTGAGCTTCCTCCCTTGCAACTTCTTCTTTTTTGTATCTCTCTTTCTGCAACATAACTTACGTACAAACTCTTTTACTGTAAAGGCTCTTTGTATTGACTTTAGTTGAATGAAATCTGCTTACTTCAGCTACTTGTTTCTCTATCTTTAACTCTCTGCATGTGACTAACTGCCGCGACTATCTGTTGCCTTCACATTATCTTTAACAGTTTTTACGTATAACTTCATGCTGGACGACTGACTTGATGAGTTCTAAATGCTTCGGCTTATCACATAAGAACTTGTTTGGAAAAGTTTTCTTACTTAAAGCTTTCTGAGTGAGTTGCATGCTCCCAGGAGAGCGCCAGGTGTGGCTGGTCTAAGCATACTGACCAGGCGCATCCTGCCTGCATGGTCTCACTGCACCTTCTCTTAGTGAATGCATGCGTAACGCTCTCACTGGGAGCCTGGGTCCCAGTTTAGCACGTGTAGCAAGCAACCACCGACTAGCATGTTAGGGCACCACCGATCAGTCATCGCACTTTAGACTTCGCTTTACCTTTCTGCCACTCCAGCGCTAAATGCATAGAGGGCCAGAACGCTCAAGATGATGCCTTCACCGACCTTAAGATCTGAACACCGACCACCATTCATGACACCTTGTTCTGGAAAGGAAGAGTGTTTCTCGATGACCCCTCTTGCCTGCTCTAACGCCTTGTTTTGGGGAAGAAGAGTGTTTCTCGATACCCCTCTTGCCTACCCCAAGGTCATCGACCTCACGCGCATCGGGTTATTCTATCTTTTCCCACTCCTGGGGTGAGGAGAGCCTTAACTAAGGGCTTTACTAAGCCCATACTGGCATATGCCAAGTGGGTAAGGACGTTTCTCGAAATCCTTCCTTTCCTACTCTTGGTCTTACTAGTCCCCCTAGCTTTTCAAACCTTAGCCGTCTGCACTCACGCCTGGGGTGAGGAGGACCTCGGTCGGTTGTCCGTACTTGCGCCTGGGGAGAGTAGGCTCCAACCGATCACCTGCACTTGCGCCTGGGGCAAGGAGGATTTTAAACTACTAGGAAACACTTGCACACTTGATATACTGAAAACTTTATTTTATTGGGTGGCCTCGTTAAAAACCCTCCTTAGGGAAAAAAGAGTGCCCCCTGATCTGCTCAACTGTTTACAGTATATAAACACTGAGTGTTTGTACAGCGCGAGAACGCATCTACTTTACAACTTAACTAAAGTAGAATTTCAAGTGTGTGGCGTTCCACGTTCTGGGGATAGCTGCTCCATCCAGAGTCTCCAGCCGATAAGCTCCATTCTCCAACGCCTCAACTACTCTGTATGGACCCGTCCACTTCGGAGATAGCTTGTTCTCCATCTCATTCTGATGTGCTTTCCTCATCACCAAATCGCCTTCCTGAAAACGCCTGAGCCTCACCTTGGAGTTGTGCCTGCGTTCTACTCTTCTTTTGACAACTTCGGCACTAACTCTAGCTTCCTCTCACACTTCATCCAGGAGATCGAGATTCACTTTTCGCTCTTGATTGGACTCTTCATTGATGAAGTTTAGAAATCTAGGAGAGCTCTCCTGTATCTCCACGGGAATCATGGCATCTGTCCCATAGACAAAATTAAAAGTTGTCTCATGGGTGCTAGACTGTGGAGTGGTATGGTAGGACCATACTATCTTGGGAACTTCTTCTGCCCAATTCCCCTTGGCCTTCTCTAGTCTTCGCTTCAGTCCCCGGAGTAGCACTCGGTTGGCGGACTCCACCTGCCCGTTGGTCTACGGGTGTTCTACCAAGGCAAACACTTGCTGTATCTTCAACTCCTCCCACATTTTTCTCAACTGATGACTGGTGAACTGAGTGCCATTGTCAGATACCAGCCTCTTGGGTACTCTGAAATGACAGACGATGTTCCTCCAGACAAAATGCTCGACCTTCTGAGCAGTGATGTGCGCCACTGGTTCTGCTTCCACCCACTTGGTGAAATACTCGATGGCCACAATGAGGAACTTCATCTGCCTAATTGCCAGAGGAAAAGGTCCCAGAATGTCAATTCCCCATGTGTGAAATGGCCATGGGCTGTGGATGGACTTCAACTCTTCGGGGGGTGCCTTATGCCAGTCTGCATGAAGTTGGCACTGTTTGCACCCCTGAGCATACTTCACGCAATCTTCCTTCAGCGTTGGCCAGTAGTACCCCGCGCGGAGGATTCTGCTTGCCAAAGCGCGACCACCAACGTGGCTTCCGCACACCCCCTCGTGCAATTCTGACATAAGTCTGGTGCATTGCTCCCCATGCACGCAGATTTGTACAGGATGGGAGAAGCCAAATCTAAACAAACTCCCATCAGTGAGAGTAAACTTACTTGAGCTCTTCTTTATCCTCTTTGCCTCTGCCGAGTCCAATGGAAGCACACCATCCTCTAGGTACAACTGGTACGGCATTATCCACGTGTCGAGCTCCCTGACAGCGCAAACTTCCATCACTTCATCGGTCCTTGTCGGTCGCGCCCTCACCCTCGGCACTTTCAGCGTTTCCTGAGTCAGGGACCGATGACCGATCGCCAGATGCTCCATCGACCTAGATACTTGAAGCACTTGATTGTCTGATACGAACGCTCGTGGCAACTTCAAAGTCTCCTGAATGACGGTCCTCTGCCTTCCCCCCTTGCCTGAGTTGGCCAACTTGGCAATCAGGTCTGCTCTGGCATTTTGCTCGCGGGGCACATGCACCAACTCAAACTCATCAAAGGACGTCTTCAGGAGCTGCACATACTCCAGGTAAGCTGCCATCTGAGGATCTTTCGCCTGGAACTCCCCTGTAACTTGCCTAATGACTAGCAACGAGTCACTCTTAGCCACCAGACTTCTTGCTCCCATTTCTCTTGCCAGCAACATTCTTGCGATCAGGGCTTCATACTCCGCCTGATTGTTCCTGGCCTTGAAGGCAAAGCGAAGGGACTACTCGATCAGTACCCCGTTCGGGCCTTCCAGAATGACTCCAGCACCGCTCCCCTGCTGATTGGAGGAGCCATCCACCGATAAGACCCATCGAAAAACTACGCCTTCTGCAGGTGTTGCGACCGACGACAGCTCGACCACGAAATCGGCGAACACCTGCCCCTTGATCGGTCCTCGGGGCTCGTACTGGATGTCGAATTCTGAGAGTTCCACAGCCCACTTGACCATCCTTCCTGCTACGTCTGGCTTCTTCAACACCTTCTGGATGGGCAAGTCAGTCATGACCACTATGGTGAAGCTGTGGAAGTAGTGTCTAAGCCTTCTAGCTGAAAAAACTACCGCCAGTGCTACCTTCTCCAGAGCCTGATACCTTGTTTCCGGGCCCTGCAGCACCTTACTCACAAAATACACAGGCTTCTGGATCTGCTCTTGCTCTTGAACCAGGACTGAGCTGACTGTCCTCTCCATCACAGCAAAGTACAGACGAAGAGGGGTGCCCAATTGTGGTTTACACAATACTAGTGGGCTCGCCAGATACTCCTTCAGCTTTAGGAAGGCCTCTTCGCACTCCTGTGTCCAAAGGAATCTGCTGTTGCATTTGAGACACTGGAAATACGGATGACCCTTCTCTCCTCCAGCAGACATAAACCTGGACAATGCGGCCAACCGACCAGTGAGCTGCTGCACCTCCTTCACCGTCGTTGGGCTCCTCATTGCCATGATTGTTGCGCACTTCTCTGGATTTGCCTCGATCCCACGCTCTGTCAGAAGGAAACCTAAGAACTTCCCAACCTTCACACCGAAGATACACTTTTCAGGGTTGAGCTTCAACCTGTACTTGGCGATGGTGGTGAAAAGTTCCTCCAGATCAACTACATGATGCGCCTTCTCTCGCGACGTGACTACCATGTCATCTACGTACGCATGCACGTTCCCTCCAAGCATGGGTGAGAGCACCCTATCCATAAGTCTCTGATAGGTAGCTCCTGCGTTCTTCAACCCAAACGGCATTGCCTTGTAGCAGTAGCAAGATCGTTCCGTCATGAAAGCAGTCTTGCACTCATCCATGGGGTGCATCTTTATCTGGTTGTAGCCTGAGAAAGCGTCCAGAAAGCTGAGGAGCTTCCCCCCCGATGCGCTATCCACCAATGCATCTATACTAAGGAGAGGGTAGGAATCCTTTGGGCAGGCCTTATTGAGGTCCGTGAAGTCCACACACATCCTCCACTTGCCGTTTGACTTCCGCACCAGTACCACGTTCGCCAACCACTAGGGGTACTGGATCTCTCTGATATTTCCAGCAGCAAGGAGCTTCTGCGTCTCATCATGGATCACCTTCCTCTTCTCTTCATTGAATTTCCTTCGCCTTTGGCGCACTGGTCGCACCTTGGGGTCCATCGACAGGTGGTGGCAAAGGAAATCGGGGTCGATCCCTGGCATGTCAGATGCTAACCATGCGAAGGCGCCCATGTGCCTCTCAACTACACCGACGATCTGTGCTCGTTCTTCTGCAGCGAGCGATTTCCCCAACTTAAACCTCTTTCCCCTTATCTCTGCCTCCTCCCATCCCACAGTTGGATGGGGTCTCCTTTCATTGGCGATGACCGCCCTGGCGACGCCTGACTCACGAGGAGCGATCATGCCCCCTGCTTCAGCTTCAACTTGAGCCACCTGGGAGCCCCCCAGCGTAGCATCTTCCATTACCTGATCTGCCTGTGCCCCACGAACCACCGATCTCTCCTGGAGCACGCCTGCTGGTGGTGTTGTAGTGACATGGCAGATGCTTCTCTTCTTCTTGAGGCTGTTCTCATAACAGTGCCTAGCCTCAGCCTGATCTGACTTGATGGTAATGACAGCCCCTTCCACCGACGGCAGCTTCAACTTCATGTGCCTCGTCGATGGTACTGCACCCAACCTGTTGAGCGTGGGTCTTCCTAGCAAGATATTGTATGCAGATGGGGCATTTACCACCAAGTACCTTATCTTCTCTGTGCGGGACGCCACTCCATCGGTGAACGTCGTCCTCAGCTCTATGTAGCCCCACACCTCGACCTGGTCCCCCGCAAAACCATAAAGACACCCAACATATGGCCTCAACTGATCGGGGGACAGTTGCAACTTGTTGAACGTCGGCCAGAACATGACGTCCGCTGAGCTTCCTTGGTCTACGAGCGCCCTGTGCACTCGTCTTCTTGCTGTCACAAGGGAGATGACCACAGGATCATTTTCGTGGGGTACAACGTCCTGCAGATCAGCCTTTGTGAATGTGATATCAACCTCGGGAAAATGGCTTCCATCCATTGAGTCCACGACCATCACTGATCGTGCATACCTTCTTCTCTGCGACGCGGAACACCCTCCGCCAGAAAAGCCCCTCGCAATTGTCATCACTTCCCCATGCACAGGGATTTCATGCTGCTGATCACCTGCCTGAGGCCCCGAAGCGTGATCACCCTGCGCCTCCCGCAGGTAATCGGTCAGGAAACCTGTCTTCACCAACTCAGCGAGTTGATGCCCCAACGCCAGGCAAGTGCGGAGTGTGTGTCCATAGGCCTGATGGAACTCACACCACTCATCCTTCTTCCTATGCAGAATAGGCGCGGGTGCATGAGACCAAGGTAGGGAAGAAGGCTCAAGGGCATCCAGGAAGGACCAGACCAGGGGGCGTGCATGGGAGAACAACGCACCCCCTAGGTATGATTTCATGATAGAGTTGGCGGAGCTGATCGCCATTCCTGTCGTGGCTGCAAGACTCCGAGTGCTAGAGAAAACTGTCAAGGTACTTGGAAAGAATAAGGATGAGTGGTGTGAATTCCACCAAGCTTATGGACACACGCTCCACACCTGCCTGGCGTTGGGGCATCAACTTGCTGAATTGGTGAAGACAGGATTCCTGACGGATTACCTGCGAGAGGCGCAAGGTGATCGCGCTTCGGGGTCCCAGGCAGGTGACCAGCAACATGTAATCCCTGTGCACGGGGAAGTGAGAGGATGTGCGGTGAGACCATGCAGGCACGATGCGCTTGGTGAGTGTGCTTAGACCAGCCCCACCTGGTGCTCTCCTGGGAGCATGCACTCACTCAGAGGATGTGCGGTGAGACCATGCAGGCAGGATGCGCCTGGTGAATCTGCTCAGACCAGCCCCACCTGGTGCTCTCCTGGGAGCATGCACCCACTCAGAGAAAAAGTCGTCTACCTCGACTTTGTACAGCGAGGCTGAGGCGAGAGAAAAAGTCCTCTACCTCGACTTTGTACAGCGAGGCTGAGGCGAGAGAAAAATACCTCACCCTCGACTTCTTATAGCGAGGCTGAGGCGAGAGAAAAAGTCCTCTACCTCGACTTTGTACAGCGAGGCTAAGGCGAGAGAAAAAGACCTCACCCTCGACTTTGTACGGCGAGGCTGAGGCGAGAGAAAAAGTCCTCACCCTCGACTTCTTATAGCGAGGCTGAGGCGAGAGAAACAAGACCTCACCCTCGACTTCTTACAGCGAGGCTGAGGCAAGAGGGGTCATCGAGAAACACTCTTCCTCCTCAGAACAAGGTGTCATTGTCGGTGTTCAGACCTAAAGGTCGATGGCCTTGGGGTAAGCAAGAAGGGTCAACGAGAAGCACTCTTCTTCCCCAAAACACAGGCATCATCTTTAGCGTTCAGGCCCTCTATGCACTCAGCGCTGGAGTGGCAGAGAAGTAAAGCAAAGCCTGAAGCGCGATGACTGATCGGTGGTTCACTAACACGGTAGTCGCTGGTCGATGGTAGAAACAAGTTCTGGTGCGAGAAGCCGAAGCATTTAGGCGCCATTAAGTCAGTCATCCAGCATGAAGTTATGCATAAGAACTGTTAAAGACAATGCTAAGGTAACAGTTAGTCGCGATCAAGTCAGAAACCAAGTTTGAAGGGTTGCAGTGAGATCGCATTAAAGCCTAAGCTAGTTAACAGTTAGTCACATGCAGAGAGTTAAAGATGAGAGAGAAATGCAGTGAACTCTAGCGCGGTTGAGAAGAAGAAAACAGAAAAGATGAACCTCAAGATGATCAGAGAAAAGTTGAAGGTCGAATGATCAAGAAGAAGGCACGCGCCTCTTTTGAATGAAGGAAGCGTTAGCGACACTCAGTGTGGGCCATTGATGCGTCCATATGTCGAGAGAGCAGAGACATGAGCAGCACGTGGTGTGGCCCCACCTGCCACATGGACCGAGGGCACGACCACTTAGTCTCTTCGCTGAGAACAAGTTCACAGCTCGAGACTGGAGGGCTTGTGATCCGGTCGGTCATCGGTAGTCGATGACGTCAGCAGCAGATGACCACGTGGACCATTCACAGGGTGACACGTGGTAGAAGAGAGCAGGTGAATCAAGGAGGAGATCACTCAGAATGGTGATCGGTGGTCAGTTGCTAAGTGGCCACCACCCCCAGATCAGTGCCTAGATAAGCGCTTGGAAGTAGAGCAAGAAAAGTAATGAGGCACTGCACGGTCATCGGGGGAAGGTAATGAGGCACTGCACGGTCATCGGGGGAAGGTAATGAGGCACCGCACAGTCGTCGGGGCATGGTCATCAGGGTTTCTTGCTACACGTGTTAAGCTGGGACCCAGGCTCCCAGCGAGAGCGTTACGCATGCACCTGGCATGATGTCAAACCAGAAAAAGAAGAGCTGCTCGTTGGTAGGGTCGTGCATGAGGATGGCATAAGGAAGCTAGCAAACTAGTCAGTGATCAGTGACTCTCTTAACCCATTACGTGCATAGCACCGTGCGATGAGGCCATACAGGCAGGATGCGGCTGGTGAGTGTGCTTAGACCAGCCCCACCTGGTGCTCTCCTGGGAGCATGCACTCACTCAGAGGACCTGCGATGAGACTATGCAGGCAGGATGTGCCTGGTGAGTGTGCTTAGACCAGCCACACCTGGTGCTCTCCTGAGAGCATGCGACTCACTCAGAGAGAAGAAACGCGCTAAGTTACTCCGTAAGAGGATAACTTAGCCGCACAGAAAAAACGCAGAGGCCCTCCAGGTGTGACACGTGTACGGTTAGATGCCAGTTGCATTCCTCCACGTGTCACCATCTGAGAGAGAGGCATGGCCCAAGTATAAAAGTACTCCACGATATGTCAGGTACACACAAGTTTTTCAGATTACAAGTTTACACAGATTTACTACACACAGTTTCTGAGTCATTGTGGGAACGTTTGTACACGTTGCACAGTGATAACATAATTAAGCCACAGAGAGAGAAAGTGGATCAGAGCACACACGAGTCTCACAGAGAGATTCAGTGAGAGTTTTTGGTGTTCCTGTTATCTGACTTGAGCGTCGGAGCTACAACGGCCACTAGCGGCGCCGTCTGTGTGTTTTGAAGGCATCGTTTGGAGTTCCAATGAAGGTTCTTGGGGCATTCTTGCAGAACATACAGTTGCAGAAGGCTAGACGAAGGAGTGACGAGGCACATACTCCACGTTCAAGTCCGCGGCAGGATCAAGGACTTTTACTACGAACCATACTGAACCCCCCCTTTCTTTAACAAGGTAGAAGAGGTTCATTTTACTACTTAACACAAATATAGCTTTCTTAATTCTTTTTCTTTTCTTTTACTGGGTGACCTCATTAAAAAATCCCGTAGGGAAAAAGAGTGTCCCCTTGACTGGATGATACAATTGTGTTCAAATACAAATTTACTAACTAAAATAAAACTTGAGGTTGGCACCGTTTCATGTGCGGGGAATTGCTCCGCCTTCTAAGGTTTCCAACCTGTATGCCCTGTTTCCCAGGGCCTCTGTTACTCGAAACAGGCCTGTCCACTTGAGGGATAGTTTGTTTTCTAACTGGTAGGAGTGGGCTTTCCGCATTACCAGGTTGGCGACTTGGAACTGTCGAGGTCTCAATTTTGACCTATATTGGCGTTTTACTCTCCTCTTTAACGCTTCAAACTTAACGCTTCAGACTTAACTAGATTCACCCTTCTTTCTTCATTTGATTCTTCCACCACAAAGTTCTGGAATCGAGGCGAGCTTTCCTGTATCTCTACTGGAATCATGGCATCTGACCCGTATACTAGGCTGAAGGGCGTTTCTTTAGTGGTAGACTGTGGAGTGGTGTGATATGCCCACACAATCCTGGGGACCTCTTCTGCCCAAGTCCCTTTAGCTTTCTCGAGCCTCCTCTTCAGGCCTTTGAGCAGGACCTTGTTAGCCGATTCAACCTGCCCATTTGTTTGGGGGTGCTCGACTGACGCGAATACCTGTTTGATGCCGAGCTCCAAGCACAACTTTCCCAACTGCTGACTTGCAGACTGGGTACCATTATCAGATACTAAATGCCTCGGGATTCCAAAGCGACACACGATATTCTTCCAAATGAAGTGTTGGACCTTATGTGCCGTAATTTGTGCCACTGGTTCAGCTTCGATCCATTTGGTGAAGTATTCTATAGCCATCACAAGGTATTTCATCTGTCTGACCGCGAGTGGGAAAGGTCCCTGGATGTCAATTCCCCACCTGTGGAAAGGCCACGGACTATGGAGGGATCTCAGCTCTTCTGGTGGCGCGCGATGCCAGTCTGCATGCTCTTGACACTTTTTATACCGCTATGCGTACCTATGCAGTCTTCTCTCATTGTTGGCCAATAATACCTTGCTCGAATGGCCTTGGCTGCCAGGGCTCGTCCAACGATGTGACTTCCACATATTCCTTCGTGAAGCTCTGCTATTATGCGAGTGCACTGTGCCCCACTTACACATGTCAAAAGAGGATGGGAATAGCCATGTCTGAACAGGTTTCCGTCAATCAAGGTGTAGCGGGGCACGTTCTTCTTCAATATCCTAGCTTGTGCGAGGTCTAACGGAAGTGTCTCATCAGCTAAGTAACGTTGATAGGGCGTTACCCAAGTCTCTACTTCTTCCACCAAGCAAACTTGTGACGAAATTTCAGCTAGCAGGCCATAAGAACTTATGTGAGGTACTTTCAGTGTTTCTTAAGTTAATGACCTGTGACTCCTTCTTCCTTTGTGAACAACGTTTATCATTTGTACATCCACGGGGTCTCCTACAGCCATTCGAGGTGCCCTTAAAGTTTCCTGAATTACCGTCCTTTGCCTTCCCCCTTTGCCCGAGCTGGCGAGTTTTGCCAACAAGTTAGCTCTGGCATTTTGCTCTCGGGGAACATGGAGCAGCTCGAACTCTAGAAATGTGCCTTTCAATAGTTGTACATAGCCGAGATAGGCGGCCAACTACGGATCCTTGGCTTGGTACTCGCCAGTGACCTGTCCTATGACCAAGAGTGAGTTGCTTTTCGCCAGCGAACGTCCCGTGCCCATCTCCTTTGCTAGTAATATCCCTGCTATCAAGGCTTCGTACTCCGCCTGGTTATTACTGGCCTTGAAAGTGAAACGCAGAGCCTGTTCTATTAAGACACCATCTGGCCCTTCTAATATAACCCTGGCGCCGCTGCCTTGCAGGTTGGATGAGCCGTCAACTGAAAGGACCCATTTAAATCCTGTCTCTCTCTGGGATGGAGCTGCCGAGGTGATCTCGGCCACAAAATCACCATAAACCTGACCCTTGATGGGGCGCCTGGGTTCATACTGTATCTCAAATTCGGATAGCTCTACTACCCAATGAACCATGCGTCCTACTACATCAGGCTTCTACAGGACTTTGCGGATGGGGAGGTCTGTCATTACTATGATAGTAATTTTACCGACCAGTCCTCGGACACCGAGAATACCTAGGATGGGGTGAGCCACGTCAGCTGGGTCCCATAGTGTGGATCAAAGCCACGTGGGATGGACCCCACAAGTGGTAAGGTCTAGTAGGGTGATTAGTCATCAGCGTATCCCCACAGAAAAGGGTGATTAGTCATCAGCGTGATGATCACTAGAATAGGCTGATGTGTCTTCGTCACTCTGCAGGTTGAGGAGTCCTCGGCAACAGAGTGTGACGAGGTGACATCGGTCGCTGGTGATTTGAACAACATAATCTGAACAACTAAGATTGGTTCCCAGAGTAAGCCAATAAGAAGGAAATACCCAGAGGTAAGGAGAAGCCTGAATCATGAAGAGCTTATGCGTGTGGCAGGGAAAGCACAGTTAGGTGCAGAGTCCTGAGGGGTCGAGTACTCATCAGAACTAGGGTTTCCCAGTAAAGTTACATGCATGGCACGTGAACAGTGAAGGCACTCCCAGAACAGGTGGCCCCAGAGACTAGGTGCACGAGGAGGCATCCAGGTGGTCACCCTGTTAGAGTTTGCACTCCAGATATGGAAACCTTATGTGCTAGATTATCCTAAGACTGGGTGATAGCGGCGCAAGGGTATTCCAGTAAACCCTGAATGTAAGGACCTAGAAACTTTAATTGGAATAAAAGTGTTATATTTAAATAATTTCAGAAGATGTTATTATTTAAAATACAAAGAGCTGGTAATAGAAGTTTCGTAGTAGTCGGACCTCGGACGTCGCCCAAGGTCTGGGGTCAGCTGGTAGAGGTCGGTCGGCTGACCATTGTATTAACCAAGTTGTTCCGGTCGGTCATCGGTAGTCGATGACATCAGCAGCAGTTGACCACGTGGACCATTCACAGAGTAACAAGTGGTAGAGGATAGCAGGCGAATCAGGGAGGTGATCACTCAGAATGGTAATCGCCTCTCGCCTGTGATGATGAGTAATCGCCTATCGCCTTGGGGTGAGTAATCACCTATCGCCTTGAGGATGAGTAGCCGGTCATCACCGGTATGGATCAGTAATCGCCCAGATTGCACATGATCGCCGTGTGTTAAGGTTGGGAGATCAGGTGGTCAGCAAGTCGCCGAAAGAGCACATCGCCGGGTGTTTGAGAAGACTTGGCAAGCACTTGTTGTATGGTCAAAGTACAGAGGATAAGTGGCATATCTGCCACCATGTGTAGTGTGAGCTGCAATGCCCAGGGTTAACCAGCTCGCCATGTTAAGGTTGCGCCCAGAGTAGCCTGCGTACTAAGCTACTCCCTGTGTGGATAGCTTAGTCGCAGGGGCACAGTGGAAGTAACGTTTCAGCTGCAGATACTCCAGATGATGACACGTGTACGACCAGACGTTATCCACGTGTCAAGAGGAATAACCGTCAGGAGAGAGAAAAACTCAGGTATATAGGCGAAACTCTTAACGAATTAAGGGAGGTTTTTTCAGATTCTCGTAGCTCACACATCTGAGAGTTTCAGTCACACACGGGTCTCACAGAGAGATTCAGATATAGTTTTGGTGTTCCTGTTGCCTGACTTGAGCGTCGGAGCTACAACGGCCGCTAGAGGCGCCGTCTGTGTGTTTTGCAGGTAGCGTTTGGAGTTCCGGCGGTGGTTCTTGGAGCGTTCCTGCAGAACAGAGGGCTAGACGAAGGAGTGATGAGGCAGTCCTCCACGTTTGAGTCAAGCGGCCGAAACATTTGGCGCCCACCGTGGGGCCCGTGTAAATCTGGTTCCCATCCACGTTGCAGTTTCTTGAGGTTTCTTGAAGTTTCTTGGAGCTCCTTTATCATTTCGTCGAAGTGAAGTTACGTCGAAGTGCAGAGGAGATGAGTAGAAGAACCAGGCAAACCTCACTTGCGTCATCTGCTGAAGAAGGAGCCGTTACCATGGCGCAGGTAGTGGAGATGATGCGCGCGCTGCAAGATAGCGTCGCGGAATCGAGAGTTGAGCAAGAGAGGATGCGTGCAGAGCTGGTTGCATCGCAGAGAAGAAACAAAGAGTTGAACCGTATGAATGAAGAGCTGCGTAGGGAATTGCAGACGCAGAGGGAGCGCGCAGCTGAAGAGAGGACGTCGACGCCACCGTCGCCTCCGAGAGCATTCCCTATGCCTTTCTCCCCCGAAATCATGAACACGGTGGTGCCTCCCAATCTGGTGGGACTGAAAGCGTCGTTCCCGGGGGCGGAAGATCCAGAAGCACACCTGACAGCCTTCCACACTCAGATGATGCTGAATGGAGGTTCAGATGCTGTGTACTGCAAGATGTTCATGAGCACGCTGAGCGGAGTGGCTATGGAGTGGTTCGTGAGCCTGCCAGAGGGCCACGTCACTTCCTTCCATCAGTTCGCGAAGCTGTTCACGGAGCAGTACATCATTAACCGACCTGCGCCAGTAGTGTCCTACGACCTGTTTGACGTGCGCCAGTATCAGGGGGAGCCGTTGAGGGACTACCTCAATCGCTTTGGGGCGCAGGTGGTGAGATTGCCTAGCAAGGACGAGGACATGCTGGTGCATGCATTCAAGAGAGGTGTCCTCCTTGGTCCTTTCAGTGAATCGCTCATCAGGAGCCACCCTGTCACCTTCACCGAGATACGGCGACGTGCAGTGGCACACATAGTAGCAGAGACCGAGGTCTCTGAGAAGAGAGGAAGTGCTGCACCGTGAAGCCACGTGGAGGTCAGGGAGATCAACAGCAACAGGCGCGGGTGCATGAGGTCAAGGAAGGGGGGAAGGAGCAGAGAAGGTCTCGCCCTTATGCACCAAGGAAGGACCAGACCAGGGGGCGTGCAAGCAACGCACCCCCCAAGTATGATTTCATGATAAGTTTGGCGGAGCTGATCGCCATCCCTGCTGTGGCAGCAAGACTCCATGTGCCAGAGAAAACCGATATGGTACTTGGAGGGAGGAAGGATGAGTGGTGTGAATTCCATCAATCTTATGGACATACACTCCGTAACTGCCTGGCGTTGGGGCGTCAGCTTGCTGAGTTGGTGGAGACAGGGTTCCTGACCGATTACCTGCAGAAGACACAAGGTGATCGCGCTTCGGGGTCCCAGGAAGGCGACCAGCAACATGAACTCCCTGTGTTTGGGGAGGTGAGGTGATGGAAGAGGCTACACTGGGGGGGCTCCCAGAGCTGAAGCGGAAGGCATGATCGCCCCACGTGTGTGCATCGCCAGGGCGGTCATCGCCGGTTAAAGGAGACCCCATCCAGAGTGGTTGAGACGTTGGAGAATGGAGCTTGTCGGCTGGCGACTCTGGACGTAACGACTATTCCCAGAACCCAGGACGCTACACGCTTCTTTCCTGCTTTCGTTAAGTTGTAAAGTAGATGCGCTATCGCGCTGTACACACACTTAGTGTATTAAACAGTTGAGCAGATCAGGGGCACTCTTTTTAACGATGCCACCCAATAAAAGATTTTCAGTACATAAAGTGTGCGAGTGTTCCCAGTTTAAAGTTCTCCTTGCCCCAGGGGCAAGACCAGGTGATCGGTGCTGAGTTACCAAGTGGCCACCACCCGCAGATCAGCCCCCAGATAAGCGCTGGGATGTAGAGCGCGATCATCCATCAATGCATGCAGACCACGATCAGCCGTCGGTGCATGTAAAGAGTGAGTACTCGGTCGGTACACGGTCATCGGGGTCTTGCTAACACATGTTAAGCTGGGACCCAAGTTCCCAGCGAGAGCGTTAAGCATGCACCTCGTATGATTCCAGAAGAAGAGGTCCTCGCCGGTCGAAACGTCGGTGAACGCGCGATGAGGCAATGCAGGTAGGGCGCGCCTAGTGTGTGCGCTTAGACAGCCACGCCTAGCGCCCCCCTGGGAGCGTGCACCCACGAGAAAGTCCTCACCTCTGCTTTATACAGCAAGGTTGAGGCGAGAGAAAGTCCTCTTCCTTTGCTTTTTACAGCAAGGTTGAGGCAACAGAGAAAGTCCTCACCTCTGCTTTATACAGCAAGGTTGAGGCGAGAGAAAGTCCTCTTCCTCTGCTTTATACAGCAAGGTTGAGGCAACAGAGAAAGTCCTTTTCCTCTGCTTTATACAGCAAGGTTGAGGCGAGAGAAAGTCCTCTTCCTTTGTTTTTTACAGCAAGGTTGAGGCAACAGAGAAAGTCCTCACCTCTGCTTTATACAGCAAGGTTGAGGCGAGAGAAAGTCCTCTTCCTCTGCTTTATACAGCAAGGTTGAGGCAACAGAGAAAGTCCTTTTCCTCTGCTTTATACAGCAAGGTTGAGGCGAGAGGAAGTCCTCCTTGCCTTTGAGCAAGTGCAGGCACCAGAGGAAGTCCTCCTTGCCCTTGAGCAAGTGCAAGCGAGAACAGAGGAAGTCCTCCTTGCCCTTGAGCAAGTGCAGGCACCAGAGGAAGTCCTCCTTGCCTTGAGCAAGTGCAGGCACCAGAGGAAGTCCTCCTTGCCTTTGAGCAAGTGCAGGCACCAGAGGAAGTCCTCCTTGCCTTTGAGCAAGTGCAGGCACCAGAGGAAGTCCTCCTTGCCCTTGAGCAAGTGCAGGCGAGAACAGAGGAAGTCCTCCTTGCCCTTGAGCAAGTGCAGGCGAGAACAGAGGAAGTCCTCCTTGCCCTTGAGCAAGTGCAGGCACCAGAGGAAGTCCTCCTTGCCCTTGAGCAAGTGCAGGCGAGAACAGAGGAAGTCCTCCTTGCCTTTGAGCAAGTGCAGGCACCAGAGGAAGACCTCCTTGCCCTTGAGCAAGTGCAGGCGAGAACAGAGGAAGGCCTCCTTGCCCTTGAGCAAGTGCAGGCGAGAACAGAGGAAGTCCTCCTTGCCCTTGAGCAAGTGCAGGCGAGAACAGAGGAAGTCCTCCTTGCCTTTGAGCAAGTGTAGGCAACAGAGGAAGACCTCCTTGCCTTTAAGCGAGTGCAGGCGAGAAAGAAGAAAGTCCTCCCTTGACTTTGTACAGCGAGGCTGAGGCAAGAGAGAAAGTCCTCTCCCTTTGCTTCTTACAGCAAGGTTGAGGCGAGAGAACCAAGTCCTCACCTCGACTTTGTACAGCGAGGCTGAGGCATGAGGAAAAGTCCTCTTCCCTTTGCTTTTTACAGCAAGGTTGAGGCAAGAGAACCAAGTCCCTTCCCTCTGCTTTTTACAGCGACGCTAGGTGAGAGAAGCAAGACCTCACCCACGACTTCTTACAGCAAGGTTGGGACAAGAGGGGTCATCGAGAAGCACTTTTCTTCCCCAAAATACAGGCGTCATAGTTGGTGTTCAGACCCTCTACGCACTCAGCGCTGGTGTGGCAGAGAAGTGCAGCGAAGCCAGAAGCGCGATGACTGATCGGTGGTGCGCTAACATGCTAGTCGGTGGTCGGTGGTAGAAGCAAGTTCTGCTACGTGAAGCCGAAGCGTTTAGGCCCGTTAAGTTAGTCATCCAGCACAAAGTTATGTTGAAGGCAATGCTAAGGCAACAGTTAGCCGCGATCAAGTCAGAGGCCAAGTTTGAGGGGTTGCAGGTAGATCGCGCTAAAGCCTAAGCTAGTTAGCAGTTAGTCACATGCAGAGAGTTAAAGAGAAGAAACGCAGCGAACTCCAGCGCGTTTGAGAAGAAGAAAACAGAGAAGGTGAATCTCTAGATGATCCAGAGAGATGCTTTGAATGTTTGAAGGCGAAGAAGAAGGAATGAAACAGTGTTAGTATCAGAGTGTCCGGTCTGGTAGACCGTTAGAAGACGATTTCTTAGTCTCTTCGCTGAGAACAAGTTCACAGCTCGAGACTGGGGGGCTTGTGTTTCGGTCGGTCATCGGTAGTCGATGACATCAGCAGTAGTTGACCACATGGACCATTCACAGAGTAACACGTGGTAGAGGATAGCAGGCGAATCAGGGAGCTGATCACTCAGAATGGTAATCGCCTCTTGCCTGTGATGATGAGTAATCGCCTATCGCCTTGAGGTGAGTAATCGCCTATCGCCTTGAGGATGAGTAGCCGGTCATCGCCGGTATGGATCAGTAATCGCCCAGATTGCACATGATCGCCGTGTGTTAAGGTTGGGAGATCAGGTGGTCAGCAAGTCGCCGAAAGAGCACATCGCCGGGTGTTTGAGAAGACTTGGCAAGCACTTGTTGTATGGTCAAAGTACAGAGGGTAAGTGGCATATCTGCCACCATGTGTAGTGTGAGCTGCAATGCCCAGGGTTAACCAGCTCGCCATGTTAAGGTTGCGCCCAGAGTAGCCTGCGTACTAAGCTACTCCCTGTGTGGATAGCTTAGTCGCAGGGGCACAGTGGAAGTAACGTTTCAGCTGCAGATACTCCAGATGATGACACGTGTACGATTAGACGTTATCCACGTGTCAAGAGGAATAACCGTCAGGAGAGAGAAAAACTCAGGTATATAAGCGAAACTCTTAACGAATTAAGGGAGGTTTTTTCAGATTCTCATAGCTCACACATCTGAGAGTTTCAGTCACACACGGGTCTCACAGAGAGATTCAGATATAGTTTTGGTGTTCCTGTTGCCTGACTTGAGCGTCGGATCTACAACGGCCGCTAGAGGCGGCGTCTATGTGTTTTGCAGGCAGCGTTTGGAGTTCTGGCGGTGGTTCTTGGAGCGTTCCTGCAGAACAGAGGGCTAGACGAAGGAGTGACGAGGCAGTCCTCCACGTTCGAGTCAAGCGGCCGGAACACAAGTAGTCAAGTGCGATGACTTTATCGTGAGGTAATCACGTGGGTGTGCTCGAGGAAGACATGTGGATCAAGAAGAGTAAAGGAAGAAAAATGTAGCTTAGAAGTCTACGAGATCGCCGTTGTTGAAGACGGAGGCGATCTCCGACTTCTCTGGCACATAATCGCCTGTCGCCTAGAGTACACATGATCGCCAATCGCCTATGGTGTACATGATCGCCGAAAGTGCACTTAGTATGTGGTCAAGATGCTGGATCAACCATAGTGAGTTCCAAAAACCACGCGTATCAAGGTGTGGGTTAAGCCTTAGATACGCTGTGCATGCGAAGCTCTATGCTTGAGCATAAGAAATCGTCCTTAGTGTTGCATGCATGGGCGCACGAGGAGTAGTGCTGATCTATTCTTGGAAATGTGAAGCTACCGACGTCACCAAGCCATGTGGAGGTGATACCTTGGACGTAACATAGTGGGATGAAGAACCTTCAGCAGGAGTGGCGATGTGTCATCAGTCATCGCCAGGGCGAGAGACATGCGGGCATCGCCAGGGCGAGAGACATGCGCGCATCGCCAGGGCGAGAGACATGCGGGCATCGCCAGGGCGAGAGACATGCGGGCATCGCCAGGGCGAGAGACACGCGGGCATTGTAACATCCCGCCAAATTACTTTGAAAATAAATATAAAACGAAAATAAAGGTGACAAATAGATTGAAGTGAGCAAAATCTTTATATAAAATAAATAAGTTTCTCCTCACAGGGAGTTTAATACAAACGATCACTACTCCACTAAAAACGTAAACGAAATACAATACAAAAGACAGATAGGCGATCTCCTGGCAAAAAGGGCGATCTCCTTTCATAAAGGCGATCTCCTATTATAAAGCAGCAAGAGGGGCGATCACCCAACAGAAAAGAAAACAGGCGATCTCCTTCCAGCGACAATTTTCTAAAGAGCTCTACTTCCTGCAACATCATCTGCTCCCGTGTAAATTATACACGATCATTACAGGTTTAAGAAAAGGCCACAACACAAACGAAAACACAGGGTAAGCTAGACATTTAAAAAGAGTTTAAATAAGGATACTTAAAATAAAATCAAGGTAAACAATTTCAAGATATTCACGTAAAGTTATCAAGTTTCTCATACTCTTCACCTGATCACCCAGAAATCACACATTTCACAATATTCTCAAGAGTCATTCTATTTCACAAAACTGCATCAAGTGTCTATCAATTCAATGTTTCTCATTTCTCACGTCAGACTTCCACTGACTCATCACACAAGACACTTGACACTACTTCCGGAAGACTCATGCATTGACTAGACTCATAGATTCGCACCTGTCATACTGCCCACTGTGAAATCACACACATTCACAGGGTCGCCGTGAAATCACACACATTCACAAGCGTATAATGAATCTCAATATCATCACCATCCAAGCATGACAGGGTTAATCCACACAACAGGCCGAGCTCGTTCTGTTTCACACGACTCACCCATACGTATGAACCTCCTTCGACTCTCAACGCCTGAATAACTTCATCTATATAAATTCATTATCTCAGGAGAGTCAGGATATCATGACGAATCACCGGTCAATGCACATCCTACACGATCTTACACGGTATTTTCTTTCCTGAAAATACTATGCCTCGATCCCACATTCACCACATTCAACACATCACATAACACTTAAAGGAATGATTCAAGTCACAGCAACGATCGTTTCAAAGATTCAGATGTTCGAAGATCACATTTAAGCTTCAACAGTTCAAAGTAACACCAAAAACAGAGAGTTCGCAAACAACGCCAAAATCGGCGATCTAGTTCAAAAACAGGGTATTTCGAGTCTGCATTTAAAACCGGCGACCACGTCGCCCAAACACATAGCACAGAGCATTTTACAAAGATGAAAACGAAAACCGGCGACCACGTCGCCCTCACTTCAGAAATAGCTAAACTATGGCTTGTATTGAAAATGAAGTCTAGCTTCCCTTACCTGGACTTGCGCAAACACCTAGAGTTCCGAAACCCAACAAAGCTTGAAGAACGCCTTGGCTCTGTTTTTGCGTCTGGTCGAAGGACTTGCAGAGAACTGCCCAGGTGCTCTAATGGTGGCTGTCGCTCGTCGTACTCTCGTGTGAAGGTGCTAGAATCGCAGCGCGAAGGAGGCAACTGGAGGAGAAGGGAGGTAACTCACTCTTTCTCTCTTTGAAAGCTGCAACGTTTTTGTTTCTCTCAGCAGTGGGTCTCTGCATCTTAAACCAATTTATCCCTCAAAAGCAGCTGCTACACCCACTCTGCAGAGAAGTCTGAGAACCACTGCCCTGAACAGTACGACCACTGTTGTCTCTGGTGCATGCCAACCACTGCTCTGAACAGTACTGCCACTGTTGTCGCTTGTGCATGCCAGCCACTGCTCTGAACAGTACGACCGCGAGTGTCTCCTGCGCATGCCAACATTCTGATGTCACTATTCTGAACCACCCTTTTTGTCTACGTGGCGTGCGTGCACTACGCTTCATGCTGGGAGTCTGGGTCTTACCTTCTCTGTGTGCAACTCGACATCGCGCGATAACCTTCCACTGCTGACTCATCCTGGCGAACGACCGATGTCTCCTTCGCCCTGGAAGACGACCGATGTCTTCCTCTGGGAGACGACCGATGTCTTCCTCTGGGAGACGACCGATGTCTTCCCTGGCGACGCCCTCATAACTCTCGCGCCTTGGCCACGTCCACATGCCTCGCGCCCTGACAATGACCGCATGCCTCGCGCCCGCGCGACGCCCGCATGCCTCGCGCCCGCGCGATGCCCGCATGCCTCGCGCGCCCCCGCGATGCCCGCATGCCTCGCGCCCTGGCGACGTCCACCTGGCGCTCAAGTGTAGCAGGCGACCGGCGATCTCATAGCCTTCTAAACTTAACTTTTCCTCCCTTTTTATTTTAAATAAAAACATACTTAGAATTCATTTAAAATATAACTCTTTTATTCCAATTTAATTTTTCAGGTCCTTACAGGCATCGCCAGGGATAGACATCGGTCGTCTTCCAGGGAGAGACATCGGTCGTCTTCTAGGGAGAGACATCGGTCGTCCGCCAGGATGAGACATCGGTGGATAGTCATCGCGGGAGCAGTCATCGGTGGAAGGTTATCACGCGATGTCGTGTTTCGCACAGATAAGGTGGGACCCAGGCTCCCAGCATGAGACGTCTTGCATGCGCGACACGTAGACAAAAAGGGTGTTTCAGAATAGTTAGCATCAGAGAGTTGGTATGGAAAGTGACCCAGAGTTGGTGCGCAGAGACCCACGTGGTCATACTGTTAGAGGAAATGTATACGCAAGCTTCCCTGCAGAGTGGGTGGTGGCAGCGGCATGCCTGGGAAGGATGGCTTAAGTTCAAACTTCAGTTTGGATAGGCAGGGTTCGAACGCTGCTTGAGTAGAGAGAAATTGAGTGAGTTGGTTTTAGCTCCCTATTTCTTCTCCTCCTTCTCCATACGTTCAGACGTCCTAGCGCATCAATTGGCTATCGGCGACTACCATAGAGCACCTGGGAGGTTCTCTACAAGTTCTCCAAACCAGACGCTAAAACAGAGTTAAGGCATCCTTGAATCGCGTTGGGTTGGAGCTCTTAGTGAAGTTTACGCTAGTCCAGGTAAGGGAAGCTAGCTTTATTTTCAAGAAAACCTTAAGCTAGAAGATTTTGATGTTGGGGCAACGTGGTCACCGGTTTCAAATGTTATTGCGTAATCCCCTGTTATTGGGCGTGATCGCCGGTTTTAAATGTTGTTTTCGAAATCCCCTGTCTTAGTGTCGCTTTGAACTTGTTTGAGATTGATAAGTGAAATGCATGTGATATTGGAAGATCTGAACCTTGGTACGATTGTTGCTGTGTTTGGAATCGTTCATTTAAGTGTTGTATGGTGCATTGGGTGAATTGATGATATCGAGCTGTCCTGTGTGGACTTCACTGGCTGTCCTGTGTGGACTTCCCTGGCTGTCCTGTGTGGACTTCACTGGCTGTCCTGTGTGGACTTCATTAGCTGTCCTGTGTGGACTTCACTGGCTGTCCTGTGTGGACTTCACTGGCTGTCCTGTGTTGACTTCACTAGCTGTCCTGTGTGGACTTCACTGGCTGTCCTGTGTGGACTTCACTAGCTGTCCTGTGTGGACTGTTAGGAAAGATGGCTTTAAACTAGAGGGGGGGTGAATTGTTTAAAGAGGTTTTCGCAAACTTTTCCAAGCTAGAATGAATATCTTTCAGAAATCAAATGATTAAGCAATTCAGTTTGCCAAAACAGCAAGCAATACAGCACTGCCAGGAAAACAATCGGTTGTTTCTTCTAAACAATCGGTTGTTTATACCAGCAAACAACAAATAAACTGAAATTAAAGAGTTAGGGATAGAGAGATTGTACACAAATGTTTATACTGGTTCACTCCAACCCAGAGCTACATCCAGTCTTCTCAGAAACCCTGAGGAAATCCACTAAGCAATCAAACCCAGATTACTTACACAACAACCAAGAAAGTGACCTTGAACACCCTCAAGAAACACACTTTCCTTGGTCAGCACACCACACTAAGAAAGCTGATCTTGATCCCCTCAAGAACACACAGCTCTTCTTAGCAACAACACAAACGAATGTTCACAGAATTACAAGGATTACACTTGTTACAGATAAGATCTGAAATCAATACAAGTGAAAAACCTATCCCAATACTTCAATCAATCTCTCAAGCACTTCAGCAATCTCTTTTTCAGTTCTTAGTTCTTTTGATATATTTCTTTTTCAAAACCAAAAAAGCTTATATAATACAGATCTTCTGATTATAAAAGGAAAGATTGTTTATCCATAATTTCTCTCAAAAAGATTGGTCAAAGCATTTAATGACTGGAGCGTATACAGTTTCAAATCATTTAAAGCTCAGTCAAAGAAAACAGATTTTCTGTTATGGTTCCAAAACAAACAATCGATTGTTTCCTCGAATCAATCGGTTGTTTTGTCACTTAACAGTTTTCTCCAATCAAAAACAGTTTTCAAAACTTTCTCAAAAACATCTAAGTATAAACAATCGGTTGTCTCGACAGACAATCGGTTGTTTCAACTTAGTTTGAAAAACACTTTGTTTCATTAAAGATTAAGATGCTTTTTGCTTTGAGATTAAATCTAATATTGGTTTACACTTTGAACTACCCCAGAACAAAACTATAAAGCAGCACAGCAACATCACACAAGCAGAGGCTTCATCATCCTTCAAAGGATTTGGATTCTTCAAAACCTTGAACACCACTTGGTTCAACATGGACTTCACTAGCTGTCCTGTGTGGACTTTACAGTGGTGTGGTATGTGTCTATGTGTTGTGAGTCAGGGGAAGTCTGACGTGAGAAAGAGAAATATTGAAATTTGATAGACACTTGATGTTTTATGTGAAACAAATAACACTTGATGAAATTGTGAAGTGTGTGAAATGAATGGGAAAATTGATGGATTTTACGTGGGTATTTTAAATCTGTTTTATATTGATTTTAAAGTTTCGTACTTCAAGTTTTAGAATAGCTAGCTTACCCTGTGTTTTTGTTCTGTGGCTGTTTTTCTTAAAACTGTGATGATCGTGTATTTTACACGGGAGCAGATGATGTTGCAGGTAGTCGAGCTCCTCAGTGAGCAGTTGGAGGAAGAGATCGCCTGTTTTCTTTTTATGCTGTATTTTTGGTTTTATTTTGAAAGAGTTGATGGAATGTATTAAAACCCCTATAAGAGGGACGTTTGTTTTTGAGATACAATGTATGGGATGATGTACTTTCAATATATATACATATGTTGATTTTATAAATTAATGTCTACGCTTATTGTATTATATAAATATGAAAGGACTTTGAGGGGCGTTACAAGGGGCGTTACACTGAATATGGCTAGCAGCGCAGTGAACCCTAATTAGAGCTAGCGGCGTAGCAAACCCTAGACTATATAAGGGGCAGTAAAATACTTCACAAAGGTACACAATTACAAACCCTAAACACAGTTACTCAAACACTTGGTGTTTCTTGTCCAATCTTAACTTGAGCGTCGGAGTGCAAACGGCCTCTAGGGCGCCCCTTCCCTCTTTTGTAGGTGCAGATTGCTTTGAAAGAACCAAGCACAACACGTGAGGAAGAAGGCATGTGACGTCGTGGAGTCAACTGATAAGCGAGTCAACCGGCAAGAACAGTAATGATGTGAGTTGATTTCAGGTTCATTATATTTGTGATCCTTTCTTAGAATTAGGATCAAGATTCTTAGCAATTTAGAGTGAGTCACCTAAGGAAAATCCCCACTGGACATTAACTTAACAATTGTTAAGTAGATGTGAAGGTTCATTTCCAAAGGTCCAAGGTTAAAACACAATTAATGGTGATGAATGAATGAAGAACAAGGTGCTGAACTCAAAAAAAGAATAGGTGCAGAATTTAAACACAAAAAAAAAAAGAATGGAAACACATATTGAAACAAAAGAACCGATTGAAATTCAAGAACAAGACATAGAATTAAAACTACCGATTGAAATGACTATGGAAGATGAAAGAAGATGAAACTTATGTGGTTGTAGCCATGGATTGGGAATGGACACGCCACTTGGAGGTGATGATCCAAGATAAGTGCAGATTTGCCGCTACTTGAGAGCTCCCAAAGCTTCACAAGATGAGACAAGGAAGAGGAGAACAAGTCTCACAAAATTCACTCACAATTTGAGTATAGTAACTTTTCTTCTAATTTCAATGTTGAATTTACAATGACCAAGCACCTCTATTTATAGGTTTAGAGGGCTGAAATGAAAGTGAAACAAATTCAAAATTGCCTCCTAATTCTAATTCAAATTTGGAGCCAATCTTGAGCCACATGGGAGGTGTGACCTTTTTTCTACTTTGGCACCTCCTAAAAACTACACCTACACCTACTCTTTATGTCACATGGAAGGTGTGACCTATCTTTATACATTGGCACCCCTTATTTTAATATCTACACCTTCCTTTAAAGTTCTACTAAAAACTATACACAAGTAATTACAAAAAGAGACATCCATTGATGCTCTTCTCCCAAAGCTTTAGCCTTGCTCTTAGTCATCCTTTGAGGCATGAAGGATGTTGAGCTATTTGGTTGGGCTTGGGCCCCAACTTGGGCTTGGGCTTCATGGGCTTGGGCCTCAGGCGCCTCCTTTACTTGGTCTTCATCATGCTCCCCGGGTTGGAGAGAATTCGTCCATGAATTTGGAAGACCTGCAGAAAAGGGAGTTAGATCACTGATATTAAAAGAATTACTTCCAAGAAATGTATCAGGCATATCTAACTTATAGGCATTATCATTAATCCTCTTGATGACCTGAAAAGGACCATCACCACGAGGCATAAGTTTTGACTTCCTTTGAGTAGGAAATCTATCCTTCCTCAAGTGTAGCCAAACCCAATCGCCAGGTTCAAAGATTGATGCCTTACGCCTTTTGTTGGCATTCTCAGCATATTTGCCAACTTTCTTCTCAATTTGTAACTTGATGTGATTATGCAAGTCTTTAATAAAAGAAGATTTTTCAAAACCATCTTTGCATAAAATCTCATTAAATATAGGAATTGGAAGAAGATCTAGAGGTGTTAAAGGGTTGAACCCATAAACAACCTCAAAAGGAGAATGGGCAGTTGTAGAATTTACTACTCTATTATAAACAAACTCAATATGAGGTAGTAAATCTCCCAAACCCTTGGGTTCCCAGAAATAAAGCATCTTAACATTTGACCCAAAGTTCTATTGACCACCTCAGTTTGACCATCAGTTTGGGGGTGGCAAGTAGTAGAAAACAAAAGTTTTATGCCAAGTTTGCCCCACAAGGTCCTCCAGAAGTGGCTTAAAAACTTTGAATCCCTGTCGGATACAATACTTCTAGGAAGCCCATGCAAACGAACAACTTCCTTAAAGAAGAGATTTGCAATATAACAAGAGTCATCTACTTTGTGGCAAGGAATAAAATGAGCCATCTTAGAGAAGTGATCCACTACCACAAAGATAGAATCCTTTCCTGTCGACATCTTGGGAAGACCTAAGATAAAATCCATTGAAATATCTACCCTAGGCATTGATGGGATAGGAAGAGGGGTATATAAACCATGGGGATGGACTTTAGATTTAGCCTTCCTACATGCTATACATTTATCATAGAAACTATGTACGGATTTTCGCATGTGAGGCCAAAAGAAATGTTCATGCAATGTTTCTAAAGTCTTAGCAACCCCAAAATGTCCCATAAGCCCACCCTCATGAGCCTCTCTAACAAGAGATTGTCTTATAGAACCATGAGGAACACAAAGTCTTTTTCCTTTGAAAAGAAAACCATTATGTAAGAAAAAGTCTTTGTGTCCTCCTTTTAAACACTCTTGATAGATAAGTGAGAAATCTAAGTCATCATGATATAGTTCCTTTATGTGATCAAAACCTAAATATTGAACATCTAAAACATTTAACAAGGTATGTCTTCTTGAAAGAGCATCAGCAACCACATTAATTTTACCTTATTTATGTTTGATCACATAAGGAAACTGTTCAATAAACTCCACCCACTTTTCATGTCTCTTATTAAGCTTGCTTTGGCGTTTCAAAATATTTTAGGGACTCATGATCACTATGGATCACAAATTCCTTAGGAAAAAGATAATGTTGCCAATTTTGCAAAGCTCGAACAAGAGCATAAAGTTCTTTATCATAAGTGGAGTAATTGATATGACTCCCTTTGAGTTTCTCACTAAAATAAGCTATGGGGTGGCCCTCTTGGAGGAGAACAACCCCAATTCCTATATTAGAGGCATCACATTCTATCTCAAATGTTTTAGCAAAGTTAGGAAGGGCTAAGATGGGGGCCTTAGTCAATTTTTCTTTCAAAGTTTGAAAAGCATTTTCCTGCTCTTGTCCCCATTTAAAAACCACATCCTTCTTTACTATAGCATTGAGAGGTGCGGCAATAGTACTAAAGTCTTTCACAAACCGCCTATAAAAGCTAGCAAGTCCATGAAAACTTCGTACTTCACTAACATTGGAGGGTGTTGGCCAATGTTGAATTGTTGCAACCTTTGTTTGATCAACATGCACCCCTTTATAACTTACAACAAACCCTAGGAATTCTATATGATCAAGTGCAAACATACATTTAGCAAGATTAGCATACAAATGTTCCTTCCTAAGGGTTTCTAAAACTTCCCTAACATGCTTCTCATGATCTTTCAAAGACAAACTATATATAAGAATATCATCAAAATAAACCACAACAAACTTGCCAAGGAATGGTCTTAAGACATGATGCATGAGTCGCATGAAGGTACTAGGAGCATTAGTCAAGCCAAAAGGCATGACCAACCACTCATATAAACCAAATTTGGTCTTAAAAGCATTTTTCCATTCATCCTCTGGTTTAATCCGAATTTGGTTATAACCACTCTTAAGATCAATCTTGGAAAATATTTTAGACCCATGTAATTCATCCAACAAGTCATCTAACCTAGGAATGGGATGCCTATATTTGATTGTAATGTCATCTATAGCGCGACAATCCGTACACATTCTCCATGACCCATCCTTTTTAGGAACAAGGATGACAGGCATAGCACATGGGCTCATGCTATCTTGTACCCATCCCTTAGCAATTAATCCCTCAACTTGTTGAATTTCTTTGGTCTCTGTGGGATTGATCCTATATGCTGGGCGATTTGGTAAAGAAGCCCCGAGAACGAAGTCTATTTGGTGTTCAATCCCTCTTAAAGGTGGTAAGCCATTAGGAGGATCTTGAAACAATTCTTCAAATTACTTCACCAAATTGTCCAAACATGTGGGACTATCCTTAGCCGACTCACGATCAATCATACTAGGAATAGCTAAAAAAATAGGCTTTTGAGCAACTATTACCTTTTTAACTTCTTGAGTAGTCATGAGAAGGCTTCTCTTGGAACTTTTTTTATCATTTTCATGCTCTCTCTTTTGCTTCATTTTTGTTCTTGCCGGTTGACCCGCCTGTCGGTTGACTCACGACACTCACACGCCTCCTTCCTCACATTGATATGTGCTTGGATCTTTCGAAGCAATCTGCACCTGCAAAAGAGAAAGGGGGCGCCCTAGAGGCCATTTGCACTCCGACGCTCAAGTCAGTGTAAGGCAAGGAACACCAAGTGTATTGAGTTTCTCTCTGTGTTTAGGTCTAGAAACTGTGTACCTTTGTGAAGTATCTTACTGTCCCTTATATAGTGTAGGGTTTACAGCACCGCTAGCCCTAATTAGGGTTCACTGCGCTACTAGCCATATTTAGGGTTTACTGGAATACCCTTGCGCCGCTATCACCCAATCTTAGGGTAATCTAGCACATAAGGTTTCCTTCTCTGGAGTGCAAACTCTCACAGGGTGACCACCTGGGTGCCTCCTTGTGCACCTAGTCTCTGGGGCCACCTGTTCTGGGAGTGCCTTCACTGTTCACGTGCCATGCATGTAGCTTCACTGGGAAACCCTAGTTCTGATGAGTACTCGACCCCTCAGGACTCTGCACCTAACTGTGCTCTCCCTGCTACCCGCATGGGCACTTCTTGATCCAGGCCTCTCCCTAACTCTGGGTATTTAACTGGTCATTGGCCCACTCTGGGAACCAATCTTAGCTGTTCTGTTTACGCTGTTCAAATCACCCAAGGCCGATGTCACCTTGCCACACTCTGTCGCCGAGGACTCCTCGACCTACTGAGTGACGATGACACCTCCGCCCATCCTGGTGATCTGACGACTACTCACCCGTCTCTGTAGGCTGATGACTAGTCACCCCTCTCTGTAGGCTGATGACTAATCACCCTTTCCTGTAGGCTGATGACTAATCACCCCTCTCTGTAGGCTGATGACTAATCACCCCTCTCTGTAGGCTGATGACTAATCACCCCTCTCTGTAGGCTGATGACTAATCACCCTTTCCTGTAGGCTGATGACTAATCACCCCTCTCTGTTCAATAACCTCTGTGGGGTCCATTCCACATGGCTTTGGCCCATGCTGTGGGACCCAGCTGACGTCCGAGGACTGGTCAGTACACAAGCCCCCCAGTCTCAAGCTGTTAACTTGTTTCAGCGAAGAGACTAAGTCATGGGCGAGGACTGATCGGTACACAAGCCCCCCTAGTCTCGAGCTGTTACCTTGTTTCAGCGAAGAGATTAAGTCATTGACTCGGGCGACCTACGTGGCTCTGCGTGTAAGTACATGAACAGTGCGCTGAAAGGACACTTCACCAACCCCCTTTCATCCGCTAACACGTGGCTGCATCAACAGTTTGAGATTCATAACGTTTGCGCTCCCTAGGGCTACGTTAAACCTCTTCAAAACCCCGCGCCACTTCACTGTTTCATCACTTTGCATTCTCACCTCTGTAGACTCTATCTTCCAGCGCACGCTTTCTTCTTCTCACCAGGCTTTCCACACTTCTCCGCCCTCGCTCAACCAAAGGTATGATTTTTATGTCTTCTCCTCCTTCATAACATAATCTCGATCATCCATATGGCATGCTGTAACTGTTCTGGGCTTGTGTGTGGTTTGCGCATTCTAGGGTTTTTGTTCTTCTTTTCTTGGTTCATTCTACCTTCAAGTCTTCGTCCACCATTGTTTTCTTCTAAGCCTCTTTTCTTTTCCTGCCTCTCATTTGTTTAGATTCGAGATGGCCAGAACCAAAACTACTTCCAACCCTCCTCCAACCGTAGCGGTCGATTACAAGGCCCTCTACCCATGGGCTTATGAGGATCTCCTTTCCGAGACCTCTAAACTCACATCCTGCGAGGATCTTCGCAAGCACAGGGATGATGAGAATGAGATCAAAGGACGCGTCTTTGGCAGGGAAACTGACGCGTACGTCTCTGTGCGACCCGGTACAGCAAACGAGCTCGTGTGCGCCGATGATCGCTGCAACGACGGGGAACCGTTCTTCTTCTTCTACGCCACCATCTTCAAACGAGTCAAAGTCCGCCTTCCTTTCACCGGGTTCGAGAGGGCTTTGCTCACAGAATTAAATGTGGCGCCTGCTCAACTGCACCCCAACAGTTGGGCCTTTATCAGGGCGTTCTCCATCCTTTGCAATAATCTAGGGTTCACCCCCTCCGTCGATGTCTTTCTTTACTTCTTTGAGGCGAAGAGCCCTGGCAAGAGGCTTTGGGTGAGCCTAAATGGGGTGGCAGGGAGAGTCCTACTAACTCTTTTCTCGCAGTCGTACAAGAACTTCAAGGGAAGGTTCTTTCGAGTCTGCTGCAGCTCCTACGACCCCACCATGCTCGATGGGTTCCCATTATACTGGGTGGGGGAGTTGAAGTTCAAGAAGCCACGCAAGCTCGAGGAGTTGACTGTCCCTGACCAAGAACTCTGCCAGACCATTTCCAGCTAGGGCGTGGTGTTTGACTCCACCCAGCTGATTAGGCATGAATACGACGCTGAGACTCTCAGTGTGTACATTGGTACACCAACTTCATCTTGCGCTTAACTGTTCACATACTTAATGCCTTGTCTTTCTCATACTCTCTTATTGTTCACTGCAGGCATGGTACTCAGCGCTGACAAGAAGAAAAGGCTGGCGGATGTGCTGAATCGCCGTAATGCTAGCGGTTCAGCTCCTGCAGGTCCTTCATCACCCGCGGGCGCTGCCTTGGAACCCATTGCTGAAAAGTCCAAGAGGGCAGCCCCTGTGGAGGTTTCTAATGACGAGGACACCTGTTCCGGCCTTGTCTTCAAAAGGAAAAGGGTGGGGACAGCCGCGGAGGTCTCTTCGGCCACAGAAGGGCACCCTTCATCCTTTAGGGAGCACCCTCCCAGCGCCTCCTCCCCTCCTGAGCCAATCTTAACGCTTGAGGGGGGTGGGGAGAGTGCTCCTCCTTTTGGTCAGAAGCCTTCTGCCCCAGAACTGTCTTCTCTGCTCCAAAGGTCACTTGTGCAGATGCCTGGCCGAGCTGCTTTGGAGGCCATGGACAGAAGTTCCCTCGAGAACCTCCTCAGCCATGGTCTCGGGGAGTTCCTGGCCGCTTCCAACTCCTTGCTGGTCAAGGGCAACGTTGAGGCGGAGCTGCTTGAGGAGACCGCCCAACTGAAGAAAGAGCTGGAGCAAAAGGATCTCTAACTCCGCCAACCGACCAAGCGCGAGACTGCCCTTAATCAAGAACTGGGTAGTCTCCGTCAATCTGAGAAGGAGACCAAAAAGCTTCTTTTCTCCAAGGGGCAGGAGGCCCTCCAGGTTGAAGCTAAGATACCCCCCCTCCACAACAAGATCATCGAACTGGAAGAGCAAGCGGAGGGGGCTCAAGCCAAAATGACCAAGCTGGAGGAGAGAGCGACCGACCGAGAAGTTCAGCTGGGCAAGGTTGAGGAGGAACTTGCCCAACAAATTGAACTGCTGAAGAAGATTGAAACTGAGCTTATTAACGACTCCGCCGACGCCTATGGGGAAGGCTTTTGATGTGAGTTGATTTTAGGTTCATTATATTTGTGACACTTTCTTAGAATTAGGATCAAGATTCCTAGCAATTTAGAGTGAGTCACCTAAGGAAAATCCCCACTGGACATTAACTTAACAAGTGTTAAGTAGATGTGAAGGTTCATTTCCAAAGGTCCAAGGTTAAAACACAATTAATGGTGATGAATGAATGAAGAACAAGGTGCTGAACTCAAAAAAAGAATAGGTGCAGAATTTAAACACAAAAAAACAGAATGGAAACACAAATTGAAACAAAAGAACCGATTGAAATTCAAGAACAAGACATAGAATCAAAACTACCGATTGAAATGACAATGGAAGATGAAAGAAGATGAAACTTATGTGGTTGTAGCCATGGATTGGGAATGGACACGCCACTTGGAGGTGATGATCCAAGATAAGTGCAGATTTGCCGCCACTTGAGAGCTCCCAAAACTCACAAGATGAGACTAGAAAGGAGAAAGCAATTCTCACACTCACACAAATTTGTGTATAGTAACTTTACTCTAAATTCAATCTTATTTTAAATGAGCATAGCACCTCTATTTATAGTGTGAGAGGGCTGAAATTAAAGTGGGAAAATTCAAATGAGAAGCATTTGAATTTGGAGCCAAAACACATGTCACAAGGGAGGTGTGACTTGATTTCTACTTTGGCACCTCCTAAAACTACACCTACACCTACTTTTTATGTCACATGGAAGGTGTGACTTGTTTTTGTACATTAGCACCCCTTATTTTAATATCTACACCTTCCTTTAATGTTCTACTAAAAACTACACAAAAGAAATTACAAAAGAGATACATCCATTCATGCTTATTTCCCAAAGCTTTAGCCTTGCTCCTATTGATGCTCATGGATTGGGCTTGGGCCCCACTTGACTTGGGCTTCTTGGCTTGGGCTTCTTGGGCTTGGGCCCTCTTTATTTATACTACTACTTGGATTCTTCAAGAGAACCCATTTATTTACAAAAATGTTCTACTCTTTAAGAAGACTAGTAAGAAGAACTTCAAGTGCTTTGGAATATGGCCCTTTCTTATTTTTGTGAAGTCTTCTTTTGATTGTTGAGATGACCCTTTATATATAGCATCTTTGGTCATCCTTAAGTGGTATTGACTTGCATCATACCCCCCAAGTTGGAGAGAATTCGACCACGAATTCAGAATTCCTGCATATAACAAAGTCAACTTGCTCATAGATAAAAGAGGATAAGAAGTGATATTAGAAGTTGACTTATAATCTTGAAGCGTGGGAAGTTCATAGGAAGGTTTATTATCTGTATACCAACTTTGGAAAGAATGTTTAGGAATGATAAAACTTTGTGAAGAAAAGCCTCTTAGAAGGGGTAAACCTTTAGGAGGAATTGGAAAATCATTCCTAATATTCTTTAACAAAGAAAGCAAATAGGTAGAAACCTTAGGTAATGAAAAAGATAAGGAAGAATAACACCTTGGAGGTGCAAATTGTAGCATAGCCCGAGTCAACATGATTGATTTAGTTGCATATGATGAGACTTGGAGACTCGGTTTCTCTTTTCTTTTATTCTCTTTTTCATTTTCTCTTTTGGTTTTCATTTTTAATTGGTCTTTATGGACCTCACTTGGAGAAAGAGATTTTAAAGTGATCCGATGCCCATGGAAGGTAAAAGAAATGTTGTTGGTAAGGCCATCATGTAAAGTTTTCCTATCAAATTGCCATGGCCTACCTAAAAGAATATGAGTTGCTTCCATAGGGACAACATCACATAAGACCGCATCTTTATATTTGCCAATTGAAAAAGCAATGAGGACTTGTTTATTTACAATAATTTCCCCTTTGTTACTTAACCATTGGAGTTTATAGGGTTTAGCATGAGAGATAGTAGATAATCCAAGCCTATCTACTACTCTTGTGCTTACCACATTTGTACAACTTCCTCCATCAATAATTAAGGAACACAAATTGTTATTGATAAGGCACCTTGTGTGAAAGATATTTTCTCTTTGAGTTTCATCAAAAGGTTTTTGAATTTGACCAAGGAATCTCCTTATCACTCACAAGTCACCTTCACATGGAATCTCACATTCATGGTCACTAGGGAAAGGGGAAGGGGAATTAGACTTTGAAGAATTATCACTATGTTCGCTTACAATTTCCCCATTATCAAGCATCATCATATTTCTCTTTGAAGGACAATTAGCCGCTATATGACCATAGCCTAAACATTTAAAGCACTTTTTACTTGAAGATTTAGTGGGTGATTTAGGAGTAGAAGGTGAGGCTTGAGAATCTCTAGATTTGGAAGTAGATTCTTTAGAAGGAGATTTTGAAAAGGATTTGTTTTTGTTTTTCCAAGAAGAGTGGTAATAGCCATCATTATGAGTATTTTTAAAAGAATTTTTCCTTGCAAGTTGAGATTCTACCTTGATGGCAAGGTGAACCAAATTTTCTAAAGAAGAATACGCATTAAGTTCCACAACATCTTGGATATCCCTTCTAAGACCACTAACAAATCTAGCCATTTTAGCTTCATCATTCTCATGCATATTGGCTTTAATTAAAAGCGTTTCAAGTTCTTTATAATAAGCATCCACACTTAGCGTGGCTTGGTGAAGCCTTTGGAGCTTCAACAATAGGTCTTTCCTAAAGTGTGGAGGCACAAATCTAGCACGCATGCAAGCTTTTAAATCATCTCAAGAGACCACGGGCGGCCTCTTGTTTAGCCCAATGTCCATGAGAGTTTTGTGCCACCATTGCATGGCATAGTCCATAAATTCTAGGGAGGCTAGCTTAACCTTTTGGTCTTCATGGACCTCATGTACAAAAAATATTTGCTCTACCTTAGCCTCCCATCCTAAATACACATTAGGATCTCCTTCACCACTAAAACTAGGTAATTTTACATAAGGCATAAAAGGCTTAGCCACATTTTGGCGCCTATCTTCATGATGGTGATGCATCCTCCAAGCATTTTCTTCATGATATCCATAAGAATTTTGTGAAGACCTTGAAGTATGCCTATGATGATGGTGTTGTCTTCTCTCACGGTGGTGATGCATCTCTTCACGGTCCAACTCCAATCTTTGGAGCCTTGCCTCCATTTGTCTTAATGCCTCATCTTTTTGTGCAATTGTTAGTTTAGCATCCTTTAATTCACCAATTAGGTATGCTTTTTGAGGTGAGTGAGGCTTAGATGATTCTCCACTAGAAAGATTAGCCATGATAAAATGAAACACAAAAACACAAAGAAGAAACTATTATAGAAAACAAAGTTAGAAAAACAAGGTGAAAAACAAATATAGCTTGCGGCAATGATGTAAAATCTCTCAAACCACTCCAAGAAAATATATCCTTCCTTTACCAAGCCTCTCTTGTGGATTGGATGAGCCTCAAGTGAAAGATGCCAAAGCAAACCACACTTAGTCAAAGAACAATTCACCACAAAACTAGAGAAAACAAGAAAGACAAGCAAGAAAAGGTATAAGCAAGAAAAGCTAAACCAAAGTGGAAGTAAAGATATGACAAAACTTTGGAAAAGAATATTGAATAAAAATGACAAGCAAAGAAAATAAGGCACTCAATAAAAGGTAGTACACAAATAGAACCTAGAGAATGGTACTAGACTTGGATTAACAAAACCAAAACAGTACTACAGAATATTAAGGTGTCAAAAATGCGTGACTTAAACAAATTATGCTGAGCTGGATAATTCAAATTTGAATTTGAAATTTAAACCACAGAAATTTCAAGATCTTAGCTCAAATTTGGCGCTGAAATCACACCAAAATGATCCACCAATAAATTGTGATAATTTTTTCAAATCTGATGCCACTTCACCGTTTTTTTGGCGCCAGAATTGCACACTGATTGTATTTGATTTATCATTTTTTTTGTATTTTGAATTTTTCCTCACTTTTTTTTTTCACTTTTTTCTAACACATCAATCTGTTCAGATCCAGAATTTTAGAATTTTTCATAAACGGAATTAAATTCTGTAAACAAAAACAGCCAGCACAGTTTCAACAAAAACAGAGGAAGCCTAATTTGGAATTAAAACAATATTAAGAAACTTCAAAGACACAATAGAATTGATGTATGTGAACTTGTATGGATCTATCACACAAGCATGAACTCAAATCTAAAATTAAAAATGCACCAAAGGCTCAACAAAACAGATTAGAAACTGCACTCAAAATTAAAAGCAATCAACCAAAAATTATCAAGAAAAGTACTACATAGAAGTGATGACAATTTAGGAGAAACATGACTTGACAAAACTTGTATGGATTCAAAAAGCAAAAATGACTCAAACACAATTAATTTTGCACCAATTAAAACAGCAAGGAAAGACTCAAATTAAAGCAAAAACAGAATAGCTAACACAACAAGGAACCTAAAAAAAAAATTCTGCACAAAAATAAAGTGCTGGAAAATGGAAATTGCTTGAATAGAAAGTGTCAATTCAACTCAACAAGAACAAAACATCACCATAGCTCATGATACCACATGATGTGAGTTGATTTTAGGTTCATTATATTTGTGACACTTTCTTAGAATTAGGATCAAGATTCTTAGCAATTTAGAGTGAGTCACCTAAGGAAAATCCCCACTGGACATTAACTTAACAAGTGTTAAGTAGATGTGAAGGTTCATTTCCAAAGGTCCAAGGTTAAAACACAATTAATGGTGATGAATGAATGAAGAACAAGGTGCTGAACTCAAAAAAAGAATAGGTGCAGAATTTAAACACAAAAAAACAGAATGGAAACACAAATTGAAACAAAAGAACCGATTGAAATTCAAGAACAAGACATAGAATCAAAACTACCGATTGAAATGACAATGGAAGATGAAAGAAGATGAAACTTATGTGGTTGTAGCCATGGATTGGGAATGGACACGCCACTTGGAGGTGATGATCCAAGATAAGTGCAGATTTGCCGCCACTTGAGAGCTCCCAAAACTCACAAGATGAGACTAGAAAGGAGAAAGCAATTCTCACACTCACACAAATTTGTGTATAGTAACTTTACTCTAAATTCAATCTTATTTTACATGAGCATAGCACCTCTATTTATAGTGTGAGAGGGCTGAAATTAAAGTGGGAAAATTCAAATGAGAAGCATTTGAATTTGGAGCCAAAACACATGTCACAAGGGAGGTGTGACTTGATTTCTACTTTGGCACCTCCTAAAACTACACCTACACCTACTTTTTATGTCACATGGAAGGTATGACTTGTTTTTGTACATTAGCACCCCTTATTTTAATATCTACACCTTCCTTTAATGTTCTACTAAAAACTACACAAAAGAAATTACAAAAGAGATACATCCATTCATGCTTATTTCCCAAAGCTTTAGCCTTGCTCCTATTGATGCTCATGGATTGGGCTTGGGCCCCACTTGACTTGGGCTTCTTGGCTTGGGCTTCTTGGGCTTGGGCCCTCTTTATTTATACTACTACTTGGATTCTTCAAGAGAACCCATTTATTTACAAAAATGTTCTACTCTTTAAGAAGACTAGTAAGAAGAACTTCAAGTGCTTTGGAATATGGCCCTTTCTTATTTTTGTGAAGTCTTCTTTTGATTGTTGAGATGACCCTTTATATATAGCATCTTTGGTCATCCTTAAGTGGTATTGACTTGCATCAGCTTTGGTGATGCCCTTGCTCAGGTTGCCTGTGTGCATCCTGAGATGGACCTCTCACCATACTCCGCAACTATGCAGGTGGTCGACGGGCAAATAGTGCCCAGATAGGTCTTCTAAATGATTGTATTTAGTAGCTGAACATCTTGTAATCACCCTCCTTTATAATATAAAAACTTTGTTTTATGCAGCACTTTGCTTGCCTTTGAATTTCTGCTTCTTGTTCATCTGTTTGTCGTGCTTTATATTTGGTGGGCTCACGATCACAAATGATGCACCTGCAAAAATGAACCTCAAGTAGGACGTTTTTTCTGCCGATTTCATTAGTGAAACTTTATTTTAATCTGGGAGTTCTCACTCGGAGGGGGAAGGTGTTCCTTATGAACTCCCCTTTCCACTCACGAGACCTCTAACCCCAACTAGTAGGTTCTGACTGACCTCTCATCGCCTATGGACGACGGAGGATTTAACCAGGCAAACCCTTCTTTCACATTGGAAGTTCTCACTCGAAGTGGAGGTGTTCTCTACGAACCTACCTCTCCACTTACGAGACCTCTAACTCCAAGTGACAGATTCTAACTGACCTCACATCGCTCACAGGCGAGGAGGACTTCTCTGGGCGAACCCTTCTTTCACATTGGAAGTTCTCACTCGAAGTGGAGGTGTTCTCTACGAACCTACCTCTCCACTTACGAGACCTCTAACTCCAAGTGACAGGTTCTAACTGACCTCACATCGCTCATAGGCGAGGAGGATTTCTCTGGGCGAACCCTTCTTTCACATTGGAAGTTCTCACTCGAAGTGGAGGTGTTCTCTGCAAACCTACCTCTCCACTTACGAGACCTCTAACTCCAAGTGACAGGTTCTAACTGACCTCACATCGCTCACAGGCGAGGAGGATTTCTCTGGGCGAACCCTTCTTTCACATTGGAAGTTCTCACTCGAAGTGGAGGTGTTCTCTATGAACCTACCTCTCCACTTACGAGACCTCTAATGTAAGGACCTGTAAAATTAAATTGGAATAAAAAGGAATATATTTTAAATGAATTCTAAGTATGTTTTTATTTAAAATAAAAAGGAAGGAAAGTGTAGTTTAGAAGACTATGGGATCGCCTGGTTAGTAGATAATCGCCTGTCGCCTAGATTACACGTGATCGCCAGTCGCCTATGGTGCACATGATTGCCGAAAGTGCACTCAGTATGTGGTCAGGATACTGGATCAACCAGGGTGGGTTCCACAAAACCACACGTATCAAGGTGTGGGTTAAGCCTTAGATACGCTGTGCATGCGAAGCTCTATGCTTGAGCATAAGAAATCGTCCTTAGTGTTGCATGCATGGGCGCACGAGGAGTAGTACTGATCTACTCTTGGAAATGTGAAGCTACCGACGTCACCAAGTCATGTGGAGATGATACCTTGGACGTAACATAGTGGGATGAAGAACCTTCAGCAAGGCGTGGCGATGTGTCGTCGGGCATCGCCAGGGCGCGAGGCATGCGGGCATCGCCGGGGCACGAGGCATGCGGTCATCGCCAGGGCGAGACATCGGTCGTCTCCCGGGGAGAGACATCGGTCGTCCGCCAGGATGAGGCATCGGTGGATAGTCATCGCGCGAGCGGTCATCGGTGGAAGGTTATCGCGCGATGTCAAGTTTCACACAGATAAGGTGGGACCCAGGCTCTCAGCATGAGACGTACTGCACGCGCGACACGTATACAAAAAGGGTGGTTCAGAATAGTGACATCAGAGTGTTGGCCTGCGCAGAGGCACGCGTAGTCGTACTGTTCAGGGAAGCGTACACGCAAACTTCCCTGCAGAGTGGGTGGTGGCAGCGGCTTTTATGGACAAGTTGGGTTAGATTCAAAAACCCACTTCTGAGAGGCAAAGAACGTTGCAGTGGTTCAAGAGTGAAAGAGTGAGTTCACCTTCATCCTTCTCTTTTCTCTCCTTCGCGCTGCGATTCAGGCATCCTCAAGCACCAGTATGACGAGCGACGACTGCCCTTAGAGCACTTGGGAGGTTCTCTGCAAGTTCTACAAACCAGACGCAAAAACAGAGCTAAGGCATCTTTAAGCTTCGGTGGGTTTTGGAGCTCTTAGTGTTTTGCGCAAGTCTAGGTAAGGGAAGCTAGCCTTATTTCCAACGAAAACCTTATATTAGATGATTGAGATGATGGGGCGACGTGGTCGCCGGTTTTCAACTGTTATTGCATAATCCCCTGTTTTTGGACGAGATAGCCGGTTTTGACGTTGTTTTTCGAACTCCCCTATTTTTGTGTTGTTTGAAACTGTTTGAGATTTAAACGTGATATTCGAAAATCTGAACCGCGGAATGAATGTTGCTGTGACTGGAATCGTTCATTAAGTGTTGTATGATGTGTTGAATGTTGTGAATGTGGGATCAAGACATAGTATTTTCAGGAAAGGAAATACCGTGTTGAGATTGGTTATGAGGTGTATTGATCAGTGAGTATCCTGTGAATGAGACGATCCTGACTCTGCTGATATGATGGAGTCACATAGATGAAGTCATTCAGTTGGTGAGAGTCGAAGGAGGTCCATATGTATGGGTAAGTCGTTTGAAAGATAACTGACTTGACCTGTTATATGGATTAACCCTGTCATACTGTGAGAGTGATGAAATTGAGATCGAGATTGTGTTGATGCGCATGGCTGTGGAAACATTACAGCAATGAAGTATGACAGGTGCAGGTCTCTAGATGCTAAGTTCAACGCACGAGTCTTCCGGAAGTAGTGTCAAGTGTCTTGCATGATGAGTCAGTGGAAGTCTGACGTGAGAAATGAGAAACATTGAAATTGATAGACACTTGATGAATTATGTGAATTGAAAGACTCTTGAGGAAATTGTGAAATGTGTGATTTCTTGATGGTCATGTGAAGGGAATGAGAAAAATTGATGGTTTTTACGTGGGTGTCTTAAATTTGTTTTATCTTGAATTTTAAAGTTTCATATCTAAATTCTCTTTCAAATATCTAGCTTACCCTGTGTTTTTGGTGTTGTGTTTGGCTTTTTCTTAAACCTGTGATGATCGTGTATAATTTACACGGGAGCAGATGATGTTGTAGGAAGTAGAGCTCCTCAGTGAGTGGTCGCTGGAAGGAGATCGCCTGTTTCTGTTTTTGTTAGGCGATCATCCTTTTTCTGTTGTCTGATAGGAGATCGCCCTTTTCTGATAGGAGATCGCCCTTTTCTGTTAGGAGATCGCCTGTTTTTTTTATTTTGCTGTATTTTGTTTACGTTTTGGAAAACTGACCGATTATGTATTAAACTCCCTGTGAGGAGAAACTTCATTACATATATATAATTATGTTCACTTCGATATATTTGTTTCACCTTTATTTTATTACATAAACATGAAAAGGAATTGGGCGGGATGTTACATCTAACTCCAAGTGGCAGGTTCTAACTGACCTCACATCGCTCACAGGCGAGGAGGATTTCTCTGGGCGAACCCTTCTTTCACATTGGAAGTTCTCGCTCGAAGTGGAGGTGTTCTCTACGAACCTACCTCTCCACTCACGAGACCTCTAACTCCAAGCAACAGGTTCTAATAACATTGTACAAACACATTAAAAGCATATATCTTTAACTGAATTTTATTGGGTAACCTCATTAAAAACCCTTAGAAGGGAAAAAAGAGTGTCCCCTGTATTGTGTAGTGTACAAGATTACATGGCTTTAACTGAAATAAAACTTCAAGTGGGTCACATTCCATGTTCGAGGAATCGGACCTCCTTCTAAAGTCTCAAGCCTATATGCTCCATTCCCTAGGGCCTCTGTCACTCTAAAAGGACCAGTCCACTTAGGGGATAGCTTGTTCTCTATCTGGTATGGAGACGCCTTCCGCATGACGAGGTCTGCTGCCTGGAACTGCCGAGCTCTCAGCTTAGAACTGTGTTTGAGCTCAACTCTCCTTTTTAGCGCCTCAGCTTTGATTCCAGCTTCTTCCCTGGCTTCATCCAAAAGATCAAGATTCACCTTCCTCTCTTCATTGGATTCCTCAGCCACAAAGTTCTGGAAACGTGGCGAGCTCTCCTGGATCTCCACAGGGATCATGGCATCTGAACCATACACCAAACTAAAGGGAGTCTCCTTAGTAGTGGACTGGGGAGTAGTATGGTAAGCCCATACTATTCTGGGAACCTCCTCAACCCACCTTCCCTTTGCTTTCTCCAGCCTTCTCTTCAGTCCTCTGAGAAGGACTCGGTTGGCCGACTCGACCTGCCCGTTGGTCTGTGGGTGCTCGACTGATGCAAACACCTGCTTGATCCCCAACTCTGTACATAGCTTCCCCAATTGTTGGCTTGCAAATTGTGTGCCATTATCAGACACTAAGCGTTTGGGTACGCTGAAGCGGCAGACTATGTTCTTCCACACGAAGTGTTGGATCTTTTGTGCTGTAATCTGTGCTACTAGCTCAGCCTCAATCCACTTCGTGAAATATTCTATGGCGACCACAAGGTACTTCATTTGTCGTATCGCCAAAGGGAAAGGCCCCAAGATGTCGATTCCCCATGTGTGAAACGACCAAGGGCTATATATCGACCTGAGCTCTTCTGGTGGCGCCTTAGGCCAATCAGCATGCAACTGGCATTGCTTGCATTGCTGCGCATACCTAGTGCAATCTTCCCTCATCGTCGGCCAGTAGTACCCTGCTCGAATGGCTTTAGAGGCCAGAGCTCGACCTCCGATGTGACTACCACAGATACCTTCATGGAGCTCTGCCATTATCCTCACACACTGCTCGCCATGCACGCAGACTAAGATGGGGTGGGTAAACCCATGTCTGTACAACTCGCCTTCAATGAGCGTGTACTTGGACGAGTTTTTCTTTATCTTTTTTGCCTCCTCCGGCTCTGCTGGGAGCATTCCATCCGCTATGTAACGCTTATAGGGCGTCATCCATGTCTCACCATTTTGTAATAGACAGATCTGTGGCGCTTCTACCCCCAATAGCATGCATGCGTTGACTCGTGGCTTTTTTAAAGTTTCTTGAGTCAACGACCGATGACTCCTCTTCTTGCCATCTGACTGGCTGATCTGATGGACTCCCACCAAGTTATCAGCTGTATAGGTACGAGGCGCCCTCAGGGTCTCCTGGATGACTGTCCTCTGTCTGCCCCCCTTGCCTGAGCTGGCGAGTTTGGCCAACAAGTCAGCTCTGGCATTTTGCTCCCTGGGCACGTGTACTAGTTCAAATATCTCAAATGAACTCTTCAATCTCTGGACATACTCCAAGTAAGAGGCCATCTGAGGGTCTTTGGCCTGGTACTCTCCCGCCACTTGACCGGTGACCAACAATGAGTCACTCTTGGCCATAAGGCTCTGCGCTCCCATCTCCTTTGCCAACAACATCCCAGCGATCAAAGCCTCATACTCTCCCTGGTTATTGTTGGCTTTGAAAGCGAACCGCAGGGCCTGCTCTATCAACAACCCCTTGGGTCCTTCCAGGATCACTCCCGCTCCGCTGCCTTGCTGATTTGAGGACCCGTCTACTGACAATACCCATTTGAAATTGGGTCCTTCCTGCTGGGCCTCGGTTAAGGACATCTCGGCCACAAAGTCAGCGTAGACCTGTCCTTTGATCGGGCCCCTAGGTTCATACTGGATGTCGAATTCTGACAACTTGACTGCCCAATGCACCATTCTTCCCGCCACATCGGGCTTCTGCAGGACCTTGCATATCGGCAGATCTGTCATCACCACCATTGTGAAGCTCTGGAAATAGTGGCGAAGCCTCCTGGCTGAAAACACCACTGCTAATGCTGCCTTTTCCAAGGCTTGGTATCTCGTCTCAGGCCCCTGCAACACTTTGCTGACAAAATAAATGGGCTTCTGGCTCTGTTGCTGTTCTTGAACCAAGACAGAACTCACCGCCCTATCTGTAACTGCAAAGTAAAGACGCAGGGGTGTGCCGAGCTGAGGCTTGCACAAGACTGGCGGGCTGGCCAGATACTCTTTGAGCTTAAGAAAGGCCTGCTCACATTCTGCAGTCTAGGTGAATCTGCTATTCCTCCTTAGGCATTGGAAATAAGGGTGGCCCTTGTCTCCTCCGGCTGACACGAACCTGGAGAGTGTAGCCATCCGACCCGTCAACTGTTGCACTTCTTTGACCGATGTCGGATCGCTGCACACTTGTCTGGGTTGGCCTCAATCCCTCTCTCCGTGAGTAAAAACCCAAGGAACTTGCCTGCTTCCACCCCAAAGACGCACTTTTCTGGATTCAACTTCAGCCTGTACTTCGCTATTGTATTAAACAGCTCCTCCAAGTCGTCAACATGCTGATCTCGTGCCTGGGATGTCACCACCATGTCATCTACATAGGCCTGCACATTGCGTCCCAGCATGGGGGCGAGGACCTTGTCCATCAGCCTCTGATATGTGGCACCCGCGTTCTTCAGCCCAAACGGCATGACTGTGTAGCAGTAACAAGACAGCTCTGTCATGAACGTAGTCTTGCTCTCATCCATTGGGTGCATCTTGATCTGATTGTACCCGGAGAAAGCGTCCAAGAAGCTGAGTAACTTGTAGCCCGAGGCACTGTCTACTAGCGCATCTATGTTGGGCAGAGGGTAGGAATCTTTTGGACAGGCCTTGTTAAGATCTGTGAAGTCCACACACATCCTCCACTTCCCATTGGCCTTTTTTACCAGGACGACATTCGCAAGCCACTCAGGGTATTGTATTTCCCGTATGTGGCCTGCTTTCAGCAACTTCTGTGTTTCCTCCCTGATTACCTGCCTTCGTTCATCATTGAACTTCCTTCTCCTTTGGCGGACTGGTCTGACTTGGGGATTCAGTGCCAGGCGATGGCATAGAAAATCAGGGTCAATGCCTGGCATGTCTGAGGGGGACCAAGCGAAAGCGTCCAGATGCTTTCCTATAACTCCCGCCACCTGGTCTTGGGTCTCCTAAGACAGGGATTTACCCAGCTTGAACATCTTCCCCCCGATCTCCTTCTCCACAACCTCCTCTGCCGGTTCAGGTCGCCTCGCCCGGGCGACCTCTGCTCGGGTGACCCCGACGTCACCTCGGGGCATATCTGCTTCATTGACACCTCCCCCCGGTGGTAAGGTGGTCACCATGCAGACTCCCCTCTTTGTCTTGAGGCTATTCTCATAGCACCTTTTAGCCTCTTTTTGATCTGACTTGATGGTTACCACCATCCCCTCCATCGATGGCAACTTCATCTTCATGTGCCTTGTGGACACCACAGCCCCTAGCCGGTTTAGGGCCGGTCTGCCCAGAAGTATGTTGTAGGCAGAGGGGGCGTTCACCACAAGGTACCTGATGTTCTCTATGTGGGATGCTACTCCATCAGTGAATGTGGTCCTCAACTCTATCTACCCTCGCACTTCTACTTGGTCTCCTGCAAACCCATACAAACAGCCGACGTAGGGTCGCAGCTGATCAGGAGACAACTGTAGCTTGTTGAAAGTTGACCAGAACATCACATCGGCCGAGCTTCCCTGGTCGACCAATACCCGGTGCACCTTGCGTGCGGCAGTTACAGCTGAAATGACCACCAGATCGTTATCATGGGGAACAACATCTCGGCGATCAGCCTTTGTGAAGACGAGGTCGATGTCTGGGAAGTGATCTTCCTCGCAGGTCTCCACTGCCATCACCGAATGTGCATACTTCTTACGTTGCGAAGAATTGCACCCTCCTCCTGAGAACCCACCTGATATAGTGTGGATCTCACCATGTATGGGCACTTCATGCCCCTGGTCTGTGCTTGGTGCAACGACCGTCTCACCCTCTGATGCCTCCTTTAGGTAGTCATTCAAGAACCCACTCTTCACCAACTCGTCCAATTGGTGGGCCAGGGCCAGGCAATTTCGAATGGGGTGACCAAAAGCCTGATGGAATTCGCACCATGCGTTTTTGTTGGGCCCCAACCTCTTGTCACTCTTTGGGGGCATCTTCAACCTTTCTGCCACATTAGGAATGGCAATCAGTTCCTTCAACTCCACCACAAATTCATGCCTAGGGGGCATGTCATCCTTGCCTCGCGCCCTAGGTTGTGGTTTTCGGGGCTCATAGGGCTTCTGTTTCCCTTGGGCCTTCTTCTTTGTGGTTGCCTCGTGCACCCGCAGCGGTTGAGGCCGACTAGGCGCTCGGGGCCTTAACGAGACTGCGCTTTCTCGCTGAGCTCTCCCTCGGCGACAATGTGGGCCACAACACGTCATTTTATGTCACCGAAAGTCTTGGGGCGGCTGCGTATCAGAGATTCGCTGAAAGGCCCTGGCAATAAGCCCTTCCTGAAGGCGTGCACCACCATGTCTTCATCCTTGGTGTGCAACCTTACCACCATCGCCCCAAACCTATTGAGGTAATCTTTAAGGGACTCTCTCTGGTGCTGCCTTACATCGAAAAGATCGTAAGACACTGGTGGAGGGGCCCTGTTGACAAGATATTGCTCCCTGAACAGCGCGGAGAATTGCGCGAAAGACGTGATATGTCCTTCAGGCAAACTCACGAACCATTCTAGCGCAGTTCCTGTTAGTGTGGCCATAAAGAGCTTACAGTGTACTGCGTCAGACCCTCCCGACAACACCATCTGCGTATGGAAAGCAGTGAGATGCGTTTCAGGATCCTCTTTCCCGGTGAACACGGTCTTAGGCCCTACAAAGGTGGCTGGGACCACCGTGTTCATAATCGCCTGGAGAAAGGCATGGGAAAGGCTCTTGGGGGCACTGGTGGGGCTCGATCATCTTCCCCACGATCTCCAGCTTGTTGCATGTGTTGCAAATTCAAGCGTAGCTCCTCATTCGCTCGGTGCAACTCTTCGTTCCTGGCCTGTGAGGCGGCCAGGTCTTCCTGCATACGCGCCTGGTGCGCTCTGGACTCCGCCACCATCTCCTCGAGGGCGCGCATCGTTTCCATAAGCTGTTGCATGGTAACGTTGTCGCCTCCATTTGGTGGAACAGACCCGTGTCTTGTATTCCTCATCTTCTGTGGTTTTTCTCTCTCTCTCTCGTGTATGGGACCTTGTTTTACTCCGGCCCCACGGTGGGCGCCAAATGTTCTTGCCGGTTGACCCGCCTATCGGTTGACTCACGACACTCACACGCCTCCTTCCTCACGTTGATATGTGCTTGGTTCTTTCGAAGCAATCTGCACCTGCAAAAGAGAAAGGGGGCGCCCTAGAGGCCGTTTGCACTCCGATGCTCAAGTCAGTATAAGGCAAGGAACACCAAGTGTATTGTGTTTCTCTCTGTGTTTAGGTCTAGAAACTGCGTACCTTTGTGAAGTATCTTACTGTCCCTTATATAGTCTAGGGTTTACAGCGCCGCTAGCCCTAATTAGGGTTCACTGCGCTACTAGCCATATTTAGGGTTTACTGGAATACCCTTGCGCCGCTATCACCCAATCTTAGGGTAATCTAGCACATAAGGTTTCCTTCTCTGGAGTGCAAACTCTAACAGGGTGACCACCTGGGTGCCTCCTTGTGCACCTAGTCTCTGGGGCCACCTGTTCTGGGAGTGCCTTCACTATTCACGTGCCATGCATGTAGCTTCACTGGGAAACCCTAGTTCTGATGAGTACTCGACCCCTCAGGACTCTGCACCTGACTGTGCTCTCCCTGCTACCCGCATGGGCACTTCTTGATCCAGGCCTCTCCCTAACTCTGGGTATTTAACTGGTCATTGGCCCAATCTGGGAACCAATCTTAGCTGTTCTGTTTACGCTGTTCAAATCACCCAAGGCCGATGTCACCTCGCCACACTCTGTCGCCGAGGACTCCTCGACCTGCTGAGTGACGATGACACCTCCGCCCATCCTGGTGATCTGACGACTACTCACCCGTCTCTGTAGACTGATGACTAGTCACCCCTCTCTGTAGGCTGATGACTAATCACCCTTTCCTGTAGGCTGATGACTAATCACCCCTCTCTGTAGGCTGATGACTAATCACCCCTCTCTGTAGGCTGATGACTAATCACCCCTCTCTGTAGGCTAATGACTAATCACCCTTTCCTGTAGGCTAATGACTAATCACCCCTCTCTGTTCAATACCCCCTGTGGGGTCCATTCCACGTGGCTTTGGCCCATGCTGTGGGACCCAGCTGACGTCCGAGGACTGGTCAGTACAATTTTAATTTGGTCCTCATGGACTTCCTTTGGAGAGAGAGACTTAAGTATGACCTTGTGCCCAGGGAAGTTAAAAGAAATTTTGTTTGTAAAGCCATCATGAAAAAATTTTCTATCATATTGCCACGGCCTACCTAAAAGAACATGTGTTGCTTCTGTTCTTGCCGGTTGACTCGCCTGTTAGTTGACTCCACGACACTCACACGCCTCCTCCCTCACGTTGATACGTGCTTGGTTCTTTCGAAACAATCTGCACCTGTAAAAGAGAAATGGGGCGCCCTAGAGGCCGTTTGCACTCCGACGCTCAAGTCAAGATTGGGCAAGCAACACCAATGTATTGAGTTTCTCTGTGTTTAGGTCTAGAAATTGCGTACCTTTGTGAAGTATTTTACTGTCCCTTATATAGTCTAGGGTTTACCGCGCCGCTAGCCCTAATTAGGGTTCACTGCGCTGCTAGCCGTATTCAGGGTTTACTGGAATACCCTTGCGCCGCTATCACCCAATCTTAGGGCAATCTAGCACATAAGGTTTCCTTCTTTGCAGTACAAACTCTAACAGGGTGACCACCTGGATGCCTCCTTATGCACCTAGTCTCTGGGGCCACCTGTTCTGGGAGTGCCCTTGCTGTTCACGTGCCATGCATGTAGCCTTTACTGGGAAACCCTAGTTTTGATGAGTACTCGACCCCTCAGGACTCTGCACCTAACTGTGCTCTCCCTGCTACCCGCATAGGCCTCTCCCTACCTCTGGGTATTTAACTGGTCATTGGCCCCCTCTGGGAACTAATCTTAGCTGTTCTGGTTATGCTGTTCACATCACCCGAGACCGATGTCACCTCGTCACACTCTATTGCCGAGGACTAATCACTCTGCGGAGTGACGAGGACACATCAGTCCCTTCTGGTGATCATCACAACGATGACTAATCGCCCTTCTCTGTGGGGACGTGCTGATGACTAATCACCCTTCTCTATGGGGACGTGCGGATGACTAATCACCCTTCTCTAAGGGGACACAGCGATGACTGATCACCTTTGATCCAAGCTGCCTACGGGGTCCACTCCACGTGGCTTTGGCCCATGCTGTGGGACCCAGCTGACGTGGTTTGCCCTATACCATCTGTTCTCGGTGTCCGAGGACTGGTCGGTACAGCTTCCATTGGGACAACATCACACAAGACCTCTTCTTTGTATTTACCAATGGAAAAAGCAATGAGGACTTGTTTGTTAACTATGATTTCTCCAACCTCACTTAACCATTGTAGTTTGTAGGGCTTTGTATGAGAGATAGTAGACAATCCAAGCTTATCTACTACTCTTGTACTAGCCACATTAGCACAACTTCCCCCATCCACTATCAAAGAACACAACTTATCATTAATGAGACATCTTCTATGGAAAATATTTTCTCTTTGGCTTTCATCAAAGGGTTTTAAAACTTGGCCAAGCATTCGTCTCACTACTAATAAGTCGCCTTCAAGTGGACTTTCACTCTCATGCTCACTTGGGGACCTAGGAGGTGTTGAAGGTCTAGAGGAATCCGAACTATACTCACTCACAACCACCCCATCACGCATCATCATATTCCTTTTGGAAGGACAATTAGCTCCTATCTGACCATAGCCTAAACATTTAAAGCACTTTTTACTTGAAGATTTAATTGGTGATTTAGGAGTAGAGGTTGAAGGCTTAGTATCTCTAGTTTTGAAAGTAGAATCTTTTGAAGGAAATTTTGAAAAAGATTTTCCTTTGTTTTTCCAAGATGAATTGTAAAAGCCATCATTATGAGTATGTTTAAAAGAATTTTTCCTTGCAAGTTGAGATTCTACCTTGATGGCAAGGTGAAACAAATTTTCTAAAGAAGAATACTCATTAAGTTCTACAACATCTTGGATATCCCTTCTGAGACCACTAACAAATCTAGCCATTTTAGCTTCATCATTCTCATGCATATTGGCTCTAGTTAAAAGCGTTTCAAGTTCTTTATAATAAGCATCCACACTTAGCGTGCCTTGGTGAAGCCGTTGGAGCTTCAACAATAGGTTTTTCCTAAAGTGTTGAGGCACAAATCTAGCGCGCATGCAAACTTTTAAATCATCCCAAGAGACCACGGGCGGTCTCTTGTTTAGCCAAATGTCCATGAGAGTTTTGTGCCACCATTGCATGGCATAGTCCATAAATTCTAGGGAGGCTAGCTTAACCTTTTGGTCTTCTTGGACCTCATGTACAAAAAATATTTGTTCTACCTTAGCCTCCCATCCTAAATACACATTAGGATCTCCTTCACCACTAAAACTAGGTAATTTTACATAAGGCATAAAAGGCTTAGCCACATTTTGGCGCCTATCTTCATGATTGTGATGCATCCTCCAATTCGTTTCTTCATGATATCCATAAGAACTTTGAGAAGACCTTGAGGTATGCCTATAATGATGATGGTGTCTTCTCTCACGGTTGTGATGATGATCTTCACGGTCCAACTCCAATCTTTGGAGCCTTGCCTCCATTTGTCTTATCACCTCATCCTTTTGTGCAAGTGTTAGTTTAGCATCCTTTAATTCATCAATTAGGTATGCTTTTTGAGGTGAGTGAGGCTTAGATGATTCTCCACTAGAAATATTAGCCATGATAAAATGAAACACAAAAACACAAAGAAACAATTATAGAAAACAAGGTTAGAAAAACAAGTTCAAAAGGCAAGTATAGCTTGCGGCAAAGATGTAAAATCAATCAAACCACTCCAATAAAATATTTCTTTCCTTTACCAAGCCTCTCTTGTGGATTGGATGAGCCTTAAGTGAAAAATGCCAAAGCAAACCACACTTACTCAAAGAACAATTCACCACAAAACTAGAGGAAACAAGAAAGACAAGCAAGAAAAGGTATAAGCGAGAAAAGCTAAACCAAAGTGGAAGTAAAGATATGACAAAACTTTGGAAAAGAATATTGAATAAAAATGACAAGCAAAGAAAATAAGGCACTCAATAAAAGGTAGAACACAAAGAGAACCTAAAGAATGGTACTAGAATTGGATTAACAAAACCAAAACAGTACTACAGAATATTAAGGTGTCAAAATGCGTGACTTAAACAAATTATGCTGAGCTGGATAATTCAAATTTGAATTTTAAATTTAAACCAAAGAAATTTCAAGATCTTAGCTCAAATTTGGCACTGGAATCACACCAAAATGATGCACCAATTAATTGTGATAAATTTTTCAAATCTGATGCCACTTCACCGTGTTTTTGGCACCAGAATTTCACACTGATTGTATTTGATTTATCATTTTTTTTCTATTTTGAATTTTTCTTCACTTTTTTTTCACTTATTTCTAACACATCAATCTGTTCAGGTCCAGAATTTCACAATTTTTCATAAACGGAATTAAATTATGTAAACAAAAACAGCCAACACAGTTTCAACAAAAACAGAAGAAGCCTAATTTGGAATTAAAACAATATTAAGAAACTTCAAAGACACAATAGAATTGATGTATGGGAACTTGTATGGATCTATCACACGAGCATGAACTCAAATCTAAAATTAAAATGCACCAAAGGCTCAACAAAATAGATTAGAAACTGCACTCAAAAATTAAAAGCAATCAACCAAAAATTATCAAGAAAAGTACTACATAGAAGTGATGACAATTTACGAGAAACATGACTTGACAAAACTTGTATGGATTCAAAAAGCAAAATGACTCAAACACAATTAATTTGCACCAATTAAAACAGCAAGGAAAGACTCAAGTTAAAGCAAAAACAGAATAGCTAACACAATAAGGAACCTAAAAAAAATTCTGCACAAAAATAAAGTGTTGGAAAATGGAAATTGCTTGAATAGAAAGTGTCAATTCAACTCAACAAGAACAACACATCACCATAGCTCTAATACCACATGATGTGAGTTGATTTTAGGTTCATTATATTTGTGACACTTTCTTAGAATTAGGATCAAGATTCTTAGCAATTTAGAGTGAGTCACCTAAGGAAAATCCCCACTGGACATTAACTTAACAATTGTTAATTAGATGTGAAGGTTCATTTCCAAAGGTCCAAGGTTAAAACACAATTAATGGTGATGAATGAATGAAGAACAAGGTGCTGATCTCAAAAAAAGAATAGGTGCAGAATTTAAACACAAAAAAATAGAATGGAAACACAAATTGAAACAAAAGAACAAATTGAAATTCAAGAACAAGACATAGAATCTGTACCGACTAGTCCTCGGACACCGAGGACAGATAGTAAAGGGTGAACCACGTCAGTTGGGTCCCATAACTTGGGCCAAAGCCACGTGGAATGGACCCCGCAGGTGGTATTGATTAGCGGGTGATTAGTCACAGGATGTTCCCACAGAGAAGGGTGATTAGTCATCAGCATGTCCCCACAGAGAAGGGTGATTAGTCATCAACATGTTCCCACAGAAAAGGGTGATTAGTCATCAGCATGTTCCCACAGAGAAGGGTGATTAGTCATCAGCCTGATGATCACCAGAAGGGACTGGTGTGTCCTCGTCACTCCGCAGGGTGATCAGTCCTTGGCAGCAGAGTGTGACGAGGTGACATCGGTCTTGGGTGATTTGAACAACGTAACCAGAACAGCTAAGATTGGTCCCCAGAGTGGGCCAATGACCAGTTAAGTACCCAGAGGTAGGGAGAGGCCTGAATCACGAAGAGCCTATGCGGGTAGAAGGGAGAGCACAGTTAGGTGCAGAGTCCTGAGGGGTCGAGTACTCGTCAGAACTAGGGTTTCCCAGTGAAGCTACATGCATGGCACGTGAACAATGAAGGCACTCCTAGAAAAGGTGGCCCCAGAGATTAGGTGCACAAGGAGGCACCTAGGTGGTCACCCTGTTAGAGTTTGCACTCCAGAGAAGGAAACCTTATGTGCTAGATTACCCTAAGGTTGGGTGATAGCGGCGCAAGGGTATTCCAGTAAACCCTGAATATGGCTAGCAACGCAGTGAACCCTAATTAGGGCTAGCGGCGCAGTAAACCCTAGGCTATATAAGGGACAGTAAAATACTTCACAAAGGTACGTAGTTTCTAGACCTAAACACAGAGAGACTCAAGACACTTGGTGTTTTTTGCCCCATCTTGACTTGAGCGTCGGAGTGCAAACGGCCTCTAGGGCGCCCCTTTCTCTTTTGTAGGTGTAGATTGTTTCGCAAGAATCAAGCACATATCAACGTGAGGAAGGAGGCGTGTGAGTGTCGTGGAGTCAATTGACAGGCAAGTCAACCGGTAAGAACAGAATCAAAACTACCGATTGAAATGACTATGGAAGATGAAAGAAGATGAAACTTATGTGGTTGTAGCCATGGATTGGGAATGGACACGCCACTTGGAGGTGATGATCCAAGGTAAGTGCAGATTTGCCGCCACTTGAGAGCTCCCAAAGCTTCACAAGATGAGACAAGGAAGAGGAGAACAAGTCTCACAAAATTCACTCACAATTTGAGTATATTAACTTTTCTTCTAATTTCAATGTTGAATTTACAATGACCAAGCACCTCTATTTATAGGTTTAGAGGGCTGAAATGAAAGTGAAACAAATTCAAAATTCCCTCCTAATTCTAATTCACATTTGGAGCCAATCTGGAGCCACATGGGAGGTGTGACCTTTTTTCTACTTTGGCACCTCCTAAAAACTACACCTACTCTTTATGTCACATGGAAGGTGTGACCTATCTTTATACATTGGCACCCCTTATTTTAATATCTACACCTTCCTTTAAAGTTCTACTAAAAACTATACACAAGTAATTACAAAAAGAGACATCCATTGATGCTCTTCTCCCAAAGCTTTAGCCTTGCTCCTAGTCATCCTTTGAGGCATGAAGGATGTTGAGCTATTTGGTTGGGCTTAGGCCCCAACTTGGGCTTGCGCTTCATGGGCTTGGGCCTCAGGCGCCTCCTTTACTTGGTCTTCATCAAGTAAAGCTGTGGAAGTAATGACGCAACCTTCTTGATGAGAATACCACAGCCAGAGCTACCTTTTCGATTGCCTGGTATCACACCTCAGGTCCCTGTAGGACCTTACTAACAAAATAGATGGGCCTTTGCACCTGCTCCTAGTCCTGGACGAGGACCGAACTGATTGCTCGATCTGTGATGGCAAAGTAGAGACGAAGTGGAATGCCTGACACCGGTTTACACAGTACTGGTGGGCTAGCTAGGTACTCCTTTAATTTGAGAAAGGCCTCCTCGCATTTGTTGGTCCATGAAAACCTGTTGTTCCGTTTGAGGCATTGGAAGTAAGGATACCCCTTTTCTCCTCCTGCAGAGACGAAACGTGAGAGGGCGGCCATCCGACCTGTCAGCTGTTGGACTTCTTTTACCATGGCCGGGCTCCTCATTGGCATGATGGCTGCACATTTCTCTAGGTTGGCCTCTATTCCTCGCTCTGTTAGTAAGAATCCCAGAAACTTTCCTACTTCCACCCCAAACATGCATTTCTTAGGGTTCAACTTTAAATTGTACCTGGTGATGGTGCTGAAGAGCTCCTCCAAATCAGTCACATGTTGACCCCTTTCCTGAGACGTGACAACCATATCATCTATGTATGCCTGGACGTTTCGACCTATCATTGGGGCGAGAATCCGGTCCATCAATCTCTGATACGTCGCCCCTACGTTCTTCAGTCCAAAGGGCATTACCTTGTAGCAATAACTAGACAGTTCTATCATGAACGCTATTTTTTCCTCATCGCGGGGGTGCATCCGTATCTGGTTGTACCCAGAGAAGGCGTCCAGAAAGCTGAGTAGTTTACAGCCCGACGCTTTGTCAACCAAGGAGTTGATGCTAGGCAGAGGGTATGAATCTTTAGGACAAGCCGTATTGAGGTTCGTGAAATCAACACACATTCTCCACTTGCCGCTCGCCTTCTTTACTAGTACCACGTTGGCCAGCCATTCAGGGTACTGAATTTCCCTGATGTGGCCTGCCTTCAGCAGTTTCTGGGTCTCCTCTCTGATGACCTGTCGCCTTTCTTCATTGAACTTCCGATGTCTCTGGCGAACCGGGCGGACCTGGGGGTCCAAAGTGAGGTGGTGGCACAGGAAGTCGGGGTCAATCCTTGGCATGTCTACTACTGTCCATGCGAAGAAGTCCAGATGTCGTGGCAGAACAGTGGCTATCTGGTCCTGATCCTCCTGGCTTAATGTCTTGCCGAGCTTGAAGGTCTTATGATGTGAGTCTCTGATGAACCTTTCTTGGTTTGGGTTGAGTTGATATAGGTTTCATTGTATTCATGACACTTTCAAGAATTAGGATCAAAATTCTAAAGAACAATTAATAGAGTTTCTACTCAAGAAAACAAAGGTTCATACTAAAAACACATGAATAGGTAACTTGTAGTGTAAGATAACAATGGAATATGAATGGGTAATTCAAGAACAGTACCAAACTTCAAAGGAAACACAAGAACAACATAAGAACACCAAGAACAAGTGAAAATATTGATTGAAATTCAATAGGAATTAGAAAATCACAAAGAAATTCATCAAAGAACAAAAACCCATGGATGGAAAACAAGAACAACACATGTATATGGAAACCCATGGTTTGGACGAAATTAAAACAGCAAGAAAACAAGGAAATAAACCAACAAAGTGCAGAACAATGGCAGCAAATGAAAGGAAACAACTCATGGAAAAGATTGAACCGATTAAAAATGGAAAAACTACAAGAAAACACAAATGGGTATTTTTAGAAGATGAATAGAAATGACTTATGTGGTTGTAGCCTTTTGGAGATGTGATTCATGCCACTTCGAGGGTGGTTCTTCCAAGATGAGTGGGTGGTGCCGCCACTTGAGAGTCTCCAAAGCTCACAAGATAAGACATGAAGGAGAAGAAGAGACAAGTCTCACAAACTCACTCTCTCTCAATTTCAAGATAGTTTCTTTTCTTCTAACTTTCAACTTCTTTTTATTCAAAGTACCAAGCACCCCTATTTATAATGGAGAGGGCTGGTCATGTTACAAAGGGGAAGGAGTGGGAAGAGTCACTCTTCTAGCTCCTTCTAGTGCCTAAGAGAGAAAGGAGTAGAAAAGTCACTTTTTCCACTTTTTCCTAAAGAAAGTGCCTAAAATGCCTTACATTTAGAGGTTTCTTTTGGTTTTCCTCTTTGGCATACTCCTAAGGATATTTTTATATTATTTACAAATTTATACAAGAGTATTTACAAAGATTTATTTATACTACTATCTTTTGAATTTTCAAGAGAACCCAAACTGTTCTACTTTTTAAGAAAACTAGTAAGAAGAATTTTAAATGCTTGGGTGGATGACCTCTTCCTCCATTAGTAAAATCCTCTTCTACTTGATCTCCATCATGCTCCCCAAGTTGGAGAGAATTCGTCCGCGAATTCAGAATCCCTACATATAACAAAGTCAGTTTGCTATCAAATAAAGCAGTGGATGATAATAAAGGCAAACTTGACTTAGCATTATGAATCATCGGGATGTCGGAAAAAGAAGTCCTATAGACAGACCATGTTGGAAAAAAATGTGGGGGAATGATTATTTTCTTAGGAAAAATTACCTTTAAAGGGTAAAAACCATTAGTAGGTATGGAAAAATCATCCCTAACATTTTTCAACCAATATGGAGTGCAAGTAGGAACTTTTGGTAATGAAAAAGACAAAGAAGAAGAATACCTTGGATGCTCAAATTGAGGCATAGCATGAGTCAAAAAGATTGATTTAGTTGATAAGGTATTATGACTCGTTTTATCATTTTCTTCTTTTTCATTTTCTCTTTTATTTTTCATTTTTAATTGGTCCTCATGAACTTCTTGTGGAGAGAGGGGTTTTAAGGTAACCTTGCGCCCTTGGAAGGTGATCCGGTCGGTCATCAGTAGTTGATGACGTCAGCAGCACTACGTGGACCGTGCACAGGGTGGCACGTGGTAGAAAGAGCAAGTGAATCAGGGAGGAGATCACCTAGAACGGTGATCGGTAGTCAGATACCAAGTGGCCACCACCCCCAGAGTGGTGCCTAGATAAGCGCCTGGAAGCACCGCACGGATGTCGGTGGATAATCATGAGCCACCGCATGGACGTCGGTGGATAGGCATGAGGCACCGCATGGTCATTGGTGGATAGGCATGAGGCACCGCCTCGTCATCGGGGGGAAGTTATGAGGCACCGCTCGGTCATCGGTGGATAGGCATGAGGCACTGCCCGGTCATCGGAGGGAAGTTATGAGGCACCGCCCGGTCATCGGGGGAAAGTTATAAGGCACCGGTCGGGCGTTACTGCATGAAGAGCGCGATCGGGCGTTAGTGCATGTAGAGGGCGATCGGTCGTAAGTGCATGCAGAGGGAGATCGGTCATCGGGGTTCTTGCCAACGCGTGTAAAGCTGGGACCAAGATTCCCAGCGAGAACGTTACGCATGCACCTCGCATGATGCCCACTTAGAGGACGTGCGGCGAGGCCATGCAGGCAGGATGCGCCTGGCGAGTGAGTTTAGACCAGCCACACCTGGCTCTCTCCTGGGAGCATGCGGCCCACACAGAGAGAAGCGCAGAAGCCCTCCAGGTGTGACGCGTGTACGGTAGATGCCAGCTGCATGCCTCCACGTGTCACCATCTGGGAGAGAGGCGCAGCCCAGGTATAAAGCACTCCACGTCATGTAAGGTAAGGGAGAGTTTTTTACAGATTCTTACAGTTTACACACTTTAGAGTTTACAGTTACACACAGTCTTTGAGTCACTGTGGGAGCGTTCTTACACATTGCACAGTGATAACAAAAAACGGTTATAGAGAGAAAAGTGGATCTGAGAGTACACACGAGTCTCACAGAGAGATTCAGTGATAGTTTTTGGTGTTCCTGTTGCCTGACTTGAGCGTCGGAGCTACAACGGTCGCTAGAGGCGCCGTTTGTGTGTTTTGCAGGCAGCGTTTGGAGTTTCGGTGGTGGTTCTTAGAGCATTCTTGCAGAACAGAAGGCTAGACGAAGGAGTGACGAGGCAATCTGTAAGGACCTAGAAAATTTTATTGGAATGAAAGTGATATATTTTAAGTGAATTCTAAGTATGTTTTTATTTAAAATAAAAAGGAAGGAAAGTGTAGCTTAGAGGTCTACAAGATCGCCGTTGTTGAAGAAGGAGACGACCTCCGACTTCTCTAGTACATGATCGCCAATCGCCTATGGTGCACATGATTGTAAGGACCTGTAAAATTGAATTGGAATGAAAGTGGTATATTTAAATAATTCCAGAAGATGTTATTATTTAAAATACAAAGAGCTGGTAAATGAAGTTTCGTAGTAGTCGGACCTCGGACGTCGCCCAAGATCTGGGGTCAGCTGGTAGAGGTCGGTCGGATGATGTGTGGATCAAGAAGAGTAAAGGAAGAAAAGTGTAGTTTAGTAGTACATGATCGCCGGTCGCCTGCTACACATGAGCGCCAGGGCGCGAGAGGCATGCGGGCATCGCCAGGGCGCGAGGCATGTGGACGTGGCCAGGGCGCGAGAGGCATGCGGGCATCGCCAGGGCGCGAGGCATGCGGGCGTTGCCAGGGCGCGAGAGGCATGCGGGCATCGCCAGGGCGCGAGGCATGCGGGCGTTGCCAGGGCGCGAGAGGCATGCGGGCGTCGCCAGGGCGCGAGGCATGAGGGCGTCGCCAGGGATAGACATCGGTCGTCTCCCAAGAGAGTCATCGGTCGTCTTCCAGGGCGAGGGATACATCGGTCGTCTTCCAGGGCGAGGGAGACATCGGTCGTCTTCCAGGGCGAGGGAGACATCGGTCGTCTTCCAGGGCGAGGGAGACATCGGTCGTTCGCCAGGATGAGTCAGCGGTGGAAAGTTATCGCGCGACGTCGAGTTTCACACAGAGTAAAGTGGGACCCAGACTCCCAGCATGAAACGTCCTGCACGCGCGCCACGTAGACAAAAAGGGTGGTTCAGAATAGTGACATCAGAAAGTTGGCATGCGCAAGAGACACTCGCGGTCGTACTGTTCAGAGCAGTGGTTGGCATGCACAAGCGACAACAGTGGTCGTACTGTTCAGAGCAGTGGTTGGCATGCACAAGCGACAACAGTGGTCGTACTGTTCAGGGCAGTGGTTCTCAGGCTTTCCTGCAGAAGGGGTGGCAGCAGCAGCATACGTGGACAGGTAAGCTGGGATTCAAAAGCCACTGCGGGAAGGCAAAGAGCATTACAGACGCAAGAGTGTTAGAGTGAGTGCAAACTTCCTCCCTCCCTTCTTCTCTCCTTTGCGCTGCAACTCAGGCAACCTCCAGCACCTGTGCGACGAGCGACGACAGCCCTTGGAGCACCTGGGAGTTTCTCTGCAAGTTCTACCAACCAGGCACTGAAATCAGAGCTAAGGCATCCTTCAAGCTCGGTGGGTTTGAGCTCTCGGTGTTTTGCGCAAATCCAGGTAAGGGAAGCTAGCCTTCATTTTCAATACAAGCCATAGATTAGCTGTTTCTGGAGTAAGGGCGACGTGGTCGCCGGTTTCGTTTTCATCTTCGTGAATGCTCTGTTCTATGTGTTTGGGCGACGTGGTCGCCGGTTTTGTATACAGACTTCGAAATACCCTGTTTTTGAACCAGATCGCCGGTTTTGGCGTTGTTTGCGAACTCCCTGTTTTTGATGTTGTTTGAAGCTGCTTTGGATTTAAATGTGATATACATGTGATATTCGAAAATATGAACCTTTGAAATGACTGTTGCTATGATTGAAATCATTCTTTGAGTGGTATGGTGTGTGGAATGTCGTGAATGTGGGTCAAGACATAGTATTTTCAGGAAAGGAAATACCGTGTTGAGATTTGGTTGTTAAGTGTATTGATCTGTAAGTATCCTGTGAATGGGGCGATCCTGACTCTGCTGAGATAATGGAATCACATAGAGGAAGTTACTCAGTTGGTGAGAGTCGAAGGAGGTTCATATGAATGGGTGAGTCGTGTGAAACAGAACGAGCTCGGCCTGTCTTATGGATTTACCCTGTCATACTGTGAGAGTGATGAATTGAGACCGAGATTATGTTGATGCGCATGGCTGTGGAATCATTATAGCCAATGAAGTATGACAGGTGCATGTCCCTGGATGCTAGGTTCAACGCACGAGTCTTCCGGAAGTGGAGTCAAGTGTCTTGTGTGATGAGTCAGTGAAGTCTGACGTGAGAAATGAGAAACTTTGAATTGATAGACACTTGATATATGTTGTGATTTTAATGACCTTCGAGGAATCGTGAAATATGTGTTTAGTTGATGGTTTACGTAGATATCTTGAATTTGTTTTACCTTGATTTTAAAGTTCATATCTAACTCTTTTTAAATGTCTAGCTTACCCTGTGTTTTCTTGGTGTTGTGTTCGGCCTTTTCTTAAACCTGTAATGATCGTGTATAATTTACACGGGAGCAGATGATGTTGCAGGAAGTAGCGCTCCTTAGTGAATTGTCGCTGGAAGGAGATCGCCTGTTTTCAATTTCCGTTGGGTGATCACCCCTTTTGCTGCTTTCTGATAGGAGATCGCCTATATGATAGGAGATCGCCCTTGTAATAGGAGATCGCCCTTCTGTCAGGAGATCGCCTATCTTTCTATTGTATTGTATTTTATTTATATTTCATGGAAAAGTGACCGAATTTGTATTAAACTCCCTGTGAGGAGAAACTTAATTATTTATATAAAATTTTATTCACTTTAATCTATTTGTTACTTTTATTTTCATTATATACATATGAATAGTATTTTGGCGGGATGTTACAATGATCGCCAATCGCCTATGGTGTACATGATCGCCGAAAGTGCACTTAGTATGTGGTCAAGATGTTGGATCAACCATAGTGGGTTCCAAAAACCACGCGTATCAAGGTGTGGGTTAAGCCTTAGATACGCTGTGCATGTGAAGCTCCATGCTTGAGCATTAGAAATCGTCCTTAGTGTTGCACGCATGGGCGCACGAGGAGTAGTGCTGATCTATTCTTGGAAATGTGAAGCTACCGACGTCACCAAGTCATGTGGAGGTGATACCTTGGACGTAACATAGTGGGATGAAGAACCTTCAGCAAGGCATGGCGATGTGTCATCAGTCATCGCCAGGGCGAGAGACATGCGGGTATCGCCAGGGCGAGAGACATGCGGGCATCGCCAGGGCGAGAGACATGCGGGCATCGCCAGGGCGAGAGACATGCGGGCATCGCCAGGGTGAGAGACATGCGGTCATCGCCAGGGATAGACATCGGTCGTCTTCCAGAGAGAGACATCGGTCGTCTTCCAGAGAGAGACATCGGTGGAAGGTTATCACGCGATGTCATGTTTCACACAGATAAGGTGGGACCCAGGCTCCCAGCATGAGACGTCCTGCACGCGCGACACGTAGACAGAAAAGGGTGTTTCAAAATAGTTGGCATCAGAGAGTTGGTATGCGCAGAGACACATGTGGCCATACTGTTCAAGGAAGTGTGCACGCAAGCTTTCCTGCAGAGTGGGTAGTGGCAGCGGCAATTGTGGACAAGTTGGTTTAGATTCAAAAACTCACTTCTGAGAGGCAAAGAACGTTGCTGTGGTTCAAGAGTGACAGAGTGAGTTTACCTTCATCCTTCTCTTTTCTCTCCTTCGCGCTGCGATTCAGGCATCCTCAAGCACCAGTACGACGAGCGACGACTGCCCTTGGACTCCTGGGAAGTTCTTTACAAGTTCACCAAACCGGACGCTAAAACAGAGTTAAGGCATCTTTAAGCTTCCGTGGGTTTTGGAGCTATTGGTGTTTTTGCGCAAGTTCAGGTAAGGGAAGCTAGCATTTTCGTTTATAAAAACGTTAGGCGAGTAGGTTCTGAAGTGAGGGCGACGTGGTCGCCGGTTTTCATATTCCTTTTCACAATGCTCTGTTTTTATGTGTGGGGTGACGTGATCGTCGGTTTTAATGTTGATTTCGAACTCCCTTGTTTTAGTGTCGTTTGAAACTGTTTGAGATTGAAATGTGATATTCGAAAATCTGAACCTTGGAATGATTGTTGCTGTGATTGGAATCGTTCATTTAAGTGTTATATGATGTGTTGAATGTTGTGAATGTGGGATCAAGGCATAGTATTTTCAGGAAAGAAAATACCATGTAAGATCGTGTAGGATGTGCATTGATCGGTGATTTCTATAATGAGATATCCTGACTCTCCTGATATAATGGAATCATATAGATGAAGTTATTCAGGCGTTGAGAGTCGATGGAGGTTCATACGTATGGGTAAGTTGTTTGAAAGATAACTACTTGACCTGTTGTATGGACTCACCCTGTCATACTAGGAGAGTGATGAGATTGAGATTGAGATTATGTTGATGCGCATAGCTGTGGGAACTTTACAGCAATGTAGTATGACAGGTGCAGATCTCTGAGTCTAGTCAATGCACGTGTCTTCCGGAAGTAGTGTCAAGTGTCTATGTGTGATGAGTCAGTGGAAGTCTGACGTGAGAAATGAGAAACTTTGAAATTGATAGACACTTGATGGAGTTATGTGAATTGAACGACTCTTGAGGAAATTGTGAAATATGTGGTTACTTGATGGTCATGTGATGGGAATGAGAAAGTTGATGGTTTTTACGTGGATGTCTTAAATTTGTTTTATCTTGATTTTAAAGTTTCATATCTAAATTCTCTTTAAAATATCTAGCTTACCCTGCGTTTTTTGTTTTGTATCGTGGTTGTTTTTCTTAAACCTGTGATGATCGTGTATAATTTACACGGGAGCAGATGATGTTGCAGGAAGTAGAGCTCCTCAGTGAGTGGTCGTCGGAAGGAGATCGCCTGTTTTCTGTTTCTGTTAGGAGATCGCCTGTTTTCTATTTTGCTGTATTTTGTTTAAGTTTTGGAAACTGACTGGATATGTATTAAACTCCCTGTGAGGAGAAATTTCATTACATATATATATATATATATATGTGTGTGTGTGTGTGTTCACTTCGATATTATGGTTTTACCTTTATTTCATTATATAAATATGAAAAGGATTTGGCGGGATGTTACACAATCCTCCACATTCGAGTCAAGCGGCAGGAACAGAAGGAAAAAGACATTATATTGGTGAGGCCATCATGTAAAACATGTCTATCAAATTGCCAAGGCCTCCCTAAAAGAATATGGGTTGCTTCCATAGGCACAACATCACATAAAACCTCATCTTCATACTTTCCTATTTCAAAATTTATGAGGACTTGTTTATTAATCATGATTTCTCCCTTTTTAGTAAGCCATTGGAGCTTATAGGGCTTGGGATGAGAGATAGTGGGTAACACAAGTGTAAGGACCTAGAAACTTTAATTGGAATGAAAGTGTTATATTTAAATAATTTCAGAAGATGTTATTATTTCAAATACAAAGAGCTGGTAAATGAAGTTTCGTAGTGGTCGGACCTCGGACGTCGCCCAAGGTCTGGGGTCAGCTGGTAGAGGTCGGTCGGCTGACCATTGTATTAACCAAGTAGTCAGGTGCGATGACCTTATCGTGAGGTAATCACTTGGGTGTGCTCGAGGAAGACATGTGGATCAAGAAGAGTAAAGGAAGAAAAGTGTAGCTTAGAAGTCTTCTACGAGATCGCCGTTATGGAAGACGGAGGCGATCTCCGACTTCTCTGGCACATAATCGCCTGTCGCCTAAAAGAGACATGATCGCCAATCGCCTATGGTGTACGTCATCGACGGGAGTGCACGTAGTATGTGGTCAAGATGCTGGATTAACCATAGTGGGTTCCAAAAACCACGCGTATCAAGGTGTGGGTTAAGCCTTAGATACGCTGGGCATGCGAAGCTCTATGCTTGAGCATAAGAAATCGTCCTTAGTGTTGCATGCATGGGCGCACGAGGAGTAGTGCTGATCTATTCTTGGAAATGTGAAGCTACCGACGTCACCAAGCCATGTGGAGGTGATACCTTGGACGTAACATAGTAGGATGAAGAACTTTCAGCAAGGTGTGACGATGTGACATCGGTGAGCAGAGTAAGGCGATGTGTTCTCGTCACACACAAGGGCGATAAGAGATCGACAACAGGACGAGAGGAACATCAGTCATCAACCAGGATGGAGACACATCGGTCGTTTTCCAGGGAGAGACATCGGTCATCCGCCAGGATGAGGCATCAGTGGATAGTCATCGCGCGAGCGGTCATCGGTGGAAGGTTATCGCGTGATGTCGAGTTTCACACAGATAAGGTGGGACCCAGGCTCCCAGCATGAAACGTCCTGCACACGCGACACGTAGACTAAAAGGGTGGTTCAGAATAGTGACATCAGAGTGTTGGCCTGCGCAGAGGCACGCGTAGTCGTACTGTTCAAGGAAGTGTGCACGCAAGCTTTCCTGCAGAGTGGGCAGGGGGCAGCGGCATTTCTGGGCAAGTTGGCTTAGTTTTAAAAACTCACTTCTGAGAGGAGAGAACGGGGCTGTGGTTCAAGAGTGATAGAGTGAGTTTACCTTCATCCTCCTCTTTTCTCTCCTTCGCGCTGCGATTCAGGCATCCTCAAGCACCAGTACGACGAGCGACGACTGCCCTTGGACACCTGGGGAGTTCTCTGCGAGTTTTCCGTCAGGACGCTAGAACAGAGCTAAGGCACCTTTAAGCTCGGTGGGTTTTGGAGCTCTTGGTGTTTTGCGCAAGTCCGGGTAAGGGAAGCTAGCCTTATTTCCAACGAAAACCTTATATTAGATGATTGAGATGATGGGGCGACGTGGTCGCCGGTTTTCAACTGTTATTGCATAATCCCCTGTTTTTGGACGAGATCGCCGGTTTTGGCGTTGTTTTTCGAACTCCTCTGTTTTAGTGTCATTTGAAACTGTTTGAGATTGAAATGTGATATTCGAAAATCTGAACCAGGGAATGATTGTTGTTGTGATTGGAATCATTCATTTAAGTGTTATATGATGTGTTGAATGTTGTGAATGTGGGATCAAGGCATAGTATTTTCAGGAAAGAAAATACCGTGTAAGATCGTGTAGGATGTGCATTGACCGGTGATTCGTTTATTATGAGATATCCTGACTCTCCTGATATAATGGAATCATATAGAGGAATTTATTCAGGCGTTGAGAGTCAAAGGAGGTTCATATATATAGGTGAGTTGTTTGAAAGAGAACGAGCTTGACCCGTTGTATGGATTAACCCTGTCATGCTAGGATAGTGATGATATTGAGATTCATTTATACGCTTGTGAATGTGTGTGATTTCACAGCAACCCTGTGAATGTGTGTGATTTCACAGTGGGGTAGTATGACAGGTGCAGATCTCTGAGTCTAGTCAATGCACGAGTCTTCCGGAAGTAGTGTCAAGTGTCTTGTGTGATGAGTCAGTGGAAGTCTGACGTGAGAAATGAGGAACATTGAAATTGATAGACACTTGATGAATTATGTGAATTGAAAGACTCTTGAGGAACTGTGAAATATGTGATTACTTGATGGTCATGTGAAGGGAATGAGAGAGTTGATGGTTTTTACGTGGGTGTCTTAAATTTGTTTTACCTTGATTTTAAAGTTTCATATTTAAATTCTCTTTCAAATATCTAGCTTACCCTGTGTTTTTGGTGTTGTGTTTGGCTTTTCTTAAACCTGTGATGATCGTGTATAATTTACACGGGAGCAGATGATGTTGCAGGGAGTAGAGCTCCTCAGTGAGTGGTCGTCGGAAGGAGATCGCCTGTTTCTGTTTCTGTTAGGCGATCACCCTTTTTCTGTTGTCTGATAGGAGATCGCCCTTTTCTAATAGGAGATCGCCTTTTTCTGTTAGGAGATCGCCTGTTTTTTTTCTATTTTGCTGTATTTTGTTCAAGTTTTGGAAAACTGACCGAATATGTATTAAACTCCCTGTGAGGGGAAATTTCATTATATATATATATATACATATGTTCACTTCAATATTATTGTTTTATCTTTATTTCGTTTTATAATTATGAAAGGGATTTGGTGGGATGTTACATTAATGGTATCAGAGCAGTTCGTCCTTAGGATGACCTGAGGGCTGTGGATCCATTGTGTTTCTTCTGCTCACAAAAATTATTTGAGTTTTAAATAAAAACTATAGTGAAAGGTTTTCAAACGTTTTTGTATTGAAATTTTGTGTGTGCTTTAGTGAATATATGCCCTAACTGAAAATCTTAGTATTAAGAATGAAAGGATCTTGATAAAGTAGTGAGGGTACACACTCATAACTGGATCAAGATGATTCTCAATCTTAAATTCTGAAGGTTTGACGTTTAGCATATATTGAATTCTGGTGTGCTTTATTTCAGTTTATTGAGTGGTTTTGTATTGATTGAAAGTGGTTGTTTGGATTGATGGTTGTATACCAGCAGCTGTTCTGGTGTTTTGCTTGAGGTTATAAGTATCATGATTCTGTTGATAAACTCAAATTCTAAATGACTTTGAGATGTTGACCTTTGTAAGGTGTAGATGTTACCTCCTGAATGAATCGATTTCTTATCGATCTCATTCTTATAGTTGTGGGGGGGATATAGAAACCAATAGTTTCCTAATCTTCTACAGAGAAGAATGGCTCCTAGACAGCCTACCCCTCTCCAACCTTCTGCTGAAATGGGCCAGATCGCCAGGGCCATTGAGATGATGGCGAGTGCCATCCAGCAGCAGAATACGGTGATGTCTCAGAATCACCAAGCCACAATGCAGCATTGGGAGACCGCCAGATCGGCTGCAATAGCTCCCAACGTCGGTCAGCCTCAGAAGCTGATGGGACTAACCGAGTTCCTCAGGCACAACCCACCTAAGTTCAGTGGGAATGCTACTCCTGACCAAGCAGATCGATGGGTCAGGGGTTTAGAGAAAATCGTCAGGGCGACCTCCTGTCCTGAAGATAAGAAGCTGGTATTCGCCACATATCTTCTGTCTGGAGAAGCTGAGCTCTGGTGGATGGGAACTCAGCAGATGATGGAGGCCCGAGAGGAAGTGTTGGATTAGGAGAGCTTCAGGGTGAGGTTCCTGGAGAAATACTTCTCAGACAGCGCAAGGTTTGCGAAGGAAGCTGAGTTCCTAAGGTTGGAACAGGGGGATATGTCTGTGAACGCCTATGCTGCTCGGTTTGAGTACCTCGCCCAATTCTATACCCAGGCGACCTCTGAGGCTTGGAGGTGTAGGAAGTTTGAAGAAGGTTTAAAGCATGAGCTGAAGAAGACCATAGCACCCATGTGCATCAGAGAGTTTCATGCCTTAGTAGAGAAGGCAAAGATGGTGGAAACCTTGGAAAGGGGTAATTCTCGGGTGATCAGGTCACACCCAGGGGGGTTCCTTCAGTGGGAAGGCCAAGGTGCAGCACCCACAAAGCAAGCCTTATGCGGGACCTCCACCACATCGGGCAGGAGCAGTTTCGCCCCAGTTTCAGCAGCAACGAACATGGAAACCCAGATGTTTCACGTGCCAAAAGATGGGGCACATATCTAGAGATTGTCCTAGCAGAAATAGGATGACTCAATCCGGTGGTTCCCAACAGATGAGGAATGAAGGCAGCAGACCTCAGGCAGCAGGGAGAGTGTTTGCCATGACAGGAGCAGAGGTGTCTCAGTCAGGTAACTTGGTGCAAGGTGCTTCGTGAATCCTGTTAGGAAAGATGGCTTTAAACTAGAGGGGGGGTGAATTGTTTAAAGAGGTTTTCGCAAACTTTTCCAAGCTAGAATGAATATCTTTCAGAAATCAAATGATTAAGCAATTCAGTTTGCCAAAACAGCAAGCAAAACAGCACTGCCAGGAAAACAATCGGTTGTTTCTTCGAAACAATCGGTTGTTTATACCAGCAAACAACAAATAAACTGAAATTAAAGAGTTAGGGATAGAGAGATTGTACACAGATGTTTATACTCGTTCACTCCAACCCAGAGCTACATCCAGTCTTCTCAGAAACCCTGAGGAAATCCACTAAGCAATCAACACTAGATTACTTACACACAACCAAGAAAGTGACCTTGAACACCCTCAAGAAACACACTTTCCTTGGTCAGCACACCACACTAAGAAAACTGATCTTGATCCCCTCAAGAACACACAACTCTTCTTAGCAACAGCACAAACGAATGTTCACAGAATTACAAGGATTACACTTGTTACAGAAGCAATCTGAAATCAGTACAAGAGAATCCTATCTCAGCACTTTGATCAACCAAAACTCTAAGCAATCTCCAACTCTTAGAAAAACTTTTTTTCAATTCACTTAGATTCTTCAAACTCAAATCTGTTTTTCTGTATATATATAAAGAAGATGTTTGTAATCAAATCTTAACAAACTCTTAATTGCTTTAGAAAGATTGGTCAAAGCATTTAATGACTGGAGCGTATGAATTAAAACCATTTAAAGCTCAATCAAAGTCAAAACTGTTTTCTGTTATAAAAACATAACAAACAATCGATTGTTTCCTTGAATCAATCGGTTGTTTTGTTACTTAACCAATTTTCACACTTCAAAACAGTTTTCAAAACACCTAAGCTTAAACAATCGGTTGTTTTGATAAAACAATCGGTTGTTTTAACTCAGTTTGAAAAAACACTTTACTTTGTTTGAAAGTTGAGATGCTTGAGCTTTAGATTCAATCAAAGGTAGAGTTACACAACTCAAACTACCCAGATCCTAACTAAACCAGCACAGCAACAGCAAGCACAGCAAAAGCTTCATCATCCTTCAAAGGATTTGGATTCTTCAAAACCTTGAACACCACTTGGTTCAACAATCTCCCCCTATTTGATGAAGACAAATCCCTGATGCTTGATCCCTGATGCTTGTGTTGATCTGATTAAATCTGAAGCAGTTCCTGCAAACGAACTTTTAGCAGACATTGAACCTCTGATATTTGGTTAGAAACTATATACACAGTTAAGGCTTAACCAATTAATATCAGTAAAAATAGCTAAAAGCAGTCTTAAACATGCATCTAAGCAAACAAGCATAAAATCTCCCCCTATTTGTCTTCACAAATAGACAAATATAAGAGATAAAGCCATAAAAAGTTCATATTACATCAGAATTATAAAAGCAACAACAGAAGGAAAGAAAAGAAAACCAAACTTCAATAGCAGCAAAAACAATCGATTGTTTCGACAATCCAATCGGTTGTTTTTCTTCATTCTTCCTTATCTCCAAACTGAAGATCAAAGATTTGGTTCTGAACAGCTTCAATTTGTTCATCCAGGCTCATGAACCTTGCATCCATGTTGTCAAACCTGGTATCAAACCTTTGGAAATTGCTAACACACAGATCATGGAGGTTTCTTTGGTTTTATCCATCCTATTCATCATGAACCTTTCAAAAGGTGACATTGATTGAATCCTTTCTTCTGGATGTTCAGCAGCCGCACTGGGTCCAGCATCTTGAAACCCTCCTGTTGGATCTTCATGTTCAACATCCATATCTGTAGGTTCTTCTTGAGCAGCACCACTAGAGGAGGCACCATGATCACCATCCTTGCTTACCCATTTTCCACCTATTTTTGTAAACCCCATCTTGCTGAGTGATCCATTGTTCAACTCTTGAGTTGACTTGACCAGCTCAGAAGTCTCATCTTCCAGATTAACTTCAAAATAGTTTAGGAATTTAGATATCAAAATAGCATAGGGATAGTGATAGTCACCCAACCTCATTGCTTTTTGCATGTGCTCTTTGATGATGTGGATCCAATTTAGCTTGACCTTCTTGGTGATGCAGAAGATGTAAACCAGATCTTCTTCAGTCAAAACAGAATGGTTGCTCCCCCTTGGAGTTAGAATCCATGTCACAATGAGAGCAAGCAGCCTCTCATCCAGTTTCAATCCTCCAACTGAGCATGCACTCACTTGAGCTTGAGTGTTTTTCAAACAGCTTCTGTAAAACTGAATTTTGTTGAAATCCTCCACCACACCAAGATTGCCTTTGCTGATTCGCAGTCCAGAAAACTTGAGTCCAGCAACAGCAGTCCAAACCTCATGGGTTATCTCCATGTCCACACCTTTTACATGAGAAACTAGGTTGTTTCCCTCAAATTTCAAATTGGTGTAGAAGACCTTCACCAAGTCTGGATATATGTTGCCCTTCGTCTCCAGAAACCTTCTGAGATATTGATCTTTGAGAAGTTTCCTCACATTGTCCAGCTTTTAACTTTTCAGCCAATCAAAACTCACAACCTTGGGGTTGTTGATTTTCTTGAGACTTGTCTCATATCTATATTTTTCTATGAGATCTTTATCTCCAGAAAACCATCCTTCCAGCCTTCCTCCAGACCTTACAGCTCTGGTTTTGATTCTTCCAGAAGTGGGAGGAGTTGATTCCATGGCAGCAGAGATGAGAAAACAGAGGGCAGCTCTTCTTTACAGTTTTTCTCAAGAGATGGTGCAAGAGATGTTGCAAGAGATGTTGCAATTGGTTGTTCATCTGCACCTGGTTTTATAACCATCCGAAAACCAATTTATGATTAATTCCATTCAATGGGTACCTGATTTTCAGAGAGAGAAGACTGTTCTGCACAGAACATGTCAGAAAAAGCTGAAAATCACATGGTCTTCACATGTGGACTTTGACTAGTCATTAAGGCACTTGAATTTCCAAGATTTTGGAATATTTTCCTTTATGATAGTTGTAACTTCTTTTCTGAACTTGTTCAGCATTCAATCACAGTATCATTGACAAAGATTCTCTATTTGAAATGATCTGCAACGAATAGAAATCCAAAAATAGAATTAAATCAATTTTCTCACAGTGCTGTCAGACCCAAAACAATCGGTTGTTTCGAAGAAACAATCGGTTGTTTTTCTGCAGCAGTTAAAACTTGATTTTAAGAAATTTTAACCAAAAACAGAAGCAGATAACAATAGATAACATTGACCAAAGAGGGATTAATCACAGGAAAGAACTTTAATACTAAAATAGAGGACAGTAAAAGAAAAATCTCATCCTTGTGTTGTTTCCTCAATGAGCCAATTGCTTGTTGATCAAGAAGGCTTCTTTTCATTGAATTGACCTTCTGCAAAGCATTGATTCAGCTTCAATGATTGCCCTTTGTCTTTAACAGTCTAACCAGTTGGCTCAGCTCCTCTTTTTCTATTTATATTCCTGCACAAACATTAGTTCAAGCAACAAGATTTGGTCCTTTCACAAATGTGGGTCCAATTGGTTTCTTTTTCACACTTGGAACCTCACATCCTTTAGGGATCCATTTCATGTAGCCTCTTGGAACAGAAAACTTTCTTATTTTGCAGAATCTAACCGAATGGCCCTTTTTCATGCAATAAAAGCATGTAACAATCGATTGTTTCGTCTTAACAATCGGTTGTTTTTCTGGTTTTCTTAAAAAACTTTTTGAAAACCTATCTTGCTTGTTCTGTGGATTGAAGCCTAAACCAGCCTTTCCAAAAACACAACTTTGAGATGCCAAGACATTCTCAAAGTTTGATTTCCCTTTTGAAAGCTTGTCCACAGTTTCAACAAGATATTGAACCTTTTTCTCAAGATTTTCACAATTTTCACAAATGAGAGTATCACACTTACAAGAGGTGTTTTTGAAATGATTTTCCATCTTTTCAAAATCAATTTTTGCTTTTCTCAGATCCTCTTCAAGTGATTTAACTCTCTTTTCAAGCCCATTGTTAAGATCTCTCAATCGATTGTTTGAAAGCACCAATCGATTAGCTTCATCATGAGTTTCTTGAAAAGCTTCAAGCAATTCACAATAATTTTGTTCATTTAAGGAAGCACAAGAACTTACCTCACTTGAACTGCAAGCATCATCATCATCCTCAGCCACCAAACATATGTTGGCTTTTTCATCTTCACTTGATGAGGAACTTGATGAAGACACTTCATTTTCATCCCAAGCTATGTAGGCTCTTTTTGTCTTGCCTTTCTTCTCCTTATAGCTTGTCTTTTTCTCCTTGCTCTTGTTGGGACAATCTGCCTTTATGTGACCTTGCTCACCACAACCAAAACAAGTATAGTTATTTGAATTTAAATCATTGGATTTCTTGTTTCCATACCTATCCTTGTTGTTGTCTTTGTTGCGGTTTCTCTTTAGGAATTTGCTGAATTTTCTTGACAGCAAACTCAGATTTTCCTCATCACTATCATCACTTGAATCTTGCTTTCCCTTGTGTTTGGATGCTTTCAAGGCTATGCTCCTTGTGTGCTTATCTTGATTCTCTTGAACATTGAGTCTATTCATCTCTAGCTCATGTTCCCTAAGCTTTCCAAACAAAGAAGCAACACTTAAGGATGTTAGATCTTTAGATTCAGAAATTGCAGTTACCTTTGGTTGCCATGCTCTATCAAGACATTTCAAGATCTTGATGTTTAACTCTTCTTTGTCAAAAGTCTTGTCTAGGCTCATAAGGTGATTGATGATATGAGTAAACCTTTTCTGTACTTCAGCAATTGTTTCACCTTTAAGCATTCTGAACATTTCATACTCTTGGATTAGAGCATGCTTTCTAGCTCTTTTAACTTCATTTGTTCCTTCATGAGTGACCTCCAAAGTATCCCACATTTCCTTTGATGATTTACATTGTGATACCCTGAAAAACTCATCAAAATTTAAAGCAGAGGTTATAATATTTTTGGCAATGCAATCAAATTTGGCCTTTTTGCTTTCTGCATCAGTCCATTGAGACCATGGCTTCTCAATGACAGAACCATCTTTTTCAAACTTTGGTATAAAAGGACCATTTTCAATTGCATCCCAAATTCCTTTGTCAAGAGATTCCATGAATATTTTCATTCTAACTTTCCAAAACTGGTAATTCAAACCACAGAACAAGGGTGGTCTGTTTATTGAAGCACCTTCCCCAAAAAGTAGTCTATCAGCCATTTTAAAAGATTTTAGGATCAACTTGAATGACTTTCAAGAACCAAGCTCTTGATGCCAATTGTTAGGAAAGATGGCTTTAAACTAGAGGGGGGGGGTGAATTGTTTAAAGAGGTTTTCGCAAACTTTTCCAAGCTAGAATGAATATCTTTCAGAAATCAAATGATTAAGCAATTCAGTTTGCCAAAACAGCAAGCAAAACAACACTGCCAGGAAAACAATCGGTTGTTTCTTCGAAACAATCGGTTGTTTATACCAGCAAACAACAAATAAACTGAAATTAAAGAGTTAGGGATAGAGAGATTGTACACAGATGTTTATATTGGTTCACTCCAACCCAGAGCTACATCCAGTCTTCTCAGAAACCCTGAGGAAATCCACTAAGCAATCAACACTAGATTACTTATACACAACCAAGAAAGTGACCTTGAACACCCTCAAGAAACACACTTTCCTTGGTCAGCACACCACACTAAGAAAGCTTATCTTGATCCCCTCAAGAACACACAGCTCTTCTTAGCAACAGCACAAACGAATGTTCACAGAATTACAAGGATTACACTTGTTACAGAAGCAATCTGAAATCAGTACAAGAGAATCCTATCTCAGCACTTTGATCAACCAAAACTCTAAGCAATCTCCAACTCTTAGAAAACCTTTTTTTCAATTCACTTAGATTCTTCAAACTCAAATCTGTTTTTCTGTATATATATAAAGAAGATGTTTGTAATCAAATCTTAACAAACTCTTAATTGCTTTAGAAAGATTGGTCAAAGCATTTAATGACTGGAGCGTATGAATTAAAACCATTTAAAGCTCAGTCAAAGTCAAAACTGTTTTCTGTTATAAAAACATAACAAACAATCGATTGTTTCCTCGAATCAATCGGTTGTTTTGTTACTTAACCAATTTTCACACTTCAAAACAGTTTTCAAAACACCTAAGCTTAAACAATCGGTTGTTTCGATAAAACAATCGGTTGTTTTAACTCAGTTTGAAAAAACACTTTACTTTGTTTGAAAGTTGAGATGCTTGAGCTTTAGATTCAATCCAAGGTTGAGTTACACAACTCAAACTACCCAGATCCTAACTAAACCAGCACAGCAACAGCAAGCACAGCAAAAGCTTCATCATCCTTCAAAGGATTTGGATTCTTCAAAACCTTGAACACCACTTGGTTCAACAAATCCTAGCTCGGTTGGGAGTGAAGAATGAAGAGGACGTAAGCAGAATACCTGTGGTGAAAGATTTCATGGATGTAATTCCAGAAGAAATACCTAGATTACCTCCTGTAACATCCCGCCAAAAACTATTCATATTTATATAATGAAAATTAAAGTAACAAATAGATTGAAGTGAATAAAATTATATATATGTAAATAAAGTTTCTCCTCATAGGGAGTTTAATACAAATACGATCACTTTTCCATTAAAACATAAACAAATTACAATACAATAGAAAGATAGGCGATCTCCTGACAGAAGGGCGATCTCCTATTAGAAGGGTGATCTCCTATCATATAGGCGATCTCCTATCATATAGGCGATCTCCTATCAGAAAGCAGCAAAAGGGGTGATCGCCCAATGGAAATTGAAAACAGGCGATCTCCTTCCAGCGACAATTCACTAAGGAGCTCTACATCCTGCAACATCATCTGCTCCCGTGTAAATTTACACGATCATTACAGGTTTAAGAAAAAGCCAAACACCACAAAAGAAACACAGGGTAAGCTAGACATTTAAAAAGAGTTTAAATATGAACATTAAAATCAAGATAAAACAAATTCAAGATACCCACGTAAAACTATGGAGTTTCTCATTCCCTTCACCTGATCGCCAAGAAATCATACATTTCACAATATTTTCAAGATTCATTCTATTTCACAAAATGCATCAAGTGTCTATCAATTCAATGTTCCTCATTTCTCACGTCAGACTACCACTGACTCAGCACACAAGACACTTGACACTACTTCCGGAAGACTCGTGCATTGACTAGACTTAGAGATTCTGCACCTGTCATACAAAGCTGTTGTAATGTTTCCACAGCTATGCGCATCAACACATTCTCGATCTCAAGTTCACCATTCTCACAGTATGACAGGGTTAATCCATATAACAGGGCGAGCTCGTTTCCTATTAAACAACTCATCCATACATATGAACCTCCTTCGACTCTCAACGCCTGAATAACCTCATCTATATGAATCCATTATCTCAGGAGAGTCAGGATAATCTCATTATAGACATCACCGATCAATGCACATCCTACACGATCTTACACGGTATTTTCTTTCCTGAAAATACTATGCCTCGATCCCACATTCACCACATTCAACACATCACATAACACTTAAAGGAATGATTTTAATCACAGCAAAACTCAATCCAAGGTTCTTATTTTCGAATATCTCATTTAAATCTCAAACAGTTTCAAAGCAACACCAAAAACAGCGAGTTCGCAAATAACGCTAAAACCGGCGATCTGGTTCAAAAACAAGGTATTTCGAAGTCTGTATATAAAATCGGCGACCACGTCGCCCAAACACATAGAAACAGAGCATTCACGAAGATGAAAACGAAAACCGGCGACCACGTCGCCCTCACTTCAGAAACAGCTAATCTATGGCTTGTATTGAAAATGAAGGCTAGCTTCCCTTACCTGGACTAGCGCAAAACTCCAAGAGCTCCGAAACCCAACGAAGCTTAAAGATGTTTTCACTCTGTTTTAGTGTCCCGGTCTGGAGAACTTGCAGAGAACCTCCCAAGTGTCCAAGGGCAGTCGTCGCTCGTCGTACTGGTGCTTGAGGTTGCCTGAATCGCAGCGCGAAGGAGAGAAAAGAGAGGGATGAAGATGCACTCACTCTTTCACTCTTGAGTCACTGCAACGTTCTTTGCCTCCTCGTAGTGGGTTTTTGAATCCAAGCCTACTTGTCCACGCATGCTGCTGCCACCACCCCCTCTGCAAGAAAGCCAGAGTGTACGTTTCACTGAACAGTACTGTAAGGACCCAGAAAATTGTATTGGAATAAAAAGGGGTTATATTTTAAAGGAATTCTGTGTATGTTTTACTTAAAATAAAAAGGAAGAAAAGTTAAGTTAAGAAGGGTATGAGATCGCCAGGGCGTGAGGACGTCGCCAGGGCGCGAAGACGTCGCCAGGGCGCGAAGACGTCGCCAGGGCGCGAGGTATGCAGGCATCGCGCGGGCGCGAGGCATGCGGGCATCGCGCGGGCACGAGAGGCATGCGGGCATTGCCAGGGCGCGAGGCATGTGGACGTGGCCAAGGCGCGAGAGTTATGAGGGCGTCGCCAGGGAAGACATCGGTCGTCTCCCAGAGGAAGACATCGGTCGTCTCCCAGAGGAAGACATCGGTCGTCTTCCAGGGCGAAGGAGGCATCGGTCGTTCGCCAGGATGAGTCAGCGTTGGAAATTTGTCGCGATGGCGAGCCTCACACAGATAAAGTGGGACCCAGACTCTCAGCATGAGACGTCCTGCACGCGCGCCACGTAGGCAAAAAGGATGATTCAGAGTGGTGACATCAGAATGTTGGCATGCGCAGGAGACACTCGCGGTCGTACTGTTCAGAGCAGTGGCTGGCATGCACAAGCGACAACAGTGGCAGTACTGTTCAGAGCAGTGGTTGGCATGCACCAGAGACAACGGTGGTCGTACTGTTCAGGGCAGTGGTTCTCAGACTTCTCTGCAGAGTGAGTGTGGCAGCTGCTTTTGATGGGTGAGTTGGTTTAAGATGCAGAGACCCACTGCTGAGAGAAACAAGAAATGTCGCAGCCTTCAAAGAGAGAAAGAGTGAGTTACCTCCCTTCTCCTCCAGTTGCCTCCTTCGCGCTGCGATCCTAGCACCTTCACACGAGAGTACGACGAGCGACAGCCACCATTAGAGCACCTGGGCAGTTCTCTGCAAGTCCTTCAACCAGACGCAAAAACAGAGCCAAGGCGTTCTTCAAGTTTTGTTGGGTTCGGAACTCTAGGTGTTTGCGCAAGTCCAGGTAAGGGAAGCTAGACTTTATTTTCAATACAAGCCATAGTTTAGCTGTTTCTGAAGTAAGGGCGACGTGGTCGCCGGTTTCGTTTTCATCTTCGTAAATGCTCTGTTTCATGTGTTTGGGCGACGTGGTCGCCGGTTTTATGTGCAGACTTCGAAAATACCCCGTTTTGAACCAGGTCGCCGGTTTTGGCGCTGTTTTACGAACTCCCTGTTTTTGGTGTTGCTTTGAAACTGTTTGAGGCTTAAATGTGATATTCGAAAACCTGAACCTTTGAAATGATTGTTGCTGTGATTGAATCATTTATTTGAGTGGAATGAATGTCTTGAATGCTGTGAATGTGAGATCAAAGCATAGTATTTTCAGGAAAGAAAATACCGTGTAAGATCGTATGTAATGTGTATTGACCTGGGGCTTGTCTAGAAGGAGATATCCTGACTCTGCTGATATAATGGAATCACGTAGATGAAGTTATTCAGTTGTGGAGAGTCGAAGGAGGTTCATATGTATGGGTGAGTTGTTCAAAAGGGAACGAGCTCGGCCTGTTATGTGAATTAACCTTGTCATACCGGGAGAGTTAATGACATTGAGACTATATGCGCATGGCTGTGTGGATTTCACAGCGACCCTGTGTGGATTTCACAGGGGTATGGTATGACAGGTGCAAATCTCTGGGCCTGAGTCAACGCACAAGTAAATCCGGAAGTAGTGTCAAGTGTCTTGTGTGATGAGTCAGTAGAAGTCTGACGTGTGAATGAGGAACATTGAAATTTGTTAGACACTTGATGCTTTACGTGAAAATGAATGACTCTGGAAAATATTGTGAACTGTATGATTTCTTGGTGGTCATATGAAGGGAACGAGGAACTGATAGTTGTTACGTGGGTGATTTTGATTTGTTTCATCTTTATGATTTTTAAGTTTCCTATCTAACTCTTTTTAAATGTCTAGCTTACCCTGTGTTTTTCTGTTGTATTGTGGCCTTTTCTTAAACCTGTAATGATCGTGTATAATTTACACGGGAGCAGATGATGTTGCAGGAAGTAGAGCTCTTTAGAAAATTGTCGCTGGAAGGAGATCGCCTGTTTTCTTTTCTGTTGGGTGATCGCCCCTCTTGCTGCTTTATAATAGGAGATCGCCTTTGGGAAAGGAGATCGCCCTTCTTATAGGAGATCGCCCTTTTTGCCAGGAGATCGCCTATCGGTCTTTTGTATTGTATTTCGTTTACGTTTTTAATGGAGAAGTGATCGTTTGTATTAAACTCCCTGCGAGGAGAAACTTATTTATTTTATATAAAGAATTTGCTCACTTCAATCTATTTGTCACCTTTATTTTCGTTTTATATTTATTTTCAAAGTAATTTGGCGGGATGTTACATTAATGGTATCAGAGCAGTTCGTCCTTAGGATGACCTGAGGGCTGTGGATCCATTGTGTTTCTTCTGCTCATGAAAGTTATTTGAGTTTAAAATAACAACTATAGTGAAAGGTTTTCAAACGTTTTTGTATTGAAATTTTGTGTGTGCTTTGGTGAATATATGTTCTAACTGAAAATCTTAGTATTAAGAATGAGAAGGTCTTGATAAAGTAGTGAGGGTGCACACTCATAACTGGATCGAGATGAGTCTCAATCTTAATTCCAAAGGTTTGATGTTTAGCATATATTGAATTCTGGTGTGAACTATCTCATTCTCATGAGTGTCTTTGTAATTGATTGAAAATGGTTGATTGGAATGATGACTGCATACCAGTAGTTGTACTGGTGTTATGCTTGATGTTATAAGCATTATGATTCTGTTGATGAGCTCAATTTCTTAATGATTTTGAGATGCTGACCTTTGTAAGGTCTAGCTGTTACCCCTTGAATGAATTGATTTCTTATCGATCTCATTCTTGTAGTTGTAAGGAATATAGGAATCTTATAGTTTCAAATCTGAAACGAAGAGAGATGGCACGTAGACCTTCTACCCCTCCCCAATCTTCTTCGGAGATGAGCCAGATTGCTAAGGCCATCGAGATGATGGCAACTGCCATCCAGCAACAGAATGCAGCGATGGCTCAGAACCATCAAGCTACAATGCACCACTGGGAAACTGCTCGGTCGGCTGAGACAAACTCCCACGGCGGTCAGCCTCAAGAGCAGATGGGACTGACTGAGTTCATGAGGCATAACCCACCCAAGTTTAGTGGGAATGCTACCCCTGATCAGGCAGATCAGTGGGTCAGAGAGCTGGAGAAAATCTTCAGGGCGACCTCCTGCCCTGAAGAGAAAAAATTGGTGTTCGCAACCTTTTTGCTATCTGGGGAAGCTGAGTTCTGGTGGATGGGAGCTCAGCAGATGATGGAGGCCCGAGAGGATGTGTTGGACTGGGAGAGCTTCAGGGTGAAGTTCCTGGAGAAATACTTCCCAGACAGCGCAAGGTTTGCGAGGGAAGCTGAATTCCTAAAGTTGGAGCAGGGGGATATGTCTGTGAACGCCTATGCTGCTCGGTTTGAGTATCTCGCCCGATTCTACACCCAGGCGACCTCTGAGGCTTGGAGGTGTACGAAGTTTGAAGAGGGACTGAAGCATGGGCTGAAGAGGACCATAGCCCCGATGTGCATCAGGGAATTTCACGCCTTGGTAGAGAAGGCGAAGATGGTTGAGACCCTGGAAAAGGGTGATTCTCGGGTGATCAGGTCACACCCAGGGAATCCTTCAAGTGGGAAGGCTAAGGTGCAGTACCCACAAGGCAAGCCTTATACGAGACCTCCACCACGTCGGGCGGAAGCAACGTCATCCCAGTTTCAGCAGCCACAACCTTGGAAACCCAAGTGTTTCCATTGTGGTGGACCTCACACGTCCAAGGTGTGCCCCAAGAAGGCTTTTGAGAGAAGGTGTTTTGTCTGCCAAAGGACGGGGCACGTTGCTAGAGATTGCCCAAGCAGGAATGGGGCGACTCAACCCAGTGGCTCTCAGCAGATGAGGAACGAAGGGGGCAGACCTCAGGCAACGGGGAGAGTGTTTGCCATGTCAGGAGCAGAGGCATCTCAGTCAGGTAACTTAGTACAGAGTGTTGCTCTATAGCTGGTAGATGCATTAGAATTTTGGTTGATTCTGGAGCGACACACTCCTTTGTGTCAAGCTTGTGTGTAGCCGAGTTGGGCCTTCTAGTGAAGGAGTTACCTTTCGAACTGTTGGTCTCTACACCTGCGTCAGGACAGGTGTTGACCTCTACAGTTTGCCCTGAATGTCCAGTGATAGTAGAGGGACGCAGATTCAAAGTGAACTTGATCTGTCTACCTCTTCAGGATCTGGATGTTATCTTAGGAATGGATTGGCTAGCTGCCAATCACATTCTCATAGGTCGCGGTAGGCAGGAAATTAGCGTTTCCAGATCTCCAAGAGTCAGATGTGATATCTGCTCAGCATGGGTAGTCGGAGTTGGGAGAAAGGAGCGAGGTGCTTCATGATCCTAGCTCGGTTGGGAGTGAAGAATGAAGAGGACGTAAGCAAGATACCTTGGTGAAAGAATTCATGGGAGTATTTCCAGAAGAAATACCTGGATTACCTCCTAAGAGAGAGGCGGAACTTTCTATTGTTTTGGTGCCTGGAGCTGGACCGGTGGCAATGGCTCCAGCTGAGTTGATGGAATTAAAGAAGGAAGTGTACGTTAGATTTAGTGTACCAAGGTTTAGTTTCAGCTACATATAAGTTACGGAGAGTATATAAGCTGAATGTTGAGGGTTTAAGGACTTAAGCATGTGTATCCATGGGAAGTACCGGGGTTAAGTTCCAAAAATGAAAGAATGAGCTTTCTTTTATTTGAAGCTTGGGAGATGTTTATGTCGATGAAACAGCATGAGATGACTCTAGCTTAACCACAAGCTTAAAAGGAAAGAGGAGATATTGCATTTATGTCTAAAGTTCAATTAGACAGAGAAGTTTGCTGAAAAATACCAAGTAGAGAAGTTACTGGGAGAAGAGATGAAGCTTCACGCAGAATGGATGTTGTTATGTGGATCGTGATTTGGAAGATGAGTATGGAAATGGTGGATGAGGAGTGATGAGAAAGGGGAAATGGAAAGATATTCTTGTATGACTCGGAACTTGGGAGAAGCCGAGCTCATTCGAAATATCAATCGTGGTGGTGGAGAGATGTACGTAAGGTGTGCGAGGAGGGTGAAGATGATGGGTTATTCCAAAAAGTCATTGTTTGGAAAGTTGGAGGCAGAAGGGATGTGAGATTCCAGGAGGATGCGTGAGCCACTAACTTTAGCTTTAAAGCAACGTGGCTGGTCTATGTGCTTCAAGTGGATAAGTGTTCTATTTGTTCGACATAAGGGTTTGAGGTCCCACCTTGAGAACTTTTATCTTATACGTATGTCATCCAAGTAGAATCAGGTGTGGAAGGGAATGTGGGTGGCAATAGTCTGTTGTATCTTGGAGAAGAGGAAATTTTCCAATCGGCTCCACTACTTACATGGTTGTGATTGAGAGATATGGTGCGTTCGTTCTTGTATACCTTTTCAGATAGGCACCTGAACCCAAATCAATGCATCCAATGTATACATTGAACAAGGAGGAAATGATGGGGACAGGAAGCCGAGTTGGCAAAAGAAGTCATAGTGAAGATTTGGAAAGTAACAGCAACAAGAATTTTGTCTTTATAAGGTGCAGAGTTATGTAGCATAGTGGTGAACCAAAGGTATTCCTTTAGGGAGCGTGAGAATTAGATCAGCAGTGGGAAGTCGATGGATGGTTTTGATCAAGAGGCGGAAGTTGATTCCTAGAAGGATATTTCGGATCCTAGTTTGAATTGGCTAGGGGGCATGAGCAGTAGTCAGCTGCCTTTTTTTTTTTTTTTTCCTTCCGATGAAGGGACCTTGCTCACTTTTCTCTACAGGGGGCTAGTCCTGGTTCTGTTAAGGGCTTAGTTCTGGACTTGCTCGACCAAGTCTTCAGGGTTGGAAGTAGAGTGTGAGTACTGGAGTTGGCGCTCAATGGAACAGCATACTCCATATGCAGGGAAGGAGAATGGAATTTGATGAAGTATTGGGGTAATAAGCGTTGGTTCAACAGACAACCGAGAAGGTAAAACTGATGCAAGGCAGAATGAAAGCTTCTCAAAGTCGACAGATGTCCTATGCAGATCAGAGGAGAAGACCTTTGGAGTTGCTGCTGGGGACCATGTCTTTATGAGGGCGACACCAGCCAAGGGTGTAGGACGAGCTATCAGATCAAAGAAGCTGTCCCCTAAGTTTGTTGGGCCATATCAGATCCTCAGGAGGATCGGTCCGGTGGCTTGAGATCGCCCCACCTCCCCATTTAGCAAACCTGCATAATGTATTTCACGTATTACAGCCAAGGAAGTACCTTGCAGACCCTAGTCACGTATTAAAAGTGGACAATGTGCAGATCGGATGATCTAACATGGGAAATAAAAGGAACCACGAGAGAAGCCCATCCATACCTTCTTTCCTTATAATTCAATTTTCGGGGACGAAAATTTTTCTTGTTGGGGAGATTGTAAGGACCCAGAAAATTGTATTGGAATAAAAAGGGGTTATATTTTAAAGGAATTCTGTGTATGTTTTACTTAAAATAAAAAGGAAGAAAAGTTAAGTTTAGAAGGGTATGAGATCGCCAGGGCGCGAGGACATCGCCAGGGCGCGAAGACGTCGCCAGGGCGCGAAGACGTCGCCAGGGCGCGAGGTATGCAGGCATCGCGCGGGCGCGAGGCATGCGGGCATCGCGCGGGCACGAGAGGCATGCGGGCATTGCCAGGGCGCGAGGCATGTGGACGTGGCCAAGGCGCGAGAGTTATGAGGGCGTCGCCAGGGAAGACATCGGTCGTCTCCCAGAGGAAGACATCGGTCGTCTCCCAGAGGAAGACATCGGTCGTCTTCCAGGGCGAAGGAGGCATCGGTCGTTCGCCAGGATGAGTCAGCGTTGGAAATTTGTCGCGATGGCGAGCCTCACACAGATAAAGTGGGACCCAGACTCTCAGCATGAGAAGTCCTGCACGCGCGCCACGTAGGCAAAAAGGATGATTCAGAGTGGTGACATCAGAATGTTGGCATGCGCAGGAGACACTCGCGGTCGTACTGTTCAGAGCAGTGGCTGGCATGCACAAGCGACAACAGTGGCAGTACTGTTCAGAGCAGTGGTTGGCATGCACCAGAGACAACGGTGGTCGTACTGTTCAGGGCAGTGGTTCTCAGACTTCTCTGCAGAGTGAGTGTGGCAGCTGCTTTTGATGGGTGAGTTGGTTTAAGATGCAGAGACCCACTGCTGAGAGAAACAAGAAATGTCGCAGCCTTCAAAGAGAGAAAGAGTGAGTTACCTCCCTTCTCCTCCAGTTGCCTCCTTCGCGCTGCGATCCTAGCACCTTCACACGAGAGTACGACGAGCGACAGCCACCATTAGAGCACCTGGGCAGTTCTCTGCAAGTTCTTCAACCAGACGCAAAAACAGAGCCAAGGCGTTCTTCAAGTTTTGTTGGGTTTCGGAACTCTAGGTGTTTGCGCAAGTCCAGGTAAGGGAAGCTAGACTTTATTTTCAATACAAGCCATAGTTTAGCTGTTTCTGAAGTAAGGGCGACGTGGTCGCCGGTTTCGTTTTCATCTTCGTAAATGCTCTGTTTCATGTGTTTGGGCGACGTGGTCGCCGGTTTTATGTGCAGACTTCGAAAATACCCCGTTTTGAACCAGGTCGCCGGTTTTGGCGCTGTTTTACGAACTCCCTGTTTTTGGTGTTGCTTTGAAACTGTTTGAGGCTTAAATGTGATATTCGAAAACCTGAACCTTTGAAATGATTGTTGTTGTGATTGAATCATTTATTTGAGTGGAATGAATGTCTTGAATGCTGTGAATGTGAGATCAAAGCATAGTATTTTCAGGAAAGAAAATACCGTGTAAGATCGTATGTAATGTGTATTGACCTGGGGCTTGTCTAGAAGGAGATATCCTGACTCTGCTGATATAATGGAATCACGTAGATGAAGTTATTCAGTTGTGGAGAGTCGAAGGAGGTTCATATGTATGGGTGAGTTGTTCAAAAGGGAACGAGCTCGGCCTGTTATGTGAATTAACCTTGTCATACCGGGAGAGTTAATGACATTGAGACTATATGCGCATGGCTGTGTGGATTTCACAGCGACCCTGTGTGGATTTCACAGGGGTATGATATGACAGGTGCAAATCTCTGGGCCTGAGTCAACGCACAAGTAAATCCGGAAGTAGTGTCAAGTGTCTTGTGTGATGAGTCAGTAGAAGTCTGACGTGTGAATGAGGAACATTGAAATTTGTTAGACACTTGATGCTTTACGTGAAAATGAATGACTCTGGAAAATATTGTGAACTGTATGATTTCTTGGTGGTCATATGAAGGGAACGAGGAACTGATAGTTGTTACGTGGGTGATTTTGATTTGTTTCATCTTTATGATTTTTAAGTTTCCTATCTAACTCTTTTTAAATGTCTAGCTTACCCTGTGTTTTTCTGTTGTATTGTGGCCTTTTCTTAAACCTGTAATGATCGTGTATAATTTACACGGGAGCAGATGATGTTGCAGGAAGTAGAGCTCTTTAGAAAATTGTCGCTGGAAGGAGATCGCCTGTTTTCTTTTCTGTTGGGTGATCGCCCCTCTTGCTGCTTTATAATAGGAGATCGCCTTTGGGAAAGGAGATCGCCCTTCTTATAGGAGATCGCCCTTTTTGCCAGGAGATCGCCTATCGGTCTTTTGTATTGTATTTCGTTTACGTTTTTAATGGAGAAGTGATCGTTTGTATTAAACTCCCTGCGAGGAGAAACTTATTTATTTTATATAAAGAATTTGCTCACTTCAATCTATTTGTCACCTTTATTTTCGTTTTATATTTATTTTCAAAGTAATTTGGCGGGATGTTACAAGTACGGCCACGGTTGTCTTCTTGTGCATGCCAACCACTTCCCTGAATAGTACGACCGCGAGTGTTTCTTGCGCATGCCAACTTTCTGATGTCACTATTCTGAACCACCCTTTTTGTCCACGTGGCGCGCGTGCAGGACGTGTCATGCTGGGAGTCTGGGTCCCACTTTATTCGTGTGAAACTCGACATCGCGCGATAATCTTCCACCGATGACCGCTCACGCGATGACTCTCCACTGATGTCTCATCTTGGCGGACGACCGATGTCTCTCTCTCTGGAAGACGACCGATGTCTCTCTCTGGGAGACGACCGATGTCTATCCCTGGCGACGCCCGCATGCCTCTCGCGCCCTGGCGATGCCTGCATGCCCCTCGCGCCCTGGCGACGTCCACATGCCTCGCGCCCTGGCGATGTCCGCATACCTCTCGCGCCCTGGCGATCATGTGTAGTAGGCGACAGGCGATCTTATAGTCTTCTAAACTACACTTTCCTTCCTTTTTATTTTATTTTAAATAAAAACATACTTAGAATTCATTTAAAATATATTCCTTTTTATTCCAATTTAATTTTACAGGTCCTTACATGTGATTTCACAGTGGGGCAGTATGACAGGTGCAGATCTCTGAGTCTAGTCAATGCACGAGTCTTCCGGAAGTAGTGTCAAGTGTCTTGTGTGATGAGTCAGTGGAAGTCTGACGTGAGAAATGAGGAACATTGAAATTGATAGACACTTGATGAATTATGTGAATTGAAAGACTCTTGAGGAACTGTGAAATATGTGATTACTTGATGGTCATGTGAAGGGAATGAGAGAGTTGATGGTTTTTACGTGGGTGTCTTAAATTTGTTTTACCTTGATTTTAAAGTTTCATATTTAAATTCTCTTTCAAATATCTAGCTTACCCTGTGTTTTTGATGTTGTGTTTGGCTTTTCTTAAACCTGTGATGATCGTGTATAATTTACACGGGAGCAGATGATGTTGCAGGGAGTAGAGCTCCTCAGTGAGTGGTCGCCGGAAGGAGATCGCCTATTTCTGTTTCTGTTAGGCGATCACCCTTTTTCTGTTGTCTGATAGGAGATCGCCCTTTTCTGATAGGAGATCGCCTTTTTCTGTTAGGAGATCGCCTGTTTTTTTTCTATTTTGCTGTATTTTGTTCAAGTTTTGGAAAACTGACCGAATATGTATTAAACTCCCTGTGAGGGGAAATTTCATTATATATATATATATATATATACATATGTTCACTTCAATATTATTGTTTTATCTTTATTTCGTTTTATAATTATGAAAGGGATTTGGTGGGATGTTACAACAAGCTTCTCCACCACTCTTGTACTAGCCACATTTGTACAACTACCCCCATCAATTATCATGGAACATAACTTTTTGTTGATAAGGCACCGGGTATGGAAAATATTTTCTCTTTGGGTGTCATCCAAAGGTTTTTGAATTGTGCCCATCATGTGCCTTATCACCAATAAGTCACCTTCACATGGTATTTCACATTCATTATCACTAGGGCTAGGGGAAGGGGAGTTAGATTTAGAAGAATTATCACTATGTTCACTTACAACTATACCCCCTTTTACCATCATGGTTCTTTTTGTTGGACAATTTGCGGCTATATGACCATAACCTAAACACTTAAAACATTTCTTACTTGAGGTTTTGGTTGGTGATTTATTAGTTGAAGTGGAAGGCTTTGAATCCTTGGATTTGAAAGATGAATCTTTAGAAAGAAATTTGGACAAAGACTTGTTTTTATTTTTCCAAGAGTTGTTGTAATAGCCATCATTATGAGTATTTTTGAAAGCAAGTTTCTTTGCAATTCGGGTTTCAACCTTGATGGCAAGGTGAACCAAGTTTTCTAAAGAAGAGTACTCATAAAGTTCAACAACATATTGAATGTCCCTTCTAAGACCACTTACAAATCTAGCCATCTTAGCTTCATCACTTTCATGTATATCAACTTTAAGCATAAGCGTTTCTAGCTCTTTAAAATAAGCATCCACACTTAGCGTGCCTTGGTGAAGCCTTCGGAGCTTCAACAATAGGTCTTTCCTAAAGTGTGGTGGAACAATTGTTCCAAGAAACCACGGGAGGTCTCTTGTTTAGCCCAATTTCCATAAGAGTTTTATGCCACCATTGCATGGCATAGTCTAGAAATTCTAAAGTAGCTAGTTTTACCCTTTGGTCTTCTTGGACCTCATGTACATGAAAGATTTGTTCAACCTTTGCTTCCCACCCCAAATATACATTTGGATCACCTTCACCACTAAAGCTAGGTAATTTTACAAAAGGCATATAAGGCTTTGCCACATGTTGGCGCCTTTCTTCATAATGATGATGCCTCCTCCATTCGGTTTCATCTTCATGTCCATGATAGTTGGAAGAAGTTCTTGATGAATGCCTTGAAGAATGGCGTCTTCTATGGTGTGTATGGCTGGACCTTTCATTAGTCACTTCAAGCCTTTGCAATCTTTCTTCCAATTGTCTTATAGCTTCATCTTTTTGTGCAAGTGACCTTTTGGCTTCTTTTAATTCACCAAGAATGAAAGCTTTTTGTGGAGAGTGTGGTTTGGAAGATTCTCCACTTGAATATTGAGCCATTTTCAAAACAGTACAACAAACACAAATAGCAAACAATTAAAGAAAACAAGGTTAGAAAACAAAGAAATAAGTGGTGCGGTTTTGGTAAAAAAAATTAAGGCACTCAAAATCACTCCAAGAAATTATACTTCCCTCAATCAAGCTTCTCTTGTGGAATGGAGTAACCTCAAATGAAAGATGCCAAAGCACTCAACCACTCATCCAAAAATAACCACTGTAGTGGCCAGACCTCGGTTGTCGAGAACAGATAGTAAAGGGTGAACCACGTCAGCTAGGTCCCACAGCATGGACCAAAGCCACATAGAGTGGACCTCACAGACAGTTTGGATTAGAGGGTGATCGGTGTGCCTCCTCGGAGAGGGGTGATCAGTCATCAGTAGAAGAGATAAAAAGGTTACCTTTGGATGATCAGAAAAGCGTCACAAAGGTTGGAGATTGAAGAAGTCGAAGGGTCTCACAGAGAAATGCTTTGAATGTCTGAAGGCGAAGAAGAAGGAATGAAACAGTGTTAGTGCCAGAGTGTGTGCTCCTGTAGACCGCCAGAAGACGATTTCTTAGTCTTTTTGCTGGACCAGTCACAGCTTGAGACTGGGGGGCTTGTGATCCGGTCGGTCATCGGTAGTCGATGACGTCAGCAGCAGTTGACCACGTGGACCATTCACAGGGTGACACGTGGTAGAAGATAGCAGGTGAATCAGGGAGGAGATCACTCAGAATGGTGATCGGTGGTCGGTTCCTAAGGGACCAACACCCGCACATCAGTGCCAGGTGAGCGCCTGGAGGCAGAGCGCGAAGAACGCCTGGAACCAGAGCGCAAGAAGTAAAGAAGCACTGATCAGTCACCGGTGTAAGGACCTAGAAACTTTAATTGGAATAAAAGTGTTATATTTAAATAATTTCAGAAGATGTTATTATTTAAAATACAAAGAGTTGGTAAATGAAGTTTCGTAGTAGTCGGACCTCGGACGTCGCCCAAGATCTGGGGTCAGCTGGTAGAGGTCGGTCGGCTGACCATTGTACTAACCAAGTAGTCAGGTGCGATGACTTTATCATGAGGTAATCACGTGGGTGTGCTCGAGGAAGACATGGGGATCAAGAAGAGTAAAGGAAGAAAAGTGTAGCTTAGAAGTCTTCTACGAGATCGCCGTTATTGAAGACGGAGGCGATCTCCAACTTCTCTGGCACATAATCGCCTGTCGCCTAGAGGAGACATGACCGCCAATCGCCTATGGTGTACGTGATCGACCGGAGTGCACGTAGTATGTGGTCAAGATGCTAGATTAACCATAGTGGGTTCCAAAAACCACGCGTATCAAGGTGTGGGTTAAGCCCCAGATACGCTGTGCATGCGAAGCTCTATGCTTGAGCATAAGAAATCATCCTTAGTGTTGCATGCATGGGCGCAGGAGGAGTATTACTGATCTACTCTTGGAAATGTGAAGCTACCGACGTCACCAAGTCATGTGGAGATGATACCTTGGACGTAACATAGTGGGATGAAGAACCTTCAGCAAGGCGTGGCGATGTGTCGTCGGGCATCGCCAGGGCACGAGGCATGCGGACATCGCCGGGGCGCGAGGCATGCGGGCATCGCCGGGCGCGAGGCATGCGGTCATCGCCAGGGCGAGACATCGGTCGTCTCCCAGGGAGAGACATCGGTCGTCCGCCAGGATGAGGCATCGGTGGATAGTCATCGCGCGAGCGGTCATCGGTGGAAGGTTATCGCGCGATGTCGAGTTTCACACAGATAAGGTGGGACCCAGGCTCTCAGCATGAGACGTACTGCATGCGCGACACGTAGACAAAAAGGGTGGTTCAAAATAGTGACATCAGAGTGTTGGCCTGCGCAGAGGCACGCGTAGTCGTACTGTTCAGGGAAGCGTACACGCAAACTTCCCTGCAGAGTGGGTGGTGGCAGCGGCTTTTGTGGACAAGTTGGTTTAGATTCAAAAACCCACTTCTGAGAGGCAAAGAACGTTGCAGTGGTTCAAGAGTGAAAGAGTGAGTTTACCTTCATCCTTCTCTTTTCTCTCGTTCGTGCTGCGATTCAGGTGTAAGGACCTGGAAAATTAAATTGGAATAAAAGTGGTATATTTAAATAATTTCGGAAGGTGTCATTATCTAAAATACAAAGTTGGTAAATGAAGTTTCGTAGTGGCAGACATCGGACGTCGCCCTTGACCTGGGACATGATCACCTGTCGAGTAGGTTGTACATGATCACCGAAAATGCACGTAGTAGGTGGTCACCATCCTGGATCAACCAGAGTGGGTTTCAACAGCCACGCGTATCAAGGTGTGGGTTAAACCTTAGATGCGCTGTGCATGCGAACTCTATGCTTGAGCGAAAGAGATCACCCTTAGTGTAGCATGCATGGAAGAACGAGGAGAAGTGCTGATCTACTCTTGGAAATATGAAGCCACCGACGTCACCGAGTCATGTGGAGAAGATACCTTAGACGTAACATAGTGGAATGAAGGACCTCAAGGAAGGCGTGGCGATGTGTCATCGAGCATCGCCAGGGCGCAAGGCATGCAGGATCGCCTGGGCGCGAGGGGCATGCGGGCATCATCAGGGGGAGAGGTCATCGGTTGCTAGCCCTCGCGCGAGAGGTCATCGGTTGTTAACCTTCGCGCGAGAGGTCATCGGTTGTTAGCCTTCGCGCGAGAGGTCATCGGTTGTTAGCCTTCGCGCGAGAGGTCATCGGTTGTTAGCCTTCGCGCGAGAGGTCATCGGTTGTTAACCTTCGCGCGAGAGGTCATCGGTTGTTAGCCTTCGCGCGAGAGGTCATCGGTTGTTAGCCTTCGCGCGAGAGGTCATCGGTTGTTAGCCTTCGCGCGAGAGGTCATCGGTTGTTAGCCTTCGCGCGAGAGGTCATCGGTGGATAGTCTTCGCGCCAGTGGTCATCGGTGAAAAGGTCATCGCGCTACGTTAAGTTATACACAGAGAACGTGGGACCCAGACATCCAGCATGAGACGTTCTGCACGCGCGCCACGTAGACGAAAAGGGTGGTTCAGAATAGTGACATCAGAATGTTGGCATGCGCGGGAGACACTCACGGTCGTACTGTTCAGAGCAGTGGCTGGCATGCACAAACGACAAACAGTGGCAGTACTGTTCAGAGCAGTGGTTGGCATGCACCAGAGACAACAGTGGTCGTACTGTTCAGGGCAGTGGTTCTCAGACTTCTCTGCAGAGTGGGTGGTGGCAGCTGCTTTTGGTGGATAAGTGGTTTAAGATGCAGAAAGCCACTGCTCAGAGGGAGAAAACGTTGCAACATTCAAAGAGAGAAAGAGTGAGTTACCTCCTTCCTCTCCATTTCTCTCCTTCACACTGCGATTCTAGTACACCTTCACGCGGGAATACGACGAGCGACAGCCACCATTGGAGCACTTGGGTGGTTCTCTGCAAGCTCTTCAAAACCAGACACAAGAACAGAGTCAAGGCGTTCTTCAAGCTTCGTTGGATTTCGGAACTCCTGGTGTTTGCGCAAGTCCAGGTAAGGGAAGCTAGACCTCTTTTCCATACAAGCCATAGTGTACCTTTTTCTGAAGTGTGGGCGACGTGGTCGCCGTTTTCGCTTTTGTCTTCGTGAAATGCTTGGTTTGTGTGCTTGGGCGACGTGGTCGCCGGTTTTAAACATAGCCTTTGAAATACCATGTTTTTGAACTAGATCGCCGGTTTTGGCGCTGTTTTACGAAATCTCTGTTTTTGATGTTGTTTTGAAACTACTTGAGATTTACATGAGATATTCGAAGATCTGAAGCTTTGAAATGTTTGTTGATGTGATTTGAATCATTTACTTGAGTGGTATGATGTGTTGAATGCTGTGAATGTGGGATCGAGGCATAGTATTTTCAGGAAAGGAAATACCGTGTTGAGATTGGTTAGGAAAGTGCATTGATCAGTGAGTAACCTGTTAATGAGACGATCCTGACTCTGCTGAGATAATGGAATCACGTAGATGAAGTTATTCAGTTGGTGAGAGTCGAAGGAGGTTCGTATGAATGGGCGAGTAGTTTGAAAAAGAATGGGCTCGACTGTTATACGAATTAACCTTGTCATGCTGTATGGTGATGTGTTGAGATTCATCGTATGCTTGTGAATGTGTGAGATTTCACGGCGACCCTGTGGATGTGTGAGATTCCACAGTGGGCAGTATGACAGGTGCATGTCTCTGGATACTAAGTTCAACGCACGAGTCAATCCGGAAGTAGTGTCAAGTGTCTTGTGTTGTGAGTCAGTGGAAAGTCTGACATGTGAAATGAGAAACTTGAATATTGATAGACACTTGATGCTGTATTGTGAAATAGAATGATTCTGAGGAATGTTGTGAAGTTTATGATTTTTGGGCGATCAGGTGAAGGGATGAGCAGCTCTACGTTTTACATGGATAATCTTGAAACTTGTTTTACCTTAATTTTAATGTTCCTATTTAAACTCTCTTTAAAATGTCTAGCTTACCCTGTGGTGTTTTCTTTGGTGTTGTGCTTGGTTCTCTTTAAAAACTGTGATGATCGTGTAATTGTTACACGGGAGCAGATGATCTTCCAGGAAGGAGAGCTCCTTAGTGAGTGGTCGCCGAGGGAGAGATCGCCGGTTTCTACCTCTCGGTGGTGATCGCCGGTTTTCGTGTCCTGATAGAAGATCGCCCGTTTGGAGGTCTTCTGTTAGGGATCGCCGTTTTAAAGTTGGAGATCGCCGTTTTCTTTTGAGACCGCCTGTCTTACTGCATTTCTTTTATTTTCGTAAAATCTTGCAAACATTTGATTTGGTTATGTATTAAACTCCCTAAGAGGAGTAACTTCATTTCTGATATATATAAATACATATTATTTTGCACTCTTCAATATTATTTGGTTACACTTAATTTCAATTATACATGGATGTATGTATTATTTTGGCGGGATGTTACATCAGGCATCCTCAAGCACCAGTACGAGGAGCGACGACTGCCCTTAGAGCCCCTGGGAGGTTCTCTGCAAGTTCTCCAAACCAGACGCTCAAACAGAGCTAAGGCATCTTTAAGCTTCGGTGGGTTTTGGAGCTCTTGGTGTTTTGCGCAAGTCCAGGTAAGGGAAGCTAGCCTTATTTCCAACGAAAACCTTATATTAGATGATTGAGATGATGGGGCGACGTGGTCGCCGGTTTTCAACTGTTATCGCATAATCCCCTGTCTTTGGACGAGATCGCCGGTTTTGGCGTTGTTTTTCGAACTCCCCTGTTTTTGTGTTGTTTGAAACTATTTGAGATTTGAATGTGATATTCGAAAATCTGAACCTTGATACGATTGTTGCTGTGGTCGGAATCGTTCATTTAAGTGTTTTATGGTGCATTGGGTGAATTGATGATCTTTAGCTGTCCTGTGTGGACTTTACTTGCTGTCCTGTGTGGACTTTACTAGCTGTCCTGTGTGGACTTTACTTGCTGTCCTGTGTGGACTTTACTTACTGTCCTATGTGGACTTTACTTGTTGTCCTGTGTGGACTTTACTTGCTGTCCTGTGTGGACTTTACTTGCTGTCCTGTGTGGACTTCATTAGCTGTCCTGTGTGGACTTTACTAGCTGTCCTGTGTGGACTTTACAGTGGTGCGGTATGTGTCTATGTGTGTTGAGTCAGTGGAAGTCTGACGTGAGAAATGAGAAAATTTGAAATTGATAGACACTTGATGAATTATGTGAATAGAACGACTCTTGAGGAAATTGTGAAATGTGTGATTACTTGATGGTCATGTGAAGGGAATGAGAAAATTGATAGTTTTTACGTGGGTGTCTTCAATTTGTTTTATCTTGATTTTAAAGTTTCATATCTCAACTCTCTTTCAAATATCTAGCTTACCCTGTGTTTTTGGTGTTGTGTTTGGCTTTTTCTTAAACCTGTGATGATCGTGTATAATTTACACGGGAGTAGATAATGTTGCAAGAAGTAGAGCTCCTCAGTGAGTGGTCGCCGGAAGGAGATCGCCTGTTTCTATTTCTGTTAGGCGATCACCCTTTTTCTGTTTTGTGATAGGAGATCGCCCTTTTCTGATAGGAGATCGCCTTTTGCTGTTAGGAGATCGCCTGTATTTCTATTTTACTGTATTTTGTTTACGTTTTGGAAAACTGACCGACTATGTATTAAACTCCCTGAGAGGAGAAACTTCATTACATATATATAATTATGTTCACTTCGATATATTTGTTCCACCTTTATTTTATTACATAAATATGAAAAGGAATTTGGCGGGATGTTACAACCGGGGGTTTCCTATTAACACGTAGTTAAGCTGGGACCTGTAAGGACCCAGAAAATTTTATTGGAATGAAAGTGTTATATTTAAATAATTTTAGAAGATGTTATTATTTAAAATACAAAGAGCTGGTAAATGAAGTTTCGTAGTAGTCGGACATCGGACGTCGCCCAACGTCTGGGGTCAGCTGGTAGAGGTCGATCGGCTGGCATGTGGATCAAGAAGAGTAAAGGAAGAAAAGTGTAGCTAAGAAGTCTCCTACGAGATCGCCGTCATTGAAGACGGAGGCGATCTCCGACTTCTCTGGCACATGATCGCCTGTCGCCTAGAGGAGACATGACCGCCAATCGCCTATGGCGTACGTGATCGACGGGAGTGCACGTAGTATGTGGTCTAGATACTGGATCAACCAGAGTGGGTTCCACAAAACCACACGTATCAAGGTGTGGGTTAAGCCTTAGATACGCTGTGCATGCAAAGCTCTATCCTTAGTGTTGCATGCATGGGAGCACGAGGAGTATTGCTGATCTACTCTTGGAAATGTGAAGCTACCGACGTCACCAAGTCATCTGGAGGTGATACCTTGGACGTAACATAATGGGAGGATGAACCTTCAGCAAGGTGTGACGATGTGACATCGGTGACCAGAGTAAGGCGATGTGTTCTTGTCACACACAAGGGCGATAAGAGATCGCCAACAGTATGAGAGGAACATCGGTCATCAACCAGGATAGGAGAGACATCGGTGGTCTGCCGGGGAGAGACATCGGTGGTCTGCCAGGGAGAGACATCGGTGGTCTGCCAGGGTGAGACATCGGTTGTCTGCCAGTGTGAGGAATCAGTCATCACCGGGATGAAGCACATCAGTCATCGCCTGTATAAGAGACATCGGTCGTCCTCCAGAATGAGGCCTCGGTGGATAGTCATCGCGCGAGAGGTCATCGGTGGAAGGTTATCGCGCGATGTCGAGTTTCACACAGATGAGGTGGGACCCAGGCTCTTAGCAAGAGACGTACTGCACACGTGACACGTAGACAAAAAGGGTGGTTCAGAATAGTGACCTCAGAGTGTTAGCCTGCGCAGAAGCACGCGTAGTCGTACTGTTCAGGGAAGCGTACACGCAAACTTCCCTGCAGAGTGAGTGGTGGCAGCGGCTTTTGGGGGCAAGTTGGTTTAAGATACAAAAACCCACTTCTGAGAGGAAAAAGAACGTTTTCAGTGGTTCAAGAGTGAAAGAGTGAGCTCACCTTCATCCTTCTCTTTTCTCTCCTTCACTCTGCGATTTAGGCCCTATCACGTTCCTGCTTGGCTATCGACGACTGCCATAGAGCACCTGGGAGGTTCTCTGCAAGTTCTACAAACCAGACGCTAAAACAGAGCCAAGGCATCCTTTAAGCTCGGTGGGTTTTGGAGCTCTTGGTGTTTTGCGCAAGTCCAGGTAAGGGAAGCTAGCCTTATTTCCAACGAAAAACCTTATAGTAGATGTTTGAGATGATGGGGCGACGTGGTCGCCGGTTTTCAACTATTATTGTATAATCCCCTGTTTTTGAACGAGATCGCCGGTTTTGGCGTTGTTTTTCGAACTCCCCTGTTTTAGTGCTGTTTGAAACTGTTTGAGATTTAAATGTGAAATGCATGTGATATTCGAAAATTTGAACCTTGGTATGAATGTTGCTGTGACTGAATCGCTCATTCAGTGTTGTATGATGTATTGATTGTTGTGAATGTGGAATCAAGGCATAGTATTTTCAGGAAAGAAAATACCGTGTAAGATCATGTGTAATGTGTATTGACTAGGGGCTTGTCTAGAAGGAGATATCCTGACTCTGCTAATATAATGGAATCACATAGACTAAGTGTAAGGACCTGTAAAATTGAATTGGAATAAAAAGAGGTATATTTTAAAAGAATTCTATGTATGTTTTATTTAGAATAGAAAGGGAGGAAAAAGTTAAGTATAGAAGGCTATGAGGTCGCCGGTCGCCTGCTACACATGAGCGCCAGGTGGACGTCGCGCGGGCGCGAGAGGCATGCAGGCATCGCGCGGGCGCGAGAGGCATGCAGGCATCGCGCGGGCGCGAGAGGCATGCAGGCATCGCGCGGGCGCGAGAGGCATGCAGGCAACGCGCGGGGCGCGAGAGGCATGCAGGCATCGCGCGGGCGCGAGAGGCATGCAGGCATCGCGTGGGCGCGAGAGGCATGCAGGCATCGCGCGGGCGCGAGAGGCATGCAGGCATCGCGCGGGCGCGAGAGGCATGCAGGCAACGCGCGGGCCCGAGAGGCATGCAGGCATCGCGCGGGCGCGAGGCATGTGGGCATTGCCAGGGCGCGAGGCATGTGGACGTGGCCAAGGCGCGAGAGTTATGAGGGCGTCGCCAGGGAAGACATCGGTCGTCTCCCAGAGGAAGACATCGGTCGTCTTCTAGGGCGAAGGAGACATCAGTCGTTCGCCAAGATGAGTCAGCGTTGGAAAGTTGTCGCGATGGCGAGCCTCACACAGATAAAGTGGGACCCAGACTCTCAGCATGAAACGTCCTGCACGCGCGCCACGTAGACAAATAGGATGATTCAGAGTGGTGACATCAGAATGTTGGCATGCGCAAGAGACACTCGCGGTCGTACTGTTCAGAGCAGTGGTTGGCATGCACAAACGACAACAGTGGTCGTACTGTTCAGAGCAGTGGTTGGCATGCATAAACGACAGCAGTGGTCGTACTGTTCAGGGCAGTGGTTCTCAGACTTTCCTGCAGAAGGGGTGGCAGCAGCAGCAAACGTGGACAGGTAAGCTGGGATTCAAAAGCCACTGCGGGAAGGCAAAGAGTGTTACAGACTCAAGAGTGTTAGAGTGAGTGCAAACTTCCTCCCTCCCTTCTTCCCTTCCTTGCGTTGAGACTCAGGCAACCTCCAGCATCAGTGCGACACGCGACGTTGCCCTTAGAGCACCTAAGAGGTTCTCTGCAAGTTCTACAGACCAGGCGCTGAAAACAGAGACAAGGCGGGGTTCAAGCTTCGTTGGGTTTCGGAGCTCCTGGTGTTTGCGCAAGTCCAGGTAAGGGAAGCTAGACTTCTTTTTCAATACAAGCCATAGTTTAGCTATTTTCTGAAATGAGGGCGACGTGGTCGCCGGTTTCGTTTGCATCTGCGTGAATGCTCTGTTCCATGTGTTTGGGCGACGTGGTCGCCGGTTTTTTTTAAATACAGACTTTGAAATACCCTGTTTTTGAACCAGGTTGCCGGTTTTGGCGCTGTTTGCGAAACTCTCTGTTTTTGGTGTTGCTTTGAAACTGTTGAGATTTAAAGGAGATATTCGAAAATAAGAATCCTGGATTGAGTTTTGCTGTGATTGAAATCATTCCTTTAAGTGTTATGTGATGTGTTGGATGTGGTGAATGTGGATCGAGGCATAGTATTTTCAGGAAAGAAAATACCGTGTAAGATCGTGTAGGATGTGCATTGATCGGTGATGTCTATAATGGGATTATCCTGACTCTCCTGAGATAATGGATTCATATAGATGAGGTTATTCAGGCGTTGAGAGTCGAAGGAGGTTCATATGTATGGGTGAGTCGTGTGAAACAGAACGAGCTCGGCCTGTCATATGGATTAACCCTGTCATACTGTGAGAATGGTGAACTTGAGATTGAGATTGTGTTGATGCGCATAGCTGGTAAACATTACAGCTTTGTATGACAGGTGCAGAATCTCTGAGTCTAGTCAATGCACGAGTCTTCCGGAAGTAGTGTCAAGTGTCTTGTGTGCTAAGTCAGTAGTGGTCTGACATGTGAAATGAGGAACTTGAAATTATAGACACTTGATGCAGTATTGTGAAAATGAATGACTCTTGAGAATATTGTGAAATGTGTGATTTCTGGGTGATCAGGAAGGGCATTGAGAAAATCTATAGCTTTACGTGAATATCTTAAAAATTGCTTACTCTGATTTTAATGTTCTTATTTAAACTCTCTTTAAAATATCTAGCTTACCCTGCGTGTTTTGGTTCTGTGGCTGTTCTCTTAAAACTGTGATGATCGTGTATAACTTACACGGGAGCAGATGATCTTCCAGGAAGTAGAGCTCCTTAGTGAAGTGGTCGCCGGAAGGAGATCGGCTGTTTTTGGGTCCCCCGATGGGCGATCGGCCTCGTCCGATAGGAGATCGGTCTCTTCCGATAGGAGATCGCCTGCTTCGTTTTTTTTACTGTATTTTGTTTATGTTTCTGGAAAAATTTGACCGAATTTGTATTAAACTCCCTGTGAGGAGAAACTACATTTCATATATATCATACTTTGTTCATAGAATCTATTTGTTACCTTTATTTTCATTATATACATTTGTATAGTATTTTGGTGGGATGTTACATTAATGGTATCAGAGCAGTTCGTCCTTAGGATGACCTGAGGGCTGTGGATCCATTGTGTTTCTTCTGCTCATGAAATTTATTTGAGTTTAAAATAACAACTATAGTGAAAAGTTTTCAAACGTTTTTGTATTGAGATTTTGTGTGTGCTTTGGTGAATATATGTTATAACTGAAAATCTTAGTATTAAGAATGAGAAGGTCCTGATAAAGTAGTGAGGGTGCACACTCATAACTGGATCGGGATGAGTCTCAACCTTAATTCCAAAGGTTTGATGTTTAGCATATATTGAATTCTGGTGTGAGCTATTTCATTTTCTTGAGTGTCCTTGTAATGGATTGAAAATGGTTGATTGGATTGATGACTGCATACCAGTAGTTGTTCTGGTGTTATGCTTGATGCTATAAGCATTATGATTCTGTTGTTGAGCTCAAATTCTTAATGATTTTGAGATGCTGACCTTTGTAAGGTCTATATGTTACCTCCTGAATGAATTGATTTCTTATCAATCTCATTCTTGTAGTTGTAGGGAATATAGAAACCTGTAGTTTCAACTCTGAAACAAAGAGAGATGGCACGTAGACCTTCTACCCCTCCCCAATCTTCTTCGGAGATGAGCCAGATTGCTAAGGCTATCGAGATGATGGCAACTGCCATCCAGCAGCAGAATGCAGCGATGGCTCAGAACCATCAAGCTACAATGCACCACTGGGAAACTGCTCGGTCGGCTGAGACAAACTCCCACGGCGGTCAGCCTCAAGAACAGATGGGACTGACCGAGTTCATGAGACACAACCCACCCAAGTTTAGTGGGAATGCTACCCCTGATCAGGCAGATCAGTGGGTCAGAGAGCTGGAGAAAATCTTTAGGGCGACCTCCTGCCCTGAAGAGAAGAAATTGTTGTTCGCCACTTATCTGCTATCAGGAGAAGCTGAGTTCTGGTGGATGGGAGCTCAGCAGATGATGGATGCCCGAGGGGATGTTTTGGATTGGGAGAGCTTCAGGGTGAAGTTCTTGGAGAAATACTTCCCTGACAGCGCCAAGTTTGCGAGGGAAGCTGAGTTCCTGAAGCTGGAGCAGGGGGATATGTCAGTGAACGCCTATGCTGCTCGTTTTGAGTACCTCGCCCGGTTCTATACCCAGGCGACCTCTGAGGCCTGGAGGTGTAGGAAGTTTGAAGAGGGACTGAAGCATGGGCTGAAGAAGACCATAGCCCCGATGTGCATCAGGGAATTTCACGCCTTAGTAGAAAAGGCGAAGATGGTGGAGACCCTGGAGAAGGGTGATTCTCGGGTGATCAGGTCACACCCAGGAGGTTCTTCCAGTGGGAAAGCTAAGGCACAGCACTTACAAAGCAAGCCCTATACGAGGCCTCCACCACATCGGGTGGGAACAACGTCATCCCAGTTTCAGCAGCGGCAACCTTGGAAACCCAAGTGTTTCCATTGTGGTGGACCACACACGCCCAACGTGTGCCCCAAGCAGCCTTCAGAGAGAAGGTGTTTTATGTAAGGACCTGAAATTTATTGGAATGAAAGAGTATGTTTTAAGTAAATTCTAAGTATGTTTTATCTAAGTTAAAAAGGAAGGAAAGTGTAGTCTAGAAAAAACTATAAGAGTTCCTTGTTTATACATCATCGCCGGTCGCCTAGACTACACGTCATCGCGCGGGCGTGAGAGGCATGCAGGCATCGCGCGGGCGTGAGAGGCATGCAGGCATCGCGCGGGCGCGAGAGGCATGCAGGCATCGCGCGGGCGCGAGAGGCATGCGGGCATCGCGCGGGCGCGAGGCACGCGGGCATTGCCAGGGCACGATGCATGTGGACGTGGCCAAGGCGCGAGAGTTATGAGGGCGTCGCCAGGGAAGACATCGGTTGTCTCCCAGAGGAAGACATCGGTCGTTCGCCAGGAAGAGGTCATCGGTGGTAGTCTTCGCGCGAGGTCATCGGTGGTAGTCTTCGCGCGAGGTCATCGGTGGTAGTCTTCGCGCGAGGTCATCGGTGGTAGTCTTCGCGCGAGGTCATCGGTGGTAGTCTTCGCGCGAGGTCATCGGTGGTAGTCTTCGCGCGAGGTCATCGGTGGATCGTCTTCGCGCGAGAGGTCATCAGTGGTTTCTCTTCGAGCTGGTAGTCATCGGCGAAAGGTCATCGCGCGACGTTGAGTTACACCCAGAGAACGTGGGCCCCAGACTCCCAGCAAGAGACGTTCTGCACGCGCGCCACGTAGACGAAAAAGTGGTTCAGAATAGTGACCTCATAGCGTAGCCTGCGAAGAGGCATGCTTAGTAGTACTGTGCAGGGAAGCGTACACGCAAACTTCCCTGCAGAGTGGGTGGTGGCAGCTGCTTTTGGAGGGATAAGTTGGTTTAAGTTACTGAAATCCACTACTGAAGAGGAAGAAAACGTTGTTGTAGTCGAAGAGAGAAAGAGTGAGTTCCCTCCTCCGCGTTGCGATTTCAGCCTCTCCACACAAGAGTACGACGAGAAGCAACACCATTGGAGCACTTGGGTAGTCCTCTGCAAGTTCTTCAGACCAGACGCGAAAAACAGAGCCAAGGTATTCTGCAAGCTTCGTTGGATTTCGAAGCTCCTGGTGGTTGCGCAAGTCCAGGTAAGGGAAGCTAGACTTCTTTTTTCCATACAAGCCATAGTTTACTGTTTCTGAAGTGAGGGCGACGTGGTCGCCGGTTCTCTGTTTCTTTTCGAAATGCTCTGTTTTATGCGTTTGGGCGACGTGGTCGCCGGTTTTAAATACGAGTTTCGAACTCCCCTGTGTTTGACATTGTTTGAAACTGTTTGGGATTTAAATACAATATATATGTGATATTCGAAAGTTTGAAACGCTGAAATGGTTGTTGCTGTGATTTGAAATATTCCTTTGTATGGCATGACGTCTTGAATGCTGTGAATGTGGGATCGAGGCATAGTATTTTCAGGAAAGAAAATACCGTGTAAGATCTTGTGGTAGGTGCATTGATCGGTGATTCCTAAGGGGATATCCTGACTCTGCTGAGGTAATGGAATCACGTAGAGGAAGTTACTCAGTTGTTGAGAGTCGAAGGAGGTCTATATGATGGGCGTCTCGTGTGAAAAAGAACGAGCTCCGTCTGTCCTATGGATTAACCCTGTCATACCAGGAGAACTATGGTAACATTGAGATGATATATGCGCATGCTGTGTGGATTCACAGCGACCCTGTGTGGATTTCACAGTGGTGTGGTATGACAGGTGCAGATCTCTGAGTCTAATCAACGCACGAGTCAATCCGGAAGTAGTGTCAAGTGTCTTGTGTGGTGAGTCAGTGGAAAGTCTGACATGTGAAATGAGAAACTTGAATATTGATAGACACTTGATGCTGTATTGTGAAATGGAATGACTATGAGTGAATGTGGTGAAGTTTGTGGTTTTGGGCGATCAGCTGAATGCTATGAGCAGCTCTACGTTTTACATGGGTATTTTGGAACTTGGTTTACTTGGATTTTCATGTTCATGATTTAAACTTCTTTTAAATTATCTAGCTTACCCTTTTATCTGTTATTGTGGTTGTGTTCTCAAAACTGTGATGATCGTGTAATTGTTACACGGGAGCAGATGATCTTCCAGGAAGAAGAGCTCCCTAGTGAGTGGTCGCCGGGGAAAGAGATCGCCTATTTCCACCTCTCGGGGGTGATCGCCGGATTTGTGTCCTGATAGCAGATCGCCTGTTTTGAGGTCTTCTGTTTTGGGATCGCCGGTTTGTGTTGGAGATCGCCGTTTTTATGTATGGAGACCGCCGGTCTTGCTGTATTTGATTTTCTTTCTTTAAATTTTGAAAACATTTGAAGGATTATGTACTAATCTCCCTAAGAGGAGCAACTCCATTACTTATATATATATATTATCTTGTATTCTTCAACATTATTGGTTTACCTTATTTTCATATTACATGTATGAGATTGTTTCATCTGGCGGGATGTTACATTTTACCTGCCAAAAGACAGGGCACGTTGCTAGAGAATGCCCTAGCAGGAATGGGGCGACCCAACCCAGTGGCTCCCAGCAGAGGAGAAACGAAGGCAGCAGACCTCAGGCGACAGGGAGAGTGTTTGCCATGTCGGGAGCAGAAGCATCTCAGTCAGGTAACCTCGTGCAGGGTATATGTTTTATAGCTGGTAGGGGTGTAAAAGCTTTGTTTGATTCTGGAGCGACACACTCCTTTGTGTCAAGCCTGTGTGTAGCCGAGTTGGGCCTTCTAGTGAAGGAGTTACCCTTCGAACTGTTGGTCTCTACACCTGCATCAGGACAGGTGTCGACCTCTACAGTGTGCCCCGAATGTCCAGTGATTGTAGAGGGACGCAGATTCAAGGTGAACTTGATCTGCCTACCTCTTCAGGACCTAGATGTTATCCTGGGAATGGATTGGTTAGCCGCCAATCACGTTCTCATTGACTGCGGTAGTCAGAAGATTGCGTTTCCAGACCTCCAAGGATCAGATGTAATTTCTGCTCAGCAAGGGCAGTCAGAGTTGGAAGAAGGGGCGAGGTGCTTCGTGATACTCGCTCGGTCGGAGGTGGAGAATAAAGGGGACGTAAGCAGAATACCCGTGGTGAAAGATTTCACGGATGTATTCCCAGAAGAGGTGCCTGGGTTACCCCCTAAGAGAGAAGTGGAATTCTCTATTGACTTGGTACCTGGAGCTGGACCAGTGTCAATGGCACCTTACAGGATGGCACCAGCCGAGTTAGTAGAGTTGAAGAAGCAAGTGGAAGAGTTGCTGGAGAAGCAATTCATCAGACCCAGTGTATCTCCATGGGGAGCTCCAGTGCTCCTAGTCAAGAAGAAGGATGGAGGGTCTCGGCTGTGTATAGATTACAGGCAGTTGAACAAGTTGACCATCAAGAACAAGTACCCCCTTCCTAGGATTGATGATTTGATGGATCAAATACATGGAGCCTCGGTGTTCTCCAAGATTGACCTGAGATCGGGGTACCACCAAATCTTGGTAAAAGCTGAAGATGTTCAGAAGACAGCTTTTAGGTCTCGATATGGGCACTACGAGTATGTAGTGATGCCATTTGGAGTCACCAATGCTCCAGCTCTATTCATGGACTACATGAATAGGATCTTTCGCCCTTTCTTGGATAAGTTTGTGGTGGTCTTCATAGATGACATCCTCATTTATTCAAGGACCGAGGAAGAGCATGAGGAACACCTGAGGACAGTATTGGAAATACTGAGAGAGAAGCAGCTCTATGCCAAGTTCTCCAAGTGTGAGTTCTGGCTGAGGGAAGTCAACTTCTTAGGACACGTGATATCTGCCCAAGGGATCTCGGTAGATCCAGCCAAGGTAGAGGCAGTGCTGCAATGGGAACGTCCTAAGACCGTGACTGAGATAAGGAGCTTTGTGGGGTTGGCGAGCTACTATCGGAGGTTTATTGAGGATTTTTCCAAGATAGTGGCTCCTTTAACACAGCTAACCCGCAAGGACCAACCTTTTGCTTGGACCGACCGATGTGAGCAGAGCTTCATGGAATTAAAGGAGAGGTTGACTAGTGCTCCAGTGCTGATGATCCCCGAAGTAGGAAGACCTTTTGATGTCTTCTGTGACGCTTCACATCAGGGCTTGGGATGTGTTTTGATGCAAGAGAAAAGAGTGGTTGCATATGCTTCAAGGCAACTCAAGGTTCATGAGAGAAACTACCCTACGCATGACTTGGAGTTGGCGGCAGTGGTTTTTGCCTTGAAGATCTGGAGGCACTATCTATATGGAGCTCGGTTCCAGGTGTTCAGTGACCACAAGAGCTTGAAGTACCTGTTCGATCAGAAGGAACTAAACATGAGACAAAGAAGGTGGATGGAATTCCTAAAGGATTACGACTTTCAACTCATGTATCACCCAGGGAAGGCCAATGTAGTGGCAGATGCCTTGAGTAGGAAGTCTATACAAGTCGCCACCATGATGATGGAAGAGCAGAAACTGATCGAGCAGTTCAGAGACTTAAACCTTGGAGTAGAATTTCACGTGAATCACATTAGTTGTAGTAAGCTGGCTATAACTAATGACTTCCTTGGGATGTTAAGGGATAAGCAGTTGGAGGACCCTAGTCTAAAGCGTACTGTGGAGTCACTAGGGACCGACCAGGCTAGAGACTTTGTGATGGGCGATGATGGGATCTTGAGATTTAATGGTAGGATTTGCATCCCTGCAGATGGAGAATTGAAGAAGATGATCCTAGATGAAGGTCATAAGAGTCGCCTTAACCTCCATCCAGGCATGACCAAGATGTACCATGACTTGAAGGAGTCATTTTGGTGGTCAGGCATGAAGAGAGACATCGCCCAGTATGTCGCTACCTGTTTGACGTGTCAGAAGGCAAAGGTAGAACATCAAAGGCCTGGCGGGTTGTTACAACCATTGGATATCCCTGAGTGGAAATGGGACAGCATTGCCATGGATTTCGTCACCCATTTACCCAGATCGGTAAAGGGCCATGATGCAGTATGGGTCATCACTGATCGGCTGACGAAGAGTGCTCATTTTCTCCCAGTGAATATGAGGATGCCCATGGCCAAGTTGGCACAGTTGTACATCCAGGAAATAGTGAGGCTGCATGGAGTGCCTTCCAGCATCGTTTCAGATAGAGATCCCAGGTTCACTTCACGGTTTTGGCAGACCTTGCAAGAGTGCTTGGGAACTAAGTTGAGGATGAGCTCTGCATATCATCCCCAAACAGATGGTCAGTCAGAGAGAACGATCCAGTCCTTGGAAGACCTGCTGAGGACGTGTGTCTTGGATCAATTGGGGAATTGGGACGAGGTGTTGCCACTGGTGGAGTTTACATATAATAACAGTTATCACGCCAGCATAGGGATAGCACCATATGAAGCCCTGTATGGGAGGAAATGTAGGACTCCCTTATGTTGGTACCAGGAGGGCGAAGCAGTCTTGGTTGGGCCAGAGTTGATTCAACAGACGACCGAGAAGGTGCAGCAAATACAAAGCAGAATGAAGGCTTCTCAAAGTAGGCAGAAGTCATATGCAGACCAGAGGAGGAAGCCTTTGGAGTTTGCTGCTGGAGACCATGTGTTCATGAAAGTGACACCAACCAAGGGTGTAGGAAGAGCGATCAGGTCAAAGAAGTTGTCCCCTAAGTTCGTGGGACCATATCAGATCTTAAGGAGGATTGGCCCAGTAGCTTATGAGATCGCCCTGCCTCCCCATTTAGCGAATCTGCACAATGTCTTTCACGTTTCACAGCTGAGGAAGTACATGGCAGACCCTAGTCATGTGCTGGAAGTGGACAACGTGCAGATCAGGGATGACTTGTCCTTTGAAGCGAAACCAGTCAGGATTGAAGATCGTCAAAGTAAACAGCTCAGAGGCAAGACCATCAACATGGTAAAAGTAGTGTGGGATGAACGATCGGGTGATTCAACTTGGGAGTTAGAAGCAACCATAAGAGAAGCCTATCCATACCTCTTTTCCTTGTAATTCAATTTTCGAGGACGAAAATTTTTCTTGTTGGGGAGAATGTAAGGACCTGTAAAATTGAATTGGAATAAAAAGAGGTATATTTTAAAAGAATTCTATGTATGTTTTATTTAGAATAGAAAGGGAGGAAAAAGTTAAGTATAGAAGGCTATGAGGTCACCGGTCGCCTGCTACACATGAGCGCTAGGTGGACGTCGCGCGGGCGCGAGAGGAATGCAGGCATCGCGCGGGCGCGAGAGGCATGCAGGCATCGCGCGGGCGCGAGAGGCATGCAGGCATCGCGCGGGCGCGAGAGGCATGCAGGCAACGCGCGGGCGCGAGAGGCATGCAGGCATCGCGCGGGCACGAGAGGCATGCAGGCATCGCGTGGGCGCGAGAGGCATGCAGGCATCGCGCGGGCGCGAGAGGCATGCAGGCAACGCGCGGGCCCGAGAGGCATGCAGGCATCGCACGGGCGCGAGGCATGTGGGCATTGCTAGGGCGCGAGGCATGTGGACGTGGCCAAGGCGCGAGAGTTATGAGGGCGTCGCCAGGGAAGACATTGGTCGTCTCCCAGAGGAAGACATCGGTCGTCTTCTAGGGCGAAGGAGACATCGGTCGTTCGCCAGGATGAGTCAGCGTTGGAAAGTTGTCGCGATGGCGAGCCTCACACAGATAAAGTGGGACCCAGACTCTCAGCATGAAACGTCCTGCACGCGCGCCACGTAGACAAATAGGATGATTCAGAGTGGTGACATCAGAATGTTGGCATGCGCAAGAGACACTCGCGGTCGTACTGTTCAGAGCAGTGGTTGGCATGCACAAACGACAACAGTGGTCGTACTGTTCAGAGCAGTGGTTGGCATGCATAAACGACAGCAGTGGTCGTACTGTTCAGGGCAGTGGTTCTCAGACTTTCCTGCAGAAGGGGTGGCAGCAGCAGCAAACGTGGACAGGTAAGCTGGGATTCAAAAGCCACTGCGGGAAGGCAAAGAGTGTTACAGACTCAAGAGTGTTAGAGTGAGTGCAAACTTCCTCCCTCCCTTCTTCCCTTCCTTGCGTTGAGACTCAGGCAACCTCCAGCATCAGTGCGACACGCGACGTTGCCCTTAGAGCACCTAAGAGGTTCTCTGCAAGTTCTACAGACCAGGCGCTGAAAACAGAGACAAGGCGGGGTTCAAGCTTCGTTGGGTTTCGGAGCTCCTGGTGTTTGCGCAAGTCCAGGTAAGGGAAGCTAGACTTCTTTTTCAATACAAGCCATAGTTTAGCTATTTTCTGAAATGAGGGCGACGTGGTCGCCGGTTTCGTTTGCATCTGCGTGAATGCTCTGTTCCATGTGTTTGGGCGACGTGGTCGCCGGTTTTTTTTAAATACAGACTTTGAAATACCCTGTTTTTGAACCAGGTCGCCGGTTTTGGCGCTGTTTGCGAAACTCTCTGTTTTTGGTGTTGCTTTGAAACTGTTGAGATTTAAAGGAGATATTCGAAAATAAGAATCCTGGATTGAGTTTTACTGTGATTGAAATCATTCCTTTAAGTGTTATGTGATGTGTTGGATGTGGTGAATGTGGATCGAGGCATAGTATTTTCAGGAAAGAAAATACCGTGTAAGATCGTGTAGGATGTGCATTGATCGGTGATGTCTATAATGGGATTATCCTGACTCTCCTGAGATAATGGATTCATATAGATGAGGTTATTCAGGCGTTGAGAGTCGAAGGAGGTTCATATGTATGGGTGAGTCGTGTGAAACAGAACGAGCTCGGCCTGTCATATGGATTAACCCTGTCATACTGTGAGAATGGTGAACTTGAGATTGAGATTGTGTTGATGCGCATAGCTGGTAAACATTACAGCTTTGTATGACAGGTGCAGAATCTCTGAGTCTAGTCAATGCACGAGTCTTCCGGAAGTAGTGTCAAGTGTCTTGTGTGCTGAGTCAGTAGTGGTCTGACATGTGAAATGAGGAACTTGAAATTATAGACACTTGATGCAGTATTGTGAAAATGAATGACTCTTGAGAATATTGTGAAATGTGTGATTTCTGGGTGATCAGGAAGGGCATTGAGAAAATCTATAGCTTTACGTGAATATCTTAAAAATTGCTTACTCTGATTTTAATGTTCTTATTTAAACTCTCTTTAAAATATCTAGCTTACCCTGCGTGTTTTGGTTCTGTGGCTGTTCTCTTAAAACTGTGATGATCGTGTATAACTTACACGGGAGCAGATGATCTTCCAGGAAGTAGAGCTCCTTAGTGAAGTGGTCGCCGGAAGGAGATCGGCTGTTTTTGGGTCCCCCGATGGGCGATCGGCCTCGTCCGATAGGAGATCGGTCTCTTCCGATAGGAGATCGCCTGCTTCGTTTTTTTTACTGTATTTTGTTTATGTTTCTGGAAAAATTTGACCGAATTTGTATTAAACTCCCTGTGAGGAGAAACTACATTTCATATATATCATACTTTGTTCATAGAATCTATTTGTTACCTTTATTTTCATTATATACATTTGTATAGTATTTTGGCGGGATGTTACACTAAGTTATTCAGTTGTGGAGAGTCGAAGGAGGTTCATATGAATGGGTGAGTCGTGTGAAAAAGAATGAGCTCGGCCTGTTATATGAATTAACCCTGTCATACCGGGAGAGTGATGATATTGAGATTATGAATGCGCATGGCTGTGTGGATTTCACAGCGACCCTGTGTGGATTTCACAGTGGTGTGGTATGACAGGTGCAGATCTCTGAGCCTGAGTCAACGCACGAGTCTTCCGGAAGTAGAGTCATGTGTCTATATGTTATGAGTCAGTGGAAAGTCTGACGTGTGAACCATGAATATTGAAAGTAGTGAATAGACACTTGACGACTTTGTGGAATATGGGAATGTTGATGGTTGAAATTGATATGGATTATGAATGCCGTGAAGATTTATGTTTTCTATTGATTTAAAGTTTCATATTTAAAGTTTTTAAAACATCTAGCTTACCCTTTCATCTGGTATTGTGATTGCTTTCTAAAACCTGTGATGATCGTGTATTTTTACACGGGAGCAGACGAGGTTGCAGGTAGTAGAGCTCATCAGTGAGTGGTCGCCGGAAGGAGATCGCCTGTTCCTATTTCGGTTAGGCGATCCCCCTTCTTCTGTTTTCTGATAGGAGATCGCCGTTCTGTGATGGGAGATCGCCCTTTTTTTTTGATAGGAGGTCGCCTGTTCGTCTTTTTGGCTGTATTTGTTTAAGTTTTGGAAAATTGACCGAATATGTATTAAACTCCCTGTGAGGAGAAACCTCATTACATATATATAATTTTGTTCACTTCAAAATATTTTTTTACCTTTATTTTCATTATATAAATATGAATAGTATTTTGGCGGGATGTTACAGGACCCAGGCTCCCAGCGAGAGTGTTACGCAAGAAGCAGAGATCAGTAATCGCCTAGATTGCACATGATCGTCGTGTGTGAAGATCAGTAATCGCCTAGATTGCACATGATCGCCGTGTGTATTACACATGATCGTCATGTGTATTGCACATGATCACCGTGTGTATTGCACATGATCGCCGTGTGTATTGTACATGATCGCCGTGTGTGAAGATTGGGCAATCAGGTGGTCAGCAAGTCGCCGAAAGGAGCACATCGTCGGGTATTTGAGAAGACTTGGCAAGCACTTGTTATATGGTCTAAATACAAAGGATAAGTGGCATATTTGCCACCATGTGTAGTGTGAGTCGTGATACCCGGTGTTAATCAGTTCATCATGTTAAGGTTGCGCCCAGGGTAGCCTATACACTAAGCTACTCCCTGTGTGGATAACTTAGTCGCAGGAGCAAAGTGGAAGTAACGTTTCAGCTGCAGGTACTCCAGATGGTGACATGTGTATGACCAGATGTTATCCACGTGTCAAGAGAAATAACCGTCAGGAGAGAGAAAGACTCAGGTATATATACGAAATTCTTAACGGAGTTGGGGGAGATTCATTTTTGGTGGTGATACACTTGTACACGGTTCTGAGTTTCTTTAAGATTCTTTGTTGATTCAATCACTGACTTGAGCGTCGGAGCGCAACCGGCCGCAGAGGCACCATACTGTTCTTTCAGGTTTCTTGAAGGATTTTCAGGTGAAGGTCATTGGTGTACTTGGCGTGAAGCTGGTGAGGACGAGGTTCGGGAAGGAGAAGCTTTAACGCTTTGGTCAAGAGGCTGGATCATCTGGCGCCCAGCGTGGGGCCGTGTAAACTGTGATTCCCATCCACAGTTGAGTTTGTGAGGTTTTCGGTAGTTTCTGTTCGATTGCTTGCTGTCGCAATCATTTTTCGGAGGTTTTGACCGTTTGAATTGAAGTTCAATCGGTGAAGAGTGGTTTTCTGGAGGTTTTGACCGTTTAGATTGAAGTTCAATCGGTGAAGAGTGGTTTTCTGGAAGCTTTTACCGTTTGAATCGAAGTTCAATCGGTGAAGAGTGGTTTTCTGGAGGTTTCTACCAATTGATTCCTGGATCAATCGTTGTGCGAAGGAAGTTGAAACGTTTCTTGAGCGTTGTTGCGAGATAACTTTTGCGTGTTGAAAGGTAACTGTGTGAAATTAGTAGAAGTTTCATGAGGAAAATGAGGACAACCAGATCTAGTTCAGTTGCGCCACAATCCGGAGAGAATAACGTGACGATGTCGCAAATGCTGGAGATGATGCGTGCTTTGCAAGAAGATGTGGCAGCATCGCGCGTCGAGCAGACGAAGATGCACGACGACCTGGTCGCTTCTCAGGCCAGGAACGAAGAGCTGAGTAAGGTTAATGAAGAGTTACTTCAGGCTCTTCGCGAGCAGAGGGAGAGTGCTGCGTCCAGTGGAGGTGTGCCACCGTCTTCGCCACGAGTTTTTCCAATGCCATTTTCGTAGGCGATCATGGACCCTACGATTCCTACAAACATCACGGCGGTGAAGGCCTCCTTCACTGGAGTGGAAGATCCAGAGGCTCACCTTACCGCGTTCCATACGCAGATGATGCTGTCGGGAGGATCGGATGCGGTCTACTGCAAGATGTTCATGAGCACTCTCCACAGCACAGCATTGGATTGGTTTGTAAGCCTACCTACTGGACACATTTCCAGTTTCCAGCAATTCTCCAAGCTTTTTGTCGATCAGTACATTGTGAATAAGGCGTCGCCTATGGTGTCGTACGACCTGTTCGACGTAAGGCAATTCCAGGGGGAATCTTTGAAGGACTATATGAATAGGTTTGGAGCTCAGATAGTCCGATTACCAGGTAAAGATGAGGAGATGTTCGTGCACGCCTTTAAGAAGGGCGTGCTACCTGGACCCTTCAGCGAATCGTTAATCAGGAGCCACCCCGCAACGTTTGCAGAGATTCGGCGATGTGCTGTGGCTCACATCGCCGCTGAGAATGAAGTGATAGAGAAGAGAGGGAATATGGCTCCTGCGAAACCACGCACCCAAGCCAAGACTTAGACTTAGCCTCAAAGGGTGTTGGAGACGGCGACGGTGAAGAATGATCAAAGGACATACCATCCTTTTGATCCGAAGAAAAACAAAGGTGATGACAGTAGTAGAGGAAGAGGGCCAGGTCGCCTGAGGGAATTCAAACGCCCTCCGAGGCATGAGTTCGTGATGGGATTGGTGGACCTGATCGCCATTCCCAATATAGCTGCCAAGCTGAAGGTGCCTGAAAAGATGTCGGATAAGGTGTTGGGGCCAAAGCCAGACGTGTGGTGTGAATTCCACGAAAGTTTTGGCCACACCCTTGACTCCTGCCTGTCGCTGGGATACCAACTCGACGAGTTGGTTAGAAGTGGATTTCTGAAGGACTATTTGCTGGAGAAGAAAGCAGCAAATGCGTCGAGCTCCCAGCCGCCGAGAAGCGAGGGCCAACAACATGAAGTGCCCATCCATGGGGAAATCCATACTATAGCTGGGGGTTTCTCAGGAGGTGGGTGCACCGCGTCACAGCGCAAGAAATATGCTCGATCTGTGATGGCAGTGGAAGCATTCGAGGACCACTCGCCCGATGTGGACATCACGAAACCCCTTTTAGTTTAGTGTATGGCTGTGACGCGATGATTCCAGTTGAAATCCAGGAGAGCTCGCCAAGTTTTCAACACTTTGTAGCAGAAGAATCAAATGAAGAGAGAAGAATGAACCTGGATTTACTGGATGAGGTCAGAGAGGAAACAAGAGTGAAAGCTGAAGCGGTGAAAAGAAGAATAGAACGAAGATACAATTCTACAGTAATACCGAGGCAGTTCAGAAGCGGCGATCTGGTGATGAGGAAGGCCCACCATTACGAGATGGAGAATAAGTTGTCACCCAAGTGGACAAGACCGTTTAGAATAACCGAAGCACTCAGGAACGGCGCCTACCGCTTGGAGACACTAGAAGGAGGGGCGATTCCTCATACTTGGAACGCCACACACCTCATATTTTATTTCAGTTAAAGCTTCGTAAGTAGTACAAACTCAGGGGAATCATAAACAGTTTTGTACAAACAGTTACAAGGGGGCACTCTTTTTTCCCTAAGGAAGGTTTTTAACGAGGCCACCCAAGAAATAAAATATTCAAACTAAAGTTTGTGTGCATATCGTTTTAAAGAAGTTTTTGGAAAACCCTTATCACCTAAAGTGATTCGAGGTAGAAGTAAAATGATTGTGCACGTTTTAAGTAAAAGTTTTTAAGACCTCATCGCCCTTAGGCGATTAGAGTCACAAGTGAAAAGTTTTTAAAGTCCTCATCGTCCTTTGGCGATCGCAGGCATCCAGTGAAGTTCAAAGTCCTCGATGTTCTCGCACATCTTGAGGCAACAAAGGAAGACCTCCTTGCCTTTGAGCAAGTGCAGGCGAGAAAGAGGAAGTCCTTCTTGCCTTTGAGCAAGTGTAGGCAACAGAGGAAGACCTCCTTGCCTTTGAGCAAGTGTAGGCAACAGAGGAAGACCTCCTTGCCTTTGAGCAAGTGCAGGCGAGAAAGAGGAAGTCCTCCTTGCCTTTGAGCAAGTGTAGGCAACAGAGGAAGTCCTCCTTGCCTTTGAGCAAGTGTAGGCAACAGAGGAAGACCTCCTTGCCTTTGAGCAAGTGCAGGCGAGAAAGAGGAAGTCCTCCTTGCCTATGAGCAAGTGTAGGCAACAGAGGAAGTCCTCTTTGCCTTTGAGCAAGTGTAGGCAACAGAGGAAGACCTCCTTGCCTTTGAGCAAGTGCAGGCGAGAAAGAGGAAGTCCTCCTTGCCTTTGAGCAAGTGTAGGCAACAGAGGAAGTCCTCCTTGCCTTTGAGCAAGTGTAGGCAACAGAGGAAGTCCTCCTTGCCTTTGAGCAAGTGTAGGCAACAGAGGAAGTCCTCCTTGCCTTTGAGCAAGTGTAGGCAACAGAGGAAGACCTCCTTGCCTTTGAGCAAGTGCAGGCGAGAAAGAGGAAGTCCTCCTTGCCTTTGAGCAAGTGTAGGCAACAGAGGAAGACCTCCTTGCCTTTGAGCAAGTGTAGGCGAGAAAGAAGAAGACCTCCTTGCCTTTGAGCAAGTGCAGGCGAGAAAGAAGAAGTCCTCCTTGCCTTTGAGCAAGTGTAGGCAACAGAGGAAGTCTTCCTTGCCTTTGAGCAAGTGTAGGCAACAGAGGAAGACCTCCTTGCCTTTGAGCAAGTGCAGGCGAGAAAGAGGAAGTCCTCCTTGCCTTTGAGCAAGTGTAGACAACAGAGGAAGACCTCCTTGCCTTTGAGCAAGTGCAGGCGAGAAAGAGGAAGTCCTCCTTGCCTTTGAGCAAGTGTAGGCAACAGAGGAAGACCTCCTTGCCTTTGAGCAAGTGCAGGCGAGAAAGAGGAGGTCCTCCTTGCCTTTGAGCAAGTGTAGACAACAGAGGAAGACCTCCTTGCCTTTGAGCAAGTGCAGGCGAGAAAGAGGAAGTCCTCCTTGCCTTTGAGCAAGTGTAGGCAACAGAGGAAGACCTCTTTGCCTTTGAGCAAGTGCAGGCGAGAAAGAAGAAGACCTCCTTGCCTTTGAGCAAGTGCAGGCGAGAAAGAAGAAGTCCTCCTTGCCTTCGAGCAGGTGCAGGCAAGAAGGGTTCATATAAAGGAACGACAGGTGAAAAAGCGAATAAAAGGTTGCAAAAGGTGATCCCACAAAGGACGCCTTATTTGGGTAAAGAAGGCAACATTGCCCCAAAATTAATTCGGCGAGCACCAGATCAGAGGAATTTCTGGCGATGATTTAGAACACTTGGCATGTCAGTTAAACGCACAAAGAAACAAGGCTAAGTGAAGAGAACGAAAGATAACCTATATGCTTGTCTAGCTGGTCTTCGAGAAACTCAAAGCTAGTGATAGACGCTGTGGGAAGGGTGATGTTGGAGGCGGCTACACTTTTCCAGAAAAGGCAGAGGTCTCTGTCCAGTGCTCCCATGTTGTCAGGGCTCCTTGCCCTCCTGAAGCTATCCTTGGAGCCTTTATTTTCCTTGTCCACCCAGTACAAGGGAAAGCCATCGAGCAAAGAAGGGTCCTCGTCGTTTTTACAAACCTTTACAAACTTTCCCTTCCAATCCTTATAAGATTGCTGGAATATCGAGAAGAAGGACCTTCCAGCAATCCCGTTCAGGCTTACCCAGAGGCGATCTCCAGGACTTTTGGCTTCGAACAAGAATAAGAAGACATCCACTGAAGAGGTCCTCCTCAGCTTATCAGCCAAGGTCGACTCAGGAGGAATCTCCCATCACCAGAGTATAAACAAGAGGTATCCTGGAGCTTATCAGTCGAGAAGAGGGACTTCAAAGATTAATCAGTCAAGGGAACCAGCATGAGTCAAGAAGTAAAGTTAGCACCACATCAAATTAGCTCAGGAAAGGTTTCTGCTGTGGATTGAAGGGTGAGATGCACACATCAGTTAGCACGGTCACCAAGCACAACCCGCACAAGGTGAAAGTTGAGCTGTAAAGGAGAAAGAGTGAATCGAGTTGTAAAGACAAGATTTATAATTCATTTATTACAAGCAGATAATGGTCGTCGAAGGAAAGGGGCAGAAGTAAGAACATTGATGTAGTTGCCAGACCTCGGTCGTCGGCCAAGAGGTGAGAGCCCGTCATCTCGGTAGGGCCAATAGCGATCAGGCGAGTTGTAAGGCTCTTCGTTGAGACAAGTCACAACTCGAGCCCGGGGGGCTTGTGTAGTGGCCAGACCTCGGTTGTCGAGAACAGATAGTAAAGGGTGAACCACGTCAGCTGGGTCCCACAGCATGGACCAAAGCCACGTGGAGTGGACCTCGTAGGCAGTTTGGATTAGAGGGTGATCGGTGTGCCTCCTCGAAGAGGGGTGATCAGTCATCAGTAGAAGAGATAAAAAGGTTACCTTTGGATGATCAGAAAAGCGTCACAAAGGTTGGAGATTGAAGAAGTCGAAGGGTCTCACAGAGAAATGCTTTGAATGTCTGAAGGCAAAGAAGAAGGAATGAAACAGTGTTAGTGCCAGAGTGTGCGCTCCTGTAGACCGCCAGAAGACGATTTCTTAGTCTTTTTGCTGGACCAGTCACAGCTTGAGACTGGGGGGCTTGTGATCCGGTCGGTCATCGGTAGTCGATGACGTCAGCAGTAGTTGACCACGTGGACCATTCACAGGGTGACACGTGGTAGAAGATAGCAGGTGAATCAGGGAGGAGATCACTCAGAATGGTGATCGGTGGTCGGTTCCTAAGGGACCACCACCCGCAGATCAGTGCCAGGTGAGCGCCTGGAGGCAGAGCGCGAAAAGCGCCTGGAACCAAAGCGCGAGAAGTAAAGAAGCACTGATCAGTCACCGGGGCTTTCCTGTTAACACGCAATTAAGCTGGGACCCAGGCTCCCAGCGAGAGCGTTACGCAAGAAGCAGAGATCAGTAATCGCCTGGATTGCACATGACCGCCGTGTGTGAAGATCAGTAATCGCCTAGATTGCACATGATCGCCGTGTGTATTGCACATGATCGCCGTGTGTATTGCACATGATCGCCGTGTGTATTGTACATGATCGCCATGTGTGAAGATTGGGCGATCAGGTGGTCAGCAAGTCGCCGAAAGGAGCACATCGCCGGGTATTTGAGAAGACTTGGCAAGCACTTGTTATATGGTCTAAATCCAGAGGATAAGTGGCATATCTGCCACCATGTGTAGTGTGAGTCGTGATACCCGGTGTTAATCAGTTCATCATGTTAAGGTTGCGCCCAGGGTAGCCTGTACACTAAGCTACTCCCTGTGTGGATAACTTAGTCGTAGGAGCAAAGTGGAAGTAACGTTTCAGCTGCAGGTACTCCAGATGGTGAAACGTGTATGACCAGATTGTTAGGAAAGATGGCTTTAAACTAGAGGGGGGGTGAATTGTTTAAAGAGGTTTTCGCAAACTTTTCCAAGCTAGAATGAATATCTTTCAGAAATCAAATGATTAAGCAATTCAGTTTGCCAAAACAGCAAGCAAAACAGCACTGTCAGGAAAACAATCGGTTGTTTCTTCGAAACAATCGGTTGTTTATACCAGCAAACAACAAACAAACTGAAATTAAAGAGTTAGGGATAGAGAGATTGTACACAGATGTTTATACTGGTTCACTCCAACCCAGAGCTACATCCAGTCTTCTCAGAACCCTGAGGAAATCCACTAAGGAATCACACCTTGATTACTTACACAACAACCAAGAGAATGACCTTGAAAACCTCAAGACACACACTCTCCTTGGCCAACACTAAGATTGCTGATCTTGAACACCTCAAGAACACACAGCCAATCTCAGCAACAATACAGAAAAGAAATGTTTCAGCAGATACACAAATTACACTTGTTACAGATAAAGATCTGAAATCAATACAAGTAGAATCCTATTCCAGCACCTTGATCAATCTCTTTAGCTCTTAAGCAATCTCAGCAATTTTTCAAAACTCCTTTCGCCAGCACTTTGTCAAAAGCATTCTTAACCTTTTAAAAGAGATTTTCTGAATTATATAAAAGGAAGTTTGTTTATCAAATCTTAACAAACCCATAAAAGCTTTCAGAAAGGTTGGTCAAAGCATTTAATGACTGGAGCGTAACCAGTTTCAAATCATTTAAAGCTCAGCCAAAGAAAACAGTTTTTCTGTTATGGTTCCAAAACAAACAATCGGTTGTTTCCTCGAATCAATCGGTTGTTTTGTCACTTAACAGTTTTCTCCATTCAAAAACAGTTTTCAAACTTTCTCAAGACATCTAAGTATAAACAATCGGTTGTTTCGATAGAACAATCGGTTGTTTCAACTTAGTTTGAAAAACACTTTTGTTTTATCAAAAACTGAGATGCTAATTGCTTTGAGATTTAATCTTAGGTTGGATTACACTTTAAACTACCCCAGAACAAAACAACAAAGCAGCACAGCAGCAGCAAGCAAGCAAAAGCTTCATCATCCTTCAAAGGATTTGGATTCTTCAAAACCTTGAACACCACTAGGTTCAACAATCTCCCCATATTTGATGAAGACAAATCCCTGATGCTTGATCCCTAATGCTTGTTTTGTTCTGATTAAATCTGAAGCAGTTCCTGCAATTGAACTTTTAGCAGACATAGAACTTCTGATATTTTGTTAGAATATATATACACATTTAAAGCTTAAACAATTAATATCAGTAAAAATATTTAACAAGCAAAAACAGCTAAAAGCAGTCTTAAACAAGCATATATATAAGCAAACAAGCATAAAATCTCCCCCTATTTGTCTTCACATATAGACAAATATAAGAGATAAAGCCATAAAAAGTTCATATTACATCAGAATTATAAAAGCAACAGCAGAAGGAAAGAAAAGAAAACCAAACTTCAATAGCAGCAAAAACAATCGATTGTTTCGACAATCCAATCGGTTGTTTTTCTTCATTCTTCCTTATCTCCAAACTGAAGATCAAAGATTTGGTTCTGGACAGCTTCAATTTGTTCATCCAGGCTCATGAACCTTGCATCCATGTTGTCAAACCTGGTATCAAACCTTTGGAAATTGCTAACACACAGATCATGGAGGTTTCTTTGGTTTTCAACAAAGCTATCCATCGTATTCATCATGAACCTTTCAAAAGGTGACATAGATTGAATCCTTTCTTCTGGATGTTCAGCAGCCGCACTGGGTCCAGCATCTTGAAACCCTCCTGTTGGATCTTCATGTTCAACATCCATATCTGTAGGTTCTTCTTGAGCAGCACCACTAGAGGAGGCACCATGATCACCATCCTTGCTTACCCATTTTCCACCTATTTTTGTAAATCCCATCTTGCTGAGTGATCCATTGTTCAACTCTTGAGTTGACTTGACCAGCTCAGAAGTCTCATCTTCTAGATTAACTTCAAAATAGTTTAGGAATTTAGATATCAAAATAGCATAGGGATAGTGATAGTCACCCAACCTCATTGCTTTTTGCATGTGCTCTTTGATGATGTGGATCCAATTTAGCTTGACCTTCTTGGTGATGCAGAAGATGTAAACCAGATCTTCTTCAGTCAAAATAGAATGGTTGCTCCCCCTTGGAGTTAGAATCCATGTCACAATGAGAGCAAGCAACCTCTCATCCAGTTTCAACCCTCCAACTGAGCATGCACTCACTTGAGCTTGAGTGTTTTTCAAACAGCTTCTGTAAAACTGAATTTTGTTGAAATCCTCCACCACACCAAGATTGCCTTTGCTGATTCGCAGTCCAAAAAACTTGAGTCCAGCAACAGCAACCCAAACCTCATGGGTTATCTCCATGTCCACACCTTTTACATGAGAAACTAGGTTGTTTCCCTCAAATTTCAAATTGGTGTAGAAGACCTTCACCAAGTCTGGATATATGTTGCCCTTCATCTCTCGAAACCTTCTGAGATACTGATCTTTGAGAAGTTTCCTCACATTGTCCAGCTTTTGACTTTTCAGCCAATCAAAACTCACAACCTTGGGGTTGTTGATTTTCTTGAGACTTGTCTCATATCTATATTTTTCTATGAGATCTTTATCTCCAGAAAATCATCCTTCCAGCCTTCCTCCAGACCTTACAGCTCTGGTTTTGATTCTTCCAGAAGTGGGAGGAGTTGATTCCATAGCAGCAGAGATGAGAAAAAACAGGACAGCTCTTCTTTACAGATTTTCTCAAGAGATGGTGCAAGAGATGTTGCAAGAGATGTTGCAATTGGTTGTTCATCTGCACCTGATTTTATAACCATCCGAAAACCAATTTGTGATTAATTCCATTCAATGGGTACCTGATTTTCAGAGAGAGAAGGTTGTTTTGCACAGAACATGTCAGAAAAAGAAACTGAAAAACACATGGTCTTTTGACTAGTCATAAAGGCTCTTGAATTTCCAAGATTTTGGAATATATTCCTTTATGAATGTTGTAACCACTTTCTGAGCACGTTCAGCTTTCAATACATATATTTTGACCAAGATTCTCCCTTTTGAATTTGATCTGCAACGGATAGAAGAAGAATTCAAAATTAAATCAATTTCTTCACAGTGCTGTCAGACTCAAAACAATCGGTTGTTTCGAAGAAACAATCGGTTGTTTTTCTGCAGCAGTTAAAACTTTATTTTAAGCAATTTTAACCAAAAATAGAAGCAGATAACAACAGATAACATTGACCAAAGAGGGATTAATCACAGGAAAGAACTTTAATACTAAAATTGAGGACAGTAAAAGAAAAATCTCATCCTTGTGTTGTTTCTTCAATGAGCCAATTGCTTGTTGATCAAGAAGGCTTCTTTTCATTGAATTGACCTTCTGCAAAGCATTGATTCAGCTTCAATGATTGCCCTTTGTCTTTAACAGTCTTATCAGTTGGCTCAGCTCCTCTTTTTCTATTTATTTTCCTGCACAAATATTAGTTCAAGCAACAAGATTTGGTCCTTTCACAAATGTGGGTCCAATTGGTTTCTTTTTCACACTTGGAACCTCACATCCTTTAGGGATCCATTTCATGTAGCCTCTTGGAACAGAAAACTTTCTTATCTTGTAGAATCTAACCGAATGGCCCTTTTTCATGCAATAAAAGCATGTAACAATCAATTGTTTCGTCTTAACAATCGGTTGTTTTTCTGGTTTTCTTAAAAAACTTTTTGAAAACCTATCTTGCTTGTTCTGTGGATTGAAGCCTAAACCAGCCTTTCCAAAAACACAACTTTGAGATGCCAAGACATTCTCAAAGTTTGATTTCCCTTTTGAAAGCTTGTCCACAGTTTCAACAAGATATTGAACCTTTTTCTCAAGATTTTCACAATTTTCACAAATGAGAGTATCACACTTACAAGAGGTGTTTTTGAAATGATTTTCCATCTTTTCAAAATCAATTTTTGCTTTTCTCAGATCCTCTTCAAGTGATTTAACTTTCTTTTCAAGCCCATTGTTAAGATCTCTCAATCGGTTGTTTGAAAGCACCAATCGATTAGCTTCATCATGAGTTTCTTGAAAAGCTTCAAGCAATTCACAATAATTTTGTTCATTTAAGGAAGCACAAGAACTTACCTCACTTGAACTGCAAGCATCATCATCATCCTCGGCCACTAAACATATGTTGGCTTTTTCATCTTCACTTGATGAGGAACTTGATGAAGACACTTCATTTTCATCCCAAGCTATGTAGGCTCTTTTTGTCTTGCCTTTCTTCTCCTTATAGCTTGTCTTTTTCTCCCAAGCTATGTTGGGACAATCTGCCTTTATGTGACCTTGCTCACCACAACCAAAACAAGTATAGTTATTTGAATTTAAATCATTGGATTTCTTGTTTCCATACCTATCCTTGTTGTTGTCTTTGTTGCGGTTTCTCTTTAGGAATTTGCTGAATTTTCTTGACAGCAAACTCAGATTTTCCTCATCACTATCATCACTTGAATCTTGCTTTCCCTTGTGTTTGGATGCTTTCAAGGCTATGCTCCTTGTGTGCTTATCTTGATTATCTTGAACATTGAGTCTATTCATCTCTAGCTCATGTTCCCTAAGCTTTCCAAACAAAGAAGCAACACTTAAGGATGTTAGATCTTTAGATTCAGAAATTGCAGTTACCTTTGGTTGCCATGCTCTATCAAGACATTTCAAGATCTTGATGTTTAGCTCTTCTTTGTCAAAAGTCTTGTCTAGGCTCATAAGGTGATTGATGATATGAGTAAACCTTTTCTGTACTTCAGCAATTGTTTCACCTTTAAGCATTCTGAACATTTCATACTCTTGGATTAGAGCATGCTTTCTAGCTCTTTTAACTTCATTTGTTCCTTCATGAGTGACCTCCAAAGTGTCCCACATTTCCTTTGATGATTTACATTGTGATACCCTGAAAAACTCATCAGAATTTAAAGCAGAGGTTATAATATTTTTGGCAATGCAATCAAATTTGGCCTTTTTGCTTTCTGCATCAGTCCATTGAGACCATGGCTTCTCAATGACAGAACCATCTTTTTCAAACTTTGGTATAAAAGGACCATTTTCAATTGCATCCCAAATTCCTTTGTCAAGAGATTCCATGAATATTTTCATTCTAACTTTCCAAAACTGGTAATTCAAACCACAGAACAAGGGTGGTCTGTTTATTGAAGCACCTTCCCCAAAAGGTAGTCTATCAGCCATTTTAAAAGATTTTAGGATCAACTTGAATGACTTTCAAGAACCAAGCTCTGATACCAATTGTTAGGAAAGATGGCTTTAAACTAGAGGGGGGGTGAATTGTTTAAAGAGGTTTTCGCAAACTTTTCCAAGCTAGAATGAATATCTTTCAGAAATCAAATGATTAAGCAATTCAGTTTGCCAAAACAGCAAGCAAAACAGCACTGCCAGGAAAACAATCGGTTATTTCTTCGAAACAATCGGTTGTTTATACCAGCAAACAACAAACAAACTGAAATTAAAGAGTTAGGGATAGAGAGATTGTACACAGATGTTTATACTGGTTCACTCCAACCCAGAGCTACATCCAGTCTTCTCAGAACCCTGAGGAAATCCACTAAGCAATCACACCTTGATTACTTACACAACAACCAAGAGAATGACCTTGAAAACCTCAAGACACACACTCTCCTTGGCCAACACTAAGATTGTTGATCTTGAACACCTCAAGAACACACAGCCAATCTCAGCAACAATACAGAAAAGAAATGTTTCAGCAGATACACAGATTACACTTGTTACAGATAAAGATCTGAAATCAATACAAGTAGAATCCTATTCCAGCACCTTGATCAATCTCTTTAGCTCTTAAGCAATCTCAGCAATTTTTCAAAACTCTCTTCGCTAGCACTTTGTCAGAAGCATTCTTAACCTTTTAAAAGAGATTTTCTGAATTATATAAAAGGAAGTTTGTTTATCAAATCTTAACAAACCCATAAAAGCTTTCAGAAAGGTTGGTCAAAGCATTTAATGACTGGAGCGTAACCAGTTTCAAATCATTTAAAGCTCAGCCAAAGAAAACAGTTTTTCTGTTATGGTTCCAAAACAAACAATCGGTTGTTCCTGTTAGGAAAGATGGCTTTAAACTAGAGGGGGGGTGAATTGTTTAAAGAGGTTTTCGCAAACTTTTCCAAGCTAGAATGAATATCTTTCAGAAATCAAATGATTAAGCAATTCAGTTTGCCAAAACAGCAAGCAATACAGCAATGCCAGGAAAACAATCGGTTGTTTCTTCGAAACAATCGGTTGTTTATACTAGCAAACAACAAATAAACTGAAATTAAAGAGTTAGGGATAGAGAGATTGTACACAGATGTTTATACTGGTTCACTCCAACCCAGAGCTACATCCAGTCTTCTCAGAAACCCTGAGGAAATCCACTAAGCAATCAAACCCACATTACTTACACAACAACCAAGAAAGTGACCTTGAACACCCTCAAGAAACACACTTTCCTTGGTCAGCACACCACACTAAGAAAGATGATCTTGATCCCCTCAAGAACACACAGCTCTTCTTAGCAACAGCACAAACGAATGTTCACAGAATTACAAGGATTACACTTGTTACAGAAGCAATCTGAAATCAGTACAAGAGAATCCTATCTCAGCACTTTGATCAACCAAAACTCTAAGCAATCTCCAACTCTTAGAAAAACTTTCTCAATTCACTTAGATTCTTCTTTTCCATAAAAACTCAAATCTGTTTTTCTGTATATATATAAAGAAGATGTTTGTAATCAAATCTTAACAAACTCTTAATTGCTTTAGAAAGATTGGTCAAAGCATTTTATGACTGGAGCGTATGAATTAAAAGCATTTAAAGCTCAGTCAAAGTCAAAACTGTTTTTTGTTATAAAAACATAACAAACAATCGATTGTTTCCTCAAATCAATCGGTTGTTTTGTTACTTAACCAATTTTCACACTTCAAAACAGTTTTCAAAACACCTAAGCTTAAACAATCGGTTGTTTCGATAAAACAATCGGTTGTTTTAACTCAGTTTGAAAAAACACTTTACTTTGTTTGAAAGTTGAGATGCTTGAGCTTTAGATTCAATCAAAGGTTGAGTTACACAACTCAAACTACCCAGATCCTAACTAAACCAGCACAGCAACAGCAAGCACAGCAAAAGCTTCATCATCCTTCAAAGGATTTGGATTCTTCAAAACCTTGAACACCACTTGGTTCAACAATCTCCCCCTATTTGATGAAGACAAATCCCTGATGCTTGATCCCTGATGCTTTATGTTGATCTGATTAAATCTGAAGCAGTTCCTGCAAACGAACTTTTAGTAGACATTGAACCTCTGATATTTGGTTAGAAAATATATACACAGTTAAGGCTTAAACAATTAATATCAGAAAAAAACAGCTAAAAGCAGTCTTAAACAAGCATCTAAGCAAACAAGCATAAAATCTCCCCCTATTTGTCTTCACAAATAGACAAATATAAGAGATAAAGCCATAAAAAGTTCATATTACATCAGAATTATAAAAGCAACAGCAGAAGGAAAGAAAAGAAAATCAAACTTCAACAGCAGCAAAAACAATCGATTGTTTCGACAATCCAATCGGTTGTTTTTCTTCATTCTTCCTTATCTCCAAACTGAAGATCAAAGATTTGGTTCTGAACAGCTTCAATTTGTTCATCTAGGCTTATGAACCTTGCATCCATGTTGTCAAACCTGGTATCAAACCTCTGGAAATTGCTAACACACAGATCATGGAGGTTTCTTTGGTTTTCAGCAAAGCTATCCATCCTATTCATCATGAACCTTTCAAAAGGTGACATTGATTGAATCCTTTCTTCTGGATGTTCAGCAGCTGCACTGGGTCCAGCATCTTGAAACCCTCCTGTTGGATCTTCATGTTCAACATCCATATCTGTAGGTTCTTCTTGAGCAGCACCACTAGAGGAGGCACCATCAACACCATCCTTGCTTACCCATTTTCCACCTATTTTTGTAAACCCCATCTTGCTGAGTGATCCATTGTTCAACTCTTGAGTTGACTTGACCAGCTCAGAAGTCTCATCTTCTAGATTAACTTCAAAATAGTTTAGGAATTTAGATATCAAAATAGCATAGGGATAGTGATAGTCACCCAACCTCATTGCTTTTTGCATGTGCTCTTTGATGATGTGGATCCAATTTAGCTTGACCTTCTTGGTGATGCAGAAGATGTAAACCAGATCTTCTTCAGTCAAAACAGAATGGTTGCTCCCCCTTGGAGTTAGAATCCATGTCACAATGAGAGCAAGCAGCCTCTCATCTAGTTTCAATCCTCCAACTGAGCATGCACTCACTTGAGCTTGAGTGTTTTTCAAACAGCTTCTGTAAAACTGAATTTTGTTGAAATCCTCCACCACACCAAGATTGCCTTTGCTGATTCGCATACCAGAAAACTTGAGTCCAGCAACAGCAGCCCAAACCTCATGGGTTATCTCCATGTCCACACCTTTTACATGAGAAACTAGGTTGTTTCCCTCAAATTTCAAATTGGTGTAGAAGACCTTCACCAAGTCTGGATATATGTTGCCCTTCATCTCCAGAAACCTTCTGAGATACTGATCTTTGAGAAGTTTCCTCACATTGTCCAGCTTTTGACTTTTCAGCCAATCAAAACTCACAACCTTGGGGTTGTTGATTTTCTTGAGACTTGTCTCATATCTATATTTTTCTATGAGATCTTTATCTCCAGAAAACCATCCTTCCAGCCTTCCTCCAAACCTTACAGCTCTGGTTTTGATTCTTCCAGAAGTGGGAGGAGTTGATTCCATGGCAGCAGAGATGAGAAAACAGAGGGCAGCTCTTCTTTACAGTTTTTCTCAAGAGATGGTGCAAGAGATGTTGCAAGAGATGTTGCAATTGGTTGTTCATCTGCACCTGATTTTATAACCATCCGAAAACCAATTTATGATTAATTCCATTCAATGGGTACCTGATTTTCAGAGAGAGAAGACTGTTCTGCACAGAACATGTCAGAAAAAGCTGAAAAACACATGGTCTTCACATGTGGACTTTGACTAGTCATTAAGGCACTTGAATTTCCAAGATTTTGGAATATATTCCTTTATGATAGTTGTAACTTCTTTTCTGAACTTGTTCAGCATTCAATCACAGTATCATTGACCAAGATTCTCTATTTGAAATGATCTGCAACGAATAGAAATCCAAAAATAGAATTAAATCAATTTTCTCACAGTGCTGTCAGACCCAAAACAATCGGTTGTTTCGAAGAAACAATCGGTTGTTTTTCTGCAGCAGTTAAAACTTGATTTTAAGAAATTTTAACCAAAAACAGAAGCAGATAACAACAGATAACATTGACCAAGGAGGGATTAAACACAGGAAAGAACTTTAATACTAAAAATAGAGGACAGTAAAAGAAAAAACTCATCCTTGTGTTGTTTCCTCAATGAGCCAATTGCTTGTTGATCAAGAAGGCTTCTTTTCATTGAATTGACCTTCTGCAAAGCATTGATTCAGCTTCAATGATTGCCCTTTGTCTTTAACAGTCTAACCAGTTGGCTCAGCTCCTCTTTTTCTATTAATTTTCCTGCACAAACATTAGTTCAAGCAACAAGATTTGGTCCTTTCACAAATGTGGGTCCAATTGGTTTCTTTTTCACACTTGGAACCTCACATCCTTTAGGGATCCATTTCATGTAGCCTCTTGGAACAGAAAACTTTCTTATTTTGCAGAATCTAACCGAATGGCCCTTTTTCATGCAATAAAAGCATGTCACAATCGATTGTTTCGTCTTAACAATCGGTTGTTTTTCTGGTTTTCTTAAAAAACTTTTTGAAAACCTATCTTGCTTGTTCTGTGGATTGAAGCCTAAACCAGCCTTTCCAAAAACACAACTTTGAGATGCCAAGACATTCTCAAAGTTTGATTTCCCTTTTGAAAGCTTGTCCACAGTTTCAACAAGATATTGAACCTTTTTCTCAAGATTTTCACAATTTTCACAAATGAGAGTATCACACTTACAAGAGGTGTTTTTGAAATGATTTTCCATCTTTTCAAAATCAATTTTTGCTTTTCTCAGATCCTCTTCAAGTGATTTAACTCTCTTTTCAAGCCCATTGTTAAGATCTCTCAATCGATTGTTTGAAAGCACCAATCGATTAGCTTCATCATGAGTTTCTTGAAAAGCTTCAAGCAATTCACAATAATTTTGTTCATTTAAGGAAGCACAAGAACTTACCTCACTTGAACTGCTTGAATCATCATCATCTTCAGCAATCAAACATAGGTTTGCTTTCTCATCTTCACTTGATGAAGAACTTGATGATGATACCTCATTTTCATCCCAAGCTATGTAGGTTCTCTTTGTCTTGCCTTTCTTCTCCTTGTAGCTTGCCTTTTTCTCCTTGCTTGTGTTGGGACAATCTCCCTTTATGTGACCTTGCTCACCACAACCAAAACAAGTATAGTTATTAGAATTTAAATCATTGGATTTCTTGTTTCCATACCTATCCTTGTTGTTGTCTTTGTTGCGGTTTCTCTTTAGGAATTTGCTGAATTTTCTTGACAGCAAACTCAGATTTTCCTCATCACTATCATCACTTGAATCTTGCTTTCCCTTGTGTTTGGATGCTTTCAAGGCTATGCTCCTTGTGCGCTTATCTTGATTCTCTTGAACATTGAGTCTATTCATCTCTAGCTCATGTTCCCTAAGCTTTCCAAACAAAGAAGCAACACTTAAGGATGTTAGATCTTTAGATTCAGAAATTGCAGTTACCTTTGGTTGCCATGCTCTATCAAGACATTTCAAGATCTTGATGTTTAGCTCTTCTTTGTCAAAAGTCTTGTCTAGGCTCATAAGGTGATTGATGATATGAGTAAACCTTTTCTGTACTTCAGCAATTGTTTCACCTTTAAGCATTCTGAACATTTCATACTCTTGAATTAGAGCATGCTTTCTAGCTCTTTTAACTTCATTTGTTCCTTCATGAGTGACCTCCAAAGTATCCCACATTTCCTTTGATGATTTACATTGTGATACCCTGAAAAACTCATCAGAATTTAAAGCAGAGGTTATAATATTTTTGGCAATGCAATCAAATTTGGCCTTTTTGCTTTCTGCATCAGTCCATTGAGACCATGGCTTCTCAATGACAGAACCATCTTTTTCAAACTTTGGTATAAAAGGACCATTTTCAATTGCATCCCAAATTCCTTTGTCAAGAGATTCCATGAATATTTTCATTCTAACTTTCCAAAACTGGTAATTCAAACCACAAAACAAGGGTGGTCTGTTTATTGAAGCACCTTCCCCAAAAGGTAGTCTATCAGCCATTTTAAAAGATTTTAGGATCAACTTGAATGACTTTCAAGAACCAAGCTCTTGATGCCAATTGTTAGGAAAGATGGCTTTAAACTAGAGGGGGGGTGAATTGTTTAAAGAGGTTTTCGCAAACTTTTCCAAGCTAGAATGAATATCTTTCAGAAATCAAATGATTAAGCAATTCAGTTTGCCAAAACAGCAAGCAATACAGCAATGCCAGGAAAACAATCGGTTGTTTCTTCGAAACAATCGGTTGTTTATACCAGCAAACAACAAATAAATTGAAATTAAAGAGTTAGGGATAGAGAGATTGTACACAGATGTTTATACTGGTTCACTCCAACCCAGAGCTACATCCAGTCTTCTCAGAAACCCTGAGGAAATCCACTAAGCAATCAAACCCACATTACTTACACAACAACCAAGAAAGTGACCTTGAACACCCTCAAGAAACACACTTTCCTTGGTCAGCACACCACACTAAGAAAGCTGATCTTGATCCCCTCAAGAACACACAGCTTTTCTTAGCAACAGCACAAACGAATGTTCACAGAATTACAAGGATTACACTTGTTACAGAAGCAATCTGAAATCAGTACAAGAGAATCCTATCTCAGCACTTTGATCAACCAAAACTCTAAGCAATCTCCAACTCTTAGAAAAACTTTCTCAATTCACTTAGATTCTTCTTTTCCATAAAAACTCAAATCTGTTTTTCTGTATATATATAAAGAAGATGTTTGTAATCAAATCTTAACAAACTCTTAATTGCTTTAGAAAGATTGGTCAAAGCATTTTATGACTGGAGCGTATGAATTAAAAGCATTTAAAGCTCAGTCAATGATGGCATTCCTATGAGCTCTTCTTTGGATTTTGGAGTTCCTTGGTGATGATGGATGCGGAAGCTTATGGAGGAGGTGAGCAAGGCCTTCCTAGGAAGCATGGGTGCCTTGAAGGTGCATGAAGAGTGAGGAAAAGAGAGAGGTTTGGCCAGCTCTCTTTGGTGGTGAAGGAGTGAAGATTAAAACCATAAATCAAGAGATTTAGGCAAGGGAGTAAGTATGGCACAAATTTGGCAGCATAACTTTACTCAAATTAATCTTCAAAATACAAGGTGTAGGCTCCTCCTTTTATAGGCTAAGGAGGACCATAATGCAACCCTAATGCTAGCCAAATGAAATGTAAATGTGAAGCACATGGGCCACATGGAAAGTGTGAGCACATGGGGAGGGGTGTGTCTAGTTTGTAAGTTCACCCCCTCCATGGGCTTTCTAGAATAGTGGGAAGGTTAACTTCTCCTTAATTCTAATGTGCAGAAAAATAAACATTTGTCCACATGGCTATGCTATTTACACCCCAATTAAAGCTAAACTACATTTGATGGGCCTTCACGGAATATGTGCTAGTATGCCACTCTCCCATTCATAGCTTTGATCCAAGTCTTCTTGTCCTAGACGCTTCTAGCTTGGCCTTCTCGTCCTAGACGCTCCTAGCTTGTCTTAGACGCTCCTAGCTTGGTCTTAGACGCTCTTGACTTGGCTCTTGCCTTTCATGGAAGGTTGTGCTTGGCCCTCTTCCATCAGTCAAAGTCAAAACTTTTTTCTGTTATAAAAACATAACAAACAATCGATTGTTTCCTCGAATCAATCGGTTGTTTTATTACTTAACCAATTTTCACACTTCAAAACAGTTTTCAAAACACCTAAGCTTAAACAATCGGTTGTTTCGATAAAACAATCGGTTGTTTTAACTCAGTTTGAAAAAACACTTTACTTTGTTTGAAAGTTGAGATGCTTGAGCTTTAGATTCAATCAAAGGTTGAGTTACACAACTCAAACTACCCAGATCCTAACTAAACCAGCACAGCAACAGCAAGCACAGCAAAAGCTTCATCATCCTTCAAAGGATTTGGATTCTTCAAAACCTTGAACACCACTTGGTTCAACAGTTTCCTCGAATCAATCGGTTGTTTTGTCACTTAACAGTTTTCTCCATTCAAAAATAGTTTTCAAACTTTCTCAAGACATCTAAGTATAAACAATCGGTTGTTTCGATAGAACAATCGGTTGTTTCAACTTAGTTTGAAAAACACTTTTGTTTTATCAAAAACTGAGATGCTAATTGCTTTGAGATTTAATCTTAGGTTGGATTACACTTTAAACTACCCCAGAACAAAACAACAAAGCAGCACAGCAGCAGCAAGCAAGCAAAAGCTTCATCATCCTTCAAAGGATTTGGATTCTTCAAAACCTTGAACACCACTAGGTTCAACACAGATGTTATCCACGTGTCAAGAGGAATAACCATCAGGAGAGAGAAATACTCAGGTATATATACGAAATTCTTAACGGAATTGGGGGAGATTCATTTTTGGTGGTGATACACTTGTACACGGGTCTTAGTTTCTTTATGATTCTTTGTTGATTCAATCACTGACTTGAGCGTCGGAGCGTAACCGGCCGCAGAGGTGCCATACTGTTCTTTCAGGTTCTTGAAGGATTTTCAGGTGAAGGTCATTGGTGTACTTGGCGTGAAGCTGGTGAGGACGATGTTCGGGAAGGAGAAGCTCTAACGCTTTGGTCAAGAGGCTGGATCAACCACCACAAAACTTAAAGAACAATAAAAGATAAGCAAGAAAAGGTACAAAACAAGAAAGGGTAGTGCAAAAAGAATACAAGATATATGACAAAACTTAAGGAATGAAAGACAAGCAATAAAAGGTACACAATAAGACTCAAAGAATACTCACTAAACTTTATAATCAAGAAAGAAAGTACAACTCATAAACTTGTCAAAATACAAGGATCAAAAGTTCCAAAAAGTAGACAACAATTTGCCAATCACTATGAATCCAACTTTGGTATGACAATTAATGTGCAAAAGAATGAATAGATGCAAATACCAAACTGTTTTGAAGGATTTAAAAACAGAATTGGTTCTGTTTTGTTCTGTTTCAGTTCTATTTTTTTTTCTTTTTTTTTATACCAAATGGAACTTATGTAGTGAAAGAACCATAATATGCATCATATGGAAGTTGAAACATCAATCAAATTGCACAAAAATTTTATGAAGGATTCAAGACAATTGAACACTTGAAATCAAATGTTTAGAACCTCCAATCACAAGTGATCCTGCCGCTTGACTCGAACGTGGAGGACTGCCTCGTCACTCCTTCGTCTAGCCCTCTGTTCTGCAGGAACGCTCCAAGAACCTCCGTCGGAACTCCAAACGCTGCCTGCAAAACACACAGACGGTGCCTCTAGCGGCCGTTGTAGCTCCGACGCTCAAGTCAGGCAACAGGAACACCAAAACTATATTTGAATCTCTCTATGAGACCCGTGTGAAACTGAAACTCTCAAATGTGTAAGCTGTAAGAATCTGTAAAAAACCTCCCCTCAATTTCATTAAGAGTTTGTATATATACCTGAGTCTTTCTCTTTCCTCATGGTTATTCCTCTTGACACGTGGATAACATCTGGTCGTACACGTGTCACCATCTGGAGTATCTGCAGCTGAAACGTTACTTCCACTGTGCCCCTGCGACTAAGTTATCCACACAGGGAGTAGCTTAGTACGCAGGCTACTCTGGGCGCAACCTTAACATGGCGAGCTGGTTAACCCTGGGCATTGCAGCTCACACTACACATGGTGGCAGATATGCCACTTATCCTCTGTACTTAGACCATACAACAAGTGCTTGCCAAGTCTTCTCAAACACCCGGCGATGTGCTCTTTCGGCGACTTGCTGACCACCTGATCTCCTAACCTTAACCCACGGCGATCATGTGCAATCTAGGCGATTACTGATCCATACAGGCGATGAGCGATTACTCATCCTCAAGCCAATAGGCGATTACTCACCTCAAGGCAATAAGCGATTACTCATGCTCAAGGCGATAGGCGATTACTCAACATCACAGGCGATAGGCGATTACCATTCTGAGTGATCGCCTGCTATCCTCTATCACGTGTTACTCTATGAATGGTCCATGTGGTCAACTGCTGCTGATGTCATCGACTACCGATGACCGACGGATCACAAGCCCCCCAGTCTCGAGCTGTGAACTTGTTCTCAGCGAAGAGACTAAGAAATCGTCTTCTGACGGTCTACAGGAGCGCACACTCTGGTACTAACACTGTTTCACTCCTTCTTCTTCGCCTTCAAACATTCAAAGCATCTCTCTGGATCATCTAGAGATTCACCTTCCCTATTTTCTTCTTCTCAAACGCGCTAGGGTTCGCTGCGTTTCTTCTCTTTAACTCTCTGCATGTGACTAACTGTTAACTAGCTTAGGCTTTAGCGCGATCTAACTGCAACCCCTCAAACTTGGCCTCTGACTTGACCGCGGCTAACTGTTACCTTAGCATTGCCTTCAACATAACTTCGTGCTGGATGACTGACTTAACGGGCCTAAACGCTTCGGCTTCATGCAGCAGAACTTGCTTCTACCACCGACCACCGACTAGCATGTTAGCGCACCACCGATCTGTCATCGCGCTTCTGGCTTCGCTGCACTTCT